>OX453272.1:7619632-8007132 GCA_949710005.1 Ricordea florida | reverse complement strand
GACAGGACGACGTGCTGGAGCTTCAGCACGAATGTCTTTCGCTTAAGAAAGAAAACTTAATTTTGAAAAAAAAGAAAATTAGAGCTGCAAGTCCAGCTTTTGCAGAGTCAATTTGATGAAATTAATTACATTCCTTAGCTGCTACCTTAGAAGAACCCTGTCTATCTCTGTCATTTGCTTGTTCTTTATTTATTTCTGCGCAAAAATCAAAATAAGGGAAGAGTTTGTTTGATCACTTCTCATATTGTTTTGTGAGCATGGTTCAAGTGACAATGGTATTTTATATATTATTTGGTGCTTGTGCAACGTTTAGTTCTGTATTTTTTTTCAAATTGGCATAAAAGAATAACTTATGATGAGTGTTTATGTTCACTCTGAAACAAAATAACAAGTAAAAATTTAATCAGGTTGTCTGATTAAAAATTTAGCTTTTGTACTTGTGGACCATTCTACCAATGGACCATGTCCAGATTAAATTCACGTCACATTTGGTTGACACATTTTGTAGTTTGCAGCTTTCATGTAATAACTGATTCAGAAGCAGCTTCATTGAATAAAAGACTGATTTGGACCTTCTTCTTGTTACTACAGTTCATCACAACAGAAAACAAGTATTTATTATGCACATGCATTTGTCATGTGAACATGTTACTGTATTAAACATTTCATTAATATTTGCTGGTGCTTTGTGGTGTCACTTCACCTTGACATAACTTAGTGCACCTTGAAACCTTACAACTTTCTTAGTAATATATAGCAAAGTCATGCAATGTTGTTAAAGTCATAAGGGTAACAAAACAATAAAACTATTATAAACCCCTACTTTTCATAGGTCTTCATACTTTGCAAACAGCAGATCACAGACAGCTAAACGTTAAATAAGGCAGCAATAATTGCATACAGTGTTGTGTTACAAGTTTCTCTTCAAAACATACTTTTTTATGCGTCCACATAATAAACATACATGCTTGTTTTGTTTGCCTGTCTTTGAAGCTATCTTGGCATTTTATTTTTACAAATTGTTTTCAATAAAATGGTATGAGAATTGGATTAAGGAGAGGTCAAAACAAAACAATAGCATTGACTAAACAACATGTCACCAAAGTAATTTGTATCTCTGGTAAGGCAAAAATACAATAATTATTGAAGTCTTTGTAACAGTACTTTTACATGCAAGATGATAGTAAAGGTTGTGTTTGCTAAACAATGTCATTTGAAACTGGGGCATGAAATAAACATTTTTAAAACAACATGTCACAAATGTAGTCCCTCACAGCCTTTCCATCCTCTGGGCCACAATATGCTGTAAGTTCTGGTTGATCTTCAATGTTTTCAAAGCCTGCATCCATTGGCTCATTCCTGAGGATGGCAATATTATGAAGGATTGCACATGCCGCTATCAAAATGCATGTTTTCTCTGGTGTCATGCGAATCTCGGAATGAAGAAGATGAAATCTCCTCTTCCACCACCCAAATGTTCGTTCAATTGCTGCGTGGGTCTTTGTATGGGCTTTGTTGAAGGCTTCCTGTTGAGCAGTGGAAGGGTTCAGGTATGGTGTCATGAGGTAGGGGCGACATGGGTAACCACTGTCTCCCAAGAGTAAGCCGTCCTCTAGTGTTCGAGGCTGGGTTTGCAGCTGCAGTCCAATTACTGAATCAGTGAAAATGAAGCTGTCGTGTGCTTCCTGGCCATTTGGCCACAATGTTGGTAAAGAAGCCTGAAATGTGAAGGATTTACTTATAATTTTGCCAGTGAAGTATTACTGCCTTGAATGATTTTTAAGGGCTAATGGCACCTTTGCAACAAAAACAAACTTTAAGAGGGCGACCCCTTCGGAATTTAGTTAAGAAAATTTTGACAGGTAAAAAAATTACAGCCATGTGCCTCCCCAGAAAGTAAAAAAAAAAACAATATAAGCTTAGATATCACTACCTCTCCACCTTTGGAATTTTGTAAACGAACTTAACATTTATTTTCCTCACCTCTGTGGTCGCAAATTGCTTGTACGTTAATGGAATGATATTCCTTTCGATTAACATAATCAGCCTCATTGTGGACTCTGATATGGGTTCCGTCTACGCAACCAATTACTCCTGGGAATCCTCCCTTGCGGAAAAACCCTTTGCTCGTTGAATTTCAGCGGCGGTGGTTGGCCAACCAATAAACTCGTTCCGCTTTTGAATCAGTGCTGCAGACACGTCACGAATTATGCGAGAAACGGTTGACTTTGGTAGGCCCACGGTATCGCCAATCACTTGGAGGAAGCTTCCGGAGGCGAAGAAACGTAGCGCCACAAGCACTTAAACAGTTGGCGGCAAAGCATGGTTTCGCGAGGTTTGTCGTTCCCGGAGAAGTTCGACCAGAAACTCAAGGGACTCACGGCCAAACCGAAAGCGATTCCTAAGTTCTTCCTCCGTAAAGTTTGCTAAAGTAATATCATGCATCCTGAACTTTTTTTCTTGCCACGCAACCGGCAAAAGGTCAAACAGTAAATCCGCCATTTTGTTTGTTTTGAAAAATTTTATTCCGCGGTTAGTAAGTTAATCCACCTCGCTAGGTGTATTAAATTTAACCGTTAGTTTATCCTTCGGATAGTGCTAATCGTGCTTTGTGGAACAGAATCTAACCGAAGGATAAATAGAGATTACTCCATGGAAAATGCGCGCGTACGATTTTTATTCACGAGTTGAGTAGTATCAGAATACGAACGAGTGAGCGCAGCGAACGAGTGAGTTTTCTGATACAACTTAACGAGTGAATAAAAAATCGTACAAAGCATTTTCCATGGTGTAATTTGTTTATTTTATAGAAACTGAGGTTTTTGAAAAGCCAAATTTTGTCAATCTTACGCGCGTGTTTGGGGAACCCATTCAACTGCAATGTATGCGTGTAAAACTAGAATAACTAAAACAGCAGTTTCTCTTTCAAAATCAAATATTTAATGAAGTAACACAAGAAATATAACGTCAGTTTATACCTTCACAACTTTTATTAACATTTTTCAACTGAAAAAAAAAAACCTGACTGAGGCTTATAGGTTCAAATTTAATCGAAATTGCGATGCGATGTTGTTTACTAGTGAGTTTTCGTCGTTCGCGTTTGTGATTGGACGAACGACGTTTTTTCACTAGTGAGTTTTCATCGTTCGCGTTTCCTATTGGCTAATGCATTTTACGTATCATTTTTACGCACTCTTTCTTTCGTGAGGAAATCTCAGTATCTATGACATAAATTTTATTCCTCGATTAGCGTGATTTATCCGTTGATTAGCGCTAATCGGCTTTTCAGGAACCGGGTCCAGGACTCCCCAGTTTTTCGGACCGTCGGTAAACTGAAGCTAAGGAAATAGCGGGGAGGTCTTCCCCAAGAGTTGCAGCCTCGCAGAATCGCTACGATACGGAACTATCCGGAAAAAATTTAAAACGGCTGGGGCCCGTTGCCTCCCTCTCGGCATCCCACGCCCAACCAGCACGCAAGATTTACTGCAGGTTTCTAAGATGTTATCTATTACTAACAACATAGCTAGAAGTCGCGCATGGCATACCCGACCTATTGGTTTAAAGGCCCATTTTCATCCGAGATCCTTTGCAGTCGTTTGTTTTTGTTTTGAAATGGCGCTATTGTTCAATGGCGAACTCTGATTGGTCGACAATTTTAGCCGGTCTTTTCGCAAGACGATACACCGCATGAGAATTTCTCGCGAGGAAGTTCATCGTGAGCAAATACGGAGTTCTTCCTTTTTGTAAAGAGCGTTGCATCATGGAAACAGACGAATCCTTTGAAGTTGCTGATTTGCAAGTGACCTACAACGTCTACGGGTCAACAATCCATGCGGAGGACGAAGAAGAGGAGGGGATTGCGGACGATGAAGAGGTAGGTGACAGATCGGTAAAGCCACGTGCAACCATTCGATGTTGATTCAAATTGCTGAAATTTCTTCCCTGATATTTGTCTGATATTTCCCTGATTTTTCCATTGGTGTTGCAGATTATATGTAATTGTAAAGGTGCCTGCGCCCGAAAGAAAGGTCAGGGTTTCTGTCCGTGTAAAGCGGCGAACAAGAATTGCTCGACTCGGTGCAGATGTCCTCACTCGAAATGCAAAAACAAGGTAACTGCGATCACTCACAGCTTTGAATAAGTTTATTTATCCTCAAGCAATTAGAAGCTCTATAACAGCAATGAGTTTTTCCCTAGATTCATGAGAATACTCGAGAAAACCAAAATGAAGCCATTGATCCCGACGGAGAAGTACAGTTTGCAAGAGAAGTTCAATCCTCAGACACTCAAATCGAGGTGTGTATAACAGTGTTTTACATTCATTTTACAAATTGCATAGGGAACATGTTGCAATGATCGTACCTAGAATTACTTACCGAACTCACATTTAGAGACGTGTTCTAACTTATGACATGCTATCCATGCACAATGATTCACAATTAATACTATTTGCCTTACTAGCCTTCAAAATGCTTGGTACTAAAAGCCTGGCTGAGGAAATGTTGTAAATGTTAGAACTAACGGTATTTGGGTGAAGTATTGGAAGCAAGAAAGTAAATCGATGTCTCATGATTTTTTTTTCCAAAGGAATTTCTTGCTCCCCTTCAAAGAGAAGACATGGCATACCTTCTGAGAAATGTTTTGGCTATGGGGAGAGGAAGCTTAGACTTTGCCAAGAATCTTCTCCAAGAAAAAGATGCACCTCCACTCCCCCCTCCAAGTCCAGGTGGCACTTCTCACCCGTGGTGCAAGTGCAATATGTGTAGGCCAATGCCGAATGAAATTGAAAACGTTTGTTGTAAGAGGGTGACCTGTATTACAAGATTTCAGGCATTCAACAATATTTGTCTTGACAGGGACATCCTTGAAGTTTGCATCAAGGCTCGATGCGACATTCGAGCAGATGAATTTAATTTTTCCATGGAGAGTTTCAGGAAAGCCGCCTATAGACAGTTTGTTCTCTGGAGGTTTGGCAAACTTGGCCGGGGCAATAGGCGGGTAGTGCCCTCTTGTGTTGTATTGTCCATAAGAAGAATGTATCCATCAGCAGATGGTCAATACATGGGATACAGAAACAGTTAAATAATTCTACAAATTAAAAGTAATTCAATTTTCTTAAAATTTCATTGACACTTCTATTATGAAGTAGTGTAATTTATTTTATATGAAGAAGCAACAAATATTCGAGCAAAATGACAAAATACATTAATTTTAAGTAAATAAAATGCTGGAAACCCATCTTGTCAAGCCATTTCCTTTTTTGCCAAACACTGAAATGGTAATATACTTCTGGAGAAGGGTACACTCACTTCACTGTTGAAAAGTTAATGTCTTGCCTTAGTTAAACTAAATATCTGTGACGACAACTGTTACAGACAAACCCAAAACAAAAAGAACAGGGTTATTTCCACCCCACTTGATGATTCTAAAATTATCTACAAAAAATTACTTTACAAAAGTGACATTGAAGTTCCATGAAACAGGTGCAAGACTACTGTTTCTGAGGAAAAGCTATAAATGAGCTGTTGCTCTTTTTCAAAGGTGGTTTGACAAGACGAGATGGCCCTTTCATTAATTCCTCAGTAGGGGGTGCCGCCTTCATGCCAATAGTTGGAGCAATCTGTTTGGGGTTGAAAACATTGTCATCGGTTTTCTGTGAAAAGCTTCCCTCCAGGAGGCAACGCTCCTTCAACATTTTGGCTATGAGAAAGGGAAAATATAAGTATGCTTTCTCTTCCTTGACAGTCTCGGCATGGAACTTTTGTGTGCGCTTAGAGTACTTTCTGTGGCCACGCTCCTCCCCAGCTGCATTCAGTTTCCGTCCTCTAGGAAGATGCATATTGTGGTCCATGGCAGCCAACATAATACGCATGATAAAGTAAGGGTACCTAAAAAACACCAGTCAAAAGATGACTCTTTCAGCTATGATTACAAATAAACAGTTATACAACTTAAAATATTTAACATGATCATTATAAAATATACTATCCACTATGAATACTCATCATTATATGAGTCGTTTCAACTGTTGACTGGAATGAAGGTGGTTATGAATGAAAAATCAAGATTGTATTCCAACCTGGAAATCTACATGGATGTAGGGATGAAACATACATGTAAGAACCAACTATGTTATATTTACAAGCTAAAGCATAAAAGTTTACCACAATAAATTATTTATTAGCCTGCATAGTTTTTTGTTTTGATAAACAAAAAAGAATAAAAATAATATAAAAACACATTCACTGGCTATCTTCAAAGGACTACCTTGTTTTAA
This sequence comes from Ricordea florida, assembly GCA_949710005.1. Classification (NCBI taxonomy): domain Eukaryota; kingdom Metazoa; phylum Cnidaria; class Anthozoa; order Corallimorpharia; family Ricordeidae; genus Ricordea; species Ricordea florida. The sequence continues at coordinate 8,000,855 of OX453272.1, read as the reverse complement.
AACAAAAGTTATTTAAGTGTATATTGTTCTAAGTTTCTTACTCGAATGCCATTCTCTTGGGAGCATATTTTGTCAGCATACTATTGTAGCTTTCAAGAACACTTGTGTGCCTATAAAAAAAAAGCAGATCATACATCTAATCAATTTAGACACTGGTCTGTCTTACATAAGATGGCCCATCCCCAACCTCCAAAAGAAAGGAAAAATTCATATACCAAAAACAACAGGTTTTCAAAGTTCATGATGATTCAACTCAAAGGATCCTTCCCTCAGTTGTACAACACGAATTTTATCCCTGATTATTGAAACTTAACTATTAACATTCCACTGCATATGAGAGGAATGAATGAAAACTTTATTGATGGATTTAATATTCTCTCTTTACATCAGCTAAAATCAGTTTATTGACTGTGTGCTCTTAATCGTTCTCCTTTCCATTCGCCATATCTTTAATTATCGCAATTCAGTTTTATTTTTTGGGGAACTTGAAGAAATTAGAGGAAAAATGGTGATACACATTTAACTTATGCTTTTGACCTAAAAATATTGTAAGTGACATTACCGATGACAAACCTGAATCGAACATAGAATGCCAAGTTACTAAGCCACTTCTTATCAAGGACCACTTTTCTCAAAGCTGCCAAGGCTTTGGAAGATTTCTTCATGTAGTTCTTTCCATTTGATGGTGTCTCTTCTGAAGAATGCTTGCATTCACCTTCCGCCCATTTGTGGTCACCACAAACATGATGAAGTACACCAAACCAAACTTCCTGTGAGTGGATGATTCACAGCAGTTACACCTGCCACTCATTAGACACTAAACATTAAGCAGAATTGTTGAATTGAAGGTTTCCAACTTTCACATGACTTCTGAATGAACGTAAGATCTGGCTGTCACACACATGTAAAAATGTAGTCACATCTGAATAGTTGATAATTAATCAAGCATTACCAAAGAAGAGGATACAACAAATACATTGTACAGGAAGGACTACAAGATTAATCAATTGTAATTGAAACTGTGAAAGGCGCATTTAATATGTAAACAAATTTTATGAATAGGGAGTACATTATCAACTATCACTTTGTTCTCTCACCTTCAGCTCATCAACACTTCCATTACAGGTTTGGCAGGAAAACCAGAAATGATTCACAATATCATCTATCCACTCTTTCAGTGATTCACATCCTTTAACTCGTGCAGCCTGCAATGAAAACACAGAGAGTCTTCTTTTATGAATCATTATCCAACTCTTATTTCAATATCTTATGTAACAAATATATATTACAATCATTTTTAAATAAGAAAATTGAATAGCAACCTACTTGGTGAAGACATTTGCTCAGTTTCTTGGCTTTATGCCAAATGTCAAGCGAGTGGAACAACTCAAGTAATTGTGGAAATTGATCTGTTAAAAAGACAAAACAATATACATGTACAAGCAGCATTACAATCACTGACATAAATTAATTCCTTGTAAGAATCTAAACTGTATGTAATGGTTCTTTTATGGACAGAAAGTTCAAATGTATCACACCTAATGTGCCTTTGCTTTGATGAAAATTTGAAGTGTCAAATCCATTTGGTTCCAGCAGAGAATTAGCTAGTAAAGATAAAGTGATCATTTGCCAGAAAGTACTTCTTCCAACAATATTAATATTTGTTACATAAAGCAATAACCAATGTACCTTTCATTTCACGAACTAATTTCATGATAGATGATGAAGCATCTGTGGTTATTTCACTAAAAGGTAGAGTGGTAGCCATTTTTTCCAGGAGTCGTCGAAGGCCCTCCTTTTCCATGGTGACAGAGTTGCCACCAGTCTCTCTCTTGTCAACAACAGCCATGTCAACTACAACTTTAGTGGCATGTTCCATCAAGGTATATACACAATACCTTGCACAATGACCAGGTGAATCATTCCTGCCATCCCCGCACAAACAAATCTCTTCATACTGCTTAAGTATGTTCACTATCAGGCCATTCATTTTGTTCCAAACATCACTTATAACAGGTGCAGCACAATGCTTCTGGAAACGTGTGAAGGTATTGCTGCTAATCATGCTCAGTCCTAGGGCCTTGCACATTAGAGCAAATTTGCTATAATTATTACCAGAAATTATAATTGCTGCAGCCAACAAATAATCATTAAGATAAAAATCAGAATTATGCTTTGCTCCCAGGACCTCTGATGAAATCCATTTTCGGCTGTGCCCATATTTACATTTTCTTGTGATCTCCACTCGTGATCCAATACAAGTCACATCTTGTGTTACATGGAGAACCTCCCCACAAACTTTCTCCCCAATTTCTAAGGCACACGTGTCTGTGGAAAGTTCGAGCAACTTATTAACAGAAACAATCACCCTCATGCGAGAGTGTAAATCAAGGTACATCTCAAGGCCTTTTACATCAGTTAACTGAGAAAACGCTTCTTCTAGCTTTTTTAAGATTTCATCTTTGTTTTTCTCTACGGACTTGGAGCCCTCAACCATTGGCTGTTCTGGCTGTGGACCAGCCTCATCACCTATGTGTACATCCTCATTGGACTGACTACTGACAAGACTGTCACCATATAGAGGATCAATCATTGTCAGTGTCCTCTCGTCTTCCTCAAAGCTGATGTCCATGCTGTAAATAAGCAACATATATATATATGTATTTCATTCATGGAAATATATTCCCCAAATAAAAAAAAACATCTCACAAGTATAATGGTTCACTTAAACAAGTGTTACATAATTTCATGTGTCATAATTATGACAAAATAATAACTGTACAGTTAAGCACAGTCTGTATGCAAGAGCTATTCCTTTAAATTTTTACACATGACATAACCAAACAGCACATACCTAGCTTCATTAAAATGTTGAGTGCCATCAAGAGTCTCATCAGGTTCATTTTCACCTAAATTCCACTCGTCCATGTCACTATGTTCGTCGATATCCTCTTCACTGGACATGTCACTCTTATGGAGTTCTTCAAGAATAACACTCATGCTACAGGTATAATATGTAAAGAATTATAACTTTGAGATTGTGGGGTGTCTCCTAAAAATTTAGGACACTATTTCAGGATCAGGACTATTATTTTGCCCAAGCAGCATTTTTTCGATCTGAGCCACCCCCACCTTCTCCCCATTCCCAGATACCAACAGCATTAATCAATTCTTAGGCTTTTTCATCATCATATGTACAACACTCAGTTAAGCATGCACATGGGAAGTCAACATTTCCCTGAGATAAACAGATATTTACAGGGTATAAAGTTTAGAGTATAGCCATGTGTGAGTATACCTTTGTTCCAGCTCTGCAAATAGATGGTTGTCCCAAGCAGAGATGGCAACAGCACTTTCATCAGGTTGGCTTTCGGGGTCACTGTCAACACTATCATTCAGGTCAGGACCTAGACCAGAAAATGGGTTCCCCGACAAACTGTTGTTGGTTTGTGCAAACACATCCAACCTTGATTTCTCTGGATCTCCAGTGATATCAACAAAACTTGAATAAAATAACACAATCGTGAGTAAATAACTGTAGCCACATGAAATTAATTATACATGTTGACACTGTTTTAATGTGCATTATTTTATGGAACCAATCTCAAAAAAGGTCCATGAAAAAAAAGTCACAACCAATGCACACTGTACACAACTTACGTTTTATTTGAACCGCGTTTTATCTCTAATAATTACAGTAGCAAAAGCAAAATAACACCAAGAAAAATTGAAATAAATATAAACTTTAAAACCCTTCTGCTAAACGGCACATTAAATCTTGGAAAGATGCTTTTAATAACTGACAATTTTCCGATAGAAAATAGTACCTATCAGAGACTGCACTTGATGTTCCAATCCGTTCTGAAGGTGAAGCAAATCTGGGCATAGGGCCACCTGCACGAACTGGAGTGGACACAACTGGGAGTCCACAACTATCATCATCCACAAACACTATTAAAAACAAAACCATATATTTGCTGAAGAACACAGTAAACAAATTTGGGACTAAATAATTGAGACTGAAAAATCAGAAATCAAGTCTGCTAAGTCAGTCTAAAAACTTGTGTAAAGCGTACCTGATGTTGCAGAAAGTCTTGCGGCTTCCACACTAAATGTAATAAAAGCAAATAGTCAATATTGACTAAAGCTGATTTACTATAACGTATTTGAATTATAGAATAATGACTTCTATAAAAGAGACCGTTTCCAAACATATCTCAACATCTCAAGTAAATTCATTCAAATATTCTCACCTCGAAACAATCTCACCGGAGTCTCTAGTTCCATTGTAGGAGCAATGCAACAATATTTCCGCAAACGCACTGTCTGTACTGTCGACGAAACCCATAGCTGTTTTCCTTGCCCTCCATAAATTAAACACAGACTCTCGAAGTCGAATAAGCTTCGCCGAGCCGGGCAGACTAGGCCTTCCTCTTGACCTCTTCGGCGGCATCAACTTTTCGAACAACGTTTTTCAACGTCTTCAACGTATGAATTAAAAACTATTTTTTGATGTGAATTCAACGATAGTTTGTTGTTCTCGCACGATTCGGGATGGAACTTTAAAAGCACTAAATAAGAAGATGGAAGACGATATAAAATTGTTTCCACAACTCCGAGGAAAATGGCGTAATTTTCATATATGAAAAATGCTGCCGGCGCGCAAAGGATCGCGGTTGAAAATGGGCCTTTAAGGACCAGGCAGGCCAAAGTTAAGAAAAATAACAAACCAGACAGAAGAAAAAAGAGTTTTATTGTCAAACATATGAAACAAATCGTTACTTTGAATTTGTCGCGTGCAACTTTAAACTATTGACTTGGGCTCTCACCTGCCCAAACAGTAAAATTCTTCGTTCCCTGACTCCATCGAGACTGATCAAAAAACAAGCAGGAGAGAAAAAAAAAACACACGACATCTGCGGGAATGAGGCGGGAACATTTGCGTGTTCATCCCATGAATATCGTGCGATATTTTTTCTCTCCCACCTGATTTCCATTATCATCCAATTTTAACTGTGCTAAAAATGCGTAAATACTGCGAAGCTCAAACCCTTAACTACTTTTACTTACGCTCGTATAAGACCTAAAAAACCTGAAAAACTAAATTTAAACATCCTACTTCGTTTATGAGTATATTCTTCACGCCCTTCTGTGCGTAAGGCCTCTTTGAAAACATCCTAGAAGTAAACTGAATAAAAAAAGCCTTCTAAAGGTACTTACATCTTTTCCAGTGGTTCGATGCTTCCGGCGACGCCGAGGCCAAGTACTGAAGGGAAGCTGTTCCCCTAAGTCCCACCGAAATCGGCGGAACGTACGTCGGTCAGTTCGACCGACGCCTCACTCATGGAACAAAGAGTGAGTTGATCTTCAGAGACTTTACGGAGGTAGCTGTTTACAGATGGTCTCCTGGGGGTGTAGTCTGGGCTAGGGCTTGGTGCGGCATCGTTGCAAGGGCGCACCATCACTCTGGTTACTCGTCCAGATTCAGGAATAGGGAGCGCAACGCTGCTTCCCAGGAAACATGACCATCCATTCTTAGGGATGTTAGAGGTGGAAGGTTCTGAAGAGGCGAAGGATACACTGTGAACAGCATTGCACTTGGATCCGTGCTTCAATCTTCTCAAGGTCTTCTTCAAAATTCCAGGTTTCGTGTTAGCAACTGCAGGAGTTGAGGCTCGTGACACTTCCCGCGGAAGGAACTCCCGAACTCCCGCATGACTATCGTTCTTCACAACAGCACCAAGCCCAACGTTACTCCACTTCTTCAGCACAATAGTCCCACTGCTGTGTTTGGGCCGTGGGGTGTCATTCCTAGATGGACACGCCAGTCCTCCGCTTGTGCCTTCAAATGGTTCGTCTTCTTCAGAAGTAACGTATTCTTCAACTTTGATAAAAGAAGAACGGGAAGCAGAGATTCCTGCTGCGTCTCTATGGTCACAGGAAACTCTCGATGGTTCAGCTCTTCTGTTGTCGGCTTTAGACTGTGGGCGTGAAAAAGTAGAAGCCTCCTTGTCCAACTTAGAACCTTGACGCTTCTTCCTGATCAGGTTTCTCAAGGCGCGCAGTTTTGCTCTCCGTTCTTCCAGCCCTTCTACCGAAGGATCATGAAATGACACCTTCTTCTCAACAGGTGCCTTCCGAACATCCTTCTTCGCTTTCTGGGCGTACATCTTAGTGACGGCCTGTTCATTGGGTTTCATTATCGTGGTATAAACTTCCTTCCATCTTGATGGACGAGGGACGGATGAACTTGCTGGTGACTGCATCATCTCCATTTGCCTTGCCACCTCCGTAGCTCTGTCGAGGAAATTTGCTGCTTCCAGTGCGTAGAGTGGATGCGGCTCGAGCAACATTCCTGTCGGGTCGTTAGCCAAGGCAACCTTGATCGTTGCGCCAATTCCTTTCTGAGTGCCAAGGTCCGTGGTGATTCGGTTCATTTGGCCGCTAGACTCTCCGTACGGTTCACTCACATAGCTGTAGCGGAATGTCCCAGGACCGCTCGCTGGTGCTGGTTCTTGCGAGGCACGGCTACTTCCGTCCCTCTTGCCTGCTTTCCGGAGGTCGACAACTGGGTCGAACCACGTGATGGTTTCATCTTCTTGATCAGCGCTTTCCGAGCCTGATCTTGTTTTTGAACTCTTCTGTGACTTAGCGACTATAACTGCCTTAACTTTTGTCCAATCAATCTGGGTTGCTGTGCAACCAGAGTGACAAATTCCCATTTTAAAAACAGAAAAAAAGAACTTTTTTCCCTCTCGAACTGTGCACACGTTCAGTGTCAAAAAGAACAATTTGACACTGCCCTTTTACGCATTGTGACGAGGTGCGTTCGTCAGTTATTAACGCACGCTTCACCAAATTTGTAGGTTGGTTTCTTGGAAACGAGGCAAAGATGCCAAATCGTCCCAGGCCACCCTACGTCCAACAATGGATGAGTGCGCGCGTGCAAGAAGCCACTGACAAACAGATTTAAACTCAGAAAACCAAAAGCAACCGCAAGTCATAAAGTACTATCAATAATTATACAATCACCAAACTTCATTTGACATTTATTTCAATAAAGTGAAGATGGTAACGCCTTCAACTGTGAATAAGAAAAAAAGTTTTGGAGTAATGAAGGTTTGAATCAAAAGTTCGATGACATCTGAACATGGATGGACAAAAGATGGACAGGACAAGAAAATTTCTGCGATGAATCAAGATGAACAATTTTCTCATAATTTCTACTCAAACTTTAAAATAGCAAATGACTCCGCAGCCAAAGTAATTCATTCAAGTTGGCCTACAGCAGGTTCGGAAATGAAATATTCGAATGTATTCACTGAAAAGAAAACATGGATTAACGAATACGAGGCTGCCAACCATTTTTTCACGGATACAGGAGCCCATCATGGGCTCCTGGCGGATATAATTCCGTAGTATTCAATTCCGATGAAACAAGAAACGAAAGACTTTTCCTCGTATTTTTATCTTTGACACATAGCGATTGTATATATGGCGCCGCAGGGAATTTATTCGTTACAGCTGCAAAGGAGTATTACCTTTAATATAGTCACTTGTTTACTCCACACTACACGTGTTATGAATATAAAGTCATTGCGTTAATCCACACGCGATTACTACTGAAACAGGGTGACACGGACCTCGTGCAATGAAGGCTTTGAAAGCCACTGAAACGGTATTTGTGGCACGTACGTTAAATGCTGGTTCGTCACTCACCTCTTGACAATCGGCGCAGCAAAATAATTTCAAAAATACACATCAGTTGTCATTACTACGTATTGGATTCGATCTTTAAGTCGTGATGGGTAAATCCTGGCAGATTAACGTCGAAACAGGTCAACGATGAAAAGTGGCACCGTATTCAACATTCCTTTTGTAGACACTTTCACAGTGACTGTCGGTTATCAGTATAGAAATGTTCACGTTTGATTTATGTTTGTTAGAGTAGAGAAAATGACCGTCGAAAATGGCCTGATATAGAAGGCTTCTGTAAGACTTTGGTTTCCCGGGAAACAGCAGTCAGCTATTGTTCTTTCCATTAACACATCACACTCAAATATTGCTGTACTATCGGTGGGTGGCGGGGTTTCTGGAACTGACGTATCGTAACAAATCGGTGCGTTTCTAACGAAGCCTCCGCCTTTCAAACGTACCCCTGATGGATTTATGACACTATTTGCGTTTAAAGCACTTGACACCTCAAACTTATGTTAATTTAAATTAATTCATAAAAAATATGAAACGAACGAAACAGTTTCACCCTGACTATGTACACCTCTATAACTCTGCTTATCTCTTTGTATTCTCAGTTTAGCTCTTTTACTGAGTTTCGGCGCACATCTTCTGATTCCGGATCTCAGTAAAAACTTCAAGGAGAACCCGCTGAAAACGAATTATTTCAGCAGTTCGGCTTTAAAAGAAAGTCTAATCACGAACGTTCCGCCGTTTTACGCTCAGGGTACCGCAAAAAGCTAAGGACGGGAGGCAAGTTAAGTTTACAATAAGTAAAGTTATTCTCAAACTGCGTTTGTTACGTCTGTCACTATCTCCGCCCTTCCCTTATGTTCATCATTGTTCACTTTGCTAAATATTTTAATGCCGTATTTTCTTTACAGACGTTGAAATCATACCACATGCGCGACAGTTATTGCGTATTTGCACAGTTCTAAAAACTGCGTTTACATAACTACGTTTTACTGAAAGATGCATTGATTGGCAGTGTTAAGCGGTACCCTCTATCCTAGATTTGAAATCAACCGTTTGAACCGTAAACAAGGGCTGAACCCAATGCGCATGTCCAGAATTAAAAGAGTTAGTCGATTGGTTGATTCCGTGTTCCATTCCAGGCACTGTTGTTCTGCAATATTTAGTTAAACGAATTTCTTAAATTTCTCCACATTATTGGCTTTCTTAACTATATTTCTTCAAACTTGAGTCAATTTGTTTGAAGGACAGTCAATGAAATCAAACTGCTTTTTTAAACACATAAATATGTAAAAGGTACACAGTTTGAAAATTACAGCTCTAAATCAATTAGCCTGGATAATTTTATCGTCACGTCGCTTAGGCCAGTGGCTTGCTCACAGGTTATCAGAAATCAGTGGTTAAGGGACTCCGTCTTGCGAGAGAATACGAAGCCAGCGAATCCTGAACTGCTTCGTGGAGCGCGATTGTTTTGTTTCTCCGCGTATGTTATCAGAATTATTCTTCAGTGCCAAGTTACTAAGTTAGGAAACCGTCACCTTTTAAATCAGTCGAAATAAAATCGTCATGCGCGCTCAAATCTTCCCGGTTTTTAAAATGTGGTCTTCATTGCCGGCGGGGAAAGTTTGAAAAGCCCTTTTAGTTTGGTCTCATTATAGCACTGCGAAGATAATAAGTAATAAAAGCTAGAATTTACCGTGATGAAGTTACTCCTTATATAACGACTTCAATGAAAAATGCTAATATGCGAATCATTCTCAATTAACACGACACTGAGAAAAAGAGGTGCTTTTAACATTGCACTGTTTGTAGAAGAAAAACTTGAGAAAACTCCTCTTCGTTTTTCGCTTTCGATTCTTTGAGGTGATTCACCAGAACAATCGAAAACGCGTTAAAAAGAGCCGTATTGTGCTAGCAATGGAAGAGCCCAGTTATACAACAATTACATAATTTATTTGCTTCCTGTGAAACTGTAAACACGGGGAAATTGCTATATTTGCTGCGGCTATATTCTCAATTGACTCGTCTCACGCGCACTTTTTCAACTCAACTGAAATTTCCTGTCCTTACAATACTTAATGTCAACTTTACGGTTCTCTGCGCGCTTATTACCGACTAAAATGTTTCTTATCTTGTTTTTCAATGGAGTGCTTATGGAAAAAAAACGACCCTCTGACGTCGACAGTTCAAAATTAATGAATGGGCCAAGACCAATACAAAACATGGTGAATAAGTAATTGTTTCAGAAGATCTTGTAACAGGTAAAACATAAAACATAAAATCCTCAGTTTGCCCTGGGTCACGATAAACCTTTCTTTTTTACAAAGGGATAGTCAATCGAGACCAAACACACTGTACAACGAATTCGACAAAATTTCATTTTTTCTAAAGAATCGTCATTAACTGAAGAAAGTCTCTTCGCAGTTCATTTTCGTTTTTTGAGCGTATTTGTATTCATCATGACTAAAGAAATTTTTATTGCAAAAAACCCTACTTAAATTTAAAAGTTTAGCACGCATTTACTTCCAGCTGAGTGCGTGTTTGCCGGTTGTTTATGTTGTGGGGAGCACATTTATAGACCCATTTGAACAAATCTGCAATTGCAAATTTTATAAACATTTGAGGTCCTTGCATAAATGGATTCGCTTTCTACAAAACCTACTTCACGTCATAACGAGTGTGGCGTGTAAAGAATTTAACTTAAACACTGACCGAAAGAAAACGGGTCGTTCTGAAAGGAAATTGATTTATATATACACATATTTCTGACACGAGTACTAAAATATACTCTATTGGTATATGCACTTCTTGCTTACCATTACTTATCGTCCAGTAGATATCTTTAACCAGACCGAGCGAGAACGCCAAAATAAACTCCATCCGTGTCTTGCGATGACTGTATTTGTATGGTTTTCATGGATCACAGTATTATTAGGACTCTTTGAACTGAGCGTGTAGGTTAACTTCCGAACAATCTAGAATGAATCGAAAGTGCTTCGCTCTCAACCTGTCACTAAACATGTACAGCTTTCACTTCCGCGATTCTCACTTATTAAGTCGGATACGTGATCATGCGTAATAGCACTGACAAATCATGATCAATTGTTCTTTTGCCGACACTTGTGTTGGCAACGTTCCTTTTCGTGACAAGTGCATCGTCTTGCAAGGTGTGAAGAGATACAGATCTTAAGTGAATATTTGCTTTTATTGAACCATGTTTACCATCGGTTTAAACTATGTTTGTTGAAACGCTTGCTTTAAAAAAGCCGCCTGTAGTATTTGTGAACGGTTGTCACGAATTGAATCGAAACCAATACTCAAAGTTCAGTTTAGGAGGTATCAGAGAACGTTAGGTCTCCAATGATTATTTTCTAATGGCTTTCCAACGAATTCTCTCGATGAAGGTTTATTTCTTTTCTTTTTCTTTTTTTTTTTCGTATTCCACGGGAGCGGCTACGTTCAAAAAGGTTAGAAGAGCATCTTGCAACTCAACATTTAACCTCCGTAAAATTGATTAAAGTTTTCTGTTTTAAAAAAGGGTTTATGATAAACCTCTACATCTATATATTTTGTTTATTAACAGGAAGTCACGTAACATCATCCGTAGGATGGTGTTTTTAACTGTTAGCAATCGAAGCACCTGCCGTTGCGGAAAAGTATATTGTTTCAATCTGCGTGATGTGCCTGCCCTCTGGGGTCAATACAACTTATAAATCGAGCACGAACGTAGTCATACGTTTGTCAATCATACCAAATCTAAACGTATTTTACAGTAAAATGTAAGTCATTAGACAATTATCATTAAAACTCACGTGTCATGGTAACATTAAGCATCGCCGTCAAAACAAAAATCTCTTATCCGGTGAAGGTGCATGCGCAAAACGGGTATATAGCAAGAGAAGAGCAAACTAAAACACTTCATATTGTTACGAATGAATCATCTCTATGAATTGCGCTCTCACTCCAAGACCCCAGCTAATTCAAAACTCTGACTTGTGCTATCCAAGGCCAGGCTCTGTTTTACATTATTGCCAGCGCTCTTTGTACTGTCATAAAAGTTTCCAAAAGTATTCTCAGCTCATCTCAAATTTTTGAAAATTGAGCGTGTCCCTGAACACTACCCAGATAATGTTTTCGGCTACTACACTGAAAAGGTAGCTATTTGCTGTTGTATGGCTTGCGCGTACGTGAACAAGTAACAAAGAAATACTGTCGGATCCAATCAGTACGCAGAAAACCCCGGGACGGTAAACTTCGCGCAGAATTCGCTTCTGAGGATGCCGTCGACGCTATGCAGCTCTGACGGGTACATTTCAATGAAACTGAATGCTTCGGAGCTTTTCTTGAGAAGCAATTAATTTTACACCAAGTTCAGAAGTTGATAAGTTATGGTTTCCTAATGCGATACATCTGGGCAAAAAAACAAGCGTCTCCTCCAACTGAGAAAACGATGATATGCACGTCTGCTTTGTTCTGTCTTCATGTTGTATTTTCAGAAAGGGAACAAGAGGCCGCACTGGCATTCACTTGGGCTTCCAAGTGGAAGCTAGATTTGCCGGGAGAGGAATTGAAGTGGTCAGCTGCTTGTGGAAGGTACAACCCCTTTTACAGACGGGAATTTTCACACGTGGGTCAGATGATCGGTCACATAGAACTGGTAAGAACTTGTTTGACATATTCGCTAGGAGCTCGCGGAGCAACCCCTTTCTGAATGTAGGTTCATTATCTTTCAGTGGAGGTATTCCGCCAACGGCGTGGACGTTTGTAAGTAATTTGACCGCATTTGCCATGACACCGTTTGCCAAACCTGTGGCCATGTCGACCTATCGACTATCGCCAGAAAAAATTGAAAAAATACAGGGGTGAATGGCATATCTGCTAGGATTTTGAAAGAGTATGCAGATGAGTTATCGTACACTTTGGCACTGCTGTTTAATGTCTAAAAAGTGGGAGGGCTCCCTAACATGGAAAAGAGTCAATATCACTTCATTAAATCACATGCCAAGGATGCGGTTGAAAGTTATAGATCTATCTCCTTGCTCTTCATCCCAAGTAAATGTCCAGAGAAGATCGATCATACATAACGCCATGTCTATTCTCAAGTTGCTCCTTGCTTGACAAAGTGGCAACATGGGTTTGTATGAGAGGTCGCTCCCGTGTTACCAGCTGGTGTAAACTCACCATCAATGGACGAAAGCTCTGTATGATGGTTTACAAGTGGATGTTGTCTTCCTAGACTTTGCTAAGGTCTTAGACCGAGTATCACATGAAATACTTTAGCAGAAGCTGTGCAACTTTGGCATCTCTAGTACATTTTTTAAGTTCTACATTGTAAGGATAATTTGACTCACAGAGAGCAGAGTTGTTATAGAAGGATCAAGTTCTTCCATTTCTGCCATTGCATCTGGTGCCTCTCGGGGGTACGATTTGTTGGTAACTTATTCTTTGTGATCTTCATTAGTGATTTGCCTGTGGTTGTTTTTTAAATCAGGGACGTAGCGTGAGATTTTAAAGGTGTACGCACAGGAAGAAAAGTATTACGTTTCTCGCCGTCCGTTTCGGACTAAAAGACGATAAATATAGTGTAAAATTGATATCAGTCATCCCGATGCTTTCAGGGATTTTGCGAGATTTCAGCTGTACGCACGGGCGTATGTCCGCGACCTTGTGTTAAACCAGGCAATATGATTGTCTTAAGCACCTATCAATGTTAAGCCGGCGGGGGGGGGGGGGGGGCAGGGCATTGGGTGGGGATTTGACATTTTTGAAAAATTTGCCGTCAAATTCCCTGCCCACGGGCAAATCATTCCAGTGCAAATCCAACCAAATTTCCCCACCCCGGGCTGCACATCGCTGTCAAATATCCCAAGGCTGGACCCAAAGAAAGATTCAAATATTCCCTCCCCCGGGAGAACAAGGTCAGTCAAATGCCCTACCCCAGGGCCAACAAAGACAATCAAATCCCCACCCCATGCCCTGACTCCCCCTCCCCCCGCCGGCTTAACATTGATAGGTGCATTATATGCGGACAATTGCAAATCTTGTACAATGATAAATTGCTGTGCTGATCATGATATGTTTAAGTCGGATCTGGAAGGTTTGTGTCTTTCGAGAGAACGTAATTTATTTGATTTGAATATAAAGAAGTATAAACTGACGCGCATTACTAAGAAAAGGATGCCTTTTCACTCTGATGTGGAAGAAACATCTACATTTCGTGATTTGGGATTAATTACTAACAGTAGACTATCCTGGAATAGCCATATTGATACAATATGACTATTCCATTGATACAATTTGGCTATACTATTGATATAATTTGACCTTATTCAAAGAATTTGTAAAGGTCTGAGAGATGTCGCTGCATTGAGAACTTTGTACTGGGTACTTGTGAGGTCCCAACTGGAGTACTGCTGTGTTGGTGGTCACCACATACAGCCAAGAACATCAACAAGCTTGAAAGAATCCAACAAAGAGCTACCAATTTTATACTCAAGACAGACGACGACCACTTTTTTTCTGCAGAATACTGAAAGAATACTGAACTTGTTATCTTTAAGGATGGGCGTTTCTCGTAGAGCTCTTAATGGGTAGATTTCTTTAATTAGATATATCTTCTTGTTGTTGCGGAGTGAGTAGAACAGCAATTCATAATCAAAATTCAAAAGAAAGGTAGGCAAAATCGTGATTTTGCCGTGGGTTTTAGCCTCGTTTTTAGCGGACCACACTGCTTTGCGCTGTGGAAGAGCCAAGCTTTCAGCGGACAAGAATGCACTTCAGAATGCAATTTACCAAGCATTTTGAGAACTCTTCGTCAGGGCTTGCACGTATTCGCACAACATTTGATGATTTTTTTTATCTGCTTCGGTGGTTTGTTGTTTTACACTTGTGCAGCAGCTGCCATGTGCTTCTTGCTGAAAAATTTGTGCATTGGAGTTTTCACATCTTGATGACCTGGACATGATTTCGTGTATTAGTCGGCGCGGTAAACTGAACAAACGTTTTGTGAGCTTTAATGTTACGGGCTTCACATATTCACAAAGTAGTCCAGGGTAACTTTTTTCATACAAATCTCTTCAATTTGAATGAATCACTAACCTGCAGCCTTTTAACCAAAGGAACTTCTAATTTTAGCGTACTATTGTATATTTTTTCAAGTGTAACCATTACCGTTTTCAGAAACTTGACCGAACAAAATAAATGAAGAACAACCATTTCTGCACAAGATCTATACAATCCTTGTTCTAATTTGCAAAATACATCCATATTTCTGCAGCATTTTCGTAGCCCTGGCTACATTAATTTACAATTTTACCCGAATTCTGATAATTTTAGTAAGGTTGAACTCACACTTACGAAGAATTGTGCTAGAACTGACTCTTTCAAGTTTGGTAGATGTAGAATTAATTCCAGTGTTTGTAAATCAAGCGTCAAATGTCTTTAAGCACAAGAAATTGGCAAAATCAAACGAATTGATAACGTAAGTTACAACAGCCCCTCCCTTTTAACTTACGGTGGTATAACTTACTTTATCAATTCGTTTCATTATCCAAGTTTCTTGTCCATCAATTCCCCACCGACGCAGTGCAAGTTTCTTCAGAAACTATCCCCACAATACTGGTCAAATGTCTTTCGTTTTTAGAAGGAAGTGAGGGAATTCCTTGTCCTTCGAGAGGAATGAGTAATTAAAAATGGTAGGGTTGTGGGATGTGGCTTGAAATGGCAACGTGAAAATGTAGTAAGAGTATGTTAAGGCCACACATATGCGCACTAAGGCGACAGTGGCAGAAGGGATAAAACCCTGTTGCTATCAAAAAAAAAAAGCCAGCAGCCATGGACAGCTGTTTCTGCCTTGTTAGACCTCATCAGCATGGCACAGCTAGCAGATGAGCTCTGGGTTCCCACATTATGAATGTCAAGGTGATGAAAAATGGTAGGGTTGTGGGATGTGGCTTGAAATGACAGCATTAAAATGTAGTAAGGGTAAGTTGAAGCCACACATATGTGCAATAAGGCGACAGCGGTAGAAGGGATAAAACCCTGTTGCTACCAAAAAAAAAGATGAAAAATTGAGCTCAAAAGCCAGCAGCCTAGCTGTGCCATGCTGATGAGGCCTAACAAGGCTGAAACAGCTGTCCATGGCTGCTGGCTTTTGAGCTCAATTTTTTCATCTTTTTTTTTTGGTAGCAACAGAATTTTATCCCTTCTACCACTGCCGCCTTAGTGCGCATATGTGTGGCTATTAACATACCATTACTACATTTTGACGTTGGAATG
The DNA here is from genome assembly GCA_949710005.1 of Ricordea florida. Lineage (NCBI taxonomy): Eukaryota > Metazoa > Cnidaria > Anthozoa > Corallimorpharia > Ricordeidae > Ricordea > Ricordea florida. The sequence goes on along the minus strand of OX453272.1, from coordinate 7,984,871 downwards.
AGTAATTAGTTTCTCTACTAGTTTTTGTTTTCATTTCTACACGATGAAATACTTGTTTCTTGGACTGGGAAACTAGTTAATCAACACTTTCCTATAGTATAATATTTATAGATTTTAAATTTCAAATTTTATTTATACTATATTATAGCTATTCTCTACTCCATTTAAGTATAAATCTACTAATGTTCTATCACAAATGCCGCGCTCTGATTGGCTACGCTACTCACTATCTATTCTGTGTTAGTATAAATCTAATAGCGGTCTATCCCAAATCTCGCGCTCTGATTGGCTACGCTACCCACTATCTATTAAACAATTAGATTATGAGCTCGAGATTTCTATCACGCAGAGAAATCCATAGCGAAAAGACAAAGTTTTGAACGACTAGTAGATTTATACTAAAACAATTAGATTATTCGCTCTAGATTTCTATGCGTGATAGTTACTATCACGCGATAGAAATCTCGAGTTTATAATCTAATTGTTTAACAGCGTTCGACGTTTGGAGAACGCAACCTAAACTCAACCCGAGAGAGGCCTGGACACGAGCACGAGCATTTAGCAGAAAGAAACTCTAATTTTGGTGAATTTTTGGTTGGTTGGGTCAGATACCGGATACGAAAATAAGTCATCGACTTCACGGCCAAGGTGCGCGCCCATCTAAAATGATCAAATTGCGTGCGCTCGTTTTTTCTTCCACCTGCAAAGAAGTAGTAGTAAAAAGCGGTTTCTGGGACAAAAATCTAAGACAAAAATCAAAAAAACTGGGACAAAAATCTAAGACAAAAATCAAAAAAATTGAAAAAAAATCTAAGACAAAAATCAAAAAAATGAAAAAAAAATATGTGGTTTCTGGGATAAAAATCTAAGACAAAAATCAAAAAAATTGAAAAAAATATGTGGTTTCTGGGATAAAAATCTAAGACAAAAATCAAAAAAAATTGAAAAATATGATTTAAAAGGAAGAATAAAAGTATACAACACAAAATGGAACGATTGAAAGATGTTGAATTAAAAGAAATTGTGAGAGAATTAGGCATACGAGGTAGAACTGGTATGCGAAAAGCTCAAAAAATAGAAGCATTACGTGAAATGGGTATCAATACAAATGAAGATTTGGAAAATTATAGGCAAAGACAAAGACAAAGATTTAATGAAGAACCACCGCCCGGCACTCCTCCACCAAGACCAAGGCCTGGTACACCACCAGATTCTCCACCACCCGGCCCTCCTCCACCAAGACCAAGGCCCGGCACACCACCAGGTTCTCCTCCACCAAGACCAATGCATGGCACACCACCTGGTTCTACTAAAAATTCAATAAAGCTAAAACCCACCCCTAGAAAAAATATTACAAAAAGGAAACTAGTACCAACTTTTATAAAACCACAAAAGTCATCAAACAAAACTTTTAATTGGGGAAATTATTCATTTAAGGTTATGGATAAAGATGAGTTTTCCAAAAAGCTTGCAGACTTGACCAATGAAAATATTATAAAACTTACTAATAACAAACAAACAAAACCCAAGCCTAGAAAAAATGTAAATATATCTGATAGTGTGAGAGATGAATTGGATGAAAAAGAATTCAATATAGAAGAACAACAAACAGCATTGAGGGGATATCTGAAAACTTATAGGATAAATGGAAAGAAAGGTTATGGGCCAAAAGCGTTTTTAAATAATATCAAACCAAAAGTTCTTGATCTAATTAACCAGAAAAAGAAACCGATCAAGGTGAAATTTATATTTACGTGTAAGTTTATAAAAAAGAATCCCGCTACAAGAAAGATTGATCAAAACTTTGGGTACTTTCATTCAAAAGTAGAAACGATTACTTTATCAACTGATTTATCTGAATTATTCGATACTATGGTAAATAGTTTACTTGAATTGGTTGCAAAGTTTCAAAATAAAGGTTCTGGTTGGCAATTCGATCAAGTTGAATACTTTGATATAAACATTGACCCCTTCGAGCCGCTTGTTGGAAGTTCATATATTGAATTACCACAAATATTAGCAAAAAAGAAGGCTATTATAAATGTTAAGAATGAAAATGATCATGAGTGTTTTAAGTGGGCTGTAACCTCTGCCGTTTACATAAAAAACATTCATCCAGAAAGACTAAACAAACAAATGATAGAAAACTCAAAGAACTTTGACTGGTCTGGAATGGAGTTTCCTACCTCACTAAAACAAATTAACAAGTTTGAAAAACAAAACCCCTACTACACTATTAATGTTTACGGATATGATAAAGGTGATGTATGCCCACTAAGAATAAGTAAAAAACAAAAAGGTTATCTAATCAACCTACTTCTAATATCAGAAGGTGAAAATAATCACTACTGCTGGATAAAGAATATTAGTAGATTGTTAGCCTCAAAAGTTAGTAAACATAAATCAAAGATGTACTTTTGTCCTAGATGTCTAAACGCATTCCAGTCAGAAACTTCATTGGAAAAACATCTTGAATATTGCGAAACAAATGAAGAAGTAAAGATTGTTATGCCCAAGGATAAAGATGGAAATCCCGAGTTTATTAATTTTAAAAACTTCAATAGAAAAATGCGAGTACCCTTTGTTGTATATGCAGACTTTGAGTGCTATCCAGAGAAAATATACACCTGCTCACCAGATGAAAGTGAAAGTTTTACTAATCAATACCAGAAACATAAAGCATCAGGATTCAGCTATCTCATAAAATCTTTTGATGATAAAATATTTCCGCCCGAGCTTGCGCAATACACTGCCGAATCCCCATATGATGATATCCCGCAGATATTTGTAGATAATTTGGAGCAGGATATTAAAAAAATTTACAATAAGTTTAAATATAAAAAGAAGGTGGGGGATATGTCAGAAATGGATAAAAAAGACTATAAAAACGCCGCTAGCTGTCACATCTGTGAGAAAGAATTGGGAGAAGATAAGGTATTAGATCACTGTCATCTTACAGGAAAGTATAGAGGAGCAGCTCATAATGAATGCAACTTAAATTACAAGATTCCAAAGTTCTTACCAGTAATATTTCACAACCTATCTGGATATGACGCTCATCTTTTTATAAAGAATCTTGGTAAAACAAAAGGCAATATAAACTGCATACCTAATAATGAGGAAAAGTATATTTCTTTTACAAAACAGATTGTGGTTGATACATTTACAAATAAAGAAGGCAAGTGTGTTGAGATAAAACGAGATATTAGATTCATAGATTCATTTAAATTTATGCAAACAAGTCTGGATAAATTGGTAACTAATCTACCAAAAGAATCTTTCAAAAACTTAAATATTTTCTATGAAGGCGAGAAATTAAATTCATTGTTGAGAAAAGGCGTTTTTCCATATGATTGGTTTGACAGCTTCGATAAACTAAACGCAACTCAACTTCCGCCTAAAGAAGAGTTCTACTCAAAACTCAACGATGAAGATATAACAGAAGATAACTACCAGCATGCTAAAAAGGTGTGGGAAACCTTCAATATGAAAACAATGCGGGAATATCACGACCTATATCTTGAGTCGGATGTACTACTTTTGGCGGATGTATTTGAGAACTTTAGAGATGTTTGTCAAAAGAATTATGGCCTTGACCCTGCTTGGTATTATACAGCGCCAGGACTAGCTTGGGATGCAACATTAAAGATAACAAAGGTTAATTTAGAGTTGCTGGCTGACATTGATATGCTACTTATGATTGAAAAAGGTGCGCGGGGTGGGGTATCCATGATATCTACTAGATATGGCAAAGCTAACAATCCTTACATGAGCGAATATTATCCAAAACTACCTACAAAGTATATTTCATATCTCGACGCAAACAATCTGTATGGTGGGGGAATGAGCGAAAAACTACCTTCGCACGGTTTTAGATGGATGAGTGAAAAAGATCTTAAAAACTGGAAAAATATCTCCTGTATAATAGAGGTTGATTTGGAATATCCAACTCACCTTCATGATTTGCATAATGATTATCCTCTAGCTCCAGAGAGACTTACAATTAATAAGGTTGAGAAATTGATTCCAAACCTAAACAATAAGGTAAAGTATGTTGTTCATCATGAAACACTAAAACTTTACGAAAGTCTTGGATTAAAAGTTACAAAAATTCATAGAGGCATTACATTCAAAGAGTCGGCTTGGTTAAAACCATACATTGACTTGAATACAAACCTCAGAGCTAAAGCAAATAATGATTTTGAGAAAGATTTCTTCAAACTTATGAATAACTCCGTATTTGGTAAAACAATGGAAAACATTAGAAAAAGGACGGATGTGAGATTAGTTACGAATGAAAAAGATTCAAAAAAATTAATATCAAAACCTAATTACCAGCATCGCACCATCTTTTGTGAAAATCTCGTGGCTATCCACATGAAGAAAACAAAGCTAGTATTCAATAAACCCGTTTACTTGGGTATGTGTATTCTGGATCTAAGTAAAACAATAATGTACAAATTTCACTATAATTATATTAAACCTAAATATGGAGAAAAAGCAAAATTGTTGTTTACAGATACGGACAGCCTTGCATATGAAATAGAAACAGAAGATTTCTATAAAGATATTAGCCCCGATGTGAGAAAAATGTTTGATACCAGCAATTTTCCTAAAAACCATCCATCAGGCATCGAGGTAGGCGTAAACAAAAAAGTCATCAATATGTTTAAAGATGAGGCTGGCGGTAGACAGATAACTGAATTTATAGGCCTACGAGCAAAGCTTTACTCCTACAGAATGGATGAGGGCGAAGAAGAAAAGAAATGTAAGGGAGTAAAGAAGGCAGTCGTAAAAAATACCATAAGATTTAATGATTATAAGGATTGCCTTTTCAATAAAGAGCCGCAGATGAGACGGATGAATGTATTAAGAAGTCATAATCACGACGTTTTTTCAGAAACAATTAATAAAGTTGCGCTGTCTTGTGATGATGATAAGAGAATAATTTGCGAAGATAATATAAATACTTTAGCTATTGGACATTATCGCACTAAAACAGAATCGGGAGGAAGTTCAGTATCATAGGGTATAACCTGTAATTCTTCTCTAACAAACCCACGTCTTGGTCCATCCGCCAAATAATATAAAACTGGTTGATTAGGTGAAACGACGCTGCGCGCGATATAATAAACTTTTATGCTCCAAATGGGATCAGTAGCTCGTCTTTTTTCACCACCTTCAAGCTCTCCAGGAGATAATAAATATCTAACTTTTACACTAGGAGGTAACCTAACCTCATCAAGACCCACCTCTCGTTGGTAATTTTTAGGTTCAATATCAACCTCTTTTTGTTTTATAGCCTCATCGGGTTCTTTACCGGTTAATCTGGTTGGTGTATTATTCAAAGTTTTTAGAATATTAGGTAATCTTTTCACCCATACTCTAGATCGGGCATCACTAAGCATTTCTTGCGCATATTGATGGCTAAATAACCTTTCACCTAATATTCTATTTGCTCTTTCCACAAACGCTTGGGCTCTGTGATTTCCAGCTTCGCTTCTTTGTATTTTCACATTATGATAATTCATGAGTTTGGTAACTTCGCCCATAAATTCTCTTCCAGGATCAACCATTAATGTTTTGGGATACTTTAACTTTCTGGAATATATTTTTTCAAAAGCTTTGGCTATCTCGCGACTTTCTTTTGTGGTTAATGGTTCTGCATCTTTGTATCTACTCGCCGCATCAACCACAACCAATGCGTATTTATATGTTTTTCTTCCAACTCTATCATGCGGTAAAAATAATAAATCCGCCTGGTGAATTTGATTAGGTTTATCCACAGTCCAGTGAGGTCTGGGTATATATTTTGGAGCTGGAAGATAGATTTGCCATATTGCTTGTTTCTCTAGCCATTTTTTTGCTTCATCTTCACTAACCTTTACCTTTTCAGCTAATTTGGGTATTGCAGAATATCCTTTCCAATAACCCTCAGTTGAATAATATATTTTTGAAAACATACTTTCGTTACTCATTTAAAGATTACTCCGCCCTCCCTTAAAATAAAATATGTCGCAAACCGTATCTGAAAAAATTAACCCAAACAGGATTCCAAGAGAGCCGCTTGGTTTGAAAGAGGAATCAATATTGAACAGAATTACACTAAATCCTTCATCGGCAAACCCCGGAGAAACTCTATACATAAACATTCCAAAACTTTCTGAAAATTTAGTGATTGTGCCAGGAAGTGTATCTCTAGCATTTAACTTGACTGTTGAGGGGCATGAAGATAACACCCTAGTGAATAATGTAGGCAGCAACCTTGTATCTAGACTCAGAGTTCTTTTTGGCGGCGAAACACTGCAGGATACTCAAAGATACGATCTATTTCAAACCTACCACGACTTATTCTTATTGGATGAAGAACGGGAGGATAGATTAAGGCAAGGTATTTCTTCTGTAAACATGAGGAAACTCCGGACAAATGCGGGTGATAAGGTAGACACAGATGCAAAAGAAGTAGCGCTTGCAGTAGTACATAACACCAAGTATCATATCCCACTAAATCACCCTATTCTAAACGATCATGGAGTTTTCTACCCAAAAGCATTAAATCATCAACTAATCTTTGAGATTACACTAGCTCTAGTTAACGATATTGTTGTTTATTCTGACGCGACCAAGACCCCAACTTACAAAATCACAAACCTTGAGTTGGAATATTCTTGCATATCAAGCGAATACTTAGCTCGAGAGGCACAGGCGGCTTATCAGGTTGGTAAAGGATTCTTTTATGAAAATGTTACTCTACACAAAACTTTCACCATATCCAGACCCACAGACAGCGTTATAAATCAACATATTAATCTGCCGAGAAGGTCAATCACGGGGATATTATGTTTGTTTACATTACCATACGGTGGAGGGGCGCGAGATTCCGAGAATTTTTTCAATCCAGGCATAACCTCAATCAATATCGATGTTAATGGCGTTCCAAATCGTTTCTACTCAAAAGGAATGGTGCCTTCAGATCTTTGGGAGTCGGTAAAGAAACGTTTCGGGGGTTCCCCCCTCGCTTTGCTCAGTTCAGTAAAGGAAAAGGATTTTTATAGCAATAAGTTTGCTTTGTGGATAGATTTGAGAACTCACCCAGATAATAGCATTCATGGGGGAGGTCTAGCCTTAAACAATGCACAAGATGGTGTAAAAATAGAAATGAAAAGAAAAGTTAGTGGGTCTGGTATTATGACTTGTTACATGTTTGTTGTGGCTGATGCGTTAATGGAGGTTATGAATTCAAACTTAAGATCAATCATGTATTAGTTAAAATATGGAAGAATTAAGAGATAAAATTCCTTTTCACTGTATTATAACTGGTCCAACAAATTGTGGAAAGACAAAGTACATAATTGATCAGCTAAGAGGTCCATTTAGAAAATTGTTTGAATTCATTGTTTTAATATGCCCAACTTTTGCTAAAAATAAAACATATCGTAATTTTGCTCGGGGGGATAAACGTTTTTTTGTATTATCGCCCGATGCTAGTAACATTGATGAGATTAATGAATTGTTAACTGATTGTCAAACTTTGTTCTCTGGTACAAATACATTAATAATTTTAGATGATTGCGCTGTTTCGAATGACCTGAAGAAAAGATCAAACAAGTTTATAGATTTAGCATTTTCTGGAAGGCATCATGGTTTATCAGTTTGGGTTCTCACCCAACAATTAACATCGATAGCAAAACCATTCCGTGAAAATGTGGCTTGTGTGGTCTCATTCCATAATCCCTCGCAAAAGGGGATGAAGATGTTTTTTGAAGATTATGGGGGTGATTTGGATTCTGAAACATGTAAAAAATTTGTGCAACTACTGAAAACTGAAAAATATTCTAGACTATGTTTATCTTTACGATTCCCGTTCAAATGTTATTTGGAGATCCCCGAAGTGATCTAAAAATAGTAAATGTATCACCATAAAAGATGACAAGCGTTGAAGATTATATAGAAGAACAACCTGAGGTAAAATCTGATAATACAGAAATAAGTTAATAAGTTTGAAATCAAACAAGAATCGCTGGCTATTCTCGCGTCCTTGGGTACAACAAAAGAATATTTAGGAGTTGATATGAGTCTCGGCGATGTAAAAAAATTATCAGTAAAAGATGTAGAAAAATATTATAATCGTTATCAGGCTGTATTAGGTAAGAAAATTAGCGGAGGATTGGTAGATTCATCTCTTCAATTAGTTTCTAAAGTAATTTCTTATGTGGTTCCTGTTGATGATATAGAAGCTCTTTGTAAGGATTTGAAGAACGATGATTTGGTTAATCGTGAACTAACAAACATTGTGGGTCTATTAGCATTGAAAGCGGGAAGATTGGCAGCACTTGCTAGCGGACTATTTCAGGTTGCTAAACACGTTAAAATAGGTAAAAGACAAGAAGTTTCAAGTAATAATTCAATGGATTCCAACAAAACTGAGCAGTCTACTAAGCAAGATGATGGCGGGTTTGATACTGTTTACTAGTCCTAAAGGGGTCTAAAGATTTCTTAATGCTATGTAAAATAATGTCTGAAGAAGTTGTTGAGCAAATTACAATGGATCCTACTCCTGAAAAGAAAGATTCAAAAAAGAAAGAGAAAAATCCTAAAAAAGTAGCTTCTGGTAAGAACTTGGCTGAATATCATAAAAGAGCGAGAGAAGCATTGGAAAGGGAAATGGAGCGGGAAAAAGAACAAGCAGCGATTAAAAATGAGAGTGAAGATAAAGCAGAAAATGGAAAAGCGTGGCTTCCAGAGCTATCTTTTACGACTGTTTTATCGATTATCGGAATAGGTTTTACAGCATTTGATATGTTTATGAGATATTACAAAAATAGAATAGTTGATTTATCTCAAGTTCCAACTAAAGTTCCACCATCAAATATTCCCACCCCACCCTCACACACCACCACCCCACCAACCCCGAAAATAGGAATGGTGTGAGGAAAGTAGTTTAAAGGTTTATTACTGATGCAGTAAAAAAATTATGTCAACTGAAAACAAACTCGTGAAAACTGTTACTGATTCCGCAGTACTTATTGGATTAGCAGCCGGAGTTGGTTATGTAGCCAAAAAGGTTATGAAAGAATCATTTATGAACGACCCATCATCAAGTATTACAAATTATGCAAAATGGGTTGCTGTATTGTCGGGTAGTATGTACCTAAAAACATATTTAGAGGATCAAAAGATTTTACCAAAATAATTATGGCAACAATAGCAATGATGTTTGGGGGCGCTGTATTAAATGCAACCGCCTTTGTTGGTGGATCATATCTTGCAAAATATCTATCAGGCGATAAAAACGATACAGAGAAAATAAGACACGACAAGGCATTAGAAAAGTATCAAAAAGATTACTCAGAATATCAGGAAAATAGACAGAAACTAATTGATTGGAAAGTACAACAAAAGGATGATAAATATCAAGCATCAAAAAATCTTTCGAATACCGATGAAGCTTTGAAATTGTACAGTGAGACACACGAACCAAAATTCTCAGATTATTATAGACCCAGCGAAAATCAAAAGATGGGTGAAATGGTATATGTAGGTGGTGGAATGTTGGCATTGGGCTATATGACTAGTAAATTATTTTAGGTAATTGTGTGATTAGTTTGATTTGCGCGTTTAAAGATTTCTTACTGATGAGTAAAAAATCATGGCAGAAGGAGGAGAACAAATACCATTATTAGATGTAAAAAAAGGAGAAGATGATGAAGGTGAAGATGATAAAGCTGAAACGCCGCCAATACCATCAACATCAACCTCCATCGATCATGGCTGTCTTGGTTATTCGGAATATATGGCTGAAAGAAAACGTCTTAAATGGGAAATAAAAGCTGAAGAGAAAAAACCGATAGATATTAGAGAAAGAGATGAGAAATATGATTATAGGATGACGGCGGCAGAAATACTTAAAAATTATTTTCCAGATTACGACCCAAAAGATAGTTTATTTAATCCAACAATAGAAGATGATGGGAGTATATGGGGGCAATTAACTGGTAGAAGATATAATAAACCACATTTAATTATTTTAGCCGATGGTGATTATGCAGATAATTTAGATTCGCTTCCACAAGGAATAAAATCATCACTCGGCATTGATTATGGTTCTATTCTTATAAAAAATTATGATCTTTTATCGCAATTGGATGAAAAAAATGAAGAAATTAAGGGTTTAAATGACGGATTAGAACGTTTAAAACCAGTTTTGGAATCATATGAAAATTATATAGAAAAATATACCAAAATTGAAAAAGAAGAGATGAAAGCTTTAATTGAAAAACAACAAACCAGAATCGCAGAAAGTGAAAGTTATTTAGATGTAGCCGTTAAACAGAAAATTGTTGCAAAAACAGAGGTTGAAGAACTTAAAAGTGAATTGAATCGATACAAAGATGAAATAGATAAGTATAAGAAGGGACAGTCAAATTTAACAGTGTTAGAACGCGGTAATGAAAGATTAAAAGCTGAAGTTGATAAATTTAGAGAACTAACAAGAAAGAGTATTATTTACAACCAAGAACAAATAGCTGATCTGGAGAGTAAAAATGAAGAAATACTTAAAAATCTACCATTACGAGAGCGGGTAAAGTATATCTTCAAAAAATATGGTTTTACAGTCTTTTCTGTTGTGAGTGCTGTAGGTGTGGTTATTGGTGTTATCGTTTCTAATCTTTCAAAAGGCTTATCCACATTAGGTAAAGGAGTTGGTAATGGTTTTAAAGCTATTGGTAAGAAACTGGGCGAAATATTACCCGGAATGGTTGGCGCAATTGTAAGCTTTTTGTTCAAAACAGCGGGTGAAGTTATTGGATTTTTAGGTAAGAATGCTTGGCTTTTGATAATGGCTGTGGTTCTATATTTTGTGGAGCAGTTTAAAAATAAGAGGCGCTAAGTAAAAAAACATGAATGATACAACGTTTCTATCTATCTATATGCTAAGCCCTAAAACAAGAATTTATCTAGATCCGCCCTTAACCAATGTAAAAGAGATACAAATGCTATTTAGCTACATTCCTAAAGCGTTGAATACAAATCCTTTTTACTTAATGTGTGATCTTATAGAGTCAAAGTCTTCATATTCCAATTGTTGTATACCCGAAGGTGAAAATGTAAAACTTAAACCCTCACAACTACTAGCTGTTATTCCATCTCAAAATCATCCTTGTTTAAGAGTTTTACAAACCAAAAATCCGGTCAACTACTTTGATTTGTTTATTTTAGATAAAAAGGGAAGAAAGGCCGACTTAAATAACGAACCCATTCGTATCTATTTAAAGATTTCCTGTTGATCAGAAAAATACAATATGGATGACTATAATAGAATTTATCCTAATGTGCCTGTTAATTCCGCAGAGCGGGGAGACCTCCGGCTGAATTTCAGACTACAAAAGTCATGTGAAGTACTACAAAATCTTGAGAAGGAAATTAAACATTACGAGGAAGTTAGAAAAAAGTATAATCGAGTTAGGGGGATTTTTACAAAAATAAGTGTTAGTAGTGGGGTTTTTTCAGTTATCCTATCTGCAAGTGGCTTGGGTACCTCTCTTACTGGTTTTGGTGCCGTTGTTGGTATCCCATTAGGAGCGGTTGGAGGTATTTGTGGGGGAATATCAGTTGGATTCGGTGCTGCTTCTAAAAGACTTTCACATAAAGTTAGTAAACATGAACAAACAGTTTCTCTAGCAAAAGCAAAAGTAAATACCATTCACGACTTGGTTTCAAAGGCATTAAAAGATAACACTATCTCTGACCAAGAATTTTCTTTAATTTTATCAGAGGTGGACAAGTTTGAAAAACTAAAACAAGAAATCCGCAAAAAAACTCAAAAAGATACAGAAAAAAACTTAAATATGAATCAGATAAGAACGGAGGTTCGGGCGGAAATATTAAAGGAGTTAGCCGGCCCAGTTTAGCCCGATCGAGAACGCTGAAAATTTCATATGAAAGAACTGATGTGGGATTTAATTGTTTTGCTGGTGTTAGAAAAGAAATTAATTGACATTTTATTCTAGATACAGAGTCGGTCTAAAGACAGGCTTTGCTGAAAAACAAAGAATAAAATGTTACTCGACGATTTTATAAATAGGTATCCAAAGGCTGATCGTGACCAATTTATATTTGTTTCTGATCAATATGGTGGTTATATTAAATGGAAAGTGAATGGAGCAACAATAATGTCTAATGATGATCCTACCGGAAAAACATGGATTGATGATATATCGCCCGGGTTAAAAATAATTTTACAGGAAGATTTGGGTTTGGAAAGTAGTAAAGTGAGTTCTTTTCCAAAGAGTTTAAAATTAACAAATAGATCCTACCCAATACCCGCTATTGACTTTGATACCTTTACAAGTGACATAACAAAAATGCTAACCTATCTGGATATATACGTGTCAAATACAAAGAAATTCACCGCAAAGATGCGCGATGTTTTTACCAATCAAGTTGTTACTTTCAAATTTGGAAAGCAGAGTAGAAAATGGTTGAACGCCCCTGATATGAATTATTGGCCGCAACAACTTAACTTTGCGGTTTGGTGTGCAACATCCGGCTGTGGTGTAAGCCCTTTTGAAAGTCTAAATTACCCTAAAGTAGTAAATAGTTTCATCAAGTTTCATGTGTATTTCACAATAAGACGAATATTATATGAATTGAGTCTTCCCTTACCCGATGAGCAGCCTTTTGTAATTAATAATAATCCATATAGTAAAGTAGCATACCAACGATTATGTGCAGAATTTAACATATCAAAAAACTCAGACTTTAGATGGAAAGGTGGAAGAAATGGCGGCTTGGGGGATATATTCCTTGATTATGGTGAGGGATACCATGGGAAAGGAGGGGGATATCAAAATGTACATTTGGTAAGAAATTATGATGTTGAAGCGGATCAATGGCCTGGTGAAGGCAGCAAATTCGCTGATGAGGGTGGTAAGAAGGAAAAGGGCAATCTAATTTCATTTATTCGCAATGATGACTTTGCTGATTTCAAATATGCTTGGTTTATCCCAACAAGTGGTCATGGGCTCACTAAAGCTGGGCTTGGTAGATTGAATCGGTCTGCAGAAGCTTTTGTATACTGTATATTGGGGGCGCAAGTTAACACAAGAAACTCGATTTATGGCAATGGCGGTGGAGCGGTTGAGACACAACAAGAATTCTTGGCTTTATTTGAAAGTTGTGTGATCGAGAATGACATTTCTAGTTCCATACAAAGATATCAATTAGCCGTACAAGAGGCGAAATTGCGGCTTGATTTAGCCGTCGCCCCTGGTGTATGGTTAATGCCAAGTAATATGATAATAAATACTGAAAGCGTGGTTGGTTTTAACAACAAACTTATGAAGGCTAGTAATGATATGAATTTTGGAGTGAATAATTCTCTAAATACTGAAGCAAAACAAGTTGGAATAAGTCATAACTTAGGATCTTCAAAGTTAAAGTTACCTCATATAGTTGAGACAGACGAAAACCTCGGAGGTAAATCAAAACCACCAATTAAAACAGATTCAACTCAAACATACTCGATGAAGCAGGAAAATAATATTGACCCAACGCAGCATGAAAATAATATATTATCATTTATAATTGTCGTTGGTGGATTAGCGTGGTATCTATTTCGGTAGATGATTGGGTTTTTTCACAGGCGGTGATTATAGAAAATTTAAAAAGATGAATATGATGTAATCAAAACAAAAAAATGTTAAGTATTACCATGTACGAGTCTGAAACTAGAATTTATTTAGACCCTCCGCTGAAAAATATTCGGGAGATACAACTCCTTGATTGCAATATAAAAACAAAAAGATTGATTAATTTTAAAGATCAACAGATATTATTCAATGATAAGAATCAAGGCTTCATAATAATTCAACCCGGCACATATTCGCTTCGTAATATTCAATCGATCTTTCTTAATGATTCTGATAGGGAAAAGATAACAATAATTGAGACTGATACTGCTGATTATTTATATTCAAATAAGAACTTCAAAATTAGACTTACTAGAGGATTGTCGTTTGTTTTGGGGGTGCCTGAAGTCATAAATCCTGGTAAATTATACCCCATAAATATTCAGATTAAGGAGCCGCTGAGACTTATGTGTAGTATAGTGGATAATAAGTCTTCATATATGAATAACACTCAATATGGGAAACTTGTGAAACTCTCACCATCACACCTGCTTGCAAACATTCCCTCAAATGCTTATCCAACAATTCCAGTTCAAAAATATGAGACTCTAATAAACCACTTTGATTTAACCATATTAGATAATGAATGGAAAAAACTTGATCTGAAAGGTTCTCCCATAACTTTTAGTATAAGATTTAGGTAAATTTTTTGTTATGTAACCATTATTTGGGTTATATAACATAATTAGTTTTAATTATTACTCCATCTTTCTTTCAAATCTCTTAATTCCTCTATATCAACAATCCAATCTAAATATCTACTTGGGTTCCATGTTCTTTCTATTAATTCCATATGAAAGTCTTTATAAAATTTATTTTTATGGTTTATTTTTTCTTGATTTAAGTATATAATAAAATCCAGTTCTTCAACAAAAAACTTTTCATCAAAATTATTAATATTACATTGCTTTTTTAAATATGATTCCCCCCAACAATTAAAATATTCAAAACAATCATCATAATATTTATCAAAACAATAACTAAATGGTCCTTTATCCCCCCCAACATAATCTTTTAACCTTTTATTAGAACAATTTAATGCTGATTTTACAAAATTATCAACATCCATTCCATCAATATCAAAATTTATGCCAGATTTAAAAATAATCCACCGGCCGCCATAATAAATAATATCATAATCTTCTTCATAATAATTAGAATAAGTAATTTCAAATTTAATAAACTTATTATCATATTTATCAAGATAGCTATAAGGATTTTCATTTTCATCTTCAACATAATGATAATAATCAATAAACTCACGATTTTCTGATATGGTTTTTAACAAATCTTCTTTAATTGACTCTATAAAATCACAAAAATTCATTTTTTCATCATTATAGTATCTTTTAAAAGTTTTAGTTTTTACCATTTTATATTTTATTTTATATCTTTAAATCATAATTCATTTTTTTAATTTTACATTCCTTACAAGAAGCTTTTTGTTTACCATGCTCGCATATTTGTGATCCTCCGCATTCTTTACATTGTTGTTTTTGTTTATTATGTTCACATATTTGCGATCCCCCGCATTCTTTACATCTATACTTATATTTATTGTGTTTACATATTTGTGATCCTCTACACTCTTTACAAACATACTTAATTCTATCATGCACACATATTTGTGATCCACCACATTCTTTGCATGCATACTTAATTTTATCATGTTCACATATTTGAGACCCTCCACACTCTTTACAAAACGCTTTAATTTTTTTATGTTTGCATATCTGGTTACCACCACACTCTTTACAATAATCCTTAAATCTGTTGTGTTTGCATATTTTAGAACCACGACACTCTTTACATTGTTGTTTTTGTTTATTATGTTTGCATATTTGGGACCCCACACACTTTTTGCAAACACATCTTCGCTTATTGTGTCCACATATTTGAGACCCGCCACACTTTTTACAGTTCGACTTATATAGTTCGTGTTCACATATTTGAGAGCCGCCACACTTTTTACAGCAATATTTATACCTTCCATGAATACAGTAATAAAAATAATGTTTAGGGGCGGGTTTTAGCTTTATTGAATTTGGAGTAGAATCTGGTGGTGTACCAGGCCTTGGTCTTGGTGGAGGAGTGCCGGGCGGTGGTTCTTCATTAAATCTTTGTCTTTGTCTTTGCCTATAATTTTCCAAATCTTCATTTGTATTGATACCCATTTCACGTAATGCTTCTATTTTTTGAGCTTTTCGCATACCAGTTCTACCTCGTATGCCTAATTCTCTCACAATTTCTTTTAATTCAACATCTTTCAATCGTTCCATTTTGTGTTGTATACTTTTATTCTTCCTTTTAAATCATATTTTTCAATTTTTTTTGATTTTTGTCTTAGATTTTTATCCCAGAAACCACATATTTTTTTTCAATTTTTTTTGATTTTTGTCTTAGATTTTTATCCCAGAAACCACATATTTTTTTTTCATTTTTTTGATTTTTGTCTTAGATTTTTTTTCAATTTTTTTGATTTTTGTCTTAGATTTTTGTCCCAGTTTTTTTGATTTTTGTCTTAGATTTTTGTCCCAGAAACCGCTTTTTACTACTACTAAAGAAACTGCGCTCTATACATTTTCCAATCGGAGACTCGCGTTGCTTTTCTTCAGGTCACGTACACTTTTGCGCTTTATCGAGAAACGGACGGCTGATCGCAGGTTACTGCAGTCGGTAAGTTACCCGTCATTCGACAGTGTTGCAAATAAGATGGAGAGTTATTACCAGTACTAGCCATGCTCAGTCGCATGACGCATCAGAATCTGTGAAGAGTATTCAAGTATGGTCCTGAAGGGGAGGGGGGTGGGTACCAATCCCATATTTTTCTTTCTAAATCCCACTTTCCAGTGCTCAAATCCCATTCCAACTGGCAGAATTAAAAAAAGATTCCTATTCCCATTGACTTAAGTCCCAATCTCCCAGTGCAAAACCCGACCAATCTCAATTCCCATTTTACCCCTTTAGTATCCTTCTTTGACAAAGATAAGGCAATACGCATTGTGAATTCAACAGGAATCAAGGTCAAACATAGCTCCTTTGGGCCCTTGGCTAAAAGAGAAAATGAAAACCACTATACTGTCTCCTCGTTGTCCCCTAAAGCAACGTCATTCCTGAAACAAATATTTGAACGTCCTTACTAATCGCTGATTAACCTAGCTTTGAATTGAGGGAGGGTTCTAAGGTGGTCTACCTCGTATGAGGTCCCAATCATAGTACTGATTAGATTAAGCATTGCAAAAATCACTTATCCTTCAAAACTGGGGGACTTCCAAAATGGGTGGACTGACTACGAATTTCACCCAGGTGTTTAAATTGTCAGTCAAAATCAACCTCAGTTCTTATCAGAACTACCAACATCGGGACAACTGAACTGGACAAAGAGCTATTGAATTAATTATTGGATAAGTCTTGAAGAATTATACAGAGCGAGGAGAATGTAGTGAAGCATGAAACTATAACACTCCTTGAGATCTTCATAGTTCTTTATATCATATGAAAGCCAAAGTTACATTGATACACAGTTTATAACAATCACATTGCAGACTGTAGGCTGAACTACATATCTATTTACAGCGCTAAGAAACTAAAAATTTTAAAATGTTTGACAAAAATAGAAACATTTAGTGAAATTGCTATATTTGTTCCAACTGATTCTAATTCAGAACAATCATATCTATGAAAATAACCACAAGCATTACATAGAATAATTGCTTTTTCCACATAATATTAAAAGTACAATCCTGTAAATTTTTAGGGAAATAGCTGTACTTGTTCCAACTGATTCTAGTTCAGAACAATCATATCTATGACAATAATCACAAGCATTACATAAAATAATATTAAGTGTACAATCCTGTAAGATGGCCAACAGAGTTAAAATTGCATACAGACAATCAAGATTATTATGTGAAAAAACAGAGATGCTTGGCAGGCCATTGAGTCAGGGTTGTCAATTAGGGCCGGGGATTTCCCCCGGCTACTCAGGGCAGGACCCCCGGCTACTTTCATCGTTATATTAAACCAAACGAGCACCCGAAAATTCTACATTAAAAAGGAGATAAGCGTGCTCCATAACCGCTTGCGGCTTTCCCCGGCAACTAACAACAAATACCCGGCAACTTGAAATCTTAGTGACAACCCTGCATTGAGTACACAGTTGCTCAGTGTTTGCCAGTTGATAAGCCATTGTAGGATAATGTTTTTTCCTATCAAAACCATGTTCCTAAAAATTAAGAAATTCACTTCCTGACTTTCTGTAAGTTCTTACAATCTCTATTGTTTAAAAATTTAACAACTTTCAGAATGCATAATTTCACAATTTACCTTGTCACCTTGTCTTAACTTTTACCAATTCTATTTCTGTAAGATTTCTGATGTTTTACATCAAATGTTAATTTTCAACATTGCAATAATTTAGGAAATTATGTCCTCATCCAACTTTCCAAACTTAATTGCTGTCAGCCACTTTCCTGCTCACCAAAGTTATTGTAAAACTGAGTGATCTCTATGATCACAAAATCTAATCATTACTGTATTTCTGATGTCAATTGTTAAAAGATAATACATATAAAGAATTAGTAAATACCAACTCAGCAACCTTGACATTTTGAACAATCTGGTTTTCTCACTATCTTAGGATATTTAACATTATCTGACTGAGGTTGTTTCATTGGCATACACTAAAACGGTGATATTATTCTAATTAATCTCTGCGAATAATGGCTTACCGTACTTTTGTAATATTAACCTTGCCGTTTTACAGCTTGATAAATAATCTACAGCTGTTCTCCTCAATCATTCAGGGAGCCGATGGGTCAATAAGAAATGTTGAAATAATGTGGCAATTTCCCTGCCTCACCTTTCACTGACATTCATTGGGCTTTGTCAAACATTTTTCTTCTTCATATATTTAAAGAAGATAATTTTACCATCTATATTTCTTGTTTGCTATAGCCTGCAAGCAGGCTCTTCCATTGAAAATGGTGCGTGGTTGAAATATCCTCTTCTGTTGAAAATGGCTTGCAGTTAAAATATAAGGGCTTGGTCACTACTCACCAACAGTTAACTCCCAATAGTGAACCGTTTTTCAAGAAGGGGATCTAAAATATCCCTTCCTATCAACAGGTCAGTGCCTGATGCCACGGCACCAACCAAGGACATAATACGAAACGTTTCCTGTCTTATCAACAGTTTTAAAGTAACGCTTGGAAACCCGAGTCTTTGTCCACCAACTCCCTCCACACAGGACATTTTTGTTCTATCTATTTTCAAATTCAGAAACTTAACTAACTTCTCAGAAACTGCTGTCTGCGCATTATTTCCTGTGTCCAGCAGTATCTTGAAGCCATTTTTCTCAACATCTACTAGCTCTTTATGTGAGTTCAACAATTTCACTCCTTCATAGTCAATAGATAAGACCTGAGCTTTCTTCTCTGAAAGAGAACCAAACATTATAATAAATCAAACTTGTGCAAAAAATTATATCATTAAAATTTGTTTAAAATGTCTACACTGACAGCCATAGAGAAAAACATACTATAATCTTTTTCTGTTTTTTATCACAATTTAATCTCAAACTCTTGACCATTTGTGATAAGCAAACTCCCCACATTTCCTCCATATGTGGGATTGCCATAAATCCACGTCAATAGATGGCTTTCATCACAAGTTAGGGCTAATGTTTGAGGGGCCAGTTTTGGTCTGGTTTTTCTGTCTGTTTCAGTTTGCGGTTTTCCTACATTTTTAGCATTTGGTTTGCAACAAGGAACTGATACCTGGTAATTGCAATTTTCAAGAGAAACATATTCATGTCTGAGCTCTCAAAACTTCAGTGTGGAACTCTGGAGTTTACATGGTGGTTTTAAGAGCTTTAGGATAGCTTTTCATGATTGCAAAATTCCCCCAAAGTCTTCAATTGTGTTAAATGTATAATTTTTGTGAATTTTCCTCAACTATGAACAGAGACAAGCCGATGTGTGCCCCAGATATCAACTACATACCAAATTGATTAGGGACCATTAGAGTTCTGGAAATAGGGCTGTGTAAGGTTGTTTGCCATTTACATGTGAAAACCGGTCAGTGTACAGTTTTGGCAAACAGTAAACAAAACTCAAAATTGGGAAATCTGTTTGGGATAGTCGTTTACCATTTGCAAGACCCACTTCTGTGTTAGAACAAAGAAGTCTAGAACTGATATCAAAAAGGTATCATAGATAACTTCACAAGAAATGGAACACAAAATTCTGTTTGGCACATTCTGATCGGAAAAAAGGAACTACTTTTCCAGTCGTCCCATTGCTCCCAGAAAATTTCCACTGCACGTCCAGGAAAATTGCTTTCCGTTTACTTTCAACTGGAATTTCCAGCAACTTTTTGTAAACAGTAAATCTTTGGTTTTGCATTTGGTTTTCAGTTTCTTGGAAATCTATGGCAACTCTTTGGTTTTGGGTTATTTTTGAGCAGTTTTTTTTCTTATATGCCCCAATGCTTAGATGTAGGTAGGAGGTCCATATAGCACAGAAACTATCTTTACAGCATAACCCAACAATTATTGTACAATGATCCTTTTATTACAGTATGGCTCAGTTATTTCCTAATTCTCCAGCCCTGACCAATCAAGCTCAAAAGACATGAAAAATCACCACTGTGTTTTTCTGAACACTAGGTCAAATGAAACAGCTGTTCACTTTCAGCTCCTCAACTTAATTTTCACCCAAAAGCACTTTTTCTCTGAATTTAAATGCATCTATGAACAGACAAGAGCTAATGTCATGCATGAGTAATTTTAGTAACAATCAACATTTCCCTACACTGCTATATTTTTATAAACTAAGCCTTTCTGCTCCCACCATCTGAGACATAATTCTCCTTTTGAAGAAGGCCATTTTAACACTTCTTTGATGTAATATCCTTGAGTCCATACATTTGCTAAATTTTAATCATTTGTTGCTAGATGTATTATCATTAGTATACACCATTATTCACCTTGTTTTCAAAGAATTTATATACTGATCATTTCTGGAAGTGAAAGAGTCAAATGAAGTTGGATGCAATTCTCACTTACTTGATATTATTCCTTCACAAACTGCATAGTTGGTTGGGAACCTTCTGAATGGAACAGGTTCCTTTGAGAAAGCTAGAAGAACTGCACATTCTATAGTTTCTTCATCACTGCATTTTATTGGTAGGTGAGTAATATCAGCCGTTGTATTGCTGTGTTCACGACAATTAAGTCTCAGGTTTAAAACTTCACCCATCTGGGTAGTAAACAAGACCCGCCCATCTTTAAGTTCTCCTTTTTTTATGCCAATTAAGGCAATTCTAGGCTGTGGAGGGCTGCCTTGTGTAAACAAGTGCCCCTTATTATCCTGAGTAGCATCTGGAAAAGCATCATTGATGCCTTTATGGCAGCCCAATCCATAATCCATGTCAATTAGTATTTTGTCGATGTCCTAATAACAAAACCAAATCATAACACATGTTAACTAGACAGGCATCAAATTAAGCCAGTGTCACATTATACAACCAAATTTGAAAGGAAAAAAGTTTGCATCACTATTAGTATTTTTCCTCTTCATGGCAGAACATTTGCTCTACCCCTTACACTGTAATACCAAAAAATTAAGTTTGTTTCAAGGTGAGTACAGTCAACTCTCTCATAGCAACCACCTCTCGTAAGTGACCATCCATGAATACTGTTATCATCATGACTCCTCAAAGCAATCCATAATCCAAACATATTATCATAAAATTCATGTTCTTTCATATCAATTAGATCAAAACATTGCTTAATTCTTTGCCAGAAATCTGTTCAAATCATTCTGCCAGAGTAGACTTGGTTTGGTACTCCATCGATATTGATTTTGTCTGATTGGTTTTGCTCAGTGTGATTATGCTTGCTTTTGTTTGACTTTCCTTGGTCGTTCTTGATTTTAGATTGGTCTGATTTTCTCTGATTTTGCCATGATTTTGACTGATTTTGGCCGATTTTGTCTGATTTTATTTTGCTTCTGGATTAGAGTGGATCTGGTTTTGGCCAAACTGGTTAAAAATGATTTATCCTGGATTCAATGCAAAAATGAGCCAGGCTGTCATTTTGTCCCCATCCCCCTACTAAGGTGCCAAGTATTGTTTGCTGAAAATTGAATTTCAGGTGATTTTGATTAACAAGTGACACATTTTAAACTGTATTGTAATTTCTGAATTGTGTTGCTTATAAAAAGAACAAATTAGTTTCAGTTAGAGAAAACGTTGTCTACTTGCCTAGTTTTAGCTTATAAGGTAATAATAAGTTTGAACCTATCTTACTGATTTTTTCTGTAAGCAACCACCATAAGCAACCACTTTGTCATGCACCAAGGGTGGTGGCTTACGATCTCGAGAGTTGACTGTGCTATAATAAATTTTCCCTCTCAAGAAAAATTTTAGAATTGTGACAAATACTCTCGTACATCTTCACAGTGCCTGATTTGGAAACCATAATATGTTTTCTTCATTCTATGCAGTATGAGTTGTACTTTGTAGGCTTTCCAGGTTCTGTAGCATTTTTGAGTAATTAGAGTTTTCATTTTTCTATGATTAATCAATTTGCACCAATCTTGTTATAACTGAAATTGATAATGAAAATCAATTGATATTATTATTATTATTATTATCATTATCATTATTATTATTATTATTACTGTTATTTCTATTATTGATAACAATCAATGACAATTGCCGATTATTTTCAATTGTTATTCAAATTTGATAAAAATAAAACTTACAGAAAAAAATTATTAAAGCATTGTTATAATAAACAATTATGAAAGTATTGTAAACTATGATGCCTCAATAGTGACAGGGTTCTCAGTACAAGCCAGCAACCAGCAGAATTCCGCTGGCTGTAAGCACTAAGGTAGTTCCTCTTGAAGCTGAGAAAATTCTCTTGTACATGCAGTTATGAGTTGCAAAAAAAAATTACTTTACATATGATGTTAAGACGATGACATTTTGAAAAGAAAAAAGATTGCTTATTTGTTTCCCGATTAGTGTCAAAATTAGATCTTACCTTCAATAAACAAGTCATTTTAGTTGAGTCAAGTTAATAGTTTGAACTACCGTATTTACCCGTGTATAATACGCACTTTTTTACCGAGAAATTATAGTTCGAATTTGCGATGCGTATTATACACGGAACCCATTGTTTAGAAACATTCATATCAGCATACTCTAAACAACAAAACAAAAGCTTAAATGTAACTGTTTGTTAATGGCTACAATTCAAGTTACGACGACTAAAACGTTTTCCACTTCGGTCTGTGAAGGAATTTAAATGACTTGAAATGAAACATTTAACAAGAACAACAAAACAAAATGTCTATCTCGAGCAATCAAAAGTTTTTAAAAGGAATGAGAAGAACCAAGTGACAGCGGGTGGTGTGCTGAGAAGATGGACAGCTCAATAATTTTTAGCCAAAAACGGTAAGGCCTGCTTTTTTGTTACGCATTCCAGGCAATCGCGACAATGTTGTTCAAACCAGATCGTTGATCAGCCGCTATCTTGGAAGATATTACATAGAGTGGATTGGGCAGAGCACTATTTGACGCATTTCTAACATGGCGGCCCAGCACGATCGAACTTTATTACGAGCACCAGTATTCATACACCACAAACGCCTGCTCTACAGGCTATGTTCAAATAAGAAAACAAGCCATTTTTCTTTCAATACATGATTTAACAAAGATCGACTACTGGTTTTGTTGGCGCAAAACTTTTTTTTTCCAAATTATGGTCGAAAATATAGGGTACGTATTATACATGGGCGCGCATTATACACGGGTAAATACGGTAGTATGTTGGCCTTAAAATGTCGGAAATTGCAGTTCCCACAATCTAAAATTTCAGAATTTCCCAGTAGATTTAGATTTTGACCATAACCCAAAGGAAGAATTTTCCAGTGAGCGATCTTCAACCAAGTGCTGTCTATGGCTGATAGGCTGCACGAGCTCAGCCAATCAGACTGCAGCATTTGCATTAGTAGACTACCGTAATTTCCGGCTGTTTACCCGCGGGTAATGCGTTAATTTTACAGTAAACTACCGTTGCTGCGGGCAATAGGATGGTGCGGGTTATCTGATAATTTTTAATCTTCCCGTAAGTATTTAACGGTAATAATAGGACGGAGAGAAGATCAAACAGAGATAAATTATTAAATATACGACAAACCTGTGTCATGCCTCATTTGTTTAAACGAGAAACGCTTCCTAAAATAAAATATTGAATCGTGCTTTATTTACTCTAGAATTCTTAACGTTGCTTGATTAAAGCCGATGCAAATTGGTTGAAGACATTTAAAAACGTTTCATACAAACATTCTAGAACTGTTAACTCAACTGGAGCTGAAAACGTTCCAGTTTCAACTACCGGACACGAGAAAACTGGCTTTGTCACGTTATTATGTTATGCGTTGTTTGATCGACTCCCAGTGGAAAACAAACAGTCCCGCCAGTGTAAAGCGAAGCTGAAAGTGTATGACGGACGCAGAATTAATCCTAGAGGCAAAGTCAGCCTAGCTTGTGAGTACAAAGGAAAGTTTACAGTGATGGACTTCATACTCGTTGAGCAAGACCTACCATCCATTCTTGGATTGAAGTCCTGTCTTGATTTAGGTCTGATAAAGAGAATTTACAGCCTTGAAGAAGAGAGCCTGGAAACCGAGTATGCAGATGTCTTTGAAGGCCTTGGTGAAATTAAAGGCGTCCAGCATGAAATTCAAATTGATCCTCATGCCACTCCTGTTGTCCACCCTCCCCGTAGGGTTCCAGTTGCCCTTCGTAAGCCGCTTAAAGAGGAACTTAATAGAATGGAAAACCTGGGAGTAATTAAAAAATGTACGGAGCCCACTGCCTGGGTACACAGTCTGGTGGTTGCAAAGAAGAAGAACAACAAGCTCAGAGTATGCATGGATCCCAGCGATCTCAATCCTGCTGTCATGCGCGAACATTTTCCTATGCAGACCGTGGAAGATGTCATTAGCAGAATGCCCAATGCAAAAGTATTCAGTGTCCTTGATGCTAATCATGGTTTTTGGCAGGTCAAACTAGCCAAGGACAGTAGCAAGCTAGCTACCTTCAATACACCATTTGGCCGATATAGCTACACGCGTTTGCCCTTTGGAATCGCGTCGGCCCCGGAAGTGTTTCAGAATGTTATGTCCCATTTGTTCCAGGACATTGAAGGCGTTGAAGTTATTGTGGATGATTTGGTTGTGTGGGGAGAGGATGTCGAGCAGCATGATGCGAGGCTTAGGCAGGTGTTGGACCGCTGTCGTGAGCGCAACCTCAAGTTAAACAGAGAAAAATGCCATTTTCGTGTATCTGAAGTTCGTTATGTGGGCCACGTGTTGAGTGCAAATGGTGTCAAACCAGACCCCCAGAAAGTTGAAGCAATCAACGGAATGCCAGTCCCAGTCAATCGAGAAGAATTACAGAGGTTTTTGGGTGTTGTAACCTACCTGTCCAAGTTCATTCCGAATATGTCTCAGAAAAGCGCTCCACTGCGCCAGCTGCTCCAGAAGGATGTTGAATGGTCCTGGGGACAAGCAGAAGACGACGCGTTCACAAGCCTTAAGACAGCAATCTCATCCGCTCCAGTCCTTAAGTTCTTTGACCCGGAAGAACCAGTGAATTTATCTGTTGATGCAAGTTCAAAAGGTGTGGGTGCTGTCATTCTGCAAAACGAGCGCCCAGTGGCTTATGCCTCAAAAGCCCTAACTCTGAGCCAGCAGAATTACGCACAGATCGAAAAAGAGATGTTGGCTATTGTTTTTGGCTGTGAACGCTTTCACGATTATTTGTACGGCCAACGTGAAATAACAGTTGAAAGTGACCACAAACCATTAGAAGCAATCTTGAAGAAACCCATTCATCGAGCACCCCTCCGTCTGCAAAAGATGATTCTCAGGATAAAGCCTTATGCAGTCAAGGTCCAGTACCTACCTGGCAAGTATCTGGTACTAGCCGATGCACTTTCCAGAGCTTACTTACCTATTGAAAATACTGGCCAATCTGATGAGTTCGACATTTATCTCCTGGACTCTGGAGAGTTGTCTGAGACCATGTTTCACAAATTGACAGCTGAGACCAAGAGGGACCCAGAACTCCAGCAGCTGTACAAAGTTGTCATGAATGGCTGGCCACAAACCAAAGAACGAACACCCATGGAGACTAGGCCTTACTGGAATTACAGAGATGAGATAAGCTGTTATGAGGGGTTGATGTTTAAAGGTGATCGCATAATTATTCCCCAAAGCCTGCGACCCGAAATCCTACAACGCATTCATGCAGCTCATTTGGGAATAGACAAGTGCAGAGCACGAGCCAGAAGTGCTGTGTTTTGGCCGGGTATCAACGGTGCTATTGATGAGTTGATATCTCAGTGCAGTACTTGTCAGCAGTATCAGCGCAGCAACCAGAGAGAGCCTTTAATTCCACAACATGTCCCTGAGAGACCCTGGGCTACAGTCGCGGCAGATATTTTCTATTATAAAGGGAGAGATTACCTGCTCGTTGTTGACTATTTTTCAAAGTATCCTGAAGTAGCTCGCCTCACCAGCAAGAATAGCGAAGCAGTCATCTTGGCCATGAAAGACATGTTTGCCCGCCATGGTATCCCGGAGAGGTTAATTGCAGACAACATGCCTTTCAACAGCTTGAAATTTAAAAACTTTTCCAGTGATTGGGAGATCGAAGTGGTCACTTCGAGTCCACACTACCTGAAGTCTAATGGACTTGTGGAAAGAAATGTGCAGACTGTTAAGCAGTTGTTAAGGAAAGCTGATGAGTCCAAGCAGGACGCATTCCTCGCTTTGCTGGAGTTCCGAAATACCCCTATCAGTGGCATGGAAGACTCCTCAGCAGAATTACTTATGAGCAGAAAGCTGCGAACAAGGTTACCAACCTTCAAGAGCCTCCTGGAACCCCAGGCTAGGTCTACATCTCAGGTTCGTCACAAATTGTTGTCGCGTCAACAAAGTCAGAAAGCATTCTATGATCGTGGGACCCGACCACTTTCCACACTGCATGAAGGTGAACCGGTGCGAATGAGGCGGGGGCGGGAATGGACACCTGCGGTGGTTGTCAAGCAACACCAGGCACCCCGTTCGTACATAGTGGCAACTCCGAATGGGACCCAGATCCGTCGAAATCGTATCCATCTACTGCCGGCTAAGGAGGAAGCACCTCCTATCACACACCAAGCATGGGAACCAGCCAGCGATGCGTCCATCCCCGTTACGTCATCAAACACGGACATGGGTATCGAAACACAGGTAGCAGAACCACAGGCCGATATCCCGAAGCCCGCTGTTCCACAAGCAGACCAACTTGTCAGAAGGAGCCACCGGGTTCGACGAGCACCAGAGCGCCTTATTGAAACTGTTTAGACATTTTCAAGCCGGATATTAGTTAAAGTCAAAGAGAACTGTTTGTAGTGAACACAAGCTTATATATTGCTTACTTTCCTGATAACTGTCTTAAGAAGAGGAGATGTCACGTTATTATGTTATGCGTGATTGTAAGGACGTTATGCGTGACCGCACATGCGCATAAAGAGACTCGTCTCTTGAGCTTCGGGGCTTTTTGGACTAGATACTTTGACAGGCTTCACTGTTGTACTTGCGTGCTCGGAGTCAGGGAAAAAGCTGAAACCAATGGTCATCTTTAAACGCAAAACGATGCCAAAAGAACAGCTTCCAGATGTTTGACTCTCGTCCCAGCTCTCTCTCAACCCAACAAAAATGGCGCTAAACGATCGATTGGTATAACAACGAACGATTCGCATTCTGTCAAGTCTTAAAGATCAATACATTCGACATTTAACTTCTAAAATCAAACTTAAGAAAGAAATGGCCGGATTGGCGGCCAAGTAGCTCATTCCCCATATCGACACGAGCAATGATGAAAGCCCTCAACACGAGCATGCAAGGCTTAGAGCACTTCAAATTTGTAAGTTCTCGAACTATTAAGCGTGACTTTCTTTTGTTTTTGGGTGCGGGTTATCTGCCAGTGCGGGTAACCTACTGAATCTTTTTTCTCCCTTTGACAAAAATTGACCGGTGCGGGTAATCTGCAGTGCGGGTAAACGGCCGGAAATTACGGTAGTAGATTTTTACTAATAAACAATTAGATTATGAGTGCGAGATTTCTATCGCGTGATAGTTGACGAGGGCGCAACCCGAGTCAACTATCACGCATAGAAATCGAGGGCAAATAATCTAATTGTTTTAGTATAAATCTACTAGTCGTTCAAAACTTTGTCTTTTCTGGAACAGCCTCGACCAGTAAACTGTCTAAATCTTCTTCACGGACACTTCGAAAACATGAAGAAGCGGCCGCCATTACGCTTCTCACTATCTATCACAGAATAGATAGTGGGTAGCGTAGCCAATCAGAGTGCGGCATTTGTGATAAAACACTAGTAGATTTATACTAATACTTGAGATTTGTTGATAATTGTCCAATCAATAATTTGTTGATAAAAAGTCAATAATCACAAGATCTTCAACTGACTATCGATTTTATGGGCAAAAATTCAGACATTTTTCAATCGGCCAAGAAATAATGGTAGTGTAAGGGCACGTTCAATTATAACTTCACATATGCATAAATCACTTTTACAGTAAGTGAGTAACAACTGCTACAAAACACTTATGTCTGAATGTACTTCTGAGATTCGATCTGAAATGACTTGCTTAATGAAGCTGGAAGAAAAGCGTAGTTTCTTGGTGTTTATTCAGGTTTATTCGAGGTTCCAATTACAGTGTGAAGTCGGTAAAATTAAGTCTTGGCAAAACCAACCCGCTTCATTAATCTGTGCTCCGCAACGGTAGTCTTGTCTCCCGCCGTACATCGTTTTTTGTAATTCCGATACTTTTCGAATGAAATCGGTCAAAATCGATGAATGTTGATAATCAAAAGAAATCGTGTGACCGATTTTTATCGAGATCCGATATTTGTCGATTGCTTAGTATCGAATTCGATCGACAATGATCGATTTTTATCGACTATCGAAATCATCGACATGTTTATACGTCCAGGGATTATGCACAATAACACAATTGTTGAATTCGGTTTTCACATGATAGCGAGCATTACCAAGGCTTTGGTTTGTGCTATCCACCCAAGTCTTCATCTTAGGCAGGTAACACAACCTCAGCCTTGACAATTTTGGCTATCATGCAAAAACAGAATCCAATAATTGTTTTATTATTGGTTTAATATCAAGACCCTGGCTAGAACCTTACAGCGATTTTGTTTGTCTTTGTAGCAGCTGAAAAATGGTCTACGTACCAGGTTTAGCTTTGCATCAACTTTATCATAATAGATACAATCTCCAGAGGTGAGCTTCACATATTTAAACACTGTGCCAATGTTGAGGCAGTGTCTCCTAACCTCTGTATTTGACCAAATGTATAATTTTTCTTCGGTGTGCAGTTGAAATGGATCCCCGTTTCCACACAAACCTGCTCCATCTCCATCATCTATTAAATCGCGTCCATATACAACACTAGTCGAACCATTATCGTGGGCTTTTCCCACGACAATAACGACTCCGAAATAGGTACACTGGCGTCTGCTACGCAACATGTTAAGTAATGGTCCGTGTAAGAACTAGGAAGGTCAAACGCAAAATTGATTAAAAAGTGTGAACTCTTAATTATTAATATCAATTAAATCGACGAATCTGATTGGTGGACGGCCAAAAATCGCAGAAAAAACAATGAAAAACCCGACATAAACAACATTTTTCTCCTAAGTTTTCCCCAGGTCCCTCCTGTCTACCTCATGGTTAAATATTAGCACTGTTCTATGCGCCAATCAAAAGTTAGAGCGGAAAACATGGGTCACGATCTCAGATTTAAAAAAGGTTGCGACAGGAATAGACGACTCCCGCTGTTCTCAAGTGTAGTTTCTTTGTCTTGTTTGGATCTCACGAGTATGTCTTTGGGCTATTTTCCTCTTTTGTGCGATATGATAGGCGGCTCTTTGTATATCTCACTCATTAAAGGTGATCTTGTATTAAATGCCATTTGTGCAAGAAGCTTTTCTTTCAATTAGGCACCGCTGGGTAGTATTGTATGACAAAAGGAAGAATTCTATAGTGCGTTCTTTTATTTTGTTCAGGGTCTCAAAGGGGGGGTCCTTGGAGCCCTGGAGCCCTGAAATTTCTGCTTTGGAGCCCGGAGCCCGATCATTTTACTGACTGGAGCCCTGATCCTGTTTTGGCTGTGGAGCCCGGAGCCCGAATAAATTTTCCGCGGAGCCCGGAGCCCAGCGTTTTGAAATTTGATCATTTGAGTTCCCAGATTTTTCATGTTTGTTTGTGCGTGTTAACTCACTGGCATAAAGAAACAGAATCAAAATTCCAAAGCTTGTAGCAACCTCCTTGAAGCCATGATTTAAAGTAAGATGATTGTTAAATTCGGCGATTGATGTTGCCGTCCTTTCACGTTTTAAAATAAAACTCCAACAATGGCAGGCCTTGTCTGCCCCCAGTTTATACAAGCACGCAGTTGCATCAAGCAGGTCGGCCTCTTTAAACCCGCCTGATTCACTCATCTCGGAATATCTCAGAATATCTGGAATATGTAAGCAAGGCGAACTACATCTCGGCCTTGACCGACGGTCAATTCAATGCCACGTGAAAGAATTTGCATAGAAATCTGATCCGCTCCATGACCTTAGGGTTAACCATGTACGGTGTACTATTCAGAATTAATGTTTAATCCACTTTTAAATAATAGGAGGCACGATAACCGGCTAATTGGGTTTAAAACATTGATTGGAATTGCGGACGTTTTAATTTGCGGATTTGATTTAGCGTTGCAAAAGAATTTTTAGAAATCAAGATTGTAGACCGGAGTGGAGCCCAGAGCCGTAAAGCAGATGATATGGAGCCCTGGAGCCCTGACATTTTCGTCTTGGAGCCTTGGAGCCTTGCATTTTTAAGCCCGGAGCCCTGGAGCCCTAAACCCCTTTGGGACCCTGTTTGTTGAAGAGCCGACTTTCTCTCTTCGAATTTCTCTTCTGAGAGGACTTTATTTACCAGATTATCTGGATAACCTCTTGCGTAAAGGCGAGGTCTGAATGCTACAATATTCTCTTCAAAAGTATTTTTTGAAGAGTTAGTTCGAACATAGTTAATCGATTAACTATGGTTCGAAGCAGCCTAAGTGTTTATGAAGCCTTTACCGACCCCTGGTGGGTGGCAGGAAGCGAAATGTGTGTACTGAAATGTTTCTGTCGGCTTGTAGTAGAGTTCGCAGAAGACTTGTTTTAAAATACACTCACGGAACGTTTACGAATTGCAGCCAGGGATTTATTTCGTGCGTCTTTGGCGCGCTCCCAAACACGCGTAAAAAAGATACCGCTTTGGATCAGAAGTTCCTTTGTGAAATTCAAGCGAAGTGATCACGGCATTTCTGTTCATTTACAAGACGTCACGATCCCAAATGAGCACAGACTAAACGTACCTCACTGACTGTTGATGTAAACTGCTCCTCTATTTCTCCGTCGTCTTCCAGAATGTCAAAAATGTTTAAAATGTCTCCCCATAGGAAAACTCCGGCAAGAACGTCATGCTAGCCCACATATAAGGCACTATTATCTAAGACTTCATGTATATACCCACGATGAGTCCCCAACTACGTAATACACGTTACATTTAACAATAGGGACTTTAAGATCCACTACGGCGAAGCTCTGGTACGGCGGATGCAACCGA
Organism: Ricordea florida; assembly: GCA_949710005.1. Lineage (NCBI taxonomy): Eukaryota > Metazoa > Cnidaria > Anthozoa > Corallimorpharia > Ricordeidae > Ricordea > Ricordea florida. The sequence continues at coordinate 7,953,413 of OX453272.1, read as the reverse complement.
AAGAGACTGGGCCGACTACGGTTTCTCCCGCCAAAACTCGAATTGATTAAGTTTTCTGTAGTACGGCAAAGTCAAACTCGATGTAAACAAATCAGACTCGGCTCCAAGTTTTTTGGTTGTGGTATGTTTATTTAGAAGAAATGGTTTCTTGGAAAGAATTGAGAGAGCTTATAGTGCTCTACTATGACGTGAAAGTCCTCAATGACGCCGAATTTCTCTTACTATACGACCTTTACAGCCCACAAAACCTGGACTTGCCGTGTGACTTGTATCCACATTTCGACCTCCAAAACCTGACCGAAGATGAATGTGTGGCCGAATTTCGGTTCAGGAAAACTGATATCCCAAGGCTTTCTCAAGCTTTGCGGATTCCTGATGTTATAATTTGTCACCAAGGAACAATTTGTGAAGGAACTGAAGGACTATGCATGCTTTTGAAGCGGTTGTGCTTCCCTTGCCGATACAGCGATATGGTCCACTTGTTCGCTAGGCCAGTTCCTGTATTGTGTATGATTACAAATCAAGTTTTGGATTATATCTATCAAGCTCACAGCCATCGCATTCTGCAGTGGAATCATCAGCAACTAAGCCAAGCCAATCTTGAAAGATTTGCCGAAGTTGTTCACCGAAAAGGAGCCTCACTTAATAACTGTTTTGGTTTTGTTGATGGGACAGTTCGCCCTATTTGTAGGCCCGGCACTGTCAACCAGAGGTTGCTTTACAGTGGACACAAACGTGTCCATGGAATCAAGTTTCAGTCTGTTGTTACCCCAGATGGAATGATTGCAAATATGTATGGCCCTGTCGGTAAGTTGTTGGTTTTTTTTTGAAAATGGAATCTGGGGTTTATAGGGTGAGGAGGCAACTGCTTAAGTGTATTTTTTTCTTTTCATCTTGAGAAATCGCTTGAAATGAAACTTCTTGGAAACATACAACTCCTTTTTATGAGAAATAAAAAAAAAACTCTTACAAATTAAAACACTTCACTTTTATGACCTCATAGCCAAGCTGACTATGTCATAATAAATATATGAATGAACAATTAGTTTCATTTTTTCCTGAATTGTCATAGTTACAAGAAAAATGAATGAAATATTCCCGAGACCCATGATGCTTCAATGTTCCTTTAACAAAATGTTACAAGACTTTTTCACTTATCTGACTGAACTTTAACATTCCTCCTGTCCACAAATTTTGTTGCAGAGGGAAGAAAGCATGATGCAGGTATGCTTGCCGAGTCTCACCTTTTAGATGATCTCCGTCAGTATGCCTTCAGCCTGGCTGGACAACCTCTTTGTATTTACGGGGATCCTGCTTACCCCATCCGTGTACACCTTCAATGTCCATTTAGAAATGGAGTTTTAACCCCACAGATGGAAGCTTACAATGCTGCTATGAGCTCAGTGAGAACAAGTGTGGAGTGGCTGTTCGGAGACATAATCAATTACTTCAAGTTTCTGGACTTTAAAAAGAACTTAAAGTTGGGACTAAGTAGTGTGGGGAAAATGTACATCATCAGTGCTATTCTTAGAAATGGGCTAACATGTATATATGGAAACACAACCTCAGATTTTTTCCAGTGTAATCCTCCCGACCTTGAAACTTATTTTGCATAAGTGCTACAGTTGAGGCTAACTGTTTTGAAAATTATCTTTAATAATTCAAGCATTATGATTTTATGGTGTAAATTAGCAACACAACAATGAAACCAAGAGCACTTAAACATTCTGAGAAGTTTTGCTGGATTTAATGAGAACTGTTGGAAACATGTTGGGGTCACAGCATCAGTTCTCAAGGGTGACAAACCTCAACATACTATGTATACCTCAAGATTTTGATTATTTTTACAACACTAGATTCTGTTAAGGCATATCACACTTGCATTTAGAATTCAGTCTTATAAAAAATACTGTAGAGTTGATCTCACATATGACTCCTGTTAAAATTGCATTGCTTTTGAGACTGTCAGTAAAAGACCAGCCTTCTGCAAATAAAGATATGAACTTGAAAAATGTGATAGCCAATGAGAAAAGCCTTTATTTTCACCTTTCTGGCCTTGAATTCATGCAAAAACACAAAAGTAACTTTTGCTTGAATTTGAAGTTCGTTGAGAAAACAAGAGCCACATTTGTTTCATATGTTATGTCTTATGGGTGGAATTTGTTTGAGTAACATTGGTTGTTTTAACCCTTTTAAAAACAAATATAAAATAAAGGCACACTCTGATGACCTTCCAAGCAAATCCAAAATGAATTACATTTAAAATACAGTAGCTGACTCCAAAACACAACTTTGCTACAATACTTGGAATGATTTCACATCCCTTTTGATCTAACACTTCTTGCTGTAAAACTCAAATGGAATGAAACTGATCTGTGACTCTTTTGAGTCACTCCTTTGACAAGAGTTTTTCCAAAACAGACATCATTGCCTGACTTTGTTGTGCCATTAACATCTGCATGTGCTGATTCTGTTGCTGCTATTGAGCCTGCTGTTGGGTTATTGCTTGCAAGAAGGACTGCTGCTGGGTGAACATTGCTTGGAATTGAGCAGCTTTGGTTTCTTCTTCTTTTTTCCTTATCTTTAGCTCTTCTTCTCGGAATGCCTTGTCTGATTCAGCCTTCTCCTGCATAAACTGAAGAGCCTCATTACTGCTTCTCCTGGATTTCCTTTCCTTTGGCTCTTGGCCGTCTTCAGATTTTCGTTTGTTTGTTTGCCCCATCCTCTCCAAAGCTTGGTTTCTGATATCTTCTGCTGTAGCCCTCTCCTGACCTTTCTTTTCACTAGCTTCTGCAATAGCATCTCTCTCTCTTTCTGCTATGTCCTCAAGAAGGACATCAAGCTCATCTTGTTCTGGTACAGAAATTCCAGATGCTGCTAATTCTGTTTTTTCATTTTCTTTGAATCTGCCTTGGATCAGGTTAAATCTCTCCCTGACTGCTCGCTGAGATAAATTAGATTTAAATCTCACGGTTTGGCACCCTCTAAGATTCTTGGCAATTTCATCCCACAGACGCCCTGCTTCATTTGTTCCCTTTTTGTGCTTATAAACCTCTAAGGCAAGAACTTCTCGGCAAAGAAGGATATCATGCTCCCTTGTCCATTGCATTGACTTCCTAATAAAGATAAAAAGAATAGAAAACAACCATTCCTGTGAGAAGCAAAAACAGCAACCTTTGATACTGGGATTTCTGGAAAAATAAAGGATATCATCATATAACTGGGCACTGGTATCACTTATTATAAAGTGAGGGCTCTAACAAAGTTTTTGTCATTATTAGGGGATAAATTTCACGAGAAAGATACTGCTTATCATCAAATCAAAGTTCCCAAAAAGGGCAAACTCAACAACCAAGTCAAGTGATTTCACTAAGCTAATCGACAGAAAATAAGCAAAATGAAATCGAAAACATTATTCTTCAAAATCAGTTACTTCCAAACCATTGATATTCCAGATGTTACTCGTTCTTCATTAAGCTGCATGAAATTTCGCTAAACTTCAGTGTTTTAGAGATTAGAAGTGTGCAAAAAATAAAAAACTTTGAACTTACGATGCTTGCGACGTGTGCTTGTCCGACTTGTCCATCTTTCGGCTTCACTTTGGACAAGTTAATTGCTAAAAAAACGTAATAAACCCCAAAAAACTATTAAAATATTGTAAAATGAACGTTTTTATGCCATCTGTGCATTTTAACGAGTAAAGATTCGATAAAAATGCAATGTAGTTTACTCACGTAGTGAACACTCCCTCAACTTGGCGTGTTTGCCGTACCAGACAGCCGTCCTACGGCGGGAAAGCTTACTTGGACCACAACGAATGACGTCACCGGAAGTACTCTTTCACACTTTTGCCGTACCAGAGCCTCGCCGTAGTGGATCTTAAAGTCGCTAAATATTCGCCGAAGGCGAAGTGATTATCGGTGAATATTCACCGAGACGAAGTCGAGGTGAATATTCATCGATAATCACTGAGCCTGAGGCGAATAATTGTTTTAGTTTAAATACATAGGTGATTATTTCAAAAAAAGAAAAAAAACCATAATACAACACGAAAAAATTATATTTCATCAAAAGCGCGCGAACGACTGGCAGCCATTTTGTTCGTCGAGGTGATTATCGGCTGATAATCCGAGATAGCGAACCAATCAGAGCGCGCGGCTTAGTATAATCACCTGAGTATTTATACTAATATTCAATATCCATTATTTAGTCATTCATATTCATTTACTTTCATCTATAACCATTTACTTGTATCCGTTAACCGTTAGGCGTTTCAATCTACTTTCATTTAAGTCCATTTACTTTCAATCATGTTCATCTACCCTAATTCACGTTCATTTACCTTAATATGCATCAATATATCTTAATTCACCTTCATCTTCCTTCATATTCCTTCATCTAACTTCATCTACGTTCATTTACCATCATCTACCTTCATCTACGTTCATTTACCACCATCTACCTTCATCTACTTTCATCTACCTCCATCTACCTTCATCTACCTTCATTTACCTTCATCTACCTGCATTTACGTTCATCTACCTTCATCTGTCTTCATTTACGTTCATTTACCTTCATCTACCTCCATCTGTCTTCATTTACCTTCATCTACCTCCATTTACCTTCATCTACGTTCATTTACCATCATATACCTTCATCTACCTTCATTTACCTCCATCTGTCTTCATCTACCTTCATCTACCTCCATTTACCTTCACCTACCTTCATTTACGTTCATCTACCTTCGTCTACCTCCATCTGTCTTCATTTACCTTAATCTACCTCCATTTACCTTCATCTACGTTCATTTACCATCATCTACCTTCATCTACTTTCATCTACCCTCATCTACCTTCATTTACCTTCATCTACCTTCATTTACGTTCATCTACCTTCATCTACACCACCCTTCATCTGCACCCTCCTAAATATTTATCAGTCACTAACTAGAAATACGACTCCCGCAAAAACCTCGCGAAGCTAGTTTTTGAAGAAGTCACAATGCCTTTAGCTATTATCCTTATCCCCATTACTATATTTGTTATGCTTTGTTTGGTACACAATTATTGACACCTTGTGCAAATGACATGATCAGTATACCGCTCAACACAGTGCTTAAAAAGTTAACTTCATTTAGCTCTTTCACTGCCACTGAGAAACATTATCTGTTATCCTTACACGGAATAAAGAGTTTATGAAGTATCACAATAATATTCACTTAAAACAAATTGAAAATTATTGTAAATCTTTTGCAAGTGAAATCTTGAAGAACTGATATTAGTGCTTGTGTTTACCACAGCGTAAAAACCTGTTTTTTATTTTAGTTTTATTTTCTTAGTCTTTACTGCTTTCTCTGCATCATGTACATCATTTTTAAAAGCAATATATTCTTACACTGAGGATGAGTTGAATGCTCCAATTATTTTTTGTTTATGCTCTATTGTTATCATTGCATGAGATTCATTGTAAGAAGAATCTTCTGATTAGATATTTTATTGTCTACTGCAGTCATTATTTCATTCCTAGGTAGCCACAATTGAGAGCATTATGAATAGTGCACGTTTCAATTTGTTTACTCTCTTCAGTTGGAATGGTACTCCCAGTGGTAGATAGAAAAATTCCTCAAAAGAGATGTCATAACAATAGAAGTTAGAGATACAATGTCATTACATAAAAAAAATTGGAGGTAAAATAATTGGATTCTACAAAAACTTTGAATAAGGGTTTGGTAATAGAGAGTGCCTACTGTATAGTATGTGGCTGTGTTTTTTTTAGGTTATCATAAAAACAATGTAAGAAAGAGTTATTGAAATCTTCATGTGTTGAAAAAAATGGCTGCACTACATACTCCTGTAAAAAAATTAATGCAAAATCAACATCAAGCAGTCAATAGTATATACCACATGAAAGTTTAATTGTGCTGTTATAGAAACAGCCAAAATATCCATACCCAACTAAAGAATAGTATATGATTTTGAATGTATGAAAATTTCAATTATAACAACTGCAGAAGAAAGATTTAATAGTATGGTATTTCATAAAAAAAGTCAAAGCAGCTGGAGGTATTGAACAGTAACCAATGACATATAGTAATGAGAAGCACTATTATTATATTATTATCAGTATCATTATTATTATTATTAATTACTGGTATTGATATTTTTATTATTGTTTTATGTTTTTATGTTTTTTTTAATGTATATTGTTATGGGATGGAATGTATGTCCTTATCTGGGTAAAAGTATTGTTCCCCTACTACTACAAGCAATACAAAACTCTTCTTGATAGGCTTTCCATCAGAGGTGGTGGTAATCAAAACAGCTCTAAAGAATGTCATTTCTTCTTTAAGGCTTAGAATCTAGTGCAGTCATTTGTCCATAAAGTTAGTGTGGAAAATCATGATTGAAAGCATTGGGCATTTATGAAACTTGAAACAATTGGCCATATACAGCACACTTGCAATGAATATATGAGAAAGATGATAAAAGGTTTGGCATTACATACTTTAGTTTCTTCTTTATGGTTTTTCCATTGTACAAGGTGAACTGTATGTTGTGGTTGTTATTAAATATTGGTATTTGATATTATAAAAATGAACAGCAGTAAGTAACAAAGTTAATATGTTATGTATAATTTTGCAAATTAGGGCTTAAGTTAACTTTTCATTTGTGGGAAAAGGGCAGGGGTCCTAGATAGCAATTTTATCAAGGGCTCATAGAACTCTAAGGTAGAACTGACCTATTGTAAAAAGGCTATGAAACTTGTCTGTCCCCACGCACTATTACTGAAACCTTTCAATCAGAGAATACAGTACTTAGTGACGCTGGGTATCTATTCTGCTGAATATGCTTAACATAACTGCTAGATCAAGATGATTTACAATATTTTCACTGTTGCAATGATATCAGATCACATAGTTATAAATGATTGCTATCACGACTGCAACTCTCTGTGTTGGGAATTTCTTCGCCAGTATATGTGTACAGCCACTTGTCCCAAACTGTACTACTCACATTTCTTTACTGTACTTATTCCCATAGCCCACTCACGTAGGAATGTTTACCGTGTGCGTGCACATGCCGGTATGCCGTGTACTGATTGGTCTAAACTCCTTGGTTTGAGTGAGTTAATAAAGCGTTGTTCTGGTTGAGTTGCACCCATCGTGGTTTTGTGCTTATATTTTCTTAAACTTTGGCGCTTCAAAATGGAAAGGCTATCGTTTTATTACGAAAAATACCTTCATACATTCTCTTGTAATCTGTTGGTAGTCTTCCGATTCCGTTTTTAGAATAATTCCTCGCGAAGCGAGGCCGAAGGCCGAGCGTAGCGAGGTTACTAATCGTGTCGGTTCCGGTCAGACCACGTGGCTCGCAAGCCCGAGTAAATCGAGCCGAGAGTTTTTATTTAACAAATAAAGAAGCCTAAGCCGTGTATTACACTGTGATAAAACACGACGGGCATTTGAGAACACGAGTGAAATTTAGAAAACACGGGCCGCAGGCGAGTGTTTTCTACATTTCTCGAGTGTTCTCAAATGTCTGGAGTGTTTTAATCACAGTGTAATACACGGCTTAGGCTTCTTTATTCGCTTTATGATATAGATTTTACATGCCGCGAGTAGAAACAACAAAGCACACAGATCGACAAACCGACGCCATTTAATACCAAATTCTCGACTTTTTTCGCTTCTTCTTTATTTGTTTTATTATTCTCAGCTTCAAAACTTTCTGCTGCTTCCCAGAGAATTCCATCATGAATTTCTTCAAAGAAAAATGTTTTTCGCCATCTCTTAGAGAATTGTCGAGTGGAGGTAATGTGGCGAAAAACAATAAAACACGCTTTTTCTATGTTTTATACTCTGATAAAACATAGGTTTTTGACCAATCAGAGCGCGCGTAAGAACGTAGCTATATTATAAATATATATATATATATATATATATTTATATATATGTTTATACGATCGAAACTTTCTTGTGATTCAAAAAATGTCATTTATTTGGCTTCGTGTAAGAAATGTAACTTACAATACATTGGTTCTACAACAACAGATTTTAGAGTTAGATTTCGCAACCACAAGTCTGCCATGCTGACCAAGAAAAAGACTTGTGAGGTAGCGGTTCATTTCAACAGAACACCGCACGACTTAAACGATTTTTCTTTCCAGTGTATTGATCAAGTGCAGATAAATGCAAACAATACAAGTAACATCGAAAAGCTTTTAATCACTAAAGAGGCATATTGGAGCGCACAGTTGTTCTCTCTGGCACCTTTTGGCTTGAATAAACGTCAGGAATTCCACTCGAAAAAAAGAATAAACTACAACTAGCGTAAAAATAACTTGCTAATTTGGCGGTTATCTTAGTTCAGGTGTTCAAAGGCCCTGACCTTGGATCTTGTTAGCTTTGTTAGTGCAAGGTTTTCTCAGGGGCCCCCATCGGGGAATTTATTACATTATTGTTGTTTAAGGGCCCTGTTCAGGGCGCCTGTTGTGCCTTGCCGCGGCATAGCTTCAAGGGCTTTGTTTGGGGTTTTTATTACAAGTTTTTCCTAGGATGGCCTTTTATGAATACTATGAATATTTTACATGCGGGTCCCTTCACACTTTTGGCTGACTTGACGAATCATGTTATAGTTTTTTAACATTAATCTTTTTGTATTATATCCGATTATTTATTCATATTTGGTTTGCGTTTCTTGAGTTTTGTATCGCATTGTCATAGTTTCTCGCTTAGTAATCACCGATTGTTTATCATTGGTTAATTTTTTCATTTTCATGTGTTACCACGCCCTGTTATGTAATCATCTTTGTTATATTATGTCATCTTTTATACTGTAAACCTATTTAAGGACATTGTAATTTCTTATTCACTTGCACTGCAACTGATGAAGGTCATTGACCGAAACGTCTATTTTTATTAAATTTTTAAACTTTTTTTTCCTCGCGAAGCGAGGCCGAAGGCCGAGCGTAGCGAGGTTACTAATCGTGTCGGTTCCGGTCAGACCACGTGGCTCGCAAGCCCGAGTAAATCGAGCCGAGAGTTTTTATATATGTATATATATATATTTATATATATGTTTATATATATCTATATTTTAAAGGTGTCCGTTCGCAGGCCAGGTTACCTGGCAATAGTAACGCACTTGAGAACGCTGAATTTCCGCCATTATTCGGTGATGCCTTTTTGAAAGTAATGTAAATTTTGTGGAAACCGATTTCACTCGTCCTGGAAGTACATCCCAGCAAGGTGATCTCCAAGATATTCAAGAAATATTAGCACGAGATCGTCGCCGAGTAAGTTCGAATACCGTGAAAATCAACACGAGGAAAGCACGACTCAAAGCAGGGATAGAGAAACGACAGCAGGGAGAATAACAACAGAAATCGCAGCCAAGACAACAACTGCTCGCTCCAGAAAAAGGCAAACGAAACAGCAGGGAAAAGGACCAGGAATTCAATCAAGTTAGTTTTGAATTTGAATGTGTTATTGATAGAAATACAGGACATGAGTGAACGATTACATAACGAAATATATTGGTGTACTACATTTAGCAAAACGACTTAGAAGGGACACCGAGTAAGAACGACTTCAACGATTGGAGATGTCTCTGGAAAATAATTCTATTAGTCTAAAACCGGAATCGGAAGACGACCAACAGATTACAAGAGAATGTAAATAGGTATTTTTCATAATAAAACGATAGCGTTTCCAGTTTGAAGTAATTTCCAACACAGAGAGTTGCAGTTGTTATAGCAATCATTTATAACGATGTGATCTGATATCATTGCAACAGTGAAAATATTGTAAATTTTCTTGATCTAGCAGTTATGTTAAACATTTTCAACAGAATGTATACCCTGTGTCACTATAAAGTACTGGTTCTGCAATATTATCAGTGATCAATGTGATCATTTTAAAATAAAGCAAATGTGATTACTGAATTCTGAGTAGTATTTCTCTTTGCTATATATATATATATATATATGTATGTATTCTCTGATTGAAAGGTTTCAATAATATTGTGTAGAGACAAGTTTCATAGCCTTTTCACAATGGGTCAGTTTTACCTTAGAGTGCAATGACCCCCCCCCCCCCCTGATAATATTGCTATCTAGAACCCCTGCCCTTTTTTCACAAATGAAATGTTAATTCAAGCCTTAATTTGCAAAGTTAGACATAACATATTAACTTTGTTACTTTCTGCCGTTTACTTTATTTTTATGTCAAATATCAATATTTCATAACAACCACAACATGCAATTAACCTTTTACATTGGAAAAACTTTATAAAGAAGAAAATAAATTTTGTAATGCCAAAATGTTTATGATCTTTCTCATATATTCATTGCAAGTGTGCTGTATGTAGTAACAAGTGTTTCAAGTTTCCTAAATGCCCTATGCTTTCAATAATGATTTTCCACACAAACTTTCTAGACAAATGACTGCACTAGATTCTAAGCCTTTTAGAAGAAATGGTATTGTTTGGAGCTGTTTTGATTACTACCACCTCTGATGGAAAGCCTATTAAGAAGATTTTTGTATTGCTTTTAGTAGTAGAGTAACAATAACTTTACCAAGATTAAGACATGAATCCCACCCCATAAAAATATATTATGTTTAACATAAAAAATATAACAATAATAATATCAATACCAGTAATAATAATAGTAATGATAATAATAATGATAATAATATAATGATAGTTCTTCTCGTTACTATATGTCATTGGTTACAGTTCAATACCTCTGGCTGGCATGACTTTTTCGATGAAATACCGTCCTTATATTAAATCTTTCTTCTGCAGTTTTTATAATAGAAATTTTCATATATTCAAAATAATGTACTATTCTATGGTTGGGTATGGATATTTTGCCTGTTTCTGTAACAGCACAATTAAACTTTCATGTGGTATATACTTTTGACTGATTGATGTTGATTTCACATTATTTTTTTACAGGAGTACGTAGTGCAGCAATCTTTTTGAACATATTAAGATTTCAATAACTCTTTCTTACATGTATTGTTTTTATGATATGACCTAAAAATAGCACAACCACATACTATACAGTGGGCACTCACTATTACCAAACCTTTATTCAAAGCTTTTGTAGAATCCAATTGTTTTACCCCCAATTTGTTGATATGGCATCTCTTTTGAGGGAAGAGGAATTTTTCTATCTACCACTGGGGGTACCATTGCAACTGGAAAGAGTACACACATTAAAACATGCACTATTCATAATGCTCTCAATTGTGGTTACCCGGGAATGAAATAATGACTGCAGTAGACAATAAAATATCTAATCAGAAGATTCTTCTTACAATGAATCTCATGCAATTATAACCAAAAAAACATAAACAAAAAATAATTGGAGCGTTCAGCTCATCCTCTGTGTAAGAACATATTGTGTTCAAAAGTGATGTACAACAAAGAAGACAAAGCAGTAGAGACTAAGAAAATAAAACTAAAGAAAAAAAACACAGGTTTTTACACCGTGGTAAACACAAGCATTCATATCAACTCTTCAAGATTTCACCTGCAAAAGATTTACAATCATTTTCAATTTGTGTTAAGTGAATATTATTGTGATACTTCATCGACTCTGTATTCCCTGTCAAGATAATAAATAATTTTACTTCTATTCCCTCTGGTGCAATCCCAGTGGCAGTGAAAGAGCTAAATGAAGGTCAATTTTTAAGCACTGTGTTGAGCGGTATACTGATCATGTAATTTGCACCAGGTGTCACTAATTGTGTACCAAACACAGCATAAGAAATAAAATAATGGGGATTACGCTAATATAAAAAATAAAATATATAATATAAAAAAAAATAAAGAATAAAATATGAAAGCATTGTGACTTCTTCAAAAACTAGCTTCGCGAGGTTTTTGCGGGAGTCGTATTTCTAGTAGATTTTTTACTGTATATATATATATATTTTTTTTTTCGCTCGAAGTTGTCCGTCCTCGTTTTCCACAATTGCCTACAAATTTCATTACTCGAGGTTTGGACTACGAATCCTTTTGGATCCTTCTGGCGTGTGGCATCCCTGTTGGCTCGAAGCATCATAACTTTTTATATATATGTTTATATATATCTATATTTTAAAGGTGTCCGTTCGCAGGCCAGGTTACCTGGCAATAGTAACGCACTTGAGAACGCTGAATTTCCGCCATTATTCGGTGATGCCTTTTTGAAAGTAATGTAAATTTTGTGGAAACCGATTTCACTCGTCCTGGAAGTACATCCCAGCAAGGTGATCTCCAAGATATTCAAGAAATATTAGCACGAGATCGTCGCCGAGTAAGTTCGAATACCGTGAAAATCAACACGAGGAAAGCACGACTCAAAGCAGGGATAGAGAAACGACAGCAGGGAGAATAACAACAGAAATCGCAGCCAAGACAACAACTGCTCGCTCCAGAAAAAGGCAAACGAAACAGCAGGGAAAAGGACCAGGAATTAAACCAAGTTAGTTTTGAATTTGAATGTGTTATTGATAGAAATACAGGACATGAGTGAACGATTACATAACGAAATATATTGGTGTACTACATTTAGCAAAACGACTTAGAAGGGACACCGAGTAAGAACGACTTCAACGATTGGAGATGTCTCTGGAAAATAATTCTATTAGTCTAAAACCGGAATCGGAAGACGACCAACAGATTACAAGAGAATGTAAATAGGTATTTTTCATAATAAAACGATAGCGTTTCCAGTTTGAAGTAATTTCCAACACAGAGAGTTGCAGTTGTTATAGCAATCATTTATAACGATGTGATCTGATATCATTGCAACAGTGAAAATATTGTAAATTTTCTTGATCTAGCAGTTATGTTAAACATTTTCAACAGAATGTATACCCTGTGTCACTATAAAGTACTGGTTCTGCAATATTATCAGTGATCAATGTGATCATTTTAAAATAAAGCAAATGTGATTACTGAATTCTGAGTAGTATTTCTCTTTGCTATATATATATATATATATATATATTTATGTATTCTCTGATTGAAAGGTTTCAATAATATTGTGTAGAGACAAGTTTCATAGCCTTTTCACAATGGGTCAGTTTTACCTTAGAGTGCAATGACCCCCCCCCCCCTGATAATATTGCTATCTAGAACCCCTGCCCTTTTTTCACAAATGAAATGTTAATTCAAGCCTTAATTTGCAAAGTTAGACATAACATATTAACTTTGTTACTTTCTGCCGTTTACTTTATTTTTATGTCAAATATCAATATTTCATAACAACCACAACATGCAATTAACCTTTTACATTGGAAAAACTTTATAAAGAAGAAAATAAATTTTGTAATGCCAAAATGTTTATGATCTTTCTCATATATTCATTGCAAGTGTGCTGTATGTAGTAACAAGTGTTTCAAGTTTCCTAAATGCCCTATGCTTTCAATAATGATTTTCCACACAAACTTTCTAGACAAATGACTGCACTAGATTCTAAGCCTTTTAGAAGAAATGGTATTGTTTGGAGCTGTTTTGATTACTACCACCTCTGATGGAAAGCCTATTAAGAAGATTTTTGTATTGCTTTTAGTAGTAGAGTAACAATAACTTTACCAAGATTAAGACATGAATCCCACCCCATAAAAATATATTATGTTTAATAATATACATGAAAAAATTACTCGATTCTGATTGGCTGAGAGCAGTGCAGTTCAAGTGTAACACCAGTGCAAAAAGTGTAATACCAGTGCAAAAAGTGTAACACCAGTGCAAAAAGTGTAACACCAGTGCAAATTACACATCGATTTTCTGAATTATGATATTCTTTATTTTTAAACGAACCGCTTTGAGTTCGTAGCATTATCAGTTGATCTTCATCAGCCAATCAGTAAATAAAGTGTCAAATCCGCGTCAAATGCTTACTTCCTGTCCGTCCGCAATGAGATTTTCCGGTACTTCTTCTAGGCGAATTTTTTCATGTTTATATTATTAATAAGTAATCATACGGCTTTTCTCGTTCAATTTGGAATTAATTTGTACTTGTGAGTTTTTCAAAAAGCTGAAATTGCACTCGCCGAAGCGGCTCGTGCAATTTCAGCTTTTTGAAAAACTCACTCGTGCAAATTAATTCCAAATTGAACTCGAAACCGTATGATTACCTTTACTAACATAAAAAATATAACAATAATAATATCAATACCAGTAATAATAATAGTAATGATAATAATAATCATAATAATATAATGATAGTTCTTCTCGTTACTATATGTCATTGGTTACAGTTCAATACCTCTGGCTGCCATGACTTTTTCGATGAAATACCGTCCTTATATTAATCTTTCTTCTGCAGTTTTTATAATAGAAATTTTCATATATTCAAAATAATGTACTATTCTATGGTTGGGTATGGATATTTTGCCTGTTTCTGTAACAGCACAATTAAACTTTCATGTGGTATATACTTTTGACTGATTGATGTTGATTTCACATTATTTTTTTACAGGAGTACGTAGTGCAGCAATCTTTTTGAACATATTAAGATTTCAATAACTCTTTCTTACATGTATTGTTTTTATGATATGACCTAAAAATAGCACAACCACATACTATACAGTGGGCACTCACTATTACCAAACCTTTATTCAAAGCTTTTGTAGAATCCAATTGTTTTACCCCCAATTTGTTGATATGGCATCTCTTTTGAGGGAAGAGGAATTTTTCTATCTACCACTGGGGGTACCATTGCAACTGGAAAGAGTACACACATTAAAACATGCACTATTCATAATGCTCTCAATTGTGGTTACCCGGGAATGAAATAATGACTGCAGTAGACAATAAAATATCTAATCAGAAGATTCTTCTTACAATGAATCTCATGCAATTATAACCAAAAAAACATAAACAAAAAATAATTGGAGCGTTCAGCTCATCCTCTGTGTAAGAACATATTGTGTTCAAAAGTGATGTACAACAAAGAAGACAAAGCAGTAGAGACTAAGAAAATAAAACTAAAGAAAAAAAACACAGGTTTTTACACCGTGGTAAACACAAGCATTCATATCAACTCTTCAAGATTTCACCTGCAAAAGATTTACAATCATTTTCAATTTGTGTTAAGTGAATATTATTGTGATTCTTCATCGACTCTGTATTCCCTGTCAAGATAATAAATAATTTTACTTCTATTCCCTCTGGTGCAATCTCAGTGGCAGTGAAAGAGCTAAATGAAGGTCAATTTTTAAGCACTGTGTTGAGCGGTATACTGATCATGTAATTTGCACCAGGTGTCACTAATTGTGTACCAAACACAGCATAAGAAATAAAATAATGGGGATTACGCTAATATAAAAAATAAAATATATAATATAAAAAAAAATAAAGAATAAAATATGAAAGCATTGTGACTTCTTCAAAAACTAGCTTCGCGAGGTTTTTGCGGGAGTCGTATTTCTAGTAAAACAATTATTCCACTCAATCTCGTCGCATATGAGCTATAGCCAACTCGGCGCTACGCGCCTCGTTGCCTATTAGCTCATATACGACTCGATTTCGTGGAATAATTGCTAAATATATTTATATATATGTTTATATATATCTATATTTTAAAGGTGTCCGTTCGCAGGCCAGGTTACCTGGCAACATTACTCCATGTGAAATTCCGACATTACGAATTCCTTGAATGATGTTTTGAAAATAATGCGAATTTTGTGGAAACCGATTTCACTCGTCTTGGAGGTACATCCCAGCAAGAAGATCTCCGACATATACAAGAAAGAATGGTGAGAGATCGTCGTCGAGTAAGTTTGAATGCAAAAAATGCACACGGGAAGCGGCGACTCAAAGCAGAGATTGAGAAACGACGGTAGGGACGATAGCAAGAGACATCGCAGCTAAGACAAGAACTGCTCGCTCAAAAAAAACAAAGGAATCAGCAAGGAAAAGGACCAGGAATACCATCAAGTTACCATCAAGTTAGATTGGATATTGAATTTGTTATGGATAGAAACAAAGACTCGTTTTAGGTATACAGGACATGAGCAAGCGATTACATAACGAAATTGGCGAACAAAATTTAGCAAAATGACTTAGAACGGAAACCGAGTAGGAACGACTTCCAGCATGCAGACAGAATCAGGGCTCCTACTCCGTGTACCGGCACAGATGACGTAGCGCATTGTTTCATCATTGTGTGTAAAATTATTCAGTAACATGTTTGTTATTGTCTGGCTTTGTTTTACGTCATCTGTGCCGGTACACGGAGTAGGAGCCAGAATCAGAAGACGAACGACAAAACAGATTACCATATCGTCGTGAAAAAAGTGCCAGGAAAGGGGAAACAGAAACCAACCGCAAAGAAATGAAAGATGACAGTCACGTAGTATTAATACTGCAATGAAAATGCAAGTAGGTATTTTTCGTAGTGAAACGTTTGCCTTCCATTTGAAAGAAATTCCCAATACAGAGATTGCAGTTGTGATAGCAATTATTTATAATTATGTGATCTGATATCATTGCAACAGTGAAAATATATTGTAGATTTGTTTGATGTAGCAGTTATGTTCACCATTTTCAACAGAATAGATACCAAACAATAAGTTACCGGTTCTGCAATATTATCACTGTTCAATGCAATTATTTGTAAATAAAGCAGATGTCGTTACGGACTTCTGAGTAGTATTTCTCTTTGCTCTATTTCTTTGCTACATATATGTATTACGTAATTAAAAAGTTTCGTTGGGACAGACAAGTTCCATAGCCATTTCAAAATGGGTTTTTACCTTTGAGTTCCATGCATTCCTGGGAATTACTCTCTTAGCACCCACCCTTTTCCCACAAATGAAAAGTTAATTTAAGCCCTAATTTGCAAAATTAGACAACATCTTAACCTTTTTCCTTAATGCTGTTTAATTCATTTTAATGATGTCAAATACAAATATTTAATAACAACCACAATATGCAGTTGACCTTTTACATTGGAAAAACTCTACAAGGGAGAAACTAAAGTTTGAAATGCTAAAAGTTTTAGCTGTTTTTCTGTTTGCTGTTTTATGTATTCATTGCAAGGGTGCTGTATGTAATAACAAGTCTTTGAAGTTTCCTAAATGCCCTATGCTTTCAATCATGATTTTCCACACTAACTGTATGGACAAATGACTGCACTGGCATGATTGCCACAGGTCAGAAAATGGTAAGGGAAAAAATTCTTCAAGGTCAGTGAAAAGTAAGGGAATTTCAAATCAAGTCAGGGAAAAGTGAAATTTAATACTACTAATTTATTTCTTGCCAATTCAGCTTTGGTTTGGTGTGGTCAAGAATGTGACATGAAATGTGTTGGATTGGTAGAATTAAATGACAAGCTGATTTTGGGTTTCCAAGAAAATCAATCCTTTTTCCATGAATTGGTTATCGTAAGAAACTATCAATCCACGTACACTGTATGTGACTTTCTGAAAGCATATTAAATAAATGGGTGGAGAGGTTGGTTGTGAGAGGAGGTTGGAGGTCACTACCAGGACTAATTTGTGACTTTTCTAATTTAGTTGGTAAGGGAAATTTTACATTTGTCAGGGAAAAGTCAGGAAATTTAAAGATCTTATGGCTGTGGCAACCATGACTAGATTCTAAGCTTAAAAGAAGAAATGGTATTGTTCAGAGTTGAGTAATTTTTACTTCCTATGATACAAACCCTATTCACAAGAAAAACAGAATTGCATGTAGTTGTAGAGGAACAATACCTTTTCCCAGATTAGGACATACACCCCAACCCAATAACAGTATATTATGTTAAACATAAAAAATAACAATACTAATAATAATATCAATACCAGTAATAATATTAAAAATGATAATGATAATAATATGATAATAATAATCATGATAATTGCAAAAAATGAGAAAGTACAAAAAGTAAAAATAATATAATAATAAGTAAATACGTAAATTGGGGTTTTATACCTCATAGGAAAAACCATTAGGAGTCCTTTACAAACTAGCTTCGCGAGGTTTTGCGGGAGTCGTATTTCTAGTAGAATTATTTTCCAGAGACATCTCTAATCGTTGAAGTCGTTCCTTAACTCGGTTTCCCTTCTAAGTCGTTTTGCTAAATTTAGTTCGCCAGTATATTTCGTTATGTAATCGTTCGCTCATGTCCTGTATTTCTATCAATAACACATTCAATTTCAAAATTAACCTGGTTGAATTCCTGGTCCTTTTCCCTGCTGTTTCGTTTGCCTTTTTCTGGAGCGAGCAGTTGTTGTCTTTGCTGGGATGTCTGTTGTTATTCTCCCTGCCGTCGTATCTCTATCCCTGCTTTGAGTCGTGCTTTCCTTGTGTTGATTTTCACGATATTCGAATTTAGAAACGATTCTTTCAATAATTTTTACTCGGCGACGATCTCGTGCTAATCTTTCTTGAATATCTCGGAGATCATCTTGCTGGGATGTACTTCCAGGACGAGTGAAATCGGTTCCCACAAAATTTGCATTACTTTCAAAAAGGCATCACCGAATTCCCAATGGCGGAAAGTCAGCAGTTCTCAAGTGCGCTACTATTGCCAGGTAACCTGGCCTGCGAACGGACACCTTTAAAATATAGATATTTATAATATAGCTACGTTCTTACGCGCGCTCTGATTGGTCAAAAACCTATGTTTTATCAGAGTATAAAACATAGAAAAAGCGTGTTTTATTGTTTTTCGCCACATTACCTCCGCTCGACAATTCCCTAAGAGATGGCGAAAAACCTTTTTCTTTGAAGAAATTCATGATGGAGTTCTCTGCGAAGCAGCAGAAAGTTTTGAAGCTGAGAACTAGAAATACAACTCTCGCAAAAACCTCGCGAAGCTAGTTTTTGAATAAGTCACAATACTTTTATATTTTATTTTATATTTTATTTTTTATATCAGCATAATCCCCATTATTGAATTTGTTATGCTGTGTTTGGTACACAATTAGTGACACCTGGTGCAAATTACATGATCAGTATACCGCTCAGCACAGGGCTTAAAAATTGACCTTCATTTAGCTCTTTCACTGCCACTGAGATTGCACGAGAGGGAATAGAAGTAAAATTATTTGTTTTCTTGACAGGGAATACAGAGTCAATGAAGTATCACAATAATATTCAGTTAACACAAATTGAAAATTATTGTAAATATTTTGAAGGTGAAATCTTGAAGAGTTGATATGAATGCTTGTGTTTACCAGCGGGTGTAAAAACCTGGGTTTTTTTTGGAGTTGTATTTTCTTAGTCTCTACTCCTTTGTCTTCTTTGTTGTGCATCACTTTTAAACACAATATGTTCTTACACCGAGGATGAGTTGAATGCTCCAATTATTTTTTGTTTATGTTTTTTTCTAATAATTGCATGAGATTCATTGTAAGAAGAATCTTCTGATTAGATATTTTATTGTCTACTGCAGTCATTATTTCAATCCTAGGTAACCACAATTGAGAGCATTATGAATAGTGCATGTTTCAATTTGTGTACTCTCTTCAGTTGCAATGGTACCCCTAGTGGTAGATAGAAAATTCCTCTTCCCTCAAAAGAGATGCCATGTCAACAGAAGTGTGAGATACAATGTCATTACATAAAAAATGGGGATAAAACAGTTGGATTCTACAAGAACTTTGAATAAAGGTTTGGTAATAGTGAGTGCCAACTGTATAGTATGTGGTTGTGCTATTTTTAGTTCATATCATAAAAACAATACATGTAAGAAAGAGTTATTGAAATCTTAACATGTTGAAAAAGATTGCTGCACTATGTACTCCTATAAGAATATAATGTGAAATCAACATCAATCAGTCACAAGTATATACCACATGAAAGTTTAATTGTGTTGTTACAGAAACATGCAAAATATCCGTACCCAACCAGAGAATAGTATATTATTTGAATATATGAAAATTTCTATTATAAAAACTGCAGAAGAAAGATTTATTTTATGGTATTTCATCGAAAAAGTCATGGCATTGAACTTGTAACCAATGACATATAGTAACGAGACAAACTATTATTATTATCATTACTATTATTATTATTACTGGTATTGATATTATTATTATTATTATTATTATTATTATTGTTATATTTTTTATGTTAAACATAATATATTTTTATGGGGTGGGATGCATGTCCTAATCTTGGTAAAGGTATTGTTACTCTACTATTACAAGCAATACCAAAATCTTCTTAATAGGCTTTCCATCAGAGGTGGTAGTAATCAAAACAGCTCCAAACAGTACCATTTCTTTTAATGCTTAGAATCTAGTGCAGTCATTTTTCTATACAGTTTGTGTGGAAAATCATTATTGAAAGCATACTTTAGGGTATTTAGGAAACTTGAAACACTTGTTACTACATACAGCACACTTGCAATGAATATATGAGAAAGATTATAAACATTTTGACATTACAAAATTTATTTTCTTCTTTATAAAGTTTTTTCAATGTAAAAGGTTAACTGTATGTTGTGGTTGTTATTAAAGATTGGTATTTGACATCATAAAATGAAGTAAACAGCAGAAAGTAACAAGGTTAACATGTTATGTCTAACTTTGTAAATTAAGGCTTGAATTAGCATTTCATTTGTGGAAAAAGGGTTCTAGATAGCAATATTATCGGGGGGGTCATTGAACTCTAAGGTAAAACTTACTCATTGTGAAAAGGCTATGAAACTTGTTGTCTCTATGCAATATTATTGAAACCTTTCAATCAGAGAATACATACATATATATATATATAGCAAAGAGAAATACTACTCAGAAGTAAGTAATAACATTTGCTTTATTTTCAAATGATGGCATTGATCACTGATAAAATTGCAGAACCAGTACTTCATAGTGACACTGGGTATATATTCTGTTTAAAATTCTATAAATTTACAATATTTTCACTATTGCAATGATATCAGATCACATCGTTATAAATGATTGCTATAACAACTGCAACTCTCTATGTTGGGAATTTCTTCAAAATGGAAACGCTATCGTTTTATTATGACAAATACCAACTTACATTCTTTTGTAATCTGTTGGTCGTCTTCCGATTCCGTTTTTAGACTAATAGAATTATTTTCCAGAGACATCTTCAATCGTTGAAGTCGTTCCTACTCGGTTTCCCTTCTACATGTAAGTCGTTTTGCTAAATTTAGTACGCCAATATATTTCGTTATGTAATCGTTCACTCATGTCCTGTATTTCTATCAATAACACATTCAAATTCAAAACTAACTTGGTTGAATTCCTGGTCCTTTTCCCTGCTGTTTCGTTTGCCTTTTTCTGGAGCGAGTGGTTGTTGTCCTTGCTGCGATTTCTGTTGTTATTCTCCCTGCTGTCGTTTCTCTATCCGTGCTTTGAGTCATTCTTTCCTTGTGTTGATTTTCACGGTATTCGAACTTACTCGGCGACGATCTCGGGCTAATCTTTCTTGAATATCTCGGAGATCATCTTGCTGGGATGTACTTCCAGGAAGAGTGAAATCGGTTTCCACAAAATTTACATTACCTTCAAAAAGGCATCACCGAATTCTCAATGGCGGAAGTTCAACAGTTCTCAAGTGCGCTACTATTGCCAGGTAACCTGGCCTGCGAACGGACACCTTTAAAATATAGATATATATATATATATACATATATAAAAACTCTCGGCTCGATTTACTCGGGCTTGCGAGCCACGTGGTCTGACCGAAACCGACACGATTAGTAACCTCGCTACGCTCGGCCTTCGGCCTCGCTTCGCGAGGAATAATAAAACAAATAAAGAAGAAGAAACGAATCGAAAAAAGTCGAGAATTTGGTATTAAGTGGCGTCGGTTTGTCAATCTTCATGTAAAATCTATATCATAAAGCGAATAAAGAAGCCTAAGCCGTGTATTACACTGTGATTAAAACACTCCAGGCATTTGAGAACACTCGAGAAATGTAGAAAACACTCGCCTGCGGCTCGTGTTTTCTACATTTCACTCGTGTTCTCAAATGCCCGTCGTGTTTTATCACAGTGTAATACACGGCTTAGGCTTCTTTATTTGTTAAATATATATATATATATATATATATATATATATATATATATATATATATATATATATATATATATATAAATATACATATATAAAAACTCTCGCCTCGATTTACTCGGGCTTGCAAGTAACGTGGTCTGACCGGAACCGACACGATTAGTAACCTCGCTACGCTCGGCCTTCGGCCTCGCTTCGCGAGGAATTACACCTTATCTAACTTATGGTCTTATCTCTTGGGGCAACGCGTGTAAAACTTTCCTTGACCAAATTCTTGTCCTTCAAAAACGTGCACTGCGTTTAATATAGTTTGCTGAAACAAACGACCATGCAATACCTTATTTTGTAAATGCAAAAATTCTACCCTTACATTCTCTATATTATGAATCCGTTTGTAGTCTTATGTATGATATAAATAAAAACACTGCTCCGGATAATATTTTGAAACTCTTTTCTCGAATTTCTAGTGTTCATACTTACAACACACGTGCCTCAACTTCTGAACATTTTTATACTAAAGAATCTCGACTCAATGTCAAACGAAATGCTTTTTCACGTGTTGGGGTCAAAATTTGGAATGGGATACCTCAAATTCTTAAAGAAAGACCGAAAAAAGCTTTTAAAAGATCACTAAAAGAAATGCTACTTGATATCCTTGTAACTGAAGACTCCTATTATATTGATGTGGATACGATCATCGTGAAAATGTAGAAGTAATTCTCTTTTCTGTTATTTTCATTTCACTTTATTTTTAAAAGTTCACTTTAATTGTCCTTGAACTTAAGTTGAATAGTATTTATTTAATGTCAAATATGTATACTTATATCACATCCAATTTCTTTCTTTTCTGGTATTTGTCTAGTTTGCATGTAAATTGTGTAGCCTGGCCTGCCTCGAATAGCCTTGCTAACTGCAGGCCAGTCCCAATGTATCTTTTGTTATATATTTAAATAAAGTTGTTGTTGTTGTTGTTGTTGTCTACCTCCATCTGTCTTCATTTACGTTCATCTACCTTCATCTACCTCCATCTGTCTTCATTTACCTTCATCTACCTTCATCTCACCTCCATCTGTCTTCATTTACCTTCATCTACCTTCATCTGTCTTCATTTACCTTCATCTGCCTCCATTTACCTTCATCTACGTTCATTTACCATCATATACCTTCATCTACCTTCATTTACCTCCATCTGTCTTCATCTACCTTCATCTACCTCCATTTACCTTCATCTACGTTCATCTACCTTCATCTACCTCCATCTGTCTTCATTTACCTTAATCTACCTCCATTTACCTTCATCTACGTTCATTTACCATCATCTACCTTCATCTACTTTCATCTACCCTCATCTACCTTCATTTACCTTCATCTACCTTCATTTACGTTCATCTACCTTCATCTACCTCCATCTGTCTTCATTTACGTTCATCTACCTTCATCTACCTCCATCTGTCTTCATTTACTTTCATCTACCCGGCTCCATTTACCTTCATCTACGTTCATTTACCATCATGTACCTTCATCTACCTTCATCCACCTCCATCTGTCTTCATCTACCTTCATCTACCTCCATTTACCTTCATCTACCTTCATTTACGTTCATCTACCTTCGTCTACCTCCATCTGTCTTCATTTACCTTAATCTACCTCCATTTACCTTCATCTACGTTCATTTACCATCATCTACCTTCATCTACTTTCATCTACCCTCATCTACCTTCATTTACCTTCATCTACCTTCATTTACGTTCATCTACCTTCATCTACCTCCATCTGTCTTCATTTACGTTCATCTACCTTCATCTACCTCCATCTGTCTTCATTTACGTTCATCTACCTTCATCTACCTCCATCTGTCTTCATTTACCTTCATCTACCTTCATCTGTCTTCATTTACCTTCATCTACCTCCATTTACCTTCATCTACGTTCATTTACCATCATATACCTTCATCTACCTTCATTTACCTCCATCTGTCTTCATCTACCTTCATCTACCTCCATTTACCTTCATCTACGTTCATCTACCTTCATCTACCTCCATGTCTTCATTTACCTTAATCTACCTCCATTTACCTTCATCTACGTTCATTTACCATCATCTACCTTCATCTACTTTCATCTACCCTCATCTACCTTCATTTACCTTCATCTACCTTCATTTACGTTCATCTACCTTCATCTACCTCCATCTGTCTTCATTTACGTTCATCTACCTTCATCTACCTCCATCTGTCTTCATTTACTTTCATCTACCTCCATTTACCTTCATCTACGTTCATTTACCATCATGTACCTTCATCTACCTTCATCTACCTCCATCTGTCTTCATTTACCTTCATCTACCTTCATCTACCTCCATCTGTCTTCATTCACTTTCATCTACCTCCATCTACCTTCATCTACCTCCATCTGTCTTCATTTACCTTCATCTACCTCCATCTGTCTTCATTTACCCTCATCTACCTTCATCTACCTCCATCTGTCTTCATTTACTTTCATCTACCTCCATTTACCTTCATCTACGTTCATTTACCATCATATACCTTCATCTACCTTCATCTACCTTCATCTGTCTTCATTTACCTTCATCTACCTCCATCTGTCTTCATTTACGTTCATCTACATTCATCTACCTTCATCTACGTTCATTTACCATCATCTACCTTCATCTACTTTCATCTACCTTCATCTACCTTCATCCACCTTCATTTTTGCTTTCATCCACCTTCATTTTTACTTTCATCCACCTTCATTGACGTTCATCTACCTTTATCTACCTCCATCTGTCTTCATTTACCTTCATCTACCTCCATTTACCTTCATCTACGTTCATTTACCATCATCTACCTTCATCTTCATCTACGTTCATCTACGTTCATCTACCTTCATTTACTTTCATCTACCTTCATCTACCTCCATCTGTCTTCATCTTCCTTCATCTACCTCTATTTACCTTCATCTACCTTCATCTACCTCCCTTTACCTTCATCTACCTTCATCTACCTCCATTTACGTTCATCTTCCTCCATTTACCTTCATTTACCTCCATCTACCTTCATCTATTGTCATTTAACGTCATCTGCCTCCATCTAGCTTTATATAACTTTATCTACCTTCATTTACCATGAACTACCTTTATCTATCTTCATCTGCCTTCGCTGCTTTTCTTGTGAGGGTACCTCAGCTAGTTCTGTTAGACGCTTCAAGTTTGAGCTGTCGTGGGTGAAGACCTGCCCACTTGAAGTTGGCCTTAAAGCTGTCCTGGTATCTGTTCTTGGGGAGACCTTGCTTTCGGCTACCACAAGCTAACTCCCCCTAGAACAGTTGCCGAGGGATTCTGGACTCCTCCATGCGGATGACGTGGCCAGACCATCGACGTTGAGGTTGGAGGATCTTGATTTCGATGCTTGTAGTGTCTGCTATGTCCTGGACTTCTTGGTTTGAAATGCGATCCTGTCAGCGTGTCTCCCTGATTGCTTCTAGGGTGCTTGTGTGGAACCGTTCCAGCTTCTTGATATTCCTGCTTGAGAGGATCCACGTTTCACAGCCGTAGAGCAGTGACGGGGGAACTACTAAGTTGTACACCTTCAGCTTGGTTGAGAGGCAAACGTCCTTGTCCTGGAACACCTAGTTGCGGAGTTTGCCCAGTGCCTGGCTGGCTTTCTGTATCCGAACTCCGATCTCTTTGTCCAGAGTGTCATCGTTGGAGATGGTACTACCAAAGCACTTGAACGTGTCGATGCTCTTGATTCGGCTGTGGCGATGCATGGCGACTGGGAGGAACTGTCTGGTGCGGGCTGAAGGAGAACTTTTGTATTGCCGAGGCTGATTGTCAGGCCAAACATCTTGGATGCTTCGGAGAATTTGTCCACAATTGCCTGTAGATTGAAGATTTTCTTGGTGGGCCAACAGTGCGCAGTCATCAGCAAACAGGGCTTAGAGTATGAGCCTCTCCATTGTCTTCGTCTTAGCAGTGAGATATCGCAGATCTGACAGTGACCCGTCCAGGCGGTATTTGATGTAGACACCAAGATCAAAGTCACGCGCAGAATGAAGAAGTACTTGGGTAAAGAACAGGTTGAACAGAACAGCACGAGAGAAAGCACGCAGCCTTATTTTACTCCATTGGAAATGCTGAAGGTCTCTGAGGGCTCGCTGTCGGATAATACTTCACCCCTCAAGTCCTCGTGGAACAGCCCTATGAATGTGGTGAACTTTGCAGGATAGCCGAGCTTCTTGAGAATGACCCACACCGCTTCTCTGTTGACGGTATCGAATGCCTTTGTTACTTCTATGAAGACGGAGTAGCGGTTCATGTTCTGCTCGAGGCACTTTTCCTGAACCTGTCTTACTACGAAGATCATGTCCACTGTGCTTCGATTGGGGGGGAAGCCACACTGTTGCTCAGGAAGGTTTTCCTCTGCTATTGAAGAGATCAGCCTGTTCAGGATGATGCGGGTAAGGCTTTTTCCAGCGACAGAAAGTAGAGATATCCCCCGGTAGTCTCCGCAGTCTGTGCGAGAGCCTTTGATCTTGTACAGGGCAACTATCGTGGCAGCACGGAGGTCAGCGGGTATTTCTTCCTCTTCGCCCAGATGCTGGTCAGAACACTGCGAAATACCAGAATAGCCTCATCGCGAAGCATCTTGTATACTTCTGGTGGAAAACCGTCCCTACTGGAAGCTTGTCCACAGAACATCTGCTTGACGGCTTTCTTGAGTTCAACCATGGATGTGGGGTTGCCTAGCTAGCTTTTCTATGGTTGGCTGTTGAGGACCCTGGTTGAGTACAGACTGATTTACTGTGGGTGGGGGCTTGAGAAGTTGGCTAAAGTGTTTTCTCCACCCATTCTTGATGTCATCCTGGTCCTTGATGAGCGTAGCTCCATCTCCTGATAGCAAGGGGGCAGAGCCAGACTTCGAAGAACCAAATACTGATTCGTGGGAGCTAAACAATTGCTTCGAGTTGTTTGAGTCTGTGAAGCCTTGGATCTATTCATCTTTCCCCTCCCACCAGTGGTCGTGCATCTTCCTTCTGGTACAAGGCCTGCAGAGTCCTTCTTGGGGGTGGAGCCCGGATCGTTCTGTCACTCCATGAATGCCTTCTTTCTGGCCAGCAGGTCTTCAATTTCTTTGCCGTTCTCATCAAACTAATTCTGGTTTTTCCGACTCTTGGAGTCAATGGCTGCCTTTGCTTTTTCTGTTATCACTTACCTGAACTGTTTCCACGTCTCCTTTAAGTCTCCAGTCAGTGGTCCCGTTTAGCTACCAGCTTATCAACCAGGTTGGTCTGAAACTTCTTTAGGTTGAAGGGCTGCTGCCGTCTGGCTATTTTGAAGAGCGTACGAAGAAGCTTTGGGCGTTTTGGGTGGTGTGGCGGGATGTGCAGCTTCAGAGTAGTGTGAACAAGGCGGTGATCTGTCCAGCATTCGGCTCCTCGCATGGCTCTGGTAATGAGCACATCCTGGATGTCGCCCTGGCGGACAATGACTAAATCAATAAAATGCCACTGCTTTGATATGGGATACATCCAGGCTGTTTTGTATTTGGCTACCAATCGTGATGACGAGGTCATACTCTGCGCACTTGCTCAATGACAAGAGGTCGTTGTTGTACATCTTGCCAAAAAGGTAGATGAAGGTAGAAGGAGGTAGATGAAGGTAAACGAAGGTAGATGAAGGTATAAATGAAGGTATTAATGATGGTAGATGAACGTAAATGAAGGTAGATGAAGGTAAATAAAAGTAGATGAAGGTACATGACGGTAAATGAACGCAGATGAAGGTAGATGAAGGAAGATAAAGGTAGATAGAGGTAGATGGAGGTAAATGAACGTAGAGGAACGTAAATGAACCTAAATGAAGGTAGATGAAGGTAAATGAAAGTAAATGAAGGTAGATGAAGGTAGATGAAGGTAAATGAAGGTAAATGAAGGTAGATGGAGGTAGATGAAGGAAGATGGAAGTTGATGGAGGTAGATGAAGGTAAATTAAGGTAAATGAAGGCAGATGGAGGTTGATGGAGGTTGATGGAGGTAGATGGAGGTAGATGAAAGTAGATGAAGGTAGATGGAGATAGATGAAGATAAATGAAGGTAGATGAAGGTAGATGGAGGTAAATGAACGTAAAGGAACGTAAATGAACGTAAATGAAGGTAGAGGAAGGCAAATGAAAGTAAATGAAGGCAGATGAAGGTAAATGAAGGTAGATGAAGGTAGATGGAGGTTGATGGAGGTAGATGAAGGTAGATGGAGGTAAATGAAAGTAGATGGAGGTAGATGAAGGTAAATGAGGGTAGATGAAGTTAGATGAAGGTAGATGGAGGTAAATAAACGTAGAGGAACGTAAATGAAGGTAGATGAAGGTAAATGAAAGTAGATGAAGGTAGATGAAGGTTAGTGAAGGTAGATGAAGGTAGATGGAGGTTGATGGAGGTAGATGAAGGTAGATGGAGGTAAATGAAAGTAGATGGAGGTAGATGAAGGTAGATGAAGGTAAATGAAAGTAAATGAAGGTAGATGAAGGTAAATGAAGGTAGATGAAGGTAGATGGAGGTAGATGGAGGTTGATGGAGGTAGATGAAGGTAGATGGAGGTAAATGAAAGTAGATGGAGGTAGATGAAGGTAGATGGCGGTAAATGAACGTAGAGGAACGTAAATGAAGGTAGATGAAGGTAAATGAAAGTAAATGAAGGTAGATGAAGGTAAATGAAGGTAAATGAAGGTAGATGAAGGTAGATGGAGGTTGATGGAGGTAGATGAAGGTAGATGGAGGTAAATGAAAGTAGATGGAGGTAGATGAAGGTAAATGAGGGTAGATGAAGGTAGATGAAGGTAGATGAAGGTAGATGGAGGTAAATAAACGTAGAGGAACGTAAATGAAGGTAGATGAAGGTAAATGAAAGTAGATGAAGGTAGATGAAGGTTAGTCAAGGTAGATGAAGGTAGATGGAGGTTGATGGAGGTAGATGAAGATAGATGGAGGTAAATGAAAGTAGATGGAGGTAGATGAAGGTAGATGAAGGTAAATGAAAGTAAATGAAGGTAGATGAAGGTAAATGAAGGTAGATGAAGGTAGATGGAGGTAGATGGAGGTTGATGGAGGTAGATGAAGGTAGATGGAGGTAAATGAAAGTAGATGGAGGTAGATGAAGGTAAATGAAGGTAAATGAAGGTGAATGGAGGTAGATGGAGGTAGATGGAGGTTGATGGAGGTAGATGAAGGTAGATGGAGGTAGATGGAGGTAGATGAAGGTAGATGAAGGTAGATGAAGGTAGATGAAAGTAAATGAAGGTAGATGAAGGTAAATGAAGGTAAATGAAGGTAGATAAAGGTAGATGGAGGTTGATGGAAGTAGATGAAGGTAGATGGAGGTAAATGAAAGTAGATGGAGGTAGATGGAGGTAGATGAAGGTAAATGAAGGTAAATGAAGGTGAATGGAGGTAGATGGAGGTAGATGGAGGTTGATGGAGGTAGATAAAGGTAGATGGAGGTAGATGGAGGTAGATGAAGGTAGATGAAGGTAGATGAAGGTAGATGAAAGTAAATGAAGGTAGATGAAGGTAAATGAAGGTAAATGAAGGTAGATAAAGGTAGATGGAGGTTGATGGAGGTAGATGAAAGTAGATGGAGGTAAATGAAAGTAGATGGAGGTAGATGGAGGTAGATGAAGGTAAATGAAGGTAAATGAAGGTGGATGGAGGTTGATGGAGATAGATGGAGGTTGATGGAGGTAGATGGAGGTAGATGGAGGTAGATGAAGGTAGATGAAGGTAGATGAAAGCAAATGACGGTGGATGAAGGTAAATGAAGGTAAATGAAGGTAGATGAAGGTAGATGGAGGTTGATGGAGGTAGATGAAGATAGATGGAGGTAAATGAAAGTAGATGGAGGTAGATGGAGGTAGATGGAGGTAGATGAAGGTAAATGAAGGTAAATGAAGGTGGATGGAGGTTGATAGAGGTAGATGGAGGTTGATGGAGGTAGATGGAGGTAGATGAAGGTAGATGAAGGTAGATGAAGGTAGATGAAAGCAAATGAAGGTAGATGAAGGTAAATGAAGGTAAATGAAGGTAGATGAAGGTAGATGGAGGTAGATGGAGGTTGATGGAGGTAGATGAAGGTAGATGGAGGTAGATGGAGGTAGATGAAGGTAGATGAAGGTAGATGGAGGTAGATGGAGGTAAATGAAAGTAGATGGAGGTAGATGGAGATAGATGGAGGTAAATTAAGGTAAATGAAGGTAAATGAAGGTAGATGAAGGTAGATGGAGGTTGATGGAGGTAGATGAAGGTAGATGGAGGTAAATGAAAGTAGATGGAGGTAGATGGAGGTAGATGAAGGTAAATGAAGGTAAATGAAGGTGGATGGAGGTTGATGGAGGTTGGTGGAGGTAGATATAGGTAGATGGATGTAGATGGAGGTAAATGAAAGTAGATGAAGGTAGATGGAAGTAGATGGAGGTAAATGAAAGTAGGTGGAGGTAGATGGAGGTAGATGAAGGTAGATGGAGGTAGATGAAGGTGATTTAAGTTGGATTGAGGCATATTAAGGTAAGTGAACGTGAATAAGGGTAGATGAACTTGATTGAAAGTAAATGGACTTAAATGAAAGTAGATTTAAGCGCGTAAACATTAACGGATACAAGTTAATGGTTATAGATGAAAGTGAATGAATATGAATGACTAAATAATGAAATATTGAACAATTTACCGTCTCTTACGTAGTTGGGGACTCGTGGTGGGTATATACTTGAGGTACTATATTAGTGCCTTATATGTGGGCTAGCATGACGTTCTTGCCAAAACTCCGTCTGCTCCGTCCGCCATCGTGTTTTGAGTGTGCACCTTCGCACCTTCGTGGTCACGTGAATGGTACCTGCAACCTCTTTTGTTCAGGCCTTTGAAGTTCGCCGGCTTTCATAACCAGTCTCCCTCTATTAACTATGGTTTCGGTGATATTTTAGTGATCTGAACCCTTCGCCAGGGACGCATGTAATTGGAGTTGATCAGTCCTGAAAACAACCCATTTGGCTAAGAGAACAGCGTATTTAATAGATGTCAATCTACAGAATTTAGAGTTGACGCATAGTCAGAAACCTCTGTACAAAACTCAGGACGACGATGATCACAACTCAGTGACCAGATAGAAACACACCGAGGGAGGTCACAACTTCATAGAACATAGTTCTAACCGTGATATTATGTTGTTTGTCGTGTTCAACATTCTACGTGTATGTCACAGTAGTTCTGAAACTACGAACAACTACTGAGATTACTGTTATCAAGTCTACTTCTACTCGATCTATCTGCCGCCTTTGATACTGTGGACCATTCCATCTTATTATCAAGGTTATCTAGTCGCTTTGGGATCAAGGGAACAGTACTCACCTTGCTAAGATCTTATTTAACATCACGAAAACAGTTTGTTAACGTCAATAAGTGCAGATCCTCGCAACGTTTCTTGGAACGTGGCGTCCCGCAGGGATCAGTCCTTGGCCCTCTTTTACACCTACTATATACCTCTCCTCTTGCTGACATTGTTAAGCGTTACAACTAAGAGTATCATTTCTATGCTGACGATACCCAGCTATATGTGGCATTTAAAACTGACTGTCTTGATAAAATGGTAGAGTGTAAGACTACTATTGAGCAATGTGTCCGTGATACAGCCAACTGGATGGTCATCAACAAGCTCAAACTAAATCATGACAAGACTGAAGTTGTTCTTATCAGCTCAAGATATCGTCCCAGTCCTTCTTTAGAGTCTCTTCAAATTGGCAACGTGACAGTTGTACCATCATCCTCAGCTCGTAATCTTGGCGTTATTTTTGATAAGTGTTTCAACTTTGAGGAACACATAAAATCA
Source organism: Ricordea florida (assembly GCA_949710005.1). Lineage (NCBI taxonomy): Eukaryota > Metazoa > Cnidaria > Anthozoa > Corallimorpharia > Ricordeidae > Ricordea > Ricordea florida. The sequence goes on along the minus strand of OX453272.1, from coordinate 7,921,548 downwards.
ATTTGCAAGTCTTCTCATTATCAAATAAGAAATATCGTCAAAATCAGAGAGAACATTGACGAGGAGAGTGCTAAAATTGTTGTTCATGCCTTTGTTACAGCGATATTGGATAGCTGCAATTCACTGCTCTATGGTCTTCCAAAAAGGCATCTACTTTCAAGATTACAATCTATTCAAAATACAGCATCTCGAGTTGTTACACGTACTCTGAGGAAATTTGATCATATCACCCCTGTCCTAAAACAGCTCCACTGGTTACCTGTTCGTTACCGTATAATTTTTATAATTCTCGTGTTGGTCTACAAAGCTCTCAATGGACAGCGCCTTACTACATCAGTGAATTACTTAGTACAACACCTCTCAACGGAAATTAAGATCGTCCTCTCAACACCTTCTGGCGACCCCGAAAGCTAGACTGAAAACATATGGAGAGAGAGCATTTGCTGTGGCAGCACCGAGACTGTGGAAGTCGATCCCACTTGAACTAAGATCCAGTAGTTCGATTGACATTTTTGAACGGCATTTAAAAACATATCTTTTTAAAGAAGCTTTTTAAACTCTTTTAATTTTTAGATGATTTAATTATTTTAATGTAAAGCGCCATGGACAAATAGTGAATTGGCGCCATATAATTATTATTATTATTATTATTATTATTATTATTATTATTACTAGGCTCAAACCATTTACAATATACTACGTGCTGTTTAATGTCAAACGATATTAATTTGCTCTTTCCATATATTGTATTGGCCTATTGATCAACGCTTTCCCTCTTAGTTGGTTGATATGCTGGGCAGGGCCTGCGGAATTCCTGACCTCGTTCATTGATCCACTTGTTTGCCACTAAAAACAGCAAGTAAGAAATTAGATTTAATAAATAACTGAGAATGTGAAGTTTAAAGGGTCTTTTGAGCAAAATCGCATAAGATCCCAATGTACTAGAGACCAAACATTACTCAACTCTGTCATGTTTAAAAGTTATAAGAGGGAGCAGGGTTGGCGCAGCCCCGGCGTCATACGTGGGCTGAGTTTGTTGGTTCTCTATTCTGCTCCGAGAGGTCTTTCTCCGGGTACTCCGGTTTTCCCCTCTCCACAAAAACCAACATTTGATTTGATTTGATTTAATTTAATTCCTCGCGAAGCGAGGCCGAAGGCCGAGCGTAGCGAGGTTACTAATCGTGTCGGTTCCGGTCAGACCTCGTGGCTCGCAAGCCCGAGTAAATCGAGCCGGGAGTTTTTATATATGTATATATATATATATATATATATATTTATATATATGTTTATATATATCTATATTTTAAAGGTGTCCGTTCGCAGGCCAGGTTACCTGGCAACATTACTCCATGTGAAATTCCGACATTACGAATTCCTTGAATGATGTTTTGAAAATAATGCGAATTTTGTGGAAACCGATTTCACTCGTCTTGGAAGTACATCCCAGCAAGAAGATCTCCGACATATACAAGAAAGAATGGTGAGAGATCGTCGTCGAGTAAGTTTGAATGCCGCAAAAAATGCACACGGGAAGCGGCGACTCAAAGCAGAGATTGAGAAACGACGGTAGGGACGATAACAAGAGACATCGCAGCTAAGACAAGAACTGCTCGCTCAAAAAAAACAAAGGAACCAGCAAGGAAAAGGACCAGGAATACCATCAAGTTACCATCAAGTTAGATTGGATATTGGATTTGTTATGGTAGAAAGACTCGTTTTAGGTATACAGGACATGAGCAAGCGATTACATAACGAAATTGGCGAACAAAATTTAGCAAAATGACTTAGAACGGAAACCGAGTAGGAACGACTTCCAGCATGCAGACAGAATCAGGGCTCCTACTCCGTGTACCGGCACAGATGACGTAGCGCATTGTTTCATCATTGTGTGTAAAATTATTCAGTAACATGTTTGTTATTGTCTGGCTTTGTTTTACGTCATCTGTGCCGGTACACGGAGTAGGAGCCAGAATCAGAAGACGAACGACAAAACAGATTACCATATCGTCGTGAAAAAAGTGCCAGGAAAGGGGAAACAGAAACCAACCGCAAAGAAATGAAAGATGACAGTCACGTAGTATTAATACTGCAATGAGAATGCAAGTAGGTATTTTTCGTAGTGAAACGTTTGCCTTCCATTTGAAAGAAATTCCCAATACAGAGATTGCAGTTGTGATAGCAATTATTTATAATTATGTGATCTGATATCATTGCAACAGTGAAAATATATTGTAGATTTGTTTGATGTAGCAGTTATGTTCAGCATTTTCAACAGAATAGATACCAAACAATAAGTTACCCGTTCTGCAATATTATCACTGTTCAATGCAATTATTTGTAAATAAAGCAGATGTCGTTACGGACTTCTGAGTAGTATTTCTCTTTGCTCTATTTCTTTGCTACATATATGTATTACGTAATTAAAAAGTTTCGTTGGGACAGACAAGTTCCATAGCCATTTCAAAATGGGTTTTTACCTTTGAGTTCCATGCATTCCTGGGAATTACTCTCTTAGCATCCACCCTTTTCCCACAAATGAAAAGTTAATTTAAGCCCTAATTTGCAAAATTAGACAACATCTTAACCTTTTTCCTTAATGCTGTTTATTTCATTTTAATGATGTCAAATACAAATATTTAATAACAACCACAATATGCAGTTGACCTTTTACATTGGAAAAACTCTACAAGGGAGAAACTAAAGTTTGAAATGCTAAAAGTTTTAGCTGTTTTTCTGTTTGCTTTTTTATGTATTCATTGCAAGGGTGCTGTATGTAATAACAAGTCTTTGAAGTTTCCTAAATGCCCTATGCTTTCAATCATGATTTTCCACACTAACTGTATGGACAAATGACTGCACTGGCATGATTGCCACAGGTCAGAAAATGGTAAGGGAAAAAATTCTTCAAGGTCAGTGAAAAGTAAGGGAATTTCAAATCAAGTCAGGGAAAAGCGAAATTTAATACTACTAATTTATTTCTTGCCAATTCAGCTTTGGTTTGGTGTGGTCAAGAATGTGACATGAAATGTGTTGGATTGGTAGAATTAAATGACAAGCTGATTTTGGGTTTCCAAGAAAATCAATCCTTTTTCCATGAATTGGTTATCGTAAGAAACTATCAATCCACGTACACTGTATGTGACTTTCTGAAAGCATATTAAATAAATGGGTGGAGAGGTTGGTTGTGAGAGGAGGTTGGAGGTCACTACCAGGACTAATTTGTGACTTTTCTAATTTAGTTGGTAAGGGAAATTTTACATTTGTCAGGGAAAAGTCAGGAAATTTAAAGATCTTATGGCTGTGGCAACCATGACTAGATTCTAAGCTTAAAAGAAGAAATGGTATTGTTCAGAGTTGAGTAATTTTTACTTCCTATGATACAAACCCTATTCACAAGAAAAACAGAATTGCATGTAGTTGTAGAGGAACAATACCTTTTCCCAGATTAGGACATACACCCCAACCCAATAACAGTATATTATGTTAAACATAAAAAATAACAATACTAATAATAATATCAATACCAGTAATAATATTAAAAATGATAATGATAATAATATGATAATAATAATCATGATAATTGCAAAAAATGAGAAAGTACAAAAAGTAAAAATAATATAATAATAAGTAAATACGTAAATTGGGGTTTTATACCTCATAGGAAAAAACATTAGGAGTCCTTTACAAACTAGCTTCGCGAGGTTTTGCGGGAGTCGTATTTCTAGTTTAATTCCTCGCGAAGCGAGGCCGAAGGCCGAGCGTAGCGAGGTTACTAATCGTGTCGGTTCCGGTCAGACCACGTGGCTCGCAAGCCCGAGTAAATCGAGCCGAGAGTTTTTATATATGTATATATATATATTTATATATATGTTTATATATATCTATATTTTAAAGGTGTCCGTTCGCAGGCCAGGTTACCTGGCAATAGTAACGCACTTGAGAACGCTGAATTTCCGCCATTATTCGGTGATGCCTTTTTGAAAGTAATGTAAATTTTGTGGAAACCGATTTCACTCGTCCTGGAAGTACATCCCAGCAAGGTGATCTCCAAGATATTCAAGAAATATTAGCACGAGATCGTCGCCGAGTAAGTTCGAATACCGTGAAAATCAACACGAGGAAAGCACGACTCAAAGCAGGGATAGAGAAACGACAGCAGGGAGAATAACAACAGAAATCGCAGCCAAGACAACAACTGCTCGCTCCAGAAAAAGGCAAACGAAACAGCAGGGAAAAGGACCAGGAATTCAATCAAGTTAGTTTTGAATTTGAATGTGTTATTGATAGAAATACAGGACATGAGTGAACGATTACATAACGAAATATATTGGTGTACTACATTTAGCAAAACGACTTAGAAGGGACACCGAGTAAGAACGACTTCAACGATTGGAGATGTCTCTGGAAAATAATTCTATTAGTCTAAAACCGGAATCGGAAGACGACCAACAGATTACAAGAGAATGTAAATAGGTATTTTTCATAATAAAACGATAGCGTTTCCAGTTTGAAGTAATTTCCAACACAGAGAGTTGCAGTTGTTATAGCAATCATTTATAACGATGTGATCTGATATCATTGCAACAGTGAAAATATTGTAAATTTTCTTGATCTAGCAGTTATGTTAAACATTTTCAACAGAATGTATACCCTGTGTCACTATAAAGTACTGGTTCTGCAATATTATCAGTGATCAATGTGATCATTTTAAAATAAAGCAAATGTGATTACTGAATTCTGAGTAGTATTTCTCTTTGCTATATATATATATATATATATATATGTATGTATGTATTCTCTGATTGAAAGGTTTCAATAATATTGTGTAGAGACAAGTTTCATAGCCTTTTCACAATGGGTCAGTTTTACCTTAGAGTGCAATGACCCCCCCCCCCCCTGATAATATTGCTATCTAGAACCCCTGCCCTTTTTTCACAAATGAAATGTTAATTCAAGCCTTAATTTGCAAAGTTAGACATAACATATTAACTTTGTTACTTTCTGCCGTTTACTTTATTTTTATGTCAAATATCAATATTTCATAACAACCACAACATGCAATTAACCTTTTACATTGGAAAAACTTTATAAAGAAGAAAATAAATTTTGTAATGCCAAAATGTTTATGATCTTTCTCATATATTCATTGCAAGTGTGCTGTATGTAGTAACAAGTGTTTCAAGTTTCCTAAATGCCCTATGCTTTCAATAATGATTTTCCACACAAACTTTCTAGACAAATGACTGCACTAGATTCTAAGCCTTTTAGAAGAAATGGTATTGTTTGGAGCTGTTTTGATTACTACCACCTCTGATGGAAAGCCTATTAAGAAGATTTTTGTATTGCTTTTAGTAGTAGAGTAACAATAACTTTACCAAGATTAAGACATGAATCCCACCCCATAAAAATATATTATGTTTAACATAAAAAATATAACAATAATAATATCAATACCAGTAATAATAATAGTAATGATAATAATAGTGATAATAATATAATGATAGTTCTTCTCGTTACTATATGTCATTGGTTACAGTTCAATACCTCTGGCTGCCATGACTTTTTCGATGAAATACCGTCCTTATATTAAATCTTTCTTCTGCAGTTTTTATAATAGAAATTTTCATATATTCAAAATAATGTACTATTCTATGGTTGGGTATGGATATTTTGCCTGTTTCTGTAACAGCACAATTAAACTTTCATGTGGTATATACTTTTGACTGATTGATGTTGATTTCACATTATTTTTTTACAGGAGTACGTAGTGCAGCAATCTTTTTGAACATATTAAGATTTCAATAACTCTTTCTTACATGTATTGTTTTTATGATATGACCTAAAAATAGCACAACCACATACTATACAGTGGGCACTCACTATTACCAAACCTTTATTCAAAGCTTTTGTAGAATCCAATTGTTTTACCCCCAACTTGTTGATATGGCATCTCTTTTGAGGGAAGAGGAATTTTTCTATCTACCACTGGGGGTACCATTGCAACTGGAAAGAGTACACACATTAAAACATGCACTATTCATAATGCTCTCAATTGTGGTTACCCGGGAATGAAATAATGACTGCAGTAGACAATAAAATATCTAATCAGAAGATTCTTCTTACAATGAATCTCATGCAATTATAACCAAAAAAACATAAACAAAAAATAATTGGAGCGTTCAGCTCATCCTCTGTGTAAGAACATATTGTGTTCAAAAGTGATGTACAACAAAGAAGACAAAGCAGTAGAGACTAAGAAAATAAAACTAAAGAAAAAAAACACAGGTTTTTACACCGTGGTAAAGACAAGCATTCATATCAACTCTTCAAGATTTCACCTGCAAAAGATTTACAATCATTTTCAATTTGTGTTAAGTGAATATTATTGTGATACTTCATCGACTCTGTATTCCCTGTCAAGATAATAAATAATTTTACGTCTATTCCCTCTGGTGCAATCTCAGTGGCAGTGAAAGAGCTAAATGAAGGTCAATTTTTAAGCACTGTGTTGAGCGGTATACTGATCATGTAATTTGCACCAGGTGTCACTAATTGTGTACCAAACACAGCATAAGAAATAAAATAATGGGGATTACGCTAATATAAAAAATAAAATATATAATATAAAAAAAAATAAAGAATAAAATATGAAAGCATTGTGACTTCTTCAAAAACTAGCTTCGCGAGGTTTTTGCGGGAGTCGTATTTCTAGTAAAGTTCATTAATTCCTCGCGAAGCGAGGCCGAAGGCCGAGCGTAGCGAGGTTACTAATCGTGTCGGTTCTGGTCAGACCACGTGACTCGCAAACCCGAGTAAATCGAGGCGAGAGTTTTTATATATGTATATTTATATATATATATATATATATATCTATATTTTAAAGGTGTCCGTTCGCAGGCCAGGTTACCTGGCAATAGTAGCGCACTTGAGAACTGCTGACTTTCCGCCATTGGGAATTCGGTGATGCCTTTTTGAAAGTAATGCAAATTTTGTGGGAACCGATTTCACTCGTCCTGGAAGTACATCCCAGCAAGATGATCTCCGAGATATTCAACAAAGATTAGCGCGAGATCGTCGCCGAGTAAAAATTATTGAAAGAATCGTTTCTAAATTCGAATATCGTGAAAATCAACACAAGGAAAGCACGACTCAAAGCAGGGATAGAGATACGACGGCAGGGAGAATAACAACAGACATCCCAGCAAAGACAACAACTGCTCGCTCCAGAAAAAGGCAAACGAAACAGCAGGGAAAAGGACCAGGAATTCAACCAGGTTAATTTTGAAATTGAATGTGTTATTGATAGAAATACAGGACATGAGCGAACGATTACATAACGAAATATACTGGCGAACTAAATTTAGCAAAACGACTTAGAAGGGAAACCGAGTTAAGGAACGACTTCAACGATTAGAGATGTCTCTGGAAAATAATTCTATTATTCTAAAAACGGAATCGGAAGACTACCAACAGATTACAAGAGAATGTATGAAGGTATTTTTCGTAATAAAACGATAGCCTTTCCATTTTGAAGCGCCAAAGTTTAAGAAAATATAAGCACAAAACCACGATGGGTGCAACTCAACCAGAACAACGCTTTATTAACTCACTCAAACCAAGGAGTTTAGACCAATCAGTACACGGCATACCGGCATGTGCACGCACACGGTAAACATTCCTACGTGAGTGGGCTATGGGAATAAGTACAGTAAAGAAATGTCAGGGGCACCCAACGACCAAATTTTTCCAAATACCTCAGAAGTGCCTTAAATGGATTTTTCTATGCTTTAGAAGCCTGTTTCATTAATTTGGAGCTGCCCTAAAAACTATTTATCTGTTCGGATTTCTTAGGGGAACTGTATTCGTCTCGAAAATCCTAGGCGGCCTTTTTGGCTCATCCGAAAGTTTTAGCTACCTTTATAGGTCTGTTCGAAAAATGAAGGACTCGTGCTAGCATTGCTGTCGTTAGAAATTTTTAGGAGACCTTTTTTGTAAAAGCTTGCGTCTATGAAAAGATTCCGAAAATTTTAGGCAAACCGTAACGCGCATCCGAAGATTGCAGGGGAGTAATGAACTTTTTTATTCGAAAGTATTAGGGGAAGAAATCACACGCTACTGAACAGAGACAAAGAAGCCGACATTACCGTCGACCATATCTTCCATAACTTAGAAAAATAAAGCATTCAGATCACTTAGATCAGTTAGATGTAAGGTGAATGTTTATTGTTATTACCTATACATGTTTGAAACCGATAAAATTTCCAGTTTTTAATTTGATCGCGGAAAAGCGTTTTAAACAAGGAGAAAACAAATCTAGTATAAACATATCCAGCTTATCCATAAGCGTTAAGGCCATCCTATTTTTTTTCTCCGTTTAGCGTCGTCCGACCGACCTAAATTTTTGGCATTTAAAAAAAAGTAACTCAGTACGTAGTTGGACCATTTTTCACTTGAAATAATTCTTATGACTTTTTTTTTTTAACTTTCTTTTTTTTCAATCCGACCGACCGATCCAATATCAGAAAACGCATTCGACGCTAAACGAAAAAAAAAATATGAGGATGACCTAAGTTTTATCGCGTCGGAATGGTCGGTCAACAGCATAAAGACTGTGAGAATTAAGCTTACCAGGTCGTTCAAGTCAGTACGAGAGTACAACGTTAAACAAAGACGTTCTGATTTGGTGAATTTGGACTGCCTTCTCAGATAAATCTTGCTTCGATTTTCTGCACCCATGCGTTATACATCCCTAACTTGCGGACGACGTCCAAAAATTGCGAGTTGTAACTCGAACGAAAATTCTAGGGTAACTTTCTGTTGACTATCTATTTACGAAAAGTCTTGGACAACTTTTTCTCGACCACCTAAATTACGCAAATTCTAGGGCAATTTTTTTTCCGAAAATCAAGACAACGTGTTCTTTCCCTTGAGGAGAAATTTTCCGAAAAATTTAGGCGACCTTACATTCGAACAGATATTTTACCGAAATCATTCGTTGGGTGCCCCTGAAATGTGAGTAGTACAGTTTGGGACAAGTGGCTGTACACATATACTGGCGAAGAAATTCCCAACACAGAGAGTTGCAGTCGTGATAGCAATCATTTATAACTATGTGATCTGATATCATTGCAACAGTGAAAATATTGTAAATCATCTTGATCTAGCAGTTATGTTAAGCATATTCAACAGAATAGATACCCAGCGTCACTAAGTACTGTATTCTCTGATTGAAAGGTTTCAGTAATAGTGCGTGGGGACAGACAAGTTTCATAGCCTTTTTACAATAGGTCAGTTCTACCTTAGAGTTCTATGAGCCCTTGATAAAATTGCTATCTAGGACCCCTGCCCTTTTCCCACAAATGAAAAGTTAATTTAAGCCCTAATTTGCAAAATTATACATAACATATTAACTTTGTTACTTACTGCTGTTCATTTTTATAATATCAAATACCAATATTTAATAACAACCACAACATACAGTTCACCTTGTACAATGGAAAAACCATAAAGAAGAAACTAAAGTATGTAATGCCAAACCTTTTATCATCTTTCTCATATATTCATTGCAAGTGTGCTGTATATGGCCAATTGTTTCAAGTTTCATAAATGCCCAATGCTTTCAATCATGATTTTCCACACTAACTTTATGGACAAATGACTGCACTAGATTCTAAGCCTTAAAGAAGAAATGACATTCTTTAGAGCTGTTTTGATTACCACCACCTCTGATGGAAAGCCTATCAAGAAGAGTTTTGTATTGCTTGTAGTAGTAGGGGAACAATACTTTTACCCAGATAAGGACATACATTCCATCCCATAACAATATACATTAAAAAAAACATAAAAACATAAAACAATAATAAAAATATCAATACCAGTAATTAATAATAATAATAATGATACTGATAATAATATAATAATAGTGCTTCTCATTACTATATGTCATTGGTTACTGTTCAATACCTCCAGCTGCTTTGACTTTTTTTATGAAATACCATACTATTAAATCTTTCTTCTGCAGTTGTTATAATTGAAATTTTCATACATTCAAAATCATATACTATTCTTTAGTTGGGTATGGATATTTTGGCTGTTTCTATAACAGCACAATTAAACTTTCATGTGGTATATACTATTGACTGCTTGATGTTGATTTTGCATTAATTTTTTTACAGGAGTATGTAGTGCAGCCATTTTTTTCAACACATGAAGATTTCAATAACTCTTTCTTACATTGTTTTTATGATAACCTAAAAAAAACACAGCCACATACTATACAGTAGGCACTCTCTATTACCAAACCCTTATTCAAAGTTTTTGTAGAATCCAATTATTTTACCTCCAATTTTTTTTATGTAATGACATTGTATCTCTAACTTCTATTGTTATGACATCTCTTTTGAGGAATTTTTCTATCTACCACTGGGAGTACCATTCCAACTGAAGAGAGTAAACAAATTGAAACGTGCACTATTCATAATGCTCTCAATTGTGGCTACCTAGGAATGAAATAAGGACTGCAGTAGACAATAAAATATCTAATCAGAAGATTCTTCTTACAATGAATCTCATGCAATGATAACAATAGAGCATAAACAAAAAATAATTGGAGCATTCAACTCATCCTCAGTGTAAGAATATATTGCTTTTAAAAATGATGTACATGATGCAGAGAAAGCAGTAAAGACTAAGAAAATAAAACTAAAATAAAAAACAGGTTTTTACGCTGTGGTAAACACAAGCACTAATATCAGTTCTTCAAGATTTCACTTGCAAAAGATTTACAATAATTTTCAATTTGTTTTAAGTGAATATTATTGTGATACTTCATAAACTCTTTATTCCGTGTAAGGATAACAGATAATGTTTCTCAGTGGCAGTGAAAGAGCTAAATGAAGTTAACTTTTTAAGCACTGTGTTGAGCGGTATACTGATCATGTCATTTGCACAAGGTGTCAATAATTGTGTACCAAACAAAGCATAACGAATATAGTAATGGGGATAAGGATAATAGCTAAAGGCATTGTGACTTCTTCAAAAACTAGCTTCGCGAGGTTTTTGCGGGAGTCGTATTTCTAGTAGTAATGATAATATTTATCCGGGAAGCCCACTCCATACAGCTACCTTCAATAGGGCCAACAATGAACCACAAATTAAATAAAGCAAACTCTAATAGCTTACCAAAAACCTGTCACATTTTAACAAAAAATGATGCTGATTGCCTCCCAAAATCAAAGAAATTCAAGAGAAATACACTTATAAATAAGAATTACGAATAATGATAATATCGCCGATATTTGGTTTGGCAGAGACCTAACTTGGGATTTTGGTGGTAGAATGAATTGATGATATGTAACTGATGGGATGGCTGGTCAGAACAGCTCAGGTTTAAAGGGAGGCAGCACGGCCGAGTGGTTAGAGCGCCGGACTTGTAATCTGGTCAAGGTCTCGGGTTCGATTCCCGTCCTGACCACCACCTGGATAAGTAATACGGTAATCTCGAGTTTCATATCCTTCATATCATCGGCCAACTGGTCTGCCTCCCGCCAGTTGGGATTCTTATGTTGTGTTTAATGTAAAATCGACTCTGAAAAGCCCCGTGGGGACGAGCCAATAAAGTATGTATGTATGTATGTATGTATGTATAAAATCTTGCTAATCCTCACTACCTATCTGCTTTACATTCTATTGAAGGCAGTAACAAGAAGTCACAATGATATTGATCTTTTCCGAGAGCAGATAAGATCTCAATAAAATGTCGGATACAGACCCCATTTTGAGCCCACGATCACAGGGCAAGCAGCGTGCCGTGTTCTGGAGTCAGGGCGGCCCGTCATATCCAGATTGTACCAAAATATCGCATCACCCTGTTACAAGAGAATGAACAGTAAAAGAAAGAGTGCACATTGCAGCCATTTTACTTTCTCTAAGACATATTTATAGCGCAAAGAAACTGGTCAAACTGGAAGTATGCAGCCTAGGATATGATTACTGAGGCTTATGAGTTAAGTAATTTACTTCGTATCATTCAATTGTACAACTCTGACAACTGTATTATCAATTTATCGCCATGTTGACAATAGTCATTTCATTGTATGTCACGGGATCACGGCTTGTGACGTATATTGCGTTCATCTATTAAATCAAGCCAGCATGACCTACCCTACCTGCCCCACCCTACCCAAGTGTACACAGGAGAATCTTCTAGAACTGTTAATATTCAGATATTTTCGTAGTCACGCAACATTTTTTCTAGAGAGTTCTAGAACACACTAAAGCGTAATGTAACCGAGTCAAGTAATCCTTCTATAAATAGTTATCTACATCTACATCTACATTTTATTGGGTCGGTAAAAATCTTAGATATCACACCAACTTTAAAACAATAACAAGACGATCTAAGATCGTAAGTCGGGCAACAGGTAGACGTGCTGTTATGAGTGTTGACCACTCATGGTGCGGAGTGGTCCAAAAAAGAAATGCTAAGGGTACCAAGGTCCTGGTTTCCAACGTGGCATCTTTGTTGTCGTTTCCTCGAGTTTCATCGCGAGGCACCTTGTCTTTATCAGCAAATGCTCTTCTGTCACTCTGTCCACATTTTCTGTTCACTGGTAACTTGTTTGATTTTTGGTTTGATGCTAGTGAGACATTCGCTAAATCATTTGATTCTTTTGCTATTTTCAGTTCGCGGAACGACCCGTTTCGAAATATACGCTCATTACACACGCCATCTTTTAGAGTGGGTCTACCGCGAACGGTTTGTGGGTCTGTATGTTTGAGCGTAGAAAAGATGACACCATTTGTTTTCAACATATTCACCATCGACTTTGACATCGTAGAAAGAAGTTTGCGCCCGTATTATGTGTCTGCGGTATTCCCCATTGCACGTGACTGCGATTTGCGATGAAACTCGAGGGTAAACCTATAGTCGGTTGCCCGACTAATAATCTATAATAAAAATAAAATATTAAAAACTACTGATTAATTTAAATTTAAAACTATCTTCTGATTGCGCATAAACTATGTCTTTAGGGAGAAAATTCCATTCACTTAACGTGCATGGAAAAAAAAATTTAAAAACATCTATTCTTGCCCTGGGGACTACAAATTTAAAATCGTGACTCCCACGGGTTTTTCGCTCATAATTTGGTTTCAAGTGAGTTACAGAAAGATCTGTTAGGTTGTGTGACAGTTTATATATAAAAAAAAAGTTTGGCAATTTCCTTCTGGTTGCAAGAGTTTCCCAATCAAGTTCCTCTAACATTTCCGTTACGCTAGCATAAGGGTTGTAATTTCCCGTACAAAATCTTACAGCTTTCCTCTGAACTAATAATAATAATAATAATAATAATAATAATAATAATAATAATAATAATAACAATCTTTATTAAGGAAAAAAATTCTATCACATAAGTGGTTTTCGTAGAGGTCCTTAAAGATATCTACATCTACAAAAAAAATTTATATATACAATTTAGAAAAAAAAATGTATACAATTAAGAGAGAAAAAACTATAAAAAGCCAAAAGAAATTAAAAAAGCTAAAAAGAAGAGAATACGTTTCTTTTAAATTTTACTAAAGTAGATGAATTTTTAATGTAATTATTAAGACTATTAAAATCATTGACGGCATGAAAAGCTAAGCTTTGTTTGCCCCAGTTTCGTTTCACTCTGGGGAGCCTTATGTAATCTCTATTTCTTGTATTATATGAATGCATGTCCATTTGCCTGGACAGAACTAGAGAATGATCAATTTGACCAGTGATACATTTATAAATATAAATACATCTATGATGTTTTCTACGGTCTACTAGATTAAGCCATTTTAAGGTTTTTAAGGCTTCAGTTGAGGAGGATAAAGGTGGCTTGTTTAATATTAATTTTGCAGCTTTGTTCTGTAAGAGCTGGAGTTCTTTCATGAGTGTTGAATTGTCCTTATCTCCCCAGACGATATCGGCATAATCTAGAATAGGTAACACTAAGCTATTGTAAAACAATAAGGGAGCCTGAAAAGGCAAATAATACTTAATTCTACGAAGAAGACTAAGATTCTTATTAATCTTAGTTGAGATATACTCGTTACTATAAAGTTCTTGATTCTGTTGTAAAGTGATACAGAAACAAACCTTCTGTGGGAAAACGACTTGTTCCATGTGCAAGAAAACTGTTGCACCCCCAGCATGTACATCGCTCAGCTTAAAAAATAAAAAGAACACAGCGAACATTTGCAAAAAATTTTAATTATAAGCTGGGTTTTGTGAGAGTGAGTGAGTGAGTGAGTGAGTGAGTGACACTTTATTTAAACTCGGAATTCCATCAATTAATATTGGTTTTCATGAAAGCCGAGTAAGATTAAAAATTTAAACAGAGATTAAAAAGTGGGACAAACTATCAATAACAAGATAATAACATATCAAAGTCAAAAATATTATTATCTTCCAGTCCTCTCTTGAAGGCTGCAAGAGTTTTAGCCGACTTAATTGAATTAGGCAAGGAATTCCACAATTTAGGACCAGCGTAAAGAAAACTCCTTTTCATAAAATCGGTTTTCGGTAATGGTAAATTAATATTTAATTCACTGTTCCTAATATTGTAAGGATTTCTTGCCTCGACTTTGAAAAATCTGTCAATTAAATAGTTTGGGGCTGCACCAGTAGAAATTTTAAACATTTGGGTGGCCTTATGCTGAGCTCTTCGGGTTTTTAAATCAGACCATCCAAGTTCCCTTAAAACATCCTCTGAGCTTACATCATAGGCAGCCCTTAAAATAACCCTACCAGCCCTATTCTGTAATTTTTGTAATCTGGTTGCTAGACCTTTAGATAAATTATCCCATACCAAATCACAATAGTCAAAAGATGGCTGGATAAGGGAATTATAAATAGTTATAAGAGTATCATCATTAACAAATTGCCTTATTTGTCTTAAGCCCCCGATTGCAGATGAGACCTTTTTTGCCACATGGTTAATATGAGTGGACCATGATAAACGATCATCAATATAAACACCAAGAGATTTAGCAGAGTAGACTCGTTTTATACTTGTATCACCTAATCTGTGAGTGAGTGCGTGATTGAGAGAGAGAGAGAGAGAGAGAGAGAGAGAGAGAGAGAGAGAGAGAGAGAGAGAGAGAGGCTGTCGTAATTAACGAGTAACATGAATGTGAATATATGAAAAAAAATCCATTCTCTACAGGTATATTACGAACTCACAAATGACCAGCGCCCAGTTGGCTCGATAGCTCAGAGTGTTGCACCGGTATCGCAAAGGACATGGGTTCCAATCCCGTTCCAACCTGAATTTTTTCAGGTCTTATCTTTGCAACTGATTCAGTTAACTGCGACGATCTTTCAGTGATGAAATCTTTCTTCCGTACTTCACATATATAAAAATTTTCATATCCTCAAATTCGTATCCTCATCATGGGTATGTGACTAACTCACAAATGACTAGCTCCCAGTTGGCTTGATAGTTCAGTTGGTTAGAGCATTGCACCGGTATCTCAAGGTCATGCGTTCGAATCCCGTTCAAGCCGGAATTTTATTCAGGTCTTTCTTACGTAACTGGGACGATCCTTCACTTATTAAAAGCGTAGCAATTACTTCGCGCGTATGATAGGCTCACTAGCTTGATTACGTGAACTGGCACTTCATTGCATGTTCAGCGGAGAAATGAACCTTGAAGAGAATAGTTTGAAGGAGGTGTAACAAGCAAACATTAGATACTTTATTATACAATACTTTATTTATACACGTGACAACAAAGTGCTAAGGGCTCGTTAAAACGTGTACGCGTGCATGACATGAAACCAGAGGTAGAGATGGACCACCACACCGGGAACTATGTCCCCTTCTCTATTCGAACAGTGTGAGGGTTCTTTAACGTCCCACAGATTACAAGGAACAAGTGTGGTGAGACGGGACTTACATTTTATCTTCCTTATCCGAGAAGAGTAGAAAGTCTAACCGTTTGGGAATGTCATTACAAAGTCAGCACTTTCTCCTCAATTATATTTAAAGACCCTGATTGTTTGTACGCTCGAGGTTTGAACCAGCAACCTCCCGCGCGGTAGTCCAGTACTCTACCAACTGAGCTAACGGGTCAGCGGTCAAAGATTTGACTCATTTCTGTCAGGGAAAAAAACTGTACATCTGTTGTTTTCGACGTTGGTTTGAACTTTGGTTACTACCTATTGTTAAAGGAAATATCATTACCCAGCAGCCATCGCCGAGATGCATTTACCCATCATGCTACAGAATCAGGACTTACGTAAAACAGCATTGTAGCAATCCTGTCCCCTCCACCTCCCGCAGGAATAGTTCCGTCAGAATTCTGGATTAAAAGAAAACGAGAGTCAATCAAGCAGTGAAAGAGAAATCAGGCATTACATGGAAAAGCAAGACAAGGTACAGGACGAAAGAGGTTATTCTCTAAAAGGACTGGTGCTGCATCGGTGGGCATATTCAAACACACTA
Source organism: Ricordea florida (assembly GCA_949710005.1). NCBI lineage: Eukaryota > Metazoa > Cnidaria > Anthozoa > Corallimorpharia > Ricordeidae > Ricordea > Ricordea florida. Next base: position 7,905,074 of record OX453272.1, on the reverse strand, counting down.
AAAATGGGTTATGCCCGGTGTAATATAATTTATTCGTTTTCTTTGTTAGTTAGGGTTAGGCAAATTGTTAAGAATGCTTTTTGTCCTTTGTTTTAAGTCAGTTGGGTGAATAAATTATATTACGTCGGAGATGAGCTGTAAAATGAATTTATCAAACGAGTTAACTGATATTTTTTTTATTTTTAAAATAACACACATACATCTTCTGCTCGTAAGTAGCTTAGGCTAAATGAGACGGGCAGAGGAAAAAATTAATTATTAGTATATTATTACAGGAACCCATTGATAATGACTCCTGATTATTGTTATTCATTATTATTATTATTATCAAGATCTATATAAATGATTAACGTTATTATAATGCATTACTACAAAATATACAAACTATACAAGATCACTTTACATTTCATGTCTTCTTGCTTAATTTATTAATTAGATTAGGTATGTTAACATAAGTATCCTCCAATCCTCCAAGATATGTAGGAGGAGTTGATGTAAAGAAGAATATTAAATTTAACCTGCGATCTGCAACCCACAAGGAAAACTACTTATGATTACTGAGAAAATACTGTTCAACCAGTGACAAAAAGAAGTGTCATACCTGAACAAAGTCGTGGTGAGGCTCATAGTGCCCTCCGATGCCATAATTGGCAACCTGCACATATAACATGAAGTACTCACTGTCAAAACTGATAGACTCCCTTCACATGGAAACCTTCTAACTACAGGAAAATGCATTATATGATTGAGTGGCATGTCGGGAAAATCGTTGTATTCCTTAAGCTTTTTTTTATAATCAAACGTTCATGATTTGTCAGGTTAGAACAAGTTATGGACTGGTTAGAATAGGTTATGGACTGGTTAGAACAGCTTATGGACTTCTTGTCAAGCCTTAAACTATTGATCAAGTACGCAGAACATTCCATAATTCATGTCACTATATATTGCTTAAGGAATCTAACCTTAACCAATTATGGTGGCTCCTCCACAGGCATTAGACTGCGAGAAACAGCAGGGGAGAGCCCTGCAAGGGGGCCAAGGGGGTTGAAGATGCTACAATCGAATTGTCATCTTTGCTTGTCTTATCAATGTGCTCCTATAAACCATTTTTTTCTGGTGATGTTTACAGATTGAAGTTAGCGTTGAAGTTTTAAATGCGCCGGCAAAAACATAGTTTCTTGTCATATTGTCAATTTAGGCGAAGGAGCTTCTCCTAATTTAAACATGCATATAATTCCTCTGTCGACCACTCAGTAAATGTTGTAGGGATAGTTTCGAAAGAAACTGGTGCTGCATCGGTGGGGAATTGAAACACAAGAAGTTGGGATAATTAAACAACTTGATAAAGTAAGTTATACCACCGAGTGGTAAAAGGGAGGTGTTGACGTTTCAAGCGGTAGCCCTTCGTCAGAGCGAATGAAGAAGGGCTAACGCTCGAACTTTCAGCACCTCCCATGACCTTATGGTGGTATAACTTACTTTATCAATTTATTTTATTATCCCAATTTACTTCAATCAGCAAATGGTTTGCCAGAGGGTACCTTTTCAGGCAGGGCTCACCTGTAGCGGCTCAGCATGTTCCTGGTCCAGGGATAAGCCTGTTACGGTCTCAATACTTTGGCTTATTTTTTCAACTACTGGCGAGTAAATGTCTTCCAACCAGGCACTGGAGAAAAGAAAAGTAGAAACCAAAACAGGAATGAAAAGTGGGAATTGACTTTCGCGGCTTTTATATATTGGAAATGCGTTTTCATTTGCCTTCATGATCGGCTAAGTTGAGATAAATTTTATTGAAGTTCTCTTTCAGAGGTTTGCTTTACTGTTGCGGCGAAAATATAATTTGTCTTCAGCAATAGCACGTTAAATTCCAACGCTACTTTGATTCGACGTCTTTCGGAATAGCTTCGTGGTCATGGTTCAACGTTAACTGTGTTTTTTTTTTTTTTTTTGAAAGAGCAAAAGATTTTTTCGGAATATCTGTACCATAACGGAGTATGGAAAGCGAACTTGGGTTAAATGTCCATAAAGCCGTAAATCTCCCAATAAAATTAGTCAGTAAACTAGTCACAGTTCTCTGGAGTGACACTCTTCATCGCTACACTCATTTTACTTTTTTAGTCTGCCAAACTAAAAAACATGAACTGAGTGTAGCGATGAAGAGAGTCACAGTTCTCACCTCTCACTTATTCTAAAGTTCGTTGTCATTTGGTCCCCGTTATTTGTATTTGTGACGACTGCTCTCTTGAGCTGCAATACAGAAAAGGAGCAATTCAGAACAACTTTAAATAAATCCTCACTAACATAGCACTTATTAGCAAAAATCTACTAGTTTAATGCCGCAATCTGATTGGCTGAGCTATTACAGACTATTAAACAATTAGATTATTCGCTCTCGATTTCTATCGCGTAATAGTTGACGAGGGCTCGTCAACTATCACGCATAGAAATCGAGAGCGAATAATCTAATTGTTTTAGTATAAATCTACTAGTCGTTCAAAACTTTGTCTTTTCTGGAACAGCCTCGACCAGTAAACTGTCTAAATCTTCTTCACGGACACTTCGAAAACGTGAAGAAGTGGCCGCCATTACGCTACTCACTATCTATCACAGAATAGATAGTGGGTAGCGTAGCCAATCAGAGCGCGGCATTTGTGATAGAACGCTAGTAAATTTATACTAAAAGCCATTAGACAGCATTTGGCTGAAGACCGTTTTCAAAATAGCGACGTCTTCGCGCTTTGACGAAGTTTAGCAGGAAGACTTAATATTTTGGTATTTTTTTTTTCACTGACACATGATTCGTTTATTATGATTTTAACTAAAATAGTTACATTTTCGCTTTCGGCCTTCGGCCTCATCAACTATCACCTCATAGAAATCTCGAGCTCGTAATAGTTGTTAAATAGTGCGATTACGACACCGTATAACACTGCTCACGAAACAGACTTCAGCGGTTTTTATATGCAACGTCTTTTGCCAGTTTTTTTAATGATTTTAGGAGAAAATTGAAAATAATACTGCAGAGCATTTTCACTGGTCACTTCACTTTAAGACTCGAACATATATAAACTGCGCTCAGTATAAGATATCACTTCCTGCACAATTCCTTCTCTAGAATATCTTAATTCTTGTACTACTGTGACATGTGATACTTACTAATGGTTTCGCCATCGTTTTGACATGCTCCACATCGCTGTCTGATATAACGTCATGTAAGAGGTAAAGTTCTGGCTCCAAATTCAGAATCTCTACTTTGATTGGTTTTAATAGCAATGAAGGAAGATTCTTGTTGTAGTGACAAGTGAGCTTATCTCTGTCTTTTTGTGTCTGTAAGCAGAAATGTTGTGAAAAAGAACGAGCACTTCCTCAAAAATCTGCAAACAGAACCGGAAATGATAAACTTTCCAGAGGCTAGGTTTATTTTTTCAACCTTGTCCAAGGACAGCGGCTTTTCGGATTTTGCATACTTGCCAACCTCCGGAGTACAAAAACCTGGAGACGCATAAAACCGTGCCAACCTTCTACCATTTATTTTGCGATTTGATTGGTTAATTTCTGACCAATTACGGTACTTGCTAAATATATATATCAATTTGATTGCTCTGTCTTACGTTTTCCGATCGAGAAAAACTCAAATAAGAGCACTAAATCCACTTCTTGTTTTATTTTCCTTTTTGAGATCTCGAAAATAACGACATTAATGCAAAAAAGTTTGGCAAAGGCCACGGTAGGTATTTCCGGGAGATTTGGTGCTCTAACCGAGAGATTCGATAAAAACCTTAGAGACTTCCCGGGAAACCAGGAGAGTTGGCAGGTATGTTTTGAGCCTCCTCCAGGCCACATTGGAGCAGTATCACATTATAAGAATCTCTACGATTTGTGACGAATTACATGACTTGGTTCGCAGCCCTCACAGCAACCTTCGGTAGAAGAGCCGCCATGTTGAAGAAATGAGTGCCGAGATGGCCTTGGAAAGAGGTTTGTTTTTACTGTTAATTATGTATTAGAATGACTCACTTTTCTGGATTCTCCACGGCAAAGTCGCTCGTACGTCAACATGAAGTCTTCCTTATTCTTGTTCCTGCTGTTCAACATTTTCTTGCTTTTTGCTGAGTTGCTGATTAGCTTTTCCAGGTTGAAATGTCCCAAGTTGGTATTAGCTGATTGTTTATCGGGATCTGGACAGATTTAGAATGAACATGTCACTGGTTACCTGAAATTTTTTCGATATCACTTTTACTTCTTGCTCTTTACAGCCAATAACACCATGGCCTTACTGACATATAGCAAATAATATCACGGCTTAATGATGCAAATGAATATATGAAAGACCATTTATTATATGGTCTTATATATATTAAAACTGCTGGAGCGATCTGTGATCATAGCTTAAAATATATAAATGGCTTAAACAGATCTAAAAATATAAAAAGGTATACTCTAAATTTTCGATCGCCTTCTGCGGTCTTCTTCAGAGAAATGATGGATTTCGCAAGGTTCGCAGAATTCTAACAAGTTGCATTAACGTTATTGTTCGCTGCCCCTCTGGGGAGCAACTAGCGATGCGTAAACCCTTGGGAAGGGCGTTCTTTCATTTATAGTGTTTTTGTCGAGGAAAGAATGTAAGGACTCAAGAAACAATCTTTTGTTCTTGCTGCTTACACCTGTTTCAAGAAATTCTTGAATTCTTGAAGAATTCTTGAAACAGGTGTAAGCAGCAAGAACAAAAGATTGTTTCTTGAGTCCTTACATTCTTTCCTCGACAAAAACACTATAAATGAAAGAACGCCCTTCCCAAGGGTTTACGCATCGCTAGTTGCTCCCCAGAGGGGCAGCGAACAATAACGTTAATGCAACTTGTTAGAATTCTGCGAACCTTGCGAAATCCATCATTTCTCTGAAGAAGACCGCAGAAGGCGATCGAAAATTTAGAGTATACCTTTTTATATTTTTAGATCTGTTTAAGCCATTTATATATTTTAAGCTTATATATATTATATATATTATAAATATATGGTCTTTCATATATTCATTTGCATCATTCTTCTCCATCTACGGGTATATTACGAACTCACGACATGACCAGCTCCCAGTTGGCTTGATAGCTCAGTTGGTAGAGCACTGCTCCGGTATCGCATAGGTCAAGGGTTCGAATCCCGTTCAGGCCTGAGTTTTTTTCAGGCTTTAATTTCACAGCTGCTTAAGTTGTGTACATAAATGCGATGATCAATTAATGTCATTACATCAGGGCTTAAACGAGCCATCAAAAGGTTGAACAGAGACGTAAAATCCACCACCTGACGACGCCCAAACCACTTGACTCTGATGACGACTTCCCCTCAGGTCAGTGTCGAAAAGTCAGTCAACGTCATCAACACCAGTCCTCTTTCAGAACTTCTTACACCCGGAAGATCGACCTCCGCTAACAACTACTGAGACGCATGGGTTCAAAACATTTACAGTTTTACTCATACACATGTCTTACATGTGCTAATACTATACATGAAAAAAATACTCGATTCTGATTGGTTGAGAGCAGTGCAGTTCAGATGTAACACCAGTGCAAAACGTGTAACACTAGTGCAAAAAGTGTAACACCAGTGCAAATTACACATCGATATTCTGGATTGTGATATTCTTTATTTTACCGCTTTGAGTTCGTAGCGTTATCAGCTGATCTTCATCAGCCAATCAGTAAACAAAGTGTCAAATCCGCATCAAATGCTCACTTCCTGTCCGCAATGAGGTCTTCCGGCACTTCCTGCGAATTTTTTCATGTTTATATTATCAATAAGTAATCATACGGTTTCTCTTGTTCAATTTGGAATTAATTTGCACTTGTGAGTTTTTCAAAAAGCTCACTCGTGCAAATTAATTCCAAATTGAAGTCGAAACCGTATGATTACCTTTACCTACTGACTACTGAGACTCCTGGGTTCAAATCATTTACCGTTTTACTCACACACATGCCTTACATGTGCTTACTGACCTCTTTGAAGAATGTCTTTCCTGTGCCTAATTGCCTCATCAATAAGCCCAACCTAGGGATCAAAATAAATCGGTACATTAGGCAGCAATGTACCAGTGCGAAGGATCATGGTATCAGAATGGGATAAGGACTGGAAATAGGAGAGGAATAATTGAATAACCAGGATTTTTAAGAAGGATGATAACGAAAATTGGAAACTTTTCGATGAAGCGACTGACACCATGTTTATGTGTCCTACTTGAACCGATAACGATTTCTTGGAAATGTTGATAAAAACGAGTTTCAGTAGCACACCATTATTACAGTACTAGGCTGCCTGGTGTCAACTCAACTCCCATTCATCTTCTTGCATTCTTCCTTGTGTTTTGATAGATGTGAGGGATCATACCTACCATCCGGAGCTTGGTAACTAACCTGATACTCGGCCCAAGACAAATACTCTAACACGTCAATCTTTGTGACAGAACCTCTGTACTCGTATGGCGGGCTCATGCGCTTCAAAGCCTCACTCATCCACTCAATGACGTCATCGTAGTATTGTAATCGGTTGCTGACGATACCAACTTCGTAACACTCATCGGCTTCGAATCCAGCCGCAGTTGTTTTATCTTGATATAGTTTGCCATCGGCGATGGCGCGGGCGCTTATGTTGTAAACCTCTTGAATGCGCAAAATCGCTGAGATAACTCCCATGAGGTCATGTGAGTTTGGAAACGATGGACGGTTCATGAACAACTCCCTCTGGAGGTCTGAAAACAATCAACAACGAAAAAAAAATACTCTAAATCCATAAACACTCGGTAAATGTTCAGTTAGAAATTTAGAGTCTTATGTCATTTATCGCAGAACAAAAAGGCCCACCAATCTCTCAAAGAGTGTAAGTAAAGTATTCACGTGTTCAAGTCAACCTTGATCCCAGAGCGCTGTTCTGGCTCGAAAAGCCAGAAAAGCATCCTGGGATGGCGATTTGAGTTCAGTGTGTAGAAAGCGCTGCGACATTTCATGTTAATACTTGACATCTGGCGCAAAAAAGCTAGTGAAGCAATGCAGCAATGCGTGCAATAATCTTTTTTACCAGACATCCTAATTTTTATTTCAACTCAAACGTTTCATATGTGAAAACTATCCGGAAACTCTAGCGGACGAGTTCTCATAAATGCGATTGATATGCATCTAGCTGTATTTAATTTCAACATTAAAAGATAAAAGAAGAAATCGAGTTTTATCATAAGTTTTCTGTTATTCTTCGAGATGCTCGTTTCCTCCGAAATAAGCCCAAGAACCGTTCGGCGTGTTGGTATCACTTCAAAGGATTTGTGACGATGTCTTTTCAAAATTAGAAAAAAGCTCTTCCGTCTTTCACATGGAACCTTCAAATTAGGTTCGCTTTTTAACTACGTGGCTTAAATACAGTATTCTTATATTTTTTTCGGTAAATAATTACCGCCACCTGTTGATATCTGTCATTGTCAAGTGACCGGACGGCAGATATGTGATGTATGTAGTTGTTACATTGTAGCTTAACGGGTGCACAAAACAAAGCCGATTTTATGCTAGCACAATTCCAAGTGATCTTTTGACATTTTCAGTCAATTTTTTAGTCCTTCAACTTATTTTCATAACTTCGCGGTGGCTTAAGCAAAAAAAAAATCAGCTTTCCCTGTATATTTGCGCGAATTGCAAAGTATCTTACCATTGGGTTCGCCGTGTGATAAGTATAAATCTAGCTCCCTCCAATGTCTTGTGAACCTTCTCACCAATTGAAAGCAGTTGACTGGATGCCACAAGTATTTTTCAATATCCCCAACAGCTACCGAAGTTTCCATCTTGACATAATCGGCAAAATCTCGAAGAATTTCGGGAGCGTCCGGCTGTTTCCTTAAATACTTATCGAGGGACTGTGAAAGTACTCTTTCCAAGCGCACAAGGCCTTTCATATGACTAAGCGACGAGTAAAGTTCTCCACTGGCCAGGCTCCAAAACAACGGAAAAAACGCCAGCAGAGTTTGCAGTTTCATGTTTTGATTGAAACCGCGAGAAAGTAGTTAAAAACCTGTTTAAATGAAAGAGCAGGTTTATCCTACTGATTTTATTTACAATATGCAAATCAGTTATACGGTACCTGTGAAACAAGTAAAGTTACTTCTAACGTATCCTATTTCCTGCCATAAGAATCTGTCTTTAAAGGATATTACCGAGAAACTATATAACTAAAATCAACTGTACTAAAGTGCGTTTTGACTGATCAGTTACGAAATCGAGTTAACTATCCGGATGTACTCAATCAGAGGCAATTTCGCTGCATTATTTTCGATCCGTGAAACAATATACCAGCCGAACATCTTTCAGTCATTGAGAAAACTGGTGGCTCACGTGATTAAACACTTGAAATCTTTTAAGGTCAAGACAAAATACGAAGTAAGTTGAGTATTCAAATGAAACTCCCCGTAAACATACTTTAAAGTGCCATTTTGAAGCCATAACCGGCTAAAATATCAGTACCATCACGCATAGATTTTACACGGGTTTTGTTTCGCTTCAGCTTGAATTCCGCCTTTATCTCGATGGACTTTTCAATAACTTCGTCTTAGGGACCCATTTTGCATAAACAGGCTTCTAAAACGGTTTGTTTTCAGTTTTCAAATGTGTGTATAAAGATACACGAAATGCCCAACGAGGAAGAGTAAAATAAAAGAAAACGACTCATAGTATACTAAAGTTCATAAATGGAACGCGCCCAAAACAGTAATTGCTACGTATATACAACAAAACTGCACATATCTTAACAGATGATAACTGTGACTACCAAATTTACACGCGTTAATTTTTGTGCAAGTTCCCTCCACTTTAATTACTTGCATTCACACTTTTACCCGACCAGTTGGAAGTTCTGGACAGAAATAAAAGAGCAAATCATTCTATCACTTAAAAAGTACCGTACGGCGCGCTGTTTTAATTTCTCAGTTTTCGCTTAAACAACAGTCTGATTAGAGCAACACGCCGTTTATGAAAACTTCTGGCGAAAAAACATATAGGAAAAATTCAGTAAAAGTGTCGCTGTAGAGCTTTTCAATACGTTCTTGACTCAAAGGAAGAGACAATAAGAAGACTGAAGAACTTTGCCCCGCATGTAGTAAGGAACATTTGTTGAAAATGCATAAAGCAAAATTTGACCGACTCACCTGTTTTCTACCGTGCACTGTACACAATGAGCTCACTTCATTTGTTATACTGAGCCCGCTTCTATGCAAACGAAATAATTTTTTTTTCTTAACAAATTTGGCGTTTAACTAAACAGAGCGAAAAGCTGTCATTCCATAAGAATAATTAGTTTTTCTGGCTACAGAGAGGTCAAAACAATTTTCATGGACCCAAATGATACAATATTTGAAGAGACCAATGCTATTAAAGATGTCGCTTGATTACTACGAGTTGTTAAGATACTACGTCACCAAGAGAAGATAAAATAGTCCTTGTGATAAATGTAACTATTGCAGAAATCATATTTGGGCATTGAAGGTGGCAATCCTGCGAGAAAACCACAACGGCCATATTGTTCCTCATTTTATGAGCACAATCAAGGGGTGGCGAATGGTCCTTCAAAAACTCTGGGTCTCGGAAAATTTTGGTCGAATTTCATGGGTCTCGCAGTCTCGTTTTTTAGCGGTTAAGTTCGTCTCGCAGTCTCGAATACGAAAAAGTCTCGCACTCAAAACACTTTGAAGTCTCTGTCTCGCAAGGTAAATGTTAAAATGTCTCGGGCTCAAATTTTAAAGAAAAACGCTAGTCACGCCGTCTCGCAAAGTCTCGCATTTACCTATCGCCACCCCTTCATCATTTTGTCAATTTGGCAAAAAAAGGAATAAAAAAAGTCTTAAAGTTGTGTATATGTTGTGCTTTAATTTTGTCTTTGGTTCAAAGTTGGTTTTCTTTTGTTTTGGTTATGGTAATTTGATGACAATCAGTTTGAAACAAAGGAAAATAAAATTTGAACCAAGGATAGAATTGAACCACGACATCTATCTTCTCCACAGTAACGAATTGTCCTTTCTACAACATATTTCATAGAATAAATCGTTCTGTTATTTGCTGGCGTTAAATGTTTTTTCTTATCCACTTGAGTTTTTCCGTCCTTTTTAAGCAGAGAAAAAAATTCTACATGCTGGTATCTCACTTTCTTGCAATTTCCGAGCACAAATTAACCAGGGAAGGCTAAATTTGCTGTTTCAGTGACAATTTTGCCGTCCACTATTGTGGTATGATAAATAACCGTACTGTTAGTAAAAAGGACCCCTTACTTGGAGTAAATTAGTCAAAAAACCCAGCTGCAAACTGTTGTACTACAAAGGGTACTAATTATAAATTTAATTCCAATCGACAACATGCTGTCCTCCAGTGACATTCAGTTTCCGAAGAAGTTAGCAAAAATACTCACGGCCGCCTTAACCCTTTTATTCCAAAATGTAATTTTTAATTTTCGTCCAATTACTGAACAATGCCGGATACGTTTTATCTAGGTCATGATATTTTTAATTGTATTTACTATTGGCGGTTACACCTAAAAAATTGTGATTCAGAAAGAAAAGTATGATTAATTTCAATTTTACATTTTCCATCATTGATATTGCACCTCCATTCAAATGATAGTCTTTCATTGATGTCAAGTGTATTCTTGCCATGAATAAATTCCCAGACAACATTGTATGAATGTTTTGAAACTAAACTCACGAAATACAATATACTAACTTAGAAAACAGTCCAAAAATTGATTTTAAAAAAAGCACCGTGTTAATGAATATATTGCTCAGCAAGCGGTTAAAGTCTCCCATCGAACAATAATGATGCACGATTTTCGGTAGCATTTCAACGAATGGTATTAGACTGACTTCACTGTATGGTAAAACAGTACCACAGTACAGAACTGTACCAGTAGCTTAACAAATAATGGTCACACTACAAGGTTTGATCCACAGAGAAAAAAGATAAAACCACATTGTATAGTAAAACAAACAGTACCACAGTACAGTACTGTTCAGTGGCTTTTCAAAGATTGCTCACACTGCATGGTTTTATGTACAGAGGAAAAAGATAGAACCACACTGTATAGGAAACAAACAGCATCACAGTGTATACAGTATTGTTCAGAAGCATTTCAGCAAATGGAAACAATGCATGGTTTGGAAGAAATTGTACAGAGATTTAAGCCGAAGGCTATAAGCCAGATATTGTCCGGTATATTTAACTTCCCACTTGATCCCTCAGTTAGCGGATATTTAACAATTATTCGCCTCAGGCTCAGTGATTATCGGTAAATATTTACAGATAATCACTTCACCTTCTGCAAATAATTGTTTTAGTATAAATACACAGGTGATTATTTCAAAAAAAGAAAAGAAAAAGCATTGTACAACATGAAAAAAATTTATTTCATCAAAAGCGCGCGAACGACTGGCAGCCATTTTGTGTGACGACGTGATTATCGGCTTACAATCCGAGATGGCGAACCAATCAGAGCGCGCGATTTTGTATAATCACCTGAGTATTTATCCTAATATCAGATAAAATATTGCTTATCTGGCTATTGTGAAACAGATGTTGTTTCGGGCCTCTCCAAGCAAATGTTTGACATTAACGGCAACATTCCAGATTGATTCCTTGGGATAACTGGATTCAGTACGAGACATGGCGGGTATAATATGGCCGGGCGATAATCCAAAATTTCTCTTCGAACGTTGAAAAATACTTAACTCGTTCGCTGTGCTCACTGATATATTCTCTTCATGAGGGGAGCTATTTGATTCCTCCGAGCGACCATATAGTTTTTCTTTAAAATTTAGTGGTGAACTGCGTGGTAGGAAACTGATAAAATATCATAGACGTGTGATAACAATGGCAGGATCGCGTTTTTGTCGATTTGCAAACACTCGGTTTATGACCAAATTTTATATCATAATGAGAAAATTACAAGGGCCCTTAGGGACCGGTCATTATTTATGTGGGGGGGTGGGGGGGGGGAATCATGGTGTGGGCCAGGCCTAATTTTTTTAGAGAAAAGGGGTGGGCCAAAAGAGAATTTCACAATGATTGGGGGTGAAAGCGAAAGTGAATCAGATGATGACAGTCATACTGTAACAATACAAGAAGGCACATCAACAAGAAGTGGCCGCAGAGTAAGGACACTGGTCTACAAGATATGCTGATTTCGTTCAATAAACAGGAACTCCTTATAGAGGTATGGTGCCCACTTTGCGTACCCTGTATTGAGGGTCTGAATGTGGTTTAATGTTTGGTGTTCTTTTCGCATAATTTTTAGTGTTTGCTGTTAAATTGGCCAATTTTTTAATGTTTACTGTTTCCGAAGAAAATATTTTTAAGTGTTTGGACGATTCTTCGGACATCTTCGGCAATGGTCGGAACGCTTCGTCAATCTTCGAAAATGTTCGACAGTCTTCGGAAATGTACGGCAGCCTTCGGAAATCTTCTGGAATAATCCGGAATCATCGTAAGATGGCCAAAAACCCCTTGATAATATTGAAAATTAGAGTACCGAAGCGCTGACGTCACGTTACCATGGAAGCATTTTTGCTGGTTCTAAACAAAAGATCAACATAGCGTCTCTCTTTGGGTAACGTAACGTGGACAAGTCGAAAATGGTTCAATGTTTTGCCCCAGATTGTAATCATCAATCAGAAAGGGAGACATGTAAATTTTTCAGGTTTCCGAAGGATCCTGTGGAGTTCAATTGGTGGAAAAAGCTCCTAAGGTAAGGTAAAACACGCTAGAAATACCGGCGCTAGGTAGTGGCGTGACGACTCGAACAATTGAACTTTGACTCTTTGAATTCTTATTATTGTTCTTAATCTTCGATATCCCTCATCAGTTACTCTTTAAAACAACGGTTTTTAATATGTATTAATGTTCGTTTGAAATGAATCTGCTTTTAATAGACGAGAAGACCGAAGTCCGGGAAGCAATTCTCGAGTTTGTAGCTGTCATTTTCGTGAAGGACTGAAAGTAAATGGCCCTGAGATATTTGAAAGAAATGCCGATAAACTCTTTCCAAATGCTGAAACACGTACGCCAAAGCGAGCTAAGACGAAGAAGACAAGTTCAGAAGACTCGGTTCCGGTTTCTGATATAATCAAGCAGTTAAACGATTCGTACTCATCAAGTGGGGAAGCCTCAAAGTGTGAAACCAGCAATGCCTCTAAGCAAAATATCCTTCTTGAAGTCGAACAGGAAAACTTGAGAAAGGAATTGCAGGACAGGAAGTCAAATGAACAATATCAAAGAGAAATATACTCGGTAATGGCTTTAAGAGATGAAGTAATATGTATGGAAACAGGTCTACCAAACAGGCAAATATTTTCAATTGTTGTGAACTATGTCAGACGGTTCTCGGCAGAAATTAACTATTTTTATGGCTGGAGGGTTGAAAGGATCCTGTTGGAAGATCAAGTTTTTATAACCCTTATGAAGTTACGACAGAACTACACAAACCTGCACTTGGCTGAGCTCTTTCACTGTAGCACTGCAACAATCAGTAATATAATACTTACATTGGTTCATGTATTATACAAGCTACTATATGAAGACTGTTTACAATCTGTGCCATCCAAAGAGAAGAACAGAACCTCTATGCCAGAATCTTTTTCTCTGTTTGGGCATTGCAAAATGGTCATCGACTGCACTGATATAGAAATTGCAGCGCCTGGTTTAATGAGTGATCAAAAATTGACTTACTCAACATACAGGGGAATGAACTCCTTCAAGACACTTATTGGTGTTGCACCAAATGCTGTTATTACCCATGTTAGTAAATTGTTTCCAGGCTCAACATCAGATAAAGCCATTGTGGAAAAATCTGGTGTACTAGAACACTTTAAACCTGGGGATCTGATACTTGCTGACAAAGGCTTTTTGATAGCTGATATTGTTCCAAATGGTGTGTCTGTTAATATTCCCCCATTTTTATATAATGGGAAATTTAACGAGAGTGAAATTAAGCTAACAAAGACTATTGCACGGTGCAGAATTCATGTTGAAAGGGCAAATGCACGCATCAAAGATTTCAAGATTCTAACCTTCATTCCACCATACTTGAGATGCTACACTGAAAAAGTTTTGAAATTATGTGCTGGCTTGGTAAACTTACAAAACTCCCTCATTAGAGAAGTTAGAGATTCTGTTGACATGGAATAGAATTATTTTTTTCTAATTCTTGGTTGGGTATAGTTGAGATGAAACATGCATCCCTAGCTGTGAGCTATATTTTGATACTTAGAACATGATGCATGTATATATAGCATAATATGATTTTGTTTGATTCCATTAAATGTTTATATCTCTACAGTCTGCCCAAAGACTTAAGTTAATTAACATCACAAGTTTGCAAAACACAACCAATTTATTCTGTACATCACATCAGATGACCACAACCCAAAGTTGTTTTTCACAAATGCTGAAAAAACATGCATGAGATTTTAACAATGTTCAGTCTCCAACAATTTCATATGTTCATGAAAATCAGTCTGCAGAGCTGCTGACTGCCTGTAGCCTTACAGTAGATCATTAGAGAATGCTGGAATAATATGCTTAATATAAAAGTCCTTTAAGAGTTGAAGATTGTCAGCCCAGGCAGGATCTTTTTTGATTTGGAGGATGAGGGTTTCTTTTGTTGTCCACACAACAAAAAAGCAAATCTCCCTTCCAGTTAAATATAACTGTCCTTGTACTTGATGCCAGTAAACATGTCCTTTATTACATGCCGACGTCCGATTTCACCCAATAGAATTGTAAAGCGCCTTTGAACATATTCATATGAAAAAGTGCGCTATATAAATTTATTATCATTATCTTTTATCGAGTTCATAGTGTCCTTGTGAATTCTTCTTGATATAAAATTTACCTGATGATACTGCTTCTTCTATGGTTAAATCTCTTTGGGTGAATGGGCACTTCACCTCTAGCAGTGCATAAGTGCCTACCAAGCCATCAGGGGAGGCACCTAGCATTCCTGACAGCTCAAGCCAAATCCCAGATTCTTCAACACATAGCTTTGTTTTTTGTTCAAACATTTTCTTTGCCTGATTTTCGTTAATTATGCCCCAATTAATGGCTTGTACCCTTGATAAATCGTACTGGCCAAGCACTCGCTTTAGAAGGGATGGAGTGACTCTCTTGCAGTTTAAGACATTTCCAAAATTGCTGGCTGTGAGTCTTCCTTTCCTTATCATTTGCCAGGAAGGGTTATCTCGTTGTCTTACGGTGGCTTTATTTACGGCTATACGCTGCTCTTCAGAGATACGAAGTTTCTCGGTAAGGTATCTCTTCTTATCCGCATGATTTAGAAATTCCCGAGACAACACAATCTCTTCTACAGTGATCGCAGGCAGGGCGTTGTTCTTTTCAGGCTCTGGAGAGAGAAGCCACAAAGTGCCGGTAAAGTTGCCGTACTTTTTCAATTCTTGGTAGAACCAGGAACGATCCTCTTCGTTTACTTCTCTTTTAAGGCAATTATACTCCTTTAGGCAAGGATATAACTCTTCTACGGATTTCACTTGGTTTGGGGCCCTGGGCTTTTGCCATTTGCATTCTACATCTGTTCGGCTAAGATTATGGATTCCATAGATAATAAGTGCCGCGGCATGGCTACATTTATAGTTTCCACGGGGACATTCGCACTTAGCAGACTTTATTTCATTCCCATGAAGAGAAACCTGTATTGCAAAGTAAACAGAGGGAACATTAAAGTTTTATACAAACGATTACGAGTGTTCCGAACTTGTGAGTTTACTTACCGTGACCTTGTAAGACTTGTCCTTCATACTGGCATGTACCAATCCTATAATCATTCCATTGGAATACTGGAAAGACTCTATATGGTCGGATTTGTAGTGATTTTCACCACGTTCGATTGATTTCGGCTCACCAGAAAAAAAAGAAGTAAGAGAAGTTATCGTTATGGCCGCCATGTTGGTTCGAATGCTCTTTGTTTAGAACCACTCAAATCGTGCCCATGGTAACGTGACGTCACACTTCGGTACTCTATACTGGCCTTTTCGGAGCCGTTTTTGCTTCTTTCTGGAAAAAATAACTGTTACAAAATTTTTTAATGTTATTGTTAAAATGGCTAAAATTTAACTGTTTCATGTTACAAAGCCAAAAAATAAAGTGTTTAGTGTTATCGAGGTACCCCCATTCAGACTCTGTATTGGAAACAGCTAGTGGCACCCATTTCACGAAAGTACTCAAAATTTCAAAACTGTTCATCTTTTCAATAAATTGCTTGAAAATGTTTATACTCGTGTCATTTTCATTTAGTTTTTTGAGAAATTCAATTGATATATAAGACGCGTTGGGTCAAAATATTTTAAAAGCTCTTTTCAATTTCTCGGGTGGTAGCGTAACGATGAAAATTTCCGTACGACACCACATCCCCCGCTTTCAGTAATTTTTCAAACAAAAATTGCACTTTGCAAGCAAGTGAACAATGAGACAGAGTTTTATGCTACGCCGGTTTTAAAGAATGGAACTTAAAAAGTGATTTGTAACTTTTTGAGTTACATTCAAACCAGCTCAGCATCAAACTGTCTATATTTTGTGTAGAGGGTTGGGGTGGACGCGAGGGAGGTGAAGCGGATGAGTTTGCTTCAGTGAGAGCATTTTCCGCCGACGAAACGCGTCTATTTGACTCTCAACAGAGGAGTACGTTCTAATTACTCGGGTTTCTGTAGAAATGCCCGAGTTTAAAAATGGGGTCCGTTTTTGTCCTTCAGTAACAAACTGCCTTTTTGTTTGCACAACGATTCAACAATCACATACATATGTCAAAACAACTAATCCTGTTCTGCGTGATTAAGACACAAGTTCTCTACTAAAGCATCAATATAGGGAAGCCCCAGTTTACACAGTTATGCGTCAAGTTACAATACAAATATAAATATAACTGAAGCCCAAACCTTGCCCTCATTCTCTGAATTTTCATATCTTTTCCCCACCCCCCACCCCCACCCTAAACCTTCTGAGAACATTCTTTCACTCAATCTCCAATGAAGCTTCATTCAAGGAATACAGTTCTCCCCCACTGATGCAACCTTAAGCTTTAAAAAATATTGTTTCTGCTACAACTACCTACCAAGGCCTCAAGGGATACTATTGTACCCAGCCCTTCCCCATCTGAGATTTCTAGGAATACTTTCCTCACCCCAACACAGTCAAAATCAGCCAGTCTCTTCAATGGTGTAATGTACATTTTGAGCAATCTGACTGGTTCACTATCTTAGGATTTCAACACTACTCACCTCCAATGAGATGAATAGTACCAGGGATTCTGGGAAACCCTTGTGCAAGTAAGTTTGGTCAAAGAAGAAAAAAGTGTCCACATTTTGGCCCATCACAGTACCTCGATCACTGTGCAAGCACATGAATGAGCGAAAAATGGCCAGCATCAATTCAGGATTTACAGCTAGTTTTGGGAAATGTCACCAAGGTTGCTTTGTACTAAAACAATATTGTTAATTATTATTATTCTCTGAAAAGTGGCTTCACCCTTTAAGCCCCAATAGTATCTATAGATTTTACTCTGGCTAACGCCAGACGATTTTACTTGTCACAGGGAGACCCCTCGGGGCTTAAAGGGTTAAAAACTATCTCCTTAAGTAATATTCACCTAGTTGCTTTGGTGCTTGGTGAACACTTGGCCACTATTCACCTCAGTTTCAGATAACAATAATGATTGTCAAATATGAACACCCCTACACCCTCTCTCCAAATAACTACTACACTACTATCAAGCCAAACTAGGACAAAAAAAGGTAATATTCAATAGCAGAAGCAGTGTGAATAATGAACACCCAAATTGTCACCTTTAATAGGTTGATCTTGGTACTGCTTTTTTCTCACAAAGACAAGGGCAATATTTTTGATTTCATAATCTTAAGCACCCTTGTAACCCATGTCACATGCTACAAGATACAATTCAATGGTCATATCGAGTGATACAATTCAATGGTCATTCGGGACGTAGCTGCAAACCAAAACTGCCAAAAAAGATTTAATAATCATTGAAAGCTTATAGATTTTTTAGAACTGCTTTAGATACAAACCATGTATCTACAAGGGCTGTTATCAGCATTTTTCCATTGGACTAGAGAACCATTACAGAATAATTATTTCAGAGACAAAATCTTGTGTCAAAGTGGAAACTTCTGACAACAGTTCAGCTGTAAAATGAATTCCTTTAACTACACAGCTATACAGAAAAAAAATTTCCACTAATTCTGCCTTCAATTCATCAAACTCCATGTATGAAACAGTAACAACAGGTCATACTTTTAATTGCCTCTCAGACATATAACTGATGCCTTGCTACTGTAGGTAGTTACCAGATGACTAACTGGTATCATTTTGAACAAACATTGATCCTAAATAACACTGCATTTGAACAAGGAAGCTACACCGTGCAATTTGAAATAAACTCAAGTCCTTTGATTGAACTAGTCTTACTAAATCCCAGACTCAAACAGAGTGTTTTCTAGGATCAAGATAACAGAAAAGATTTACTGCAAGTGTTCATACTAGTGGCTTTTTCCAATTACTGTTTGTTTTCAGAATTTTCCATCTATTTATCCACTTGTGTCTTGCAGCCTACAACTGCTTCTTCACTCATGGCTGAAAGAACTGTGACCAACAACATTTCCCCCTTTTTTTGTCTATTTTCAATATCATCTCCCAATTGGCCTTCTGGTAACTTCAAGTCTTCACGGGTGTCGCCACTTTCATCCATAAGTGACAAAAAGCCATCATCTATGTCATTCAGCTACATAACAAAAGAGAGCCAAAAAGCAAAGTTAAAACTATACTGGGAAAAAAAAAAAACATAAAATTAAAGAACTGAAGCACTGATCTTCACTGAGCACAAATGGTAAACCCAAAGTGACCCTTAAAAGCTCTACAAAATCACAATGTTGATATCCTCAGGAACTACACAAAGTAGTATCACATTGCACAAAATTGAGGCTAAAACATGGTTTTATTTCGTGACAAGGTTATTATAAAGTAAGAAATTATGTTTGAGTTATAAAATATGTTGTGAAGTTAAGATTCTTGAAAAATTCAAATTTGGCGCCATTGCACTTCGTGTGCCGCATCACAGCATCTTACACTTATTGATAAAATATTTGAATATGAGAAAAATATTTACAAAATGAGGCATTCCAAATGCAAAGCAATAATATATACAAGTAAAATTGAACTTTAAGGTGTGCTTCCTGATCGTTCAGGTCGTTAAAAATGTCATAAAGTCATGTCACTAGTGTGGTTCCATCTCAGCTGCCATCCAAATTTTGATGCCGTACTTTGTCGGTTTCATTGTCATGTATTGGCGAAAAGAAAATCTTCCTTTGAAGGCAATCATTCTCTCATCTACAGCAATGTGTCAGGCGAATAACACTGCTGGCTGTTCTCTAATACGGCATTTAGAACCAGCCTGATTTTGAATAACCAATTGTAACCTTCTTCGCCACGTGCCGGAGTTCGCGTCGAGTCAGCAAAGTGTAAGAATTGAGAAATTTCTTGAAAGCGGTTTCTCGGTATAGTCCTCTTAATCCCTTCATTTCCCATGAAAGGATTGTCCTTCCAGTAGTCTGCAACTCTGGGAAGTTGACTAATCCTCATAACCACAAATGCAGAAGAACGTTTTTATTTCTGGCTTGGAAACATCCTTCCATGTGGCAAGGCGACCAGCATCGTTTTGAAGACTCTGCCGGGCATAGCGGTTTTTCTTTTTCGACTATACAATCAACAGTTTCTTCTCCAAACACTCTTAAGAAATAGTTGTCTGCCCTAGCATCATCCTCAAAGTCCAAACGCACCCAGGTTCGCTGGAGAACTCGCTCACTTCAATGTTGGAGAGTCTGACCGTCCATGGTGTTTCGATTTCAGCCTCAGCATCACTTATTTCTTTGTCTTCGTCATCGCTTTCTTCATCTCCATCGACATCAAAACTTTCAAAGTTGATTTCTGAATCATTTCCATCAAATTCTTCATCCGAATTTCCAAATAGTTGCCGTTATTCTTGTTAGTTAATTCTCGCACATACTGCCATGTTTGATCAGTGTTTATTTGGGGAAAAGAAAAATTTTTGCTGCTCCGTAGCTCCCTTGGGCAATGAGTTTTTTAGGCGCAGTAGCTACAATATGTTTGATCAATATGTCTAAAAGAATTGATAACCTATTGAGCAGGTTTTCTAGCCTTACAGGGGAGGAGAAAGGCATTCAAAACAAAGGTAGTTTGAGCGGCTGGTTACGGCCGGCTTAGGAGTAATGACACATTTTTTCACGGCCCGTTACGGCCGTTTTGGGAGTGAAAGTGTTAACAGAGTAAGGTAGCTGGACTTCACTCCACAAAGTAGCTGACGATTTGTGTCAGATGTCAGTGTCTCCTGAAAGGACTGCTTAAGCAAATCAACCTTGACTCAACTTTGTAGAGAAATGACCAGACAACCACGGGCAAGCAAAAATTTGAGAGTTGCTTGCCCTAAAAACAAACCGACATTAGAGTTTTATGGAGCCCTGTCTTCACTACATAAATTTTGAGGATGAAAAATAAACCTAATACCCAATTCCACAAACCAACATTAACTGACATATGTAGTATTTTCTGCAGAAAGCAAAATGCAATTTAAAAAAAATGTGCCTAGGTTTCCTAAGCTATCCCTTGCACCTTCTGAACAACACAATAAACTTCAATCTTCAAGGTAGATAAATGAGTGCAAAACAAAAGGTAAAATAATCACAATCTGTACATCAAACAAAGAATTACATCTTGTGGATTAAAATTTACTTAATCTTTTATGTAAAAATGGCTACCATTGTTTCGAACTCGATGACCAAAAAGGGGGTAAGCTTGAAAGAATAAACATCTCCTTACCTGATAGTCTGTACGTGAGACATGGGGAACATCCATGTTATGGGTAGAAGGACAGATATCCTCATACTTCTTACCAGTAAAAAGATCTATTCCTACCAAATGAACCTGCAAAGGCAAACAAGAAGGCACTTTTTTCCATCCATGTCCATTAAGCTCTACTATATTTAAGCCAAGTCCATTGGAGTCTGCTGGATACATTTTGAAAGTCTAGTTGTGAAATACATTGTCTTCAAGGCAATGACCTGAGACAAGTCTTCATTTACAAACCAAAAACTGTGACTCCAGTGGAGTTAAGTTGGTGATATACAAGTACCCTCTTAAATCAATGAAGCACTAATAAAAATTGAGTTAAAATGTTAAGAGCTTTAGGCCACTAAACAAAGGGTTACAGAGGGGTTAAAAGGGAAGGCTGAAAGAGGGTTATAATCTCATTTCCCCCTCAAAACCTACTGCAGCCCAGTTGTACTTGGCATATGAACTAGTAATGCAGGGGTCATGCATTTGGCTCCTATTGGCAGAATCCAATTTTTTTCAAGTTTTTTTTTCTGTGTGTTGAAAAATAGTAAAGATTGTATACGTTGGGCCTGATGAAGTGACCAAACTACAGTTGTAGTTATCTGAAGGTCACTGTTTTCAACCCCTATTGAAAGAACCAGAATTTCCCTTTTCAAGTTTCTAAAATACACATCTTACATATTTCTGTGTGATGTATGTGTTAACTCTCTTAGTACTTCTAACTGCTGTGGGGTACAAAAGTTTGAATGCATATTCATGTAGTCGTCTCCTTTCCCTCTTTAACCTTCTACTTCCCATATGCAAAAAGTATATCCAATCTCATCCCTTAAAGCCACAATATCAATATTTATTTTCTCATAACTGTTCTCATATATTTGTTATGGTACTAGTGAGGAGGAGGAGTTAAAGAAAGCTGACATCAGCTGGAATGCAGCAGAGAAGGCAGCAACAAATAGAGATTGGTAGCGAAGCATTGTTGACGCCCTTTGCTCCACAAGGAGCCTAAAGGAATAAGCTAAACTAAGCTTCTAGTGAGGAGAATTTGTTTAAATATCAATACAGCTGTTTTTTTATAATAATAATATAATATACTCCATTTATATTGCACATATTATATATTAATAATCATATGCGCATTACAATCAGACCAATAGACCATGACACCGGGTACACGCCCTACTCTTTTCGAACAGTGCCATGGATTCTTTTACGGCCCACATTACAGATAGAGTTGTGAGACGGGGCCTACGGTTTATCATCCTTACCCGAGAAGACTAGAAAGTCTAACCATTTGCAGATGCCATTACAAAGGCAGCACTTTCTACTCAATTATTTTAAGACCATGAGTGTTGGTCCGGCCGGGGTTTTGAACCCGCGACCTCCCGCACGGTAGTCCAGTGCTATACCAACTGAGCTAACTGGTGTTTTTTTTTATCATTTTCATTATTCTCATAACATGAATAGTTTATGAACAGTGAATACTGTAATGAGAAATTAGATGCTGGTCATTACTGGTAGCGTAAGGGTTAACAAACTCAGGATATGGCAGTTACTAAAGGAAAACATACTTTGGCATGCCCATGCTTTCCAGTTTTGGAGGTGCTCATCTCAACTATTTTACAAGGACGACCCTTCATAACGACATGTCCATTCTTACGTAGTGCAGAGCACTGCAGAGGGTAAGTGGTAGATGCCCCTGCATCGGCACTAGAGAAGTCATCATCGGCCATTGGGTAAGACTAACAAAGAGCAGAAATAAAATACATCAATCATATTGGAAGAACTTGAGCTAGATTACAGAATACCCAACCACTTCATTAACATACCCATGAATAACAATAGAGCCATTATAATATGCCTTGTTTTTCAAAACCTCAAACACATGTAAATGCTCTGAACTTGAATTTGCTCTTTCCAAGTTTCCAAAACAAGCATCTTTCACATCTTAACCATTGTTAGGGAAAAGACAAGAACAGTAAATATTCTGTTTTCCTAGTTTTTCAGTTTAGCTTTCAGGAGTGAGTTTCATGTAACTACTTACATCAGATGTTAGCAAAAAGGTTTTTTTTTTAGGGGGGAGGGTGGGAGGAGGTGTTTTGTACAAGTACAAAAGAAATGTAAGAACCAATGGGAAATCAATACTGCCATTCAGTAGCTCTCTAAAGACAACTAACACTGCACAGTTCTATCCACACATGAAAATAAGATAGAACCAGACTGGTCAGTGAAACAAATTTTACCAGAGTACAATGCTGTCCAATAGCTTCCTAAAAATTGTTCACAGTGTATAGTTCAGTCAACAGACAAAAAGGTTAGAACCACACTATAACAAGTCCAAAATTACCACTGTGAGGTACTCTGTAGTATCCTCCAAGGGAGAGGTTACTCTATATCATACATTCAGAGATAAACCATTAAGGACGAGAAGTTGGCAACGCTTGCTTCAACCCAACGTTATATGGAGGCAAGAATGGCACAATCGAAGTTGCTAACAAACACTGAAATTCAAATGTAGAGGCTGAACCAGACTACAGCTACATTTGTTTGGTTCAAGATCATCTATGATCAAATATCAAGAGTTCGCATCGGAAACGAAATAAAAACCAAAATTGATGGTGGATATAGTAACACGTCAACCTATCCTGGATCATAGAACATCGATTCTGTTATTTCTCGGACTACATCTGATAAACTATGTTTTCACATTTTCTTTTTGGCAACTTTTATCCGACTCATCATACTTTTTAAACCCACGATAACATTTCAGAGAGCTTAAATGATCCTTGCCCACATTGTTACCCCTTAAAAATTGTGTAAAACGAATATTAGATAGATACGATGGATCACGTGGGAAATTGCAATATTCTCAACCGGAGAAATGGTTACAATGAAAAAGACAGGATTTAGACGAAACACAAACTCAGTTTTGGAATTAATGATACATTCTGTTCTACGGATAAAACCAATCTCGCCAAATATTACAGAATTCCATCCAATTCTTGCCCTTCGATCCAGCCAATTTTCACGGCCGGCTAAAACAGCATTTTTCTTAATACCATCTACAAAACACAACCAAAAAGACAAAAAGGACTCCGTATAAATGAAACTCGTTTACACAGAGTAATATGCCTTTCCCACCAAGAATCTTACCACATTTACCAAAACAGAGCGCTGAGAAAGTACTTACAATCTGAGATCAACGGCAAACAACGTGCTTCGGAAAAAGGAAGACTCAGGGGCCTTGAACACGCTAAGAGGGGGTATCAATGAATTACACAAGCCACCTTACAAAACGGATGTGACGTAGTGGTAAGCACCTTTACATCCGGTAGACCTACAGGGAAGTTTCAGATTTTCCCGAGCAGTAAATGAGTTCCTAAATAAATTCAGATGTGGTCCCATATCCACGTGTGCTTTTAGAAGGGATGTTTCTGTCCATAAATGTGTTTTTTTTTTTATTTTCTGTTGGCGTCCAACTGCCATCATGTGTGACACTAAACCGTGACAAATGAAGGCGTGACAAGGAACCACCAGGAAGGACTGGGAAAAGCGAGGAAAAGATTTGTGGTGATTTGCAAGTTCAGTTGTAGAAGCCTACAATCAAGGTGAAAATTTTGTTGCGCGAGGGTCAATTACAAACTCTTTTCAGTCACCTTTCTTGCGACTTAAGCTTACATCCATTTAAAAAAGTGCCCGTCAGAACGCGCTTTACGCTACTTCAAACCCTTTTGAACGAATATTGTTTTGTACTTTTCTACTTATTTTTTTATTCATGTTTTCGAAAATGGGTACAAGTACATCGCTACAGGTGTACGTTGTACGAACAAAGAACGCCGTTGAATGCGCATTGATATCCTGCAATGGTGTGATTTTTTTCAAGGAAGTTGAGAACGTTTGTGGACCTGTTAATCTAGTAATATAGTGTCTTGCAGTGACGGTGAAGTACACCAACAAAAATTAAAGCAAATTCACTCTTCATGGATTGAAAGTGAACTTACGTAACAGCGGCAAAATAAGGGCTAAAGCCGATGAGCTCACCCAGTAGTTGATTTATTTTGTAGTTTTATGACCATGACTTCTAGAGGGAAGAGTGAAACAGAGAAACTAAAGCATAACTTAGAAGAACAGCTGGACAGATTGATGGCTCAGCTTTCAGACTTGGAAGAATGCAAGTTAGTAAGCATGAGTTTACAAATGAATTAATATTAATAAATAATCAAATTTTCTGACTCTGCCCTGAAGGAAATTAGATTTCATTTCATTATCACATAGAAATTCATTCAACAGTTGAGTACATTTATCATTATAAATTATGTACCAGTACTTTTTATTTCTATACAATATAATTGTTTTGAAAATGGGTTAGATTTCCATATCAACCTGTACATCATTATGTATGCTGTAGCCATACTCTTTTTGTTACCTGAAGACAAGCAATGTTTTCATGTGCATTATTCTGGGTAATACAGCTACAGCATGCATAATAAAGTATAGGACATATAGAAATCTAGGCTAAAAATGTACCAAAAGCTTTGAGAATTGACCTCTTGATAGAAAATGGACAGATATCAGAAGTTCAACTGTAACAGTGCATTCAAATATATCCTAGAGGAGACTTGGATGAAGATGAATATGAAGAAACTAAGAAGGACACATTGGAGCAGTTAAAAGAATTCAAAGACACACTGGATAAATTTGCTGCAGGAAATGTGACCCTGGTTGACCAGATAAGCAACATGCAGCTGGTAATTAATACATTCACCAACCCAACATTTTGAAACTCCTGTTTAGTGTCTTGTTTAGGGGAGACACTCCTGTCTATTGTCTTCTTCTCTGGAGGGAGACACTGCACAGAAGTACCAAACATTGGGTTGGTGAGTTGTAGCTTTTTAAGTTGATGATGATGGTGATGCACTGTTTTTGTTGTGTCAGTAGTCTGTGGCATCCTGTGGCAATCAGTCCTTCACTTTCTTAAAGCTTGTCACTTTTCCATTTTTTTTGTCGTGAACTTGTTCAGATAGGCTGCACATATGGGCCACACAGCTTATCAGTTCAGACTACTGTTACAGCAGAAACAATGTTACTTCATTATTTTAAAGACTATATATTATGGACAGTGATAAAAATTCTCAAATTGTTTGATGGATTCTTTAAAATCATAGGCAATTCAAGCAGCTATCAGTGAGGCATTTAAGACTCCTGAAGTAATTCGTTTATTTGCCAAGAAACAACCTGGTCAACTCAGGCAGAGACTTGCTGAGGTGAGTAATTAACCAGTTATATCTAAAATAAAAAGCCAGACCTAAAACTTAACTAAGTAATTTTTTGATCAATGATCTTCACAATCAATCAAGATGCACCAGTCAGAGTGTACCACCAAATCTATGTAAAGCTAGCATTACCAGTTGACCCTGTTGCCTGAAGAAGACCAGCATTTAGCATTGGAAACCTCACAATCTACATCCAAATGACTGCTTCATGAAACAAACAAACTTAAGACAATTAACAAGTGATTTTGTATACATGTACAGTATTAGACTCATTTTAATATACTGAACTTAAATTTTGTATACTACTTTCTGGCTTACATGTCATAATATGGCTGGTTCAAGACATACATTAACATTCTAATTGGTTATTTGAGCAGTCCAAATTTGAAAGCAAACTGTGTCATGTTTGGTAAATACATGGGAAGTAACTTAAAGAGGTTCTTGAATGTTCTATTCCTATCTAAAATTGACATAAACAGTTAGTGATTTGATTAAGTTTGCAAAGTAACCTTAGCAATAAACATATCATTGAACTAGCTTGTACAAGGAAAATATTTGTTAAGTGGGTTGCTAAAGGCGTGCACATCAAGGTTTCAGGAGAGTTCCTTTAGTTTTCATTGTAGTCACAAATGGTCATGTTTTTTTTATGGTTGGTACGTGCTATTTCATTGGCTCCAGTCCATGCAAGATCAGAGGTTGATCCATGTGAATAAACACTGAAGGGCTAGATTACAGAATACCGGTAACCTCGTAAGGCTACCAAAGCAGTCCTACAGTCAGTCTATATAATTTGTAATTGCTTCCATATAAAACAATTGTCTCGCTCTTTAAGGAGGTGGCAGTCCATTTTACTGCTTGGTCTTTTAAAATTCTCATTCAACAACTACATGACTGTGGACCATAGTGGCAGTCCATTTTACTGCTTCGAGTTACATTCATATTCATCAACATGGGACCATGGTGACAAGGTCAAATAGTAACACTTGTTGGTAGCAGGGTATTCTGTATTTACAGTGACTGAAACAAACTTTTTGAGCTTTCAAGAATGTTCCTTAATTAGGAAACTGTGTGCTGCTCTCGTGAAACCTGAATGTTCTTCATTGCATGGGCTAAATTAGCATGTACAAAACCAGACTGAAAATGGCCTTTAACGGCAGTCAAATTACATATGTTATCCTCACAGGGATCCCTTTGAGGGCCTGATAAGTTTCTCAGTTTATTTCATGTGAGAGAATTCCTTGTGTCCATGTACCAATCAGTTGCTTCTCTGCCTTTCAAATTCCAGATGTCCCTCGCTACAACTTTAATCCAAGCCAGGAGCCTTCCTGCCACCATCTTGTTTGTTAGCATAAAAAGACTGTTTTGCTTACACCAACTCATCCCTTGTTAATGCCTCAAGGCTTCTTGTCTTATCTTCTTTATTGGTCTTTTTCCTTGGTCCATAAACTTGCCAAAAAGAGACATTGATCTACATTTTTCAAGTACTGGATTCGTGAGTCCAATACCACCTCTTTACAGGACTATAAGGAGATTGACTATAAAAAGATTTGTTTCCTGTCTATCCAATTATTGTTGTTCTCTCATCTAGATGCAACGAGATCTTAAAATGGGACATTTGAGCCAGGCTGCATATACACAACAAGCTGTTGAAATTTTAACAGCACTAAAAAAACTTGGAGAACAGGTATGTCACTAAAAGTTATTTGGAGAGATGCAATGACCGTTTTTAAATAAGAAATCTAGCCATTACTCATTGCTTTAATACTTTTGCATTTTCACAAGGAAAGTATTGAATTACTTAACATTTTAAGCCCTATGGGGCCTCCCTGTGATGAGTAAAATCGTCTGGCGTTAGGCAGAGTAAAGTCTGTGAAGTCACTCTTTGGGTGTAAAGGTTTAACCCTTTCACTCCCAAGAGTGACTTTATAGATTTTACTCTGTCTAACGCCAGACGATTTTACTCGTCAAATGGAGACCCCTTGGGAGTGAAAGGGTTAAGAGAGTAGTTTTTAAGAGAGAGTTTTTTTAAGAGATAGTTTTTAGCTGGATTTTCTTTTCCCGTAGCTCAAACATCAAGAAGCTGAATTCCTTGCAGTCAACACAAATGCAGCTTTGAGCTCCTTTGAGAAAGTTTCAGAAAATATGGGTAGGGATCGGTTGATATGTTTTTACATAATTATAGTTTGCATGGTATTGCTTTGTTGGGGTGAGGTCCTCCAAATGGAAATCCCTGAAAAAATCCCTCTGATGTGAAGTTAATCTAGAAAATTCCTGGACAAAATCACTCCCCTCCAACCCTTCCCCCCTCTCCCCCTTCCCCCCCCCCTCTCCTGTTACGGTGTGCAATGCATCAGGGGAAGGACAATAAAGATTGCTGTAGTTTTCACAGAACATGGCGTCGGTCTAGTTCGCTCTGCGTCTAGAGACTTAACTTGGTGTCAGGAGTGGGATGAAAACAACCCCGAAAAACCAGAAGGACCTCGGCGAACTAAGTCTGAAACTAAACTAAACGCAATTAAGGCGAACTAAACACGCTTAAGTCGATTAACACACTCGCATCCTTCGAGCACATGGCTGACAGCAAACTGCCAAAACTCACCCTCAGTGACGACAAGGCGGCCAGTGTGCAAATCTGGCGTCGGAAATTCAACGCCTGGTGCCTACTCCAGCGGTCCTGGCGGGACCCAAGCAAGAACCCGACTTCCCCCGAACATTGGGTCAAGGACAAAGCTCAATGTGAAATCGCCGCATTCTACTTAGCTCTCCCGGACGATGTGCTGAACATCTTCGACACTACAATCCTTGAGAAATTAACTCAGGAAGAAACGAATCAACCATGGGTGTATCAACTGCGCCTAGAGGAACATTTTGTAATGCCACAACGCCTCGCTTTCTTTAACTGCACTCAAAAGCCAGCGGAGTCCGTAACCGATTTTGAGACTCGCATTAGAAGTACAGCAAGAAAGACAAAATATGCAGAGATGACCAACCCTTTACAAGAACTAATGCGTGATCGTCTATGCACCGGTGTCCACAATAAGGATTTGAGAGAACTCCTCCTTCACCACTACAAAGAAGATGGGAAAACTCCCTACACATTTGAAGAACAGCTTGCCCGAGCAAAATCCTGGGAGGCAGCACACAACACCAACATTACCATCATGCATTCTGCTACTTCTCAAGTGGAAGAACAGGTCAATCGATTGACTAACAAACCCTCACTTCCGCAGGCAAAATGTAGGTGGTGTGGAGGCGCCAGACATCCCCGCAAGGACTGTCCAGCCACTAAGCCAGGCAACTTTTGCACCAATTGTTACATGATGGAAAACCACCTGGCAAAAGTTTGCAGATCCCCCAAAGACAAGTTCAAAGCAGAATTTGAAAGAAGCCATAAGAAATCCAACAGACGCCCACCCCCAAAGCGTGGAAGTGATGTCCACCAGTTCACAGCAGACACCTACTTGTCTGATGATGATGATGATGATGACTACGTCGTGCATTCCTTCTCTGTGTTCGCTCACCACCATCATAGCGACTTGCCGAAGGATGACAAATACTTCACCTGGCTTCCTGTGTCCATCAGTCCCAATAGGAGCGTCAAAGTGTTAATGCAGGTGGATTCAGCAGCCACATGTAACACTCTCCCATCATCCATCTACAGTAAAATATCAGACGCCGCCCCGTTGAAGCCTTCTCGTGCAAAGATCTTCCCTTATTCTGGGAAAGCCATTCACCCTGTTGGCAGGGTCAGCCTGGCCTGTGAAGGCGTAACCCATTTTGAAACACTAGAATTCGAAGTAATAGACACCAAGGACATTCCTGGAAAACCAGCACTGATCAGTGGAAAAGACAGCGAACGCCTAGGTCTGATTACATTCCACAGAGACAGGGTATTCTCCTCCACAACAATGGACATCAAGCCTAAGGAAACCTACGTCCATATGGCTACCTCACGTCACCTGAATATCCAACAGCCATTCCCTACGGCAGACTTGCAACCAGGCCTCCTCCAGAAAGACGAACTGATATCAGTGTACAAGGACAACTTTACGGGCCTAGGAACTGTGGGTCAGCCAGTCAGCCTGACCCTTGACCCCAGTGTCACCCCGCGTCACGCAGGGATCCACAGAATACCAGTCGCCAAACTTGAGAAAGTAAAAGAAAAGCTGGATGACATGGTGACAAGCGGAAAGCTCACGAAAGTAGATGAACCTACCAGCTGGTGCAGCAACATGACAGTCCGAGAGAAAGCCCTTCCAGACGGTAACACCAAAGTGCGCCTCTGCTTGGATCCGAGCCAAACACTAAACAAAGCCATTGTCATACCGCACTACCAAATCCCCACCCTTCAGGAGATACTGCCCAGACTATCAGGCAAGAACTACAAGACCTTCTCTATCTTTGACGCACTGGATGGGTTCACCCAAATAGCACTGACCGATGAATCCAGCCTACTCATTACCATGCACACACCTTGGGGCAGGTATCGGTGGCTGCGCCTCCCTTACGGCATCAGCAGTGCCCCCGAGGAATTCCAGCTGCGAATGCATGAGGCACTTGAGGGACTACAAGATGTTTACTGCATAGCGGATGACATTCTTGTTGTGGGCCAAGGAGAGACAAGAGAGGAGGCAAACAAACAGCACGACCTCAATGTCTTTGCCCTAATGAAACGTGCCCAGGAGAGGAACCTCAAATTCAACCCACAGAAGATCCAGTTTAAATTACCAAAGATAACCTTCATGGGCCACGTGATCTCTGACCAGGGTGTGGAACCAGACCCCAGCAAGGTGAAAGCCATAAATGACATGCCTACCCCAGTCGACAAGCAGGGGGTAATGAGATTTTGTGGTATGGTCAACTACTTGAACACCTTCTGCCCTCACCTGTCACAGACGATTAGCCCTCTCTTTGAACTCACAAAGAAAGACCATGAATTCATTTGGTCGGAAACTCACCAATCAGCTTTCCTCGCCGCAAAGCAGCTCATCGCGAGAGCTCCATGCCTAGCCTATTTCGACCACACCAGGCCTATCACCCTCCAAGTGGACGCTTCCCAAGGAGGCCTTGGAGCTGCTCTCTTGCAACCAAATGACTCCGGTGATCTTCAACCTGTGGCCTACACCTCTTGCAAAATGCGACCAAATGAAGAAATGTGGGCTCAAATAGAGAAAGAATGTCTGGCCATAGTGTCAGCCTGTGATAAGTGGGACCTGTGGATCTATGGTCGCCAAGTTAATAATCACACAGACCACCAGCCCTTGGAAACTATCTTTAAAAAACCACTTCACGCAGCTCCTCGTCGCCTACAGAAAATGATGATGCGCCTACAGCGATACCATATCAAAGTCAGCTACAAGAAAGGCACATCACTCCTTTTGGCCGACACACTCTCCAGAGCCCCACTGCCTACAACCAATGACTCCAAGCAAACCAACTTCGAGGTCTTCAGAACTGACATAGATAACCATCCTGAAAACCCACGAATCAGCTCCCAAACACTCGCAGACATCAAGGCCTCCACAGCGAATGATCCGACTATGTGCACTTTAAACAAGATCATCATCAATGGGTGGCCTTCACAGAAGTCCCAACTACCTAAGAGCCTACAACCATTCTGGACCTATCGAGACGAACTCACCTCTCACGATGGGATCATCTATAAGGGACAACAAGTGGTCATCCCCTTGGCTAAAAGGAACTATATGCTTCAGAAGGCCCACGTTGCACACTTTGGCCCCGAATCTAACACACGGCTGTGCAGGGATATCATATTTTGGCCTGGTATGCAAAGTGACATTCGAAATGCCTGCCAATCCTGTGGAAAATGCGCCCAGTTTCAGGCACAGAACTCAAAGGAACCCATGAAGAGCCAACCCATCCCACAATATCCCTGGCAATTTGTCAGCCAAGACCTCTGCATGTTTGAGTCGCACACCTATCTCATAACCGTAGATCATTACTCTGACTTTATTGAAGTTGACGAGGTTGAAAACACTCTGTCCAGCACAATCGTAGCCAAAACAGAAGCTCACATTGCTCGTCATGGGGTACCTGAGGCCATCTTATCTGACAATGGATCTCAATTCATCACTTCTGAATTCAAAGCATTTTGTGAAAAATACCAAATTCAACACATCACAAGCTCACCATATTGGCCTAAAGGTAACGGGAAAGCAGAAGCCGCGGTTAAAATTGTCAAGCGTATTCTCAAAAAGTCGGGAAAATGCAATCTTCAAGAGGCACTTCTCACATATAGAAACACCCCCCAGGAAGGACACGTCTTGAGCCCAGCACAACGGAGTATGGGGCGCCGCACTCGTGGACTACTCCCAGTATCTAGAGAGCTCCTACTCCCAAGTGACAACACTGCACTAGCAGTACAAGAAAGCATTGCCTCAAAGCGTGCAAAGGCCAAACAATACTATGATGCAACCGCAAGCAGCACCCTACCCCCATTGGCAATCGGAGATTTTGTTTACGCCAAGCCATCACCACACCGTAAGTCAGGGCCTTGGCTCTATGGCCTCATCACCGCAGTACCAGCTCCCCGGTCCTACATTATTGAGACCCCCACCGGACTAACCAGAAGAAACCGCAGGCACCTGCGACCAGCTGCACCTCCACCCCCAGAGGCTCTAATTCCACGGTCATGGTTGAAGCAACTGTCTGCCAAAACACCCCCACCTGCTGTCAACCCCCTCAGAACAAACCAAGCCTGTTCCGCTATCTTCCACACTCAAAGGGTCCAAACCAAGCACTCCTGCCAAGCCAACTCAGCCAAGTCCCACTGACACACCCTCTGCACCAATGCCAACTTCATCTCCAAATGTTTCACAGGGTAAATCTAACCCATTGGAGTTGGTGTCACACCCTCGGACTGGATCAAACACCCACCTACCGTTAAAAGAAGGAACTGTGACAAAGACCAGATCAGGTCGGGTGTCCAAACCAGCGGCACGTCTGGACTTGTGAACTGTCTCTTCCCCAAAGAGCCATGTTGAACTCAACATGCTATAATGACATTACAAAGTCACAACATTGTTAAAAAAAAATTTTTCTTTTATTTTGCCTTTATTAATTTTTAGTTCATTTTTTTTTTCTTTCTCAGTTGCCTACTAGGCCTGTGTACTGCTAGACTAAGAACATTGTTGTATACACTAGCTTTCTGGTTGAGGGCCAACTCGGACCTCCAGCCCACTTTGCAGTACATTTCATTACTGTTGTTGTTATGGAGCCGTAATTGTTGTGCTCTGCAAAAAAAAAAAAAAAAAAAAAAAAAAAACAGAGAAAGGAAGATGTTACGGTGTGCAATGCATCAGGGGAAGGACAATAAAGATTGCTGTAGTTTTCACACAACATGGCGTCGGTCTAGTTCGCTCTGCGTCTAGAGACTTAACTCTCCCCCCAAAAGAAAATAGAAGAAAAGAGAAAAAGAATTGCATGCTATCAATAAAATGAATCTCTTTTTTTGAAAAATGTTAGCAAGAAGTCCATTGCCCTGTCACAGCTTGACATTTTTACGACAAAGTTAATATTCCTTTTAGTTGAACAACCAGACAAATCCCTGGTAATTTCCTACAAACAGTCAAAACAACTATCTAAAATTTTCTTGATAAAAAAATTTTAAAACCCTAAAAAAATGTTACAGCAATCACATATTTTAAATCTGTATTTCATCCCAAAGGGTCTTGGAGGACTCTTGAATAGAGTGCTTTTTAATTAGTATGGTAAAATGTAATTCAACAATTGCTTTTGATTTTGCATTGCTAAAGAAGGTTATTGTCTGTTAGATTTTTGACCATGTTCTGATCGTATCATAACTATCATGTTGTGCTTGAATTTATCTTACTGTTTAGAGTATATTTTTCTCTAGGAAGTGGAGACAGACTTCTTAAGGTGGCTGGATCACAAGTGGAAGATGCACAGAAATAAATTCATGAAGCAAGAATCTCTAGGCCAAAAATAAAAACAAGAAAACCAAGGATGAGATGAAGCAAAGGAGGTTATCTGTAATTTGCAGGCTGCTTCTTAGTGAAAACAGATTGACAGAAACAGATGGACATTTTCATTCCGCGGAGCGAAGCTAGGCTTATAAATTACCTCGCAAGTTTCCCTTTGCCTTTTTGTTTGCGCGCTTTTATCATCAAATAACCTGAAACAACCACATGCTAAGTTAACCTGCTAAGGCGAAATGTTACCTTAGCATGTTACTTGCCTTTGTGGCCTAGAAAAAAAATAGCTAGCTGGGAATTAGTATTGTTATATCCGTGCTTAGAACGTTGAATATAGGAGTCCCTGATCTTGGAGGAATTTGGTACATTTTTTTACGTGGAATTTCATTTTAATCGTTTCTAAACTAGCCTAACCTATAAATTTGGTTATTCCATACTGTTGCAATTCAAAAAAGTGGATCCATCATCGAAGCACAAAAATCTAATTAATTTGAATAAAACATGTTGAACTGCACATCTCTGTGTAACTGTCTTGAATTAATTACGTTCCATCACTTTATCTACCTTTGAGGAGCTGTACAAATTAAAAAGAGCACCCAGGCGCTTATTATTTTTTTGATTTGCCGATGCGGCCCTTAATTAATTTGTAATCTTCGAAAAAAAAAACAAGACTGCTTCATTATCTTTGTCTCCGCAAAGTATTGAAAACGAGTACGAATCATGACAAGAACAAAAGAAGCCCCAGAAGAATGCATGTACCAGGTTCAAGATCTTTATAAAAGTCAAAATTTTATGAGGGTAAAATTGATCTAAAGTTTTTGTAAAAAGAAACTCTTTCCAGCAACTTTAAGATCCAAATTACAGTAACAATGGAAAGAGCACCCATATTGTGGCAAATTACAAAGCCCATCTTATTTAAAACTCTCTAAGCGCTATGGAAATTCTAAGTGATGGGCGCCGTGTCGCACATGTGTGGCTAATTTGCTTCATATTGCGGGGAATGTTCAGGATCGGCGCTCTTTCGAATGTTAGATTACTTTAAATACTATTATATAGCTTTAACACAATAAAATTGCCAAAGTTTTACTTATTACGTAACGCTGGCTTACCTAAGAACCAAACAGAGAGTAAAAAATAAAAGTTGAAGAGAAAAATGTTTTTAAACGATGCCATTTGTAAAATTCGACTCAACAGAAACTAGTGATGGAATTTATAGTTTTTAAATTCATTCAAGGATGTTGCAAGTTACAACTGAAATGGCACTGAGTTACAACAGGTTAAAAGTTAAAAAAAAGCAACTGAAGACGTTGCTTTCTAATGATCTCTTGTGTAAAACTTGACTATTCAGAAACTGTGACAAAATCGAATAAGTGCGCCAATGAAATTTAGTTTTAAATTCGTTCAGTTATGTTGAAAGTTGCAGCTCGAATAGTGGGCCTCACCTAACACCTACAAATCGACTTCATTTTACACGAAACTTTTCTTTAAGTTTTTTAATGTGGAAAATGCAGTGGCTCTAACTTTTTGAAGAAGTTTTTCACCAGAATCTTGAACTCTTAAAAATGCCGCCTGCCTGGGATAAATTGATTTATGATTTGATAATTAAATAGAATTACTCAAAATGTGATTTTAGCGACCATGGTCGACTATGGCCAGAGGCAAAGGACTAATAATAATAATTTCCATATTACTTGTTCACGAGGCATCAATATAAGAACAAGCCTAAATGACACAAATAGGATCCGTTCGAATATAATGGACGAAATTCTTCCACCTAGGGGTGGGGAACCCTCGTGTAGGATTGGAACGGTATGCACCGGAAATGTTGAAGTTACGCCCAAACAAATTCATCCGGCCGTACCTCGAGTATATTTGTATATAAGAGGTAGGTTAGGGTTAGAGTAGACACCCATAAACGAGAAGTGAAGATAGGAAAATGACCGAAATTCGCCAGTTGAGTTCGAAGCTAAGGAACGCACTTAGTTTACAAGGGGCAATGGATCTAGGGGTGGAGGGATGAATACGTTTTGACAAACACACTCCCGGAATGTCCAGTTTTGGCTCGAATATTTTTTCTTGACAAAACTCATGGGGGTAATGGAGGACATGCGCAATTAGACTGAATGAAAGTAATTATAAAAATAAAGGGGTGTTTTTGTTGTTTGGATTTTTTATCGCGAGATCTTAAGTGGGCTGTAGTCCGCTGAGGGTGTCTCAACCATTTTTGTGCCATCTATCCCGCAACCGTGCACAGAAAATGGTGGGAAAGTCCCAGAAAGTCCTGTATTCCAAGAAGCCTGTGTAACTGGTGGGATTCGGTTGTTTATATTTAGACGCTCTAAACATTTGTTTAGATGGCTCTCACAGCTTATGCCGTCTACTGCCGCCTATTATGCCGCTCGACTTCATTGCTTTGCCGCTTAATTTCTTGTTTCTCGCCGCTTCCCTGCATACCGCCATCCACGCATGTCAGTTCACGCTCGCCTAGGCCGCCGCTAATTGCCGTGTTCCGCGCACACTTAGGTCGCCGATACTTCTTGATTCTTTTCGCACACCGACTGCGACTTCCAACTTGTTGTAGCTTGACCCATCTCTTGAAAACGGAGATGATTTCGTTGAAATTCTTGGTGCAACGTGTTGAAAAATTGTGACCATTCACGTGCTGCTGGGATCCACTGAGCAAACAAAATGTTGTAACCTCCGAAATTCCTTTTGCGCCAAGGCTTGAATACAACCAGGATGAAAGATGTCGCAATATGCCCATAGTAATTTCCAGGTTTCTGAGGATGCTTTTTTAAATGCAAATGTACATGCCTGCTATACTTTAATGCATATCATTTTATGACGGAGCAGCTTTTCGCCCAAATCCAGTCATGCTATTATCGCGAGATTCACTCGAAGTATTAAAAGTAAAAATTCTCTGATCTTTCCGCCGTTTTAGTACTTCCAAAAATCAAATTTTGTATGATTCTTTCCTCTATTTTAGTCCAGTTTTTGAATTATTTATTCTTTGCAGTCGCAACAAAATTAATTTTTTTAGTTAAATTGTTTTAATGCAAAACTTTGAGTGTCTTGGCTAGGAATAAATCTCTCTTTAAATCTTTTTCGTAACAGGTTGTTTCTAATTAGCGCCTAAACAGCATATCTTCTTTCTCCTTTGTTTTATAAGTTAGCTCACGCTGAAGTCTGAAGAAAAGTCCGCTGAAATATTGTTCATTCAACTCAACCTCAGTTTGTTTTCAGCAAAACAATCTGAAAAAAATATATGAATTTTCTATCAATGTTAACACCGTTAAAACTTCCAAATGAAATTATCGACTTTTGCGTGCTGTAAACATCCTTTCATCCTTTCTTTCAAATTGACGTCTAAACGGCTTTACACCTGACTAAAGGAAACATGACAATATCGTTTTCTCCAGCAGTGAGGCATTGTACAGGTGCCGGCAGAGACATTTATTATTGAAGGTTTTCTATTTGCCCAGAGAGGAAGACCTCAAGCTAGCGTGTTAATTGAAGGAGTAGGCATATTCAATTTTACGGCTTTTGTTAGCGGCTTTTGTATTTAGCAGAGCTTTTGTATTGGACCGACATATTAGAACATTCCATGCGGGTGTAAACCCATGTGATCTGTGACGTCATAGCTGTGCGGTGAGAGGAGCCAGAAACAGTAATTGGATCAAACTACGAAGACAAAGTTTCCTGTATACGAGTTCTTCTCCGATTTCATCCTGGGGCTGCAAAAGCTGTTTGTGATGGCCCCGGCAACGACTTTCTTGTTTTTACTTTCAGTTTGGATTTCCCTCTGTTCTGCTTTAACCTTCGACAAGAGAGGTAAGTGAAATTTAGCATGTACGTATGTTTACGAGATTTGCAAATAAACGCATTTCCAAGTTTACGCGTTTGTTTCAGAATCTCCTTTGACCTCCACTCATCGATAAAAATTGCTTCCAGGAGAATGACACTCGAACTCTTCTGTTTTCATTCCTATTTTACGAGTACTCAAGTACACAATTTGAGGCAAACGAACTTGTTTAGTTATTTCTTCGCTTTTAATCTCTACGGGTTGTCTTCATTGGGCATGTAATCTTCAGGCGGAACATCTCAGTTGATGTTGACTATGCCTGTTTTTTCGTTCATAGATATCTAGAAAGTTTTTTTTTTACTTTAGAAACTAAGTTAGTTGTGCTTTCTTATGTCTTCTGATTGTATTCGGAGCCAAACTTCGAAAAATCGCTGTGCTTTGCGATTTGCAATTCCTTCTGTGGATGGAACCGCCATATTGCATCTCCGTTACGAGTTCGGGTTGAATTTCCAAACGTTCGTGTTATTGTGAACGACATATTGATACACTGAACGCATTGACACTGAGTGGAACTGGCAATAATATTGCTAAAATCTTCTAGTATAAGGTACAGTAAACTTCTACAAAACATAAAATGCAAAATGTCTTCGTCTCGAACTCAGTCATTATGGTAAATGTTTCATGAAATAGGCGTTCAACGTTAATAAGTTTCCAAGAATGGTCGCATATTTCATGAAGTAATCCCTCTATTCGTTGGTTTGCTTTGCTTGGAAAAATCCCCCTGAATTAACGGGTAGCCATGAAGAATTATTCACTTTTGGGGTGAAAGTTTATCAGTATGTCGTATTATTAAAGCGGCATGTACAGAACTATTCATACCCGATGGAGTCGCTCAATTTATAGTCTAGTAATTAATGTTCGTTGCAATTCTAGCGTTGTTCTAAACCCATATCTTATCCCTTGGTTTCTATTCAGATATTATAAACTTTAGTTCCATTTCTGCTAAGAGTGATATTTCGACACATACAGTACGTGCTACAAAGCGTCATTTTCTGGAAGCCTTCTGATGAATATTTACCTTATTTAGCAAGCATTCCCTGATTAACGCTCCAACCGGAACATATAAAAAAAGAATTATTTTTGTAGAAAGGGACACCCCTGTACAACAAATTATCATTCATAAATCCCATATCTCCAATACAAGCAAAATTGTCGGTACTGGAATTTTTTGTCAAAATAACGCCAAGGTATTGCTTATTCTTTTTTTCTCATTTGATATACTGTACAAACCTTCATTGATTTTATGAAGTAAACACTCATCCTATACATAACAGTCATAAGTTATTTTTGCCGTAATGAACATCTGAGTGTAAGTGGGATTCGAATTAAACTTTCATTGATTTTATAGGGTATACAATCTTTAGAACTTTATTTATAACATATTTAAGGTCTTCATGCCAGTGGCTGTAGAATTAGTGGTTGAAAAATGCTGGTTCTGGAGAGGGTAGGAAAACTTACAACACTTTGAGTTCTTATTTTTTACCTATTTTCATTAATAACTCTATTACACAGTGCTAGAGACAAGGGATTATGATTTTATTCCCAAACTGGGAGCAAATACG
Source organism: Ricordea florida (assembly GCA_949710005.1). Lineage (NCBI taxonomy): Eukaryota > Metazoa > Cnidaria > Anthozoa > Corallimorpharia > Ricordeidae > Ricordea > Ricordea florida. The sequence continues at coordinate 7,865,490 of OX453272.1, read as the reverse complement.
AGACAGGTGGTAAAGCAAAGAAAATAAAATGTACTCTCTCTTTTTGCTGGCACTTTGTTGTTATCTCATTAACTACAATCTTTTAATTATCCTACTTTGCAAATTTATGCTTCAAAAAGAAAAGCTTTTGTGAAAAGGCATTGAAGTGAAGTAGAGAAGACTACATGGTGGCTTTTGAATGAACAGTTGCATTGCATGGTTTCATTGACAGAATGAGAACGTGGGATCACACTGACAGTGTAACCAAGGTTTTAACTCTAGGGAAAAAAAGTAAAACAAATAACTAACTACAAATCTTGAATTCTTAACAAAACTAAATTAAGGTCAAACACTGATTCCATACAACCACAGTCTTGAGTGTTTAGTTTTTGGCTTCCGTAAATTTCACATTTTATTTGACTTTAAACCAATCAGAGGCAAAATGCAGGCGAAAACGCCACATAAAAATATAGGTATAAGTGAAGAATAGCTCCCAGAATAACCTGTTGGCCGACACCTGACTGACAGTCTACCATCTGGTCACTGATAGGTTATTCTGGGAGCTGTTCTTCACTTACACCAAAATATAAATTCAGTCAGTTATGTTGTGGCTCAGTTTTATCCTTGGTTTAAGTTTTATTTTCCTTTGTTTCAAACTCATTATTATACATTACATTACCACAAAATGAGACAAATAACATTTAAACCAAGGAAAAATTTGAACCACAACAGATAACACAAGGAGGAATTTTTCTTGTATGGAACTGCAGGACATGGTGCTGAAGGAATGGCTTTTTTATTTTTCTGCAGGATTTGAATTTGTTCAAAGGGAGTATGCCCGTGCAATAACAGAAAACCATTCTGTGAATAAAGCTGTGATGCATATCAGAGCAACTGGATGCAATGGCAATGTAGTGTATACCATCAATCCAACAAATACACCTTTTATGATTGACAGTAAAGGCCATGTTATACTGGTGGAACCCCTCAACTACACTGCAGCCGAAAGATACGATCTCGAAGTCACAGCAGTGGGTGGAAAAGGAAAATGTGTTGCAACTACCAGAGTCCATTTTGAAATTCTAAGTGCAAACAGACATGCACCACAGTTTGAATTGGAGAGGTACACCTGTGACATCATTGAAAACACCCGCGAGCTTCGTATAACCCCACCATTGAGAGTTTTGGACAGCGATAAAGGTGACGCTGGCCAAGTAAAGAAAGTCATGGTTGTGGAGTCTGATCTGCCATTTATATTTACAGTTGACAATGAAGGGAATGTGACAGGGAAAGCCACAAAGGATGTGGATGCGGAGGATGTAAAAGACTTCTTCTTTGATATCATTGCATGGGATGGCGGTAATCCACCCAAGTCATCTTATCCTATCAGCTTGGAATGTGAAGTGGTTGATATCAATGAGTTTGTGCCAAAGTTTGTTCGTGACTTCTATGAAGCAAAGATTGGGCATGGAATGACCTATGATGAGATCATTCAGGTATGTAATTTTAAGATCTGATTTCTGATCACACACAGCACAGGGGTTTCAATAAGTCCTAAAGTAGACGGCTAACCATATTAAAGTAGGCGGCTGTAACAGGTGAGAAATTCTGTGACTCAAGAAACTCAAGAGACCAAAAAGAAATTTAATGTGAGAAAGTAGGCGACGATGATTTGGGAAGTAGGTGGCGAAATTCGCCGGTTGCCGGCTTCTATTGAAACCCCTGACAGCACTAAAATCCTGTATATTTACTGTATGAGTGTTGACCACTTATGGTGTGGAGTGGTCCAAAAAAGAAATGCTAAGGGTACCAAGGTCCTGGTTTCCAACGTGGCATCTTTGTTGTCGTTTGCTCGAGTTTCATGGCAAGGCACCTTGTCTTTATCAGCAAATGCTCTTCTGTCACTCTGTCCACATTTTCTGTTCACTGGTAACTCGTTTGATTTCTGCTTTGATTCTAGTGAGACATTGGCTAAATCATTTGATTCTTTGCTATTTTCAGTTCTCGGAACGACCCGTTTCGAAATATACGCTCATTACACACGCCATCTTTTAGAGTGGGTTTACTGCGAACGGTGTGTGGGGTTATATCTTTGAGCGTAGAAAAGATGACACCATTTGTTTTTCGACCTACCGTATTTACTCGTGTATAAGTCGACCTTTTATGACCAAAAAATCATCCCAAAAAATCGCCCTCGACTTATACACGAGTCATACACAAAGACCTGACCAAGCAATCCAAGAAATTAGCATAACAATTGCCTGAAGTCCGTTACGAAAACCGAGTTTACAAAACCAGTTCTAATTGTGCTCGAGTTTTGTCATTTTTCGGCACATTTTTCGTCAACAAAAAAGTGTGAAACTCTAAATGTTAAGTGATTTAAACGCAGACCTACTGGAAATGATTTCTATTGTGTCTCTTGATCTGTAGAGCAGACATTTTTCTTAAAGCTTCGCTGGTGTTTACGGTGCTGAACTTTCGTTTTCATCGAACGATTACAGTAGCTTAGTGACCTGGCAAATGCTGGCAAACACCGCCATCTTTTCCAAGATGGCGGTGTTTTCGTTAAGCGTTCCTTCGAAGCTCTTCGGCATTCCTCTGGTCTTCTAAATCTCCTTTCAAACTCATTGTAAAAGAATTCTCTAGAAAATCGAAGTGCTCGAGCGTGCTTAAATCGTGATGATATATAAACAAGTCCTAATAAACTTCAAAGCACATGATTACATTTCGCTCTGCCTTTTTTATTTTACCGTGTTTTCAGTATATTCTTAGGAAGAAAAGATTAACTTTCTTGGGAAATTTCTACTGGGCTGAATTTCACTACTTTAACCAGAAATGATGAAAAATCCGATTTTTGACCTTGAGAATGGGGGGTCGACTTATACACGAGTTCGACTTATACACGAGTAAATACGGTAATCGTCATCGACTTTGATATCGTAGAAAGAAGGATGCGCCCGTATTACGTGTCTGCGGTATTCCCCATTGCACGTGACTGCGATTTGCGATGGAACTCGAGTGTAAACCTATAGTCGGTTGCCCGACTAACAATGGAGCTTTCCATTTCAGGCTCTTCAACATGAAAGGCTAAACTTGAGTTCAGAGTAAACTGAGAAACACTGGTCACTGTGTCCTCTGCTCCAGTGTAAATAACATTTCCTTGATGAAGGGAGTTTTGTTTATAAAGACATGCAAACTCCCACTGAGCAGGATTGTTATAAGAGTTAAATAAACAGGGATGTAATAGCAGGAAATGCTTTTCGCAGCTTACCAACGATTGTTTCCTATCATATAACTAGTACCATGTGTTGTTGATCGGACGACATAACACGTTAAAAGGCACAGAAAAGTAAAACTTTGTTTTCAATGAGGCTCGGTCAGGCTGCATGCGGTAGCATTACCATCTAGATGACAGGCACTGTGGAATTCGTACACTGTAGATGCAATTGATCACGTCTTCCTACATGTAAATAAATCAAAGTTATAGGCCCTGGATTGGGGTTAAGGTCTCCACACACTTTCGATTACAAATGGGCCATTCTTTTCACACCCGTGTTTAGAACAAATGTGTTGATTGTCTACATATTGGCAGCAGGTCATACAACAAATCACACACATAGTTAGCTGATTTAACTTATTAGGAACCACTCAAGCGACAAGCTCATTATTTTCTAATTACAGAAAAGCACTTGCAAGATTTGATACTCAACTCGATCCTCGATTGTTGCGTCTGGATACTTGACTCGATAATAAGTGTCAACTTACTTTAACATAGTACTGTAGTCAGAAAAAGTGGATAATACACAATTTGCTACAGTCAATCCATAACCTACTTCAGAGGAATTGATTTTTCTCTTCCGAAATTATGCTTTGCCTTCGGTGTCCATGTATTTCAAATGATACAATTATTTTGTTTTACATGTTTGCAACAGCACTGTCTAAAAGTAATAAGTTTATTATTGAAATAAAACTGTTCTTTACTCTCAGTTACCTTTTTTTAAAGAGAAGTGCTAAAACAATTACATTATTGTAGGAGCCCATTTAAAAATGCAGCTGATGGTAACCTTTTTAAATTTAAAAGGCCAACTCACACTTTCAGTAGTTTTACTTTTGGCTCTACAATTTATGTGATTATTTGATCATTTGACATTTTTGATCATTTTTTTTAGTTTTAGTGGAGGTGATAAGCATTTATTTTATTTATTTTGTAAATCATTTTTTGGAGGGCTCCACTGAAAACTGAATAGGCTAGTGGGCTCCTCAGATAAACATTACCATTATTATTATAAAAGCATGCATTTTTTTTTCCTTAAAAATTACAGGTTTCTGCCAAGGATGAAGACATTGGCTTGTTCAATGGACGTATTTGCAAGTACATAATACAGGGTATTGACCTGCCATTCAAGATCAGCAAATCAGGTGTGATAAGTCTTGATGAACCCTTAGGTCCAGATGCTTACGATCAGTATGAATTCCAAGTTGATGCAGTGGATTGCGGAGGAATGATGTCAGTCAAGAGCACAACAGTGTTAATCACTGTTGAAGATCCCTGTCATGAAGGTAGGCCTTTGACGGGAAAGGGTTAAAACCTATCTCCCTTAACCCTTTCACTCCCAAGAGTGACTTTACAGATTTTACTCTGTCTGACGCCAGACGATTTTACTCGTCAAATGGAGACCCCTTGGGAGTGAAAGGGTTAAAAACTATCTCCCTTAAAAACTATCTCCCTTAACCCTTTCACTCCCAAGAGTGACTTTGTAGATTTTACTCTGTCTAACGCCAGACGATTTTACTCGTCAAATGGAGACCCCTTGGGAGTGAAAGGGTTAAGTGAAACCTTATGGTTTACTATCGGTAATTGCAAGCGATGAGTATGGTAATAGGTCGGTGTCTCTCCTGGTGACAGTGGATGCACTGTAGCCTCCTCCTATAATAAATATCTTACAAACTCCTTGGTCTGTTACAAGTTACAGAACCCTTTCCTTGTGTGGAAAAAAACTTGGCTTGTATAATGAATCACAAACCTCAAAATCAACTGGCCTGCAAGTTTCCATCTTGGGCCATTTACCCTAGTAAAAGAATAATTCATCTTGCAACTTAATGTATTTGGCTCAAACTCAGTTAGTAAGAGGTGTGCTTTCTTGTTCATTCAACAGAGTTTGTTGGACCTTCAAAACATGAGCTTACACTCCAGCAGTGTACAGGCAAGGTTAACATCGTCCCTGATCTCGCTCTGAATGAGTGTGCTAGGAAGGCAACCAAGGCTAACTTCTCTGCCTTGGTTCACATGGAGACAGACGCAGGCATGGGTTGTGACAGAGATACATATGAAGCCTCTGATTTGTTTGAATTGTGCGGTGCAAGTGGCTTCATTGATCTCCTGCCAAAGGCTGGAAATGGACGAGAGTGGGCAAAAGCACTGGAGATGGCATCCATGGATACACACTCAGGTTAGATGGTGGTTCTGCTAATCACTGCTATGTATTAAGTTGATTAAAGAAATTTAGTCTGAGTTTTTTAGCCACTGAAAACATAAGCTCACAATCATATTGCTTAGATAGGTCCAGGTAAATTCTGTTTGTACTATGACACGTTCTTTATGCTGGCAGTGACTCTAAAAATTATGGATTCTAGGTTTTGGATTCTCATGACAAAATATCATTTTCTTGCACAGATGAGAACAGCCATTTCTTCAATGGAAAAACTGTCATGAAAATTCCTGCTGGCATTGTCCCAGAGGATGTTGGTGATGCTTTCACAATCAGTACCTGGATCAAGATGGGTTGGTCTAAGTCACGCCAGGTCATAGTTGCTAATACTGACAAGGAGAGGTTAGATCGTGTCCACTTCTCTCTGTACACAATGTCCAACTACTTGGTCTTTGTGCATCGCCGTGATCCCATCCATGCTGATCGTGATGTGTATTGCAATGCAGAGTACAAATACAAGCCAAACATCTTCAACGCTAAATGGCATCACATTGTCGCCGTAGCCAAGGGATGTGGAGTGAAACTGTATGTTGATGGAGAGCATCAGACTCCGTTTGTGAGTGAAGCAAACTGGCCTCTGCACAATTCACAGCTGGAGAGTGTCTTAACAGTCGGAGCTCATTGGCATGGAAAAGAAAAGATGTACAATGACTTTTTCACTGGGTCTTTGTCTGGATTAGTAATCAGACCAAACAGTACAATGAATGAACAGGTAAGTTTTGAATGTTTTAGACTGTTTCAGGGTGAGACGAAAATGAAAAGATGAAGTTGTTACCTGAGGTTACTAGCCTGAAGCTTGGGGGAGCTAGCTAGAAATTGAATTGTTTATAAAGAATAATCAGATTTGTTTAATAACGCAAAATACAAGTAATGATACTAAGCATAGATATAAACTAATTCTTCGTATTTGACATTTTACCTCCATTGACGGTCAAAAATATTATAAATTTACGGAAATCACAACGCAGCTATTGTTGTGAATGTCATGAACGTTGCAACCAGTCAATCAAACTAGCACTGTAATCTGAAGTCTGCCAACATTTGATGAAGTAAATTCTCTTTAAAGCTCGTCAAGCTGACAAACTCTTCCAGAAGTGAGAAAACATGTTTTAAATTACTTGAATTGCATGTTTTCGTTTTCATTTTTTTATCAGATGATAATGGAGCCAGGTGTGCTGGCTTTTCTTCAAGCAAGTTTTTTCTTATTTTGTTTTTTTTTTATAATTTTACATGAAGTAGGCCTTTTTTAGCTTTAAAACAGAGACAAGAATCCAGATTTGGATTTTCCCAACGAAACGCACCTACATTTCCAATAAAATCCACTGCACCATGACTTGGCTGGAATTTAATTAGACTGATTGTCTCACACTGCAGTCGGCAAATATTGTCATTTTCAAAAAATATGTTTTAGTTGCTTATGTAAGCAAGTCATGACAAGTGAGTATTGTCTTTCTCATTTTACACAAGAAAAGATTTATATTTTTTTTTTGCATAGTCATGCAGATTAGGAAATTCTTATTGTCATCTATATAATTAATAACATGTAGCATTCTTAACAAAATTTGATCTCAGTTACATGGAAGGTAAATAATGACACCTGTGAAGCTATTTACTGACGCAACTAAAATGTGGCGCAAAACGTCATGCTACTATAATTTGGCCTCAAAACGTTATCATTTTCTCTCAGGAGCTTTCTGCTACACACTTTTTGATATGAAAGCTCAATTTGTTGCCAGAAGAGAGGAACCAATGGTGCTTGCCCGTCTCGTAAGCTACGATAAGAAAACGCTAGCTAACGCTGTTTTTATTAAGTTGTATAATGGTACATTTACAGGCATATCATCGTACCAACACAAAATGGCTGACTTTCTTGTTTTTTCCAAAACACCAAGAACGCAATGTGACAAGAGAGTTTATGAATAACTGTGACAACTGAAATGTTATCATTGTGTCAGAGTGTTTAGGGTGCAATATAATTATTGGTCAAAAAGTACATGTCAGAAGATTCTTCATAGAAATACCTTGGCAAAAACACCCATGTGATCCATTGTTTTTTTTTTGTTGTTGTTGTTGTTTTTTACGTTGTCTCTGTTCAGGTGTTGAGTTGTGTGATAGGATGCAAAGAACATGTAAATGTGGATGGACCATTACCAGAACATTTCTTTGCCAAGACTCTGGATTTTGCAAACATCAAAATCACTGGGGAAGGAAGTGCAACAGACTTTGAAACTGCACTGCAGAAAGTGGTTTACATCAATGAACGAATGATGCCTACACCAGGAAAACGCTCCATCATGATTCTGTCAGAATTCAACAATGCTGTACCTCTCGCAACTGTTGCTGTGGATGTTGTCGTGGCAGGAAACACCCGGCCAGTGATCGTTGTCCGTGGCTGTAAAGATATTGCAGCAAAGAAGGATTTCTTGAAAGAAACCGGTGTTCCACTGTGCAAGTCCTTTGAGATTGAATACGACGGCTGTGAAGGTGAAGAGGAGACGCCAGTCAATGGCGTTCACTATTTAGATTCCTTGACTGTTAAAGTCAACCCACCTTTCCAGAAAGGAGAAAGTTTTAACTTCCCTAAAGGAATCAGCGGTGAAACAAGACTGAAGGAAAGTGGTCTTACCATGAGCTATAACGATGAAGAACTCGTCATTCGTGGAATTGCTCACTTTTCAGAATATGAAGAAATTCTGCGAGAGATGGTCTATGTGAACTTTGTACCAGATGACATGTTACACCGTGAATTTACAGTAAGTATAAGGGTACTTTGTAAATCAGCTTCTTAATTGTTCATGACTGACACATCTTAACCATCTTGACATATTTCTAGATGCTTTAGGTTGTTCCATTTGTAGTTAATGATTGCCAGCTGAGGTCTCGGGATGTCATGCAAGAAGGAGGATTCGTACAGTATGAACAATTTGAGCAGACTGACCAAATCATAAATTTACATTTCATTTGAGAACAAATGAAAATTTAAACCTTGCCATTCCTATGCAGTTTTGAGCAATTGCTGTTGAACCTGAAAAGAGAACAGGCAGGAATGTGATTCAAACAAGTTTCTACTGTTCCAAAGTTGACAAAGCATTTTGGCAGGGCATCTAAAAGAGAAAAGTGATTGTTGATGACAGAATGGTTTTGTAACATCCATTCTGTTGTGAACAATCATTACAACCCTACAAGAATTGAAATGAACAAAAATATCAAGTCTCAAATCTGTGATTAGTTCCAAAAATTTAGTTGCAACTCCAAAAATAATGATCATAATGGTGTATATAATGGCCAGACAACTATGTCATGTGTTAGTACATTCTTGGCATTCAATTTAAGTAGTCATAAATAATCCCATTAATCAACCAACCATGAACTCGGCAGAAATTTGCATCTGTTTGACCAAGACATTTTGGTCACAAACCTGCAAAGCTGTGTTGCAAATGTACATGTATCAGTCGCAACTTCATGCATTGGCTGTGACTGTAATCTGAATCTATCTTTGTAGATATCGGTCTCCACTCTGAATGGCAAGTGTGTGAGTGACAAGGAGCAGCTCCACCTGACCATACTTCATGAAGAGAACAGAATGAAGAACTATGGGATACAGGCTGCCAAGGTTGAGCAGCAGAGTGAACAGATGCCTGGTATTGTCTCCTTGGAGGGAAGTTTTGGGGTAGCATCCTCAAACTCCCTATCTGCTGGCATTATGGCTGTCATCATCATTTGCAGCTTGTCCATTTTCATCTTCCTCATTGTTTTGGGCATTTACAAGTTCAAGCAGTAAGGATTTATTTCTATTATTTCTGGTCGTCATAGTGGAAATTATCCTTACTGTTTTTTCCCCTGCCTTGAAGCTTTGTTTTTTATAGGGCTTTGATCATTGCTTCTGTTTATTCATGTTGTTTGGTTTTGTGCAAGAAACTACTTTCTAGTACCTGTTGTTTACAGCCTGTCTGTTTTGTACCATAGTATTGAACAAAGGACTTTTTACATTTTCAGAAAACGAATAGGCTCACCTATGCTGCATGCCAATGAAACTTCCACTTGTCTCTTCAAACCCTTTTATTTCCATCTCACCCTGGTTTTGTCAGGACTCCCTAACTTTTGCAGTAGTAAAATTGACTAACCTTTTCTGGCTGGTTTACATCACACTATGCATCCTCCTGCTCTCTATCAGCAGGCATTATGGCTGCCATTATGTCTTTGAAGAGTCCTTTGGGGAAAGTCAACTACCGTATTTACTCATGTACCAAAACATTATACCAAAAAATCGCCCTCGACTTATACACAAGTCATACATAGAGACCTGACCAAGCAATCCAAGAAATTAGCATAACAATTGCCTGACGAAAACCAAGTTTACAAAACAAGTTCTAATTGTGCTCTAGTTTTGTCAGTTTTCGGCACATTTTTTGTCAACAAAAAAGTGTGAAATTCTTAATGTTAAGTGGGTTAAATGAGATCTACTGAATATGATTTCTATTGTGTCTTTTGATCTGTAGAGCAGACATTTTTCTTAAAGCTTTGCTGGTGTTTACGGTGCTGAACTTTCGTTTTCATCGAACAGTTACAGTAGCTTAGTGACCTGGCAAATGCTGTTGCTCGTGTGGTCTTGTTGTAAATCGAAGTGCTCGTGTGTGAAATCATGATGATTACCGTGTTTTCATTATATTCTTAGGAAGAAAAGATTAACTTTTTTGGGAAATTTCTGTTGGACTGAATTTCGCTACTTTAACCAGAAATGATGAAAAATCCGATTTTTGACCTTGAGAATGGGGGGTCGACTTATACACGAGTAAATACGGTAAGTGTGTATGTCTATGTATGTTTATTACAGAAGTTCTCTACATGAATTCTTATGATTTTTTTTGTTATTGTTTGTTTCTTTTTTGTTTCTTTTTGTAGGAGACCAGACACTGTGAAAGTTGTGCCTCCTGGAGATGAGAAAGAAGAGATGTACTGGGATGATACTGGTTTGAGTGGTGTGCGAATCACACTGAACCCCATGCAGAAGTTCCAAGAACTGGACCTGAATGAAGATGGCAACAACACTGAGAAGTCTGACTCTGAAGATGAGGAAGGCAAAGCAACTAAAGGATTGCTTGAATGGGACAACTCTGATATCTGAAACATCTGAGTTGGCTGCAGCTCTTTGCTGCAGAGGACAGTCATTGTTTTGAAGCACTTGCTAGATATTCTGCTCATTGATTTCAGCAGTGAAGTACAGTTTATAATTACTGGCGATGTTTATCTATGTTAAGCTATTCTAAACTTGGTTCTAAACTTTAAACCTTTTTTAATAGATCCTCTACTAACACCACACCCTTTGACATCAGGTGCCAAGCGATTAGTCATCATGTAAGGTTTTTGATAGGAATGAGAGTGTTCAAACATTGCTTTGAAAGTTCTTGGCACATTTGTTATCAACGTTTTGCAAAAGTGAAGATTTTCATGTTTTAATTTATAACTGAACAACCCAGATGATTTGTACTGTGGAGTTAATTATGTTCGATTCTTCTTTAGGAATGTCTTTTTAACACTTTAACTCGGCACAGTTGTCATAAATTTGGTTTCCTTAAAAAACTCAATTACTGCATTCATTTCTTGTTGGTCTGTTGGTGTGGGCAGTCCATCACAGAAGCAATCCTATTTGTGTATAGCGAGTTAGTGAGTCTGTGCTGAAGGTCTTGAACATGCCAGAAGTTTAGTATTTTCACTGTAAATGTAGCTTTCTTGTAAACCTTTTTATATTATTTTGCTAACACAGACCATGTTGTCTTATGGCAGAATTTGTTTTTCCTTTCAATAGATAACTTTGTTTAAAAATGGTAAAAAAATTCAGGTCCATGTGTGTAGGGTGGTGGGTTTTAAGAGTATTCACCATTAATTTGCACTGTAACACCTTTGAATTGATATATCATAGTCAATTTTTCGCGTTTTTGTCTTTGTACAGGAGTTCACTTGTAGGCCTCATGAAGCATTCTTTGTAACACTTGAGTTTAATTGATTTACTATTGATGGAAATGCAGTAAGAAATATAGAAAAAACACCATGTAATTCAGCAGTTTATAGCCAAAGAATAGTTCTTAGTGTGTGGCACAAATTTAATGAGAGTTTGGATGCATACTTTTCAAAATGATTCTTGGGTTAGACCTTACAGGTATTAGTAAAATTGACTTAAAGTAGACCTTAGGGATTTGGTATTTAATGAGCTTGCACAAGTGAACTGTATTTGTAGCAGTTGACTTTGTAGAAGATTGTTAGTCAGAGCACTTCCTCACTTGATTTTTCCATTGTAAGGTCACTACTGCATGCAGTGTAGTGTGATAGTCAAGCATAAGTGAAATCAGTTTGTTAATTCACCAGGGATCATTATTAGTCTTTCACCAAATAATTGTTTTGTATTACCTGTGTTAATATTGTTTATAATCAATAATTCACTGTTTTTTTTCCTTTAACTTTTGATATTATTCTTTATTTTGAACAAAAAAGTCACATTAGTTGTTTAAGTGCAATCCACTGTTCCAGATAAGTGAAGATTTTTGTAGGGTTTTTTGGCACTACTCCACACAAGCTTTAGTTTTTTGATGTTTAAATAGGATTTTGTGGCTTCACATCAACAGCAGATCATTTTTTTAAATATAATCATTACAAATTAGTGCACTTAGATATATCAATAACATAATAGCTTAAATCGGGGTTTCTGTTGTTTTTAGAAACCAGAACATGCATGGTTTTTGGGAAGTCCAAGTTAGGATTAATGATTGAATCCGTGTTGCCTTTGGCAAAATTCCTAGCTTGCACTGTAATGGATGATACGGTTCACTGTTTCGCTTGGACATGCTGTGATTGGTGAGGTGTGGTGAATACGATCTCGAGAAAATGACCAAGCCCCGTATTATGTATATAGAATGTTGTAATATTGCTCTGTGGATGCTATAGGTGGATTGAAATCTTTTAGATCTGGTATTTGGAGGGCCATCAGAGATATTGATTTCTCTCATTCTGTGGAAGCAAGGGTACAGTGATAACTGCCTGAAAACAACAGTGAAGTGTAAAGACTCCCATATAATGTAATACTTTAGTGAAGCATTATTAAACGCGATATGTGCTTGCAATGTTGTTTTGTCTTTTAATCTAACGTACAATGTTATCAGGATGTATCACAAGTCTTGCTGACGTACGCTTTCATATTGTGGCCTCCCTGTACGTGCTGTTTCGGTTTTCGGGAAAAAAAAAATCAGATGCGGTTTTTTGGCGTATTTCTGTGCGGTTTTGCGGTTTTCGGAACCCCCTTACGCCCCCCTCAGAGAAAGAAAGGTAGAGGAATTAAAACTTCTTGCTAAAGGAATGGGTGTCAGAGGTTATAGTGGTATGATAAAAGAGCAATTGGTGGATGTATTGAGGCCGCTTAACAAGAATAAAGAGAGTGAATCTTACCCTTGTCTGTTGTCTACTAAGAGGGGGAAGAATACAGAAAAACAGAAAATAAGAAACACAATACGCGCAGAAAAATAGCGCGCCAGGAGCGCCATAGAAGTACATACGAGTCGAACAAACAATACATAAAGAACCTCTCAAATATACGACTCACAACTGATCAGACCAATCTACTTTCAAAGGGGATAAGGTTTATCCCCACACCCGTGACAAAAGAAAACATCAGGCATCAACTGATGCGAGATTTTAATCATTTTGCGAGACGAATGCGTCTCCAATATATGTATCACGGTGAGAATAGCGAACCACACCCCTTCCATGTTAAATCAAACAGGAACTCACCAGTTCAACCACTAGTTACACTAGAAAGCTATCTAGAAGAGGTTAAGTTACAACTCGCTGAAATAGAGATGGCCAAGCCAAAGAACAACCTGCCTTATAACGAACTCAAAGCGATCAAAGAGCTAAAAGATAACCCTGAAGTTAACATTAAAAAGGCAGATAAGGGTTCCACTACAGTCATTATGAACAAACAGGACAAAATTGCAGAGGGTCAGATCCAACTAAACGATGAAGAAAACTACAGACCCCTCGCAAAACCTATGGTGCAAGAAACTTCTGCTAGGATCCAGCGACTTATTAGAGAACTCCACCAAAGCCACCATATAGATACAATGACTGAAAAATGGCTATCTCAAACAGCAAATCCACCGCGTATTCCAGAATTCTACACCCTCACAAAGATTCACAAAGCTAACCCAGTCGGTAGACCTATCATATCGGGCTGCGAAGGCCCTACTGAACGTATATCATCATCTGTAGATAGTCTGCTTCAGCCTATAGCTAAGCTACAAAATTCGTATCTAAAAGATACGACAGACTTTACCAACTTCCTAGAGAATACGGAAGTCCCAGAAAACACCATCCTTGTACCTATGGATGTGACCAGCCTGTACACAAACATACCACAGGAGGAAGGCATTACTACCGTATGCACCGCATACGAGCGTTTCCATAACAACAAGCCTCCTATCCCAACCCCTTTCCTCAGAGAGTAGCCTCCCTCGCAAACGTTCTTAGGGGTTCGTCACGCGTTCCTACCCCACGAACGTTCGTGGGGTAGGAACGCGTGACGAACCCCTAAGAACGTTTGCGTAGGAGGCTACTTAGAGAGATGCTCAGACTTATACTAAAAAAGAATTCTTTCCAGTTTAATGGAAAAAATTATCTCCAGATACACGGAACCGCTATGGGTACTAAAATGGCAGTCTCTTTTGCCAACCTATTTATGGCAGCGGTTGAGACAGAAATCCTTAATAAGAGCACAGAAAAGCCACTGGTGTGGAAAAGATACATCGATGATGTGTTCTCTTTGTGGAACATAAGAATTGAGGATATAAATGGGTTTATTGAACAGGTTAACAGACATCACCCAACCATTAGATTCACGGCTGAAATATCAGACAAAGAAACCACTTTTTTGGATACTTGCGTCTACAAAGGCGACAGATTTAGACAAAGATCTATCCTTGACGTGCGAACTCACTACAAGCCGACAGAAACATTTCAGTACACACATTTCACTTCCTGCCACCCTCCAGGGGTCAGTAAAGGCTTCATCAAAGGCGAAGCACTTAGGCTGCTTCGAACTAACTCTTAAAAAACTACTTTTGAAGAGAATATTGTAGCATCCAAATCAAGCCTTTAAGCGAGAGGTTACCCAGATAATCTGGTAAATAAAGTCCTCTCAGAAGTGAAATTCGAAGAGAGAAGGTCGGCTCTTCAACAAAATAAAAGAACGCACTATGATTCTTCCTTTGGTCACACAATACCACCCAGCGGTGCCTAATTTAAAGAAAATCTTATTGAGCAAATGGCATCTAATACAGGATCAACCTTAACTCAGTGAGATATACAAAGAGCCACCCATCATATCGTACAAAAGAGGAAAATCGCTCAAAGATATACTCGTGAGATCCAAACTCTAAAGGCTAAGAAACTACACTTGCGAACAGCGGGAGTCGTGTAGGCCTGTCACAACTTTTTTTTTAAACGAGGGTAGATGTAGGTGCATGGAGGTAAATGAAGGTGCATGGAGGTAGATGAAGGTGCATGAAGGTAAATTAAGGCTAATGGAGGTAGATGACGGTGGATTAGGGTAAATGAAGGCTGATTGGGGTAGACGAAGTTGTATGAAGGCTAATAGAGGTGGATGATGGTGTATGAAGGTAGATGAAGGCTAATGGGGGTACATGAAGGTGCATGAAGGTAAATTAAGGCTATTGGGGATAGATGACGGTGGATTAAGGTAAATGAAAGCTTATGGAGGTATATGAGGGTGTTTGAAGGTAAATGATGGTGAATTGAGGTAATAAGGGCTAATGGAAGTAAACAAGAAGACGCCTGAAGGCGTTTACGCGGGATGTGTTGGTTGTTGCTGACGAAGTATGTTTTTTTGCTGATTGTGCGATCATGGATTTCCATGGTGCAATCCAACCTGACTTGCACGTGATTCGGCGTCACAGCCAATAAAAATCCCACAATTTTTTCGGGACGGGCTCGGGATACGGGAAAGTTAAAAAAACAAAGCAATTTTTGACATCCAAGACGACGAAAGGAATGCGCTACCGAATTTTATACGCTGGCTGACTACGTCATCCCGCGTAATGAGTCAAGGATCAGAGGAAAATGGTTACTAACAACAGATCTAACAACACGATTTAGATGTGAATTGGTCAGCGGTTAACTTCAAAACGGCTCGAAACCATTCCTACGTAAGTCTACGACTCCACTATAAAAATATGAACATATATATGACACCTTTTTGTAAAATATGATTCCGTTAACTATAATTTCCTTCAAAAGAAGGATTCGTTTGATGATGTTAAAATTCGAGAGATTCAGCTTGACGCAGAAACTTGTAATTCTAGTTGCGATTGGACTAATTTTGTGGTATTTTGGTGGTAAGTAAGCTTGATAAAGGATCCGGAACCGGGGTTGGGTACACTTTGTTACTTGAAAGTCGATTATTAGCGCTAACCGTGGACTAAACAGTAAGTATAATAATGGACAAAACCTTATGCGACAATTAATCTATTCTGCGTACGTTTTTGCTTAATCTCAAAACCGCCAATATGGTTCTTCCACAGAAACTTGTTACAAAGATTTTTCCCGCGCTCCTTATGAACTACAGAAAGTGTACAGTATGTTTGACAATCAGACAAAGTTTGAGGTAAGATTTCCGCACAGGTCCCTACTTCATTATGCATGCTGTAGTTGAATTGTCTTGGGAAGTGCGCGTGCAAACATTTCTGAGAACGAAACCGTACGGCTACAGCATGCATAATGAAGTAGGGACCTGTGCGGAAATCTTACCAAGTTTGATGCCACGCTGGTTTGAAATAATGAAGTTACATTCATTATTTCAAACCAACATAGCACCAGTCTTTGTCTGATTGTCCACTGGGTTGCAATCTGCACTTTTCCTTTAAGGTTTGACATATGTTTAACTTCTGATGATCAACAATGTTCAGGGAGGGAGTGGGGGGGGGGGGGGGGGAGGGGGGAAATCAGAGATACTGATGTTTCAATGAGCCCTGGAAACTGCCCTGAATGTTTTGTCCCAGATTGAAAAAAATTGAACACTCGACTCATATTTTTAAGGACCTGGTCCCAAACTTCTGCTGAGCAGCTGCAGCAGTAAATACAATAACAAATACTAACTTGCTGATGAATTCAAACTATCATTGTCTTTTGTGTTCATAGGTTCAGCTCCTTCAGATGAACCAGAAACGTCCGAGGAATTTCTTAATGCTATTCAACAGAATGTGATTCATTATTGTAATCATCCCATGCGAGTGTTTGGCACTGAGGGCACTCTCAGTTTGGAAAATCAACATTTTAAACTTGAAATGGTACAGGTATTAATACGCCATGGCGATAGAGCACCAAATGTGGACATTCAAAACATGGATAATGCAAAATATGATTATGACTGTACATTTAACACTGCTAATGGGAATCATAAGAAACTCTTTGAAGAATATGAAGAGTCAGTTAAATATTTTCACCTCCGAAAGTTTGTAAGCAGTGCAAAAAATATTCAACCCCTTGTACCAGTGGGTGGGAGATGCCAATGTGGGCAGCTTACACAGAGAGGCTTCTTGCAACATTTTGAACTGGGCAATCATTTTAAAGAAGCTTACAGCAGTTTGATAACTTCTGATGTCAGCTCAGTCTTAGTGAGGTCATCTGAAAGGCAGAGATGTATACAAAGTGCTGCAGCTTTCCTTTTTGGATTGCTGACTCAAGAGACCATCAGAAAAGGTGTGACCTTGTGAACATATATTGAAAATTTGGGCTGTAATGGCTTTAGGCAGCTTATGTTGCTTACATCACTGGCGATGGAGAATGTTTATATAAAGGATTTGCTTTAAATTATGTCATATTGCATGACACTACATTGCAGTGTGACTTCTGGATTATGCTCATTTCTTTTGTACTGCACAAGCTTGGAAGGGGATTAAAGTTCAGTGTTGTTTCATGTTATGGAGTAAACCCCAGGGGGGTACTCCCTTATAAGGGCTTAATGGGGACATGCGGCTAGTCAGGGTATGTTTTTCGGGATTTTTGTCTTAAACAGGGTATCGATTTATCAATTTTTGTCTTAAACAGGATATCTTTTCTTGGACGATAAACAGCAAAATTTTTACAAGCCGTAAATAGTTTTGTGATTGCCAGTAGGTTAAATGAGAAAGAGTTTCGATATCTATTATTGTCTTACACAGGGTATGGTTTCGGGTTAAGTGTCTTAAACAGGGTATCAAAAATCGGAATTCTGTCTTAAACAGGGTAGGAAAATCAGCGATTTTTGTCTTAAACAGGGTCAGGGTATGAGGGGGGGGTGCCGCACCTCCCCACCCAGGGATATATCGAGTACCCCCCCCCCCCGGGTGAGTGAATAAGCTGTAGTTCTCCCTAACAATGCCAGTGGACTGTCAAGCAAACAGATCTCAATAAGAAAACTAGGCACTTAAAAAAGGTTCTTGCCAAGTGAATTTATCATTCCATAACAGCACCACAGTACACATATAAATGTCAGAGACTAAGTTTTTTTGTCAGGTGTATTACAGTGTTGTAGCTTTCCCTCACCCATTTAAAGATATATAAAACAGGAACAGAAAAATGCTCAATGATTTTTGTAAAAGATAGTTTGTTCGTTGAGCTTGATTTTCTAGGTGTATATAGTTCTGGAAAGAACCTCTTTGATACTGACTCATTGATGCCCTAATAACTTGTGTGGAAGTCACCACCACAGTCACCTAATCTTAAGAGTCAAGTGTGAACTCTGTTTTCAATATGTCAGTCAACATCAACAACAGTTGTTTACAGAACAGTGTACAGCCAGACCATGAAACAGTATACAAACAGACCCTCAAACAGTATGCAACCTGACCATCAAACAGTATGCAACCTGACCATCAAACAGTATACAACCAGACCATCAAACAGTATACAGCCAGACCATCAAACAGTATACAACCAGACCATCAAAAAGTAAACAGTCAGACCATCAAACAGTATACAGCCAGACCATCACATGTATGCTTACAGAAGATAATTGATTTTGTTGTTATGCACAGGTATTGTGATCAACATTACATCAGACATCTGGTTCAGAGAGGATGACAGTGGTATACCTCTAAAATGCCCAACTCTTTTTAAAATGTGGAACCAGTATAAGCAAAGAAAAGACTACACAACAGAAGCAGCAAAAATAGAGCCTCTTATGATGCAATTTGCAGAACTTCTGAGAGTTTCAAGGGAATCATTGCCAACCATTACATAGTGAGTAAATAGCTGTATAACATAACCTCACCATGGATCAGCAGGCCATTATTGATACCACTTTTTATATCCCCATGGAAGATCAGGTTTTTATTCTGCAGTTTCATTGGTCTAACGATCCCATCATTCCCAACTGACCAATAACCTTTTTCTGGACTTTTCAGTTCCATTTTCATAATTTTGGATGTTTAACCATTAATGATACTATTGCAATCTCTGTAAAATAAAATAATTGAACATGTTGGTTTTCATTCCATGGGGTATTTGACCTATTTCTCAGTCACATCAAGGAATAATCTAGCCTTGTGGATGCAGACATTCTTCCAGTAGCCAATTCTCTTCACTCAGATGGAGAGAATCGAGTACCAGAAGACGTATGCATTTGCAGGCTAGGGATAATTCTCCTTAGCAGAACATATAAGTTTTGTTAAACATTTTCTATTAAAGTAGTATTTACTGGATATTTTCAATTTCAGCCACTCTCTAGCCTCCTTGGCCGACATTCTTTGGGCTTTGTCGTGGGTTTCTCCCTAGGAGGGATACAAGCATTAAGAATGCCCAAGTAGGCTTAGAGGGGGGTAAAGGAGGGGTCCCAAGCACGTTTCACGGACATTAAAATGTAGAAATAACACATCACGTTTAATTGGACAAACAATTTTTAAGGTTCATGTATCATTACAGGTAAAACATTCACAGTTCATGGATTTTAATTTCGTGTTTTCACCGGTCACGCCAATTAAAAACACTTAATCACGTATCATGCAATAACCCCTTTACCCCCCTGGGCTAATCACCCCCTTATGACTGACCAATTTGTTTTCCTCAGCTTAACAGATGCCATATACACTCGTTACTGTTACAAACATCCTCTTCCATGTGGGCCTAGAGGATGCGTGTCCCAAAGCATGGCTGCCGAAGCAATGAAATTTGCAAGCTGGGCATTCACTGAAAACTTCACTGCAATAGCTGAAGTTGCAACTCACCCATTGTTAATACAAATGGCAAAACGAATGATTGACAAGTTGCAACAGAAGTCTCCTCTCAAATTTGTGCTATATAGTGGTCATGACAGTACCATTACACCATTACTTTTAAACCTTGGGGTTCACAATAAAAAGAAATGGACTCCTTATAGCTCTAACGTTGCAATTGAACTTTGGAAGGACCTGGATGCCCCAAGCAAAGCAAAGCCTACAAAGTCCTACTATTTTCGTCTTCTTGTCAGTGGCAAAGTAATGACAAGCAAAATGAAGTTTTGTTGGGATGCGCTGTTAAAAGGTGAACTTTGTCCTGTTCAGGAGTTGATTATGTGGCTCTCAGATGGTTCAGGGATACAGGGATTGGAAGAGAGATATCAGCATCTTTGCTCCTAATCATAAATTACGGTCGAACCTGGCTATCTTGAATCACCTGCTATCTCGAACTATTTTTCGTTTTCCTTGAGAGTTCAAGATATCGATGTTCAACTGAACTGCATATTTAATGCTTAGACTATTAAAGGTAAATTACGTATCAACCAAACATGTTGTGACACCTGTTTGCATGGGACTGACCACAGATTGCCCGCAATGGATGGATCTCTCCAACATTTAAAATAACCTTTGCAGTATTAAATTTCTTTTGTGTAATATTTGCACCAGTAAATAGGTATCCATTGTTTCACACTCTTCCTTGGTGCTTCAAGAAACTGTGTGAATGTGACCTCTATTAAGCGGCCCCTTTCATTAAATGGCCACGTTCTAAAGTCCCAAATTATTTGTCACTAATTAACAATTATTCGCCGAAGGCGAAGTGATTATCGGTGAATATTCACCGAGACAAAGTCGAGGTGAATATTCATTGATAATCACTGAGCCTGAGGCGAATAATTGTTTTAGTATAAATACATAGGTGATTATTTCAAAAAAAGAAAAAAAAGCATTGTACAACACGAAAAAATTATATTTCATCAAAAGCGCGCGAACGACTGGCAGCCATTTTGTTCGTCGAGGTGATTATCGGCTGATAATCCGAGATAGCAAACCAATCAGAGCGCTCGATTTTGTATAATCACCTGAGTATTTATACTAAAATGCTTTATTCGATATCTCTATTCAATTGCCACTTCCATTAAGCGGCTACAGCCACTATCTTGTTGTTGTAAGGTCATTAATTATTGCTTTTTTTACCTCTATTAAGCAGCCAGTAAATCATCTTTTCGAGCGAAATGGTGACTGGAAGACGGCAGTAAGAGTAGATGATATCTGATAACATCAAGAACTGAAATTTAATCTCCATTGTAATGACAAGTCACAAACCACAAAATGTATACACGTGGATTTTCACAAATCAAAGGCTTTGAACTACAATAGATTTTGCACAGACTGTTGGCGTGAAAAAGAAAAAGGTTTAAGTTTTGTTTTATATATTTAATTGAATGTATCTTCACGTATTTAACTTTTTTTGAAAATCATTTTGCTATATAGAGTCAATAAATCACCTAGTCTCCTTCGCAGCCATCATTAGGGTTGTCACGCAAAGCTCCTCCCCAGTAACGGCTGCTCACGAGAGAGACACATTCCTTTCCCTAAAATTGACCAATAAGAAACAGGCTTCCATATTCTGGAAACCTGGTCCAAGTTGTTTCGCACGTGTGCATGTCATGTTTTGTTTTCGTGCGCACAGCAAGCGCCCAGCAAATATAACGAGGAATTTGATTGGCATAGCCGATAACAATAATGTGCATTCTATTGGTTCTCAAAAACAAAGGGAAAGGAATGTGTCTCTCTCGTAAGCAACCGTTAGTGGGGAGGAGCGTTGCGTGACGACCCTAATGAAGGCTGCGAAGGAGACTAAATCACCTTGATTGCCATTTCTGCCCAACATATATTTTGACCTCCACTAAGTGGCCACTTTTCTAATTCCCAAGGGTGGCTGCTTAAAAACTATCTCCCTTAACCCTTTCACTCCCAAGAGTGACTTTACAGATTTTACTCTGTCTGACGCCAGACGATTTTACTCGTCAAATGGAGACCCCTTGGGAGTGAAAGGGTTAAAAACTATCTCCCTTAACCCTTTCACTCCCAAGAGTGACTTTACAGATTTTACTCTGTCTGACGCCAGACGATTTTACTCGTCAAATGGAGACCCCTTGGGAGTGAAAGGGTTAAAACCTATCTCCCTTAACCCTTTCACTCCCAAGAGTGACTTTACAGATTTTACTCTGTCTGACGCCAGACGATTTTACTCGTCAAATGGAGACCCCTTGGGAGTGAAAGGGTTAAAAACTATCTCCCTTAAAAACTATCTCCCTTAACCCTTTCACTCCCAAGAGTGACTTTGTAGATTTTACTCTGTCTAACGCCAGACGATTTTACTCGTCAAATGGAGACCCCTTGGGAGTGAAAGGGTTAAAAACTATCTCCCTTAAAAACTATCTCCCTTAACCCTTTCACTCCCAAGAGTGACTTTACAGATTTTACTCTGTCTGACGCCAGACGATTTTACTCGTCAAATGGAGACCCCTTGGGAGTGAAAGGGTTAAAAACTGTCTCCCTTAATGGAGGTCGCACTGTATAATGCCTCAAGCTTGTGTAAGAATCATTTCTAATATTTCAAGCTTTTAGTACATAAAGTAACTCTTATATTTACACTGCAAATAAAATGGAGTTGACCATTTCACCTTTGCAGTTTGTACACATTCTTAAATATTGCAATTTAACCTTCCCCTGCCCCCCCCCCAAAAAAAATTTGGGGATGAGATGGCAAACTTGGATGCCAGTGGCACTGGCTTAGCTGTACCAGCCTAACATGCTGGGACCATCTATGTACTGATACATGTTTTGGTTAGGAGAAGTTGTAAACTGGTCACCCAGAGTACTGTACATATAAAACAACTCAAAGTTTTAGCATGCCCTGCAATGTTCGATTTTATTGTCATTTTTTGATATTTTTTCAAATAATAAACAATGCAAGGTACTGTTCAGTACAAACTACCCAACAATATATAACATGACAATCAATGGATCACCAACAGTAACAAGTCTGCACTCAAATGCTCCTCAAAATGACAATTGCAAGTTGATATGCTACAAGGGTACTTGTGTCTTTGCAGGTAACAAGAAATGTTCAATATCACCAACTAAACATTACTTTTCCTTTTATGTGAGTGGAAGGATCAACACAAGATAGTCTTGGGTCTTGGGAAAACAGTTATAGAATGAACCTCACATCAAACTTCACAGACAAGACTACATTTTTCAAGAAACCTGGTTATTCACCCCATACTTAAGAAACTGAACACTACATATTCTTAAAAGCAATTTATTAAAAAATACCAATTACTTCTCAAACACTAAATTTTGGGTTTAACTTTCATTTCAGTTTTATAAAATGACTGTCTTGTGTGCATTCTAAGCTAAGTAATTTAAAGATCAATATTTTGATAAAGTATTCAACTAGCACCAAATGCAGCTTGCTTTGCTTTGAACGCTTGTTTCCTGGCTTTAGCTTCTTCTGCCGCTTGTTTTCGCTCTTCCTGTTCCTGGCGAATTTCAGCTTCAAACTTGTTACTGAAAGTCTGCTCCTTTACTTTGGCCTCAAAAAACTGAGCAGCACCACATACACCAACTTCATCCACATCAACTTCAGCGAGTTGAGCCAGCTTGCTTAGCCCTGAATCTTCTTCAAGTTCACCAGCTGCTGCTTTTCGGAAGATTAACAGGAACTGGAATGCAAGCAACCAAATGGTTGTAAACAAGGTAATTACCACATGTTCCTGTGTATAATGCACACTTGTGTATAATACACACCCTATATTCCTTACCTTAATTTTAAAAAAAAAGGAAAAGATTACACAAGAAAAGTTTGCAAAAGCATTCACTGAAAGAAGAATGGCTATCAAATTGAAGTAAATCTTTCAGGAATCACCGCTTAAAAAAGATCTGTGTTTTCTTGTTTGAACAATGCTTTCACACTGCAGTTTGAGAATTCCAATCACCACTTTACAAATTCATTTGGAAAATTTGGTCTTGAATCAATTTGGTATCCTTGATGGGATAATATTCTCACCTCTCACTTCTCTACTAAACAACGCATTTAAATAATTAAACAATAAACTGTTATTGTTAGCAGTTACATGTTGGTTAAATGTGGAAGTGAAATGACTAAAGAACTGGGAGGGACTTTTGTTCCTTCTAGAAACTTTACCTGCACTAATATAGTATTACATAGGATTCAAAATAACAGGACAAGACACCAGGTCAATACCTCTCGAAAAGAAACTTTTCCATCATTATCCTCATCAATTTCAGAAATCATTCCCTTCAGTCCAATGTGAGTCTGTGGCGCTCCCAGCTTTTCCATCATACATTTTAATTCCATAAGATCCAGATAGTGATCATTGCCAACATCATACCTGTGTCAAATTAAATAATTAAATTTAATAAATAATTATGGATAATTCATTAAAAAAAATAGGGCCAATGAAATGGCTTGGCCATGTCTTTAAAGATGCCCAAGGACAGAACATAAAAAAAACTGCTCTGACCTGGATACCCACTGGCAAACAAGAGGCACAGGTCAAGATCAAAAATTCACTGATGTAATTATTACAGAATTGTTTGGGATAAAAATATGACAAGAACTATTTGCCAGCCAATTGGCTTCTATTGTTGTCTTATTCACAACTCTCAGAGTTGTCTCTATCTCTATTAAAAATGGCTGTTGTTCTTTAATTGGTACAGCATCCCTTTGGGGAAAAAATATTGTTGGGCCATACCCATCAAACAAGATTTTGGTACCTTTTGGGATGTTTCCCAAAATTCTCCACACTTCTATCACTTTACTACGGGAGGGAGGGCAGGGCACTTCGCTTATTTTCCTCAGAGGAGGAGAACACAAATTTATTTATGTTAGGAAAAAGGGGGGGGGGCTATGTTTCATTCCCTCCAATACGTATAAAATAAATACTATACATTCCAAGAACACAGTGGTGATTTCTCTATGGTGTAGATTCACGTCATTTATAACAGCAAAAGACTACTGTAAATGCACTAAAAGCAATTTAACTAGAGTACAACATTGAAAGCCCAAGCTAACTGTTTGCAAGGCTATACCACCATAAGGTAAAAGGGAGGTGCTGATGTTTCGAGCATTAGAGCTTCGTCGGAGCGAATGAAGGGCTAACACTCGAAACGTCAGCACCTCCCTTTAAGTTGTGTACATAACTGTGATGATCAATTGATGTCATTACATGTTACTCCACAGTTCAAATATATGGTCTTTCATATATTCATTTGAATCATTCTTCTCCATCTATGGACATATTACGAACTCACAACATGACCAGCTCCCAGTTGGCTTGATAGCTCAGTTGGTAGAGCACTGCTCCGGTATCGCAGAGGTCATGGGTTTGAATCCCGTTCAGGCCTGAGTTTTTTTTTTTTAGGCTTTAATTTCACAGCTGCTTAAGTTGTGTACATAACTACGATGATCAATTAACGTCATAACCTCCCTTTTACCTTATGGTGGTATAACTTACTTTATCAATTCACTTGATTATCCCAATTTGTTGTGTTTCAATTCCCCACCGACGAAGCACCAGTTTCTTTAGAAACTATCCCCACAATGTTTGCAAGGCTTGTTAAGTTTACACTTGTTCAACAGATTGATTTGGTCAATGTTACCCAAACTGTACCTGTTTCACCCACATGAGTACAAATCTTGCCACCCAACCTCCCCCTCCCTTCTCGACAATGATTGGGCCCTTGAAACCAATTTTTTTAATGAAACTGTAAAGCTACAGCATGCATAATGAAGTGTACGGTTATGCGGAAATCAAGACGAAAAATGTTTGGGTTTTTTGTGTTCTTTTCACAAAGGGTGACACTATTTTAACGGATGGAAGGTCAGGTTAGTTTAGCATTAATAACTGTCTGTTGGAAAGGCTTGCACGCAAATTAAAATGTCTTCAGACACCAAAAACGAAAAGTATTTTGTTCATACACATAAGCATCCAAGCTTAACTCTGCAATCACATTTCCTATTCAACAATGCTGGACAACCATTCTCTTTCGCCCTGCTCTTTTGCTAACTACCAGTTAAATCACGACATTAAATCGATAACTACTTCCACCAGTTGAACGAGATGCAAAATTGATAAATTTGACTGTAGGTAAAGAGCAATACATGCTGCAGCGTATTCCCTTCAGGTCAGCAAAGGCCACGCTTATCTATCTAAGATATTTGAATGAAATTATAGAATCTTTATCAAATATTTGTCATACTCACGTCTTAAAAATTCTCTCAAAATCTTTTATCTGCTTTCGTGTGAACTCCTTGAACTCCGTGTATGGGTTAAAAACTTGCAGTTGCCGTCGCGGTAGTTCTTCATTTTCGTTCAATGCTTGCCTATGGGCAAGTTTTTTAGCCAGTTCGTCTGTCTCCGACATGTTTTACTAATTTCAGCTCGTATTCGCGCTATAACGAGCAATCACTGCTTCCTGTACAGTGCTCACACCTACCAAATAGAATGAGCACTTTCATTCCGACACATAGTTTCGCCGTGACAATGAATCATGTCATATGATTGGGCACAAGTCGCTGTTCCAATAAAAACCGGCTTGTAATTGGCTCAGAGTTCAATCAAAACATAAAAACATTGTAATCAATATTAGATTTATTCCTAGGCAGTTGTTCATAACCATTTTAGGTAAAATTCACGCAATAAGAAGCCCAGGCAAATCAGTTGACCAAGGAAGTCGTAAACTGAGCTGACTCCCTTTCCTGACAAAAGATTACACGATCGTAGGTTTGGCAAAGCAACAGTATATCCCCATAGAACAACGCGAAGTACGTGGGCAAGTGGGTAAGGGTAATCTCTTAGGAGCCATTACTCCTGAAAGTACGCCTCGATATCGTGTGGACATCTCGTAAACTACGCGCGCATAATTTTTACGCGGGATGAGTCAGCCAGCGTATAAAATTCGGTAGCGAATTCCTTTCGTCGTCTTGGGAGTCAAAAATTGCCTTGTTTTTTTAACTTTCCCGTATCCCGAGCCCGTCCCGAAAAAATTGTGTGATTTTTATTGGCTGTAACTCCGAATCACGTGCAAGTCAGGTTGGATTGCACCATGGATATCCATGATCGCACAATCAGCAAAAAAACATACTGCGTCAGCAATTTTAAACCAACACATCCCGCGTAAACGCCTTCAGGCGTCTTCTTGTTTATTCACAATCCTGGCAAAAAATAAAAAATAAAAAGAAAAGAAAGAAAGAAAAAAGAAAAAAACAAAACAAAAGAAAGTAACACAATAAAAGGGACCGCAACCAGTGTCAACGTATTAAACCAAGGGAGAAAACCTTCAAGGTGAAATGTGAACGATAACAAACACTTTTCGTGTGAAATATCAGTTATACGGCGCCTCATATATAGGGCTAATCAAGCGGTGGAGAAGGGGAAGGGGGGGGGGGGGGTTGAAAAATCCTAGTATTGAAGAGGCGATGGTTTGCACTGGAGATTGGGGCAGGATCTGTAGTGAACGAGCAGCCCGATTGATCCTGGAGTGGCAGACTTAGTTGAGGGTGGCGCAGACATACGAAGTGGGGTCAGTGGGATCGCCGCTGATGAAGCGCGATCGTTCCCGCTGCTCTCTTATTTGTTGCCTGGACTCTGGCGTACGCTTCCGCCTTTGATACCCCCGCTTTGACACTTGGGCGCCAGGTGTCTGGGTGTTTGGCGGTGTCCTCCCAGGTGCTGATGTTAACCTGTGCAGCCGCAAATCTCCCTTACAGACGTCCTTGTAGCACAGCAGCGGTTGGCCCACGCGGCGGACGACATCCCGCAATTCTCCGTAAAGGATTTCTCTTGACAGGCGATAGGGCTCCAGGTGGTGTACGTGGCCAACCACCGAAGGCGTCTTTGGATGAGCTGTGAAGGTATGCTCAGAAAGCCGGCGCACTCTAGGACTTCAGTGTTGGGGACCCTGTCCTGATGTGCAGCAGGCGCCGAAGGCAGCGGAGGTGGAAACCATTGAGTCACCGCTCCAGTTTGCCAGAGATCGTCCACGACTCACTGTCATACCGTGATCGTCAGCCTGAACCCCTTGCAAGCGCGAAACAACTTGTCGACCAGACACTAAAGGCCGTCTTCGCTGTGTGATGTCAGAGCAGCGTCGTCTACAAACATCAGCTCGTGGATGAGCACATCGTAGGCTTTGGTTTTGGCGCGGAGTCTGGCGATGTTGAAGAGTTTCCCGTCTGACCTCGTCTGAACATGGACACCTTCTGTGCAATCGGTAAAGGAGTACTCAGCGGAGCAGCATTGAGAAAAAGATCCCGAATAGGGTTCGGGCTAGAACGCAACCCTGCTTCACTCCACTGCTTACTGGGAAGGCCTCAGAAAATGCCCCATCTAAGCAGACCGTGCTTTGCATGTCCTGATGATAGGAGGTGATGAAGACAAGGAGCTTTGGAGGACAGCCGATCCTAGGCCTGTGGAGGATCTGTTAGAGCCTGCTTCGGCTAACCAAGTCAAAGGCTTTGGCGAGGTCCACCGAAGCAAGGAACAAAGACTATTGCTGCTCTCGACACTTCCCCTGCAGCTGACGGATGGAGAAGATTATGTCCACGGTGGATCTTCCAGCTTTAAGGCCACTCTGCGACTCTGGATAGACTCGCGAAGCGAGGCTCTGCAGACGGATCAGGGTGACCCGGGCGAAGACCAAATACGCAGCACCGAGAAAAGCAAACACGACAGATTTTAAGTCTACCGCGATGCTGCCCTACATCAAAGGAGTCTCAGAGATCCTCCGCCGCAGCCTACAACAAGAAGGCATAAGCGCCGTCTTCAAGTCTGACACGACACTAAGATCCCGACTGGTCAGACCAAAAGATCCCGCTGACCCCAGCAAGCAAGATGGCGTAGTCTACAAGATACTATGCGAATGTGGTAAAGTCTACATCGGAGAAACGTGGCGACCTATGCAAGAAAGAATAAAATAACATAACAGAGACATCCGCCTCGCTCGAATTCAAAACTCCGCCGTTTCAGAACACACCAATGAAACCGGACTCAAGCCGCTTTGGTACGAATTAAGTTAAGTTTATTGATCGTGATAACCAATGGTACACGAGGAAGGTGAAAGAGGCAATTCACATAAGACTGCACCCTATAAACATCAACAGGGATAACGGAATTGAAATTCCAGAAGTGTAAATGCCAACAAACAAGAAACACAACAACAAACACGCGGCAAGCCAGCGGACTCCTGAGGAAAACGCAGCAAGCAGGAACAATAGCAGGATCGAAACGCACCAATCAGAGCAATGGTGAGCCGGAATCTGTCGACTTCATCGCCTGAAGAGAAGAAGACCAGCAGTAAGCAGTAAGTCCGGAGCAATTCATCGATATTAGAGTCATAACTGGCACACGTTAAAATACGGGCGGCAGGATTTTGGAATTTCTGAAGATTTTCGGAGGGACCACTGCCACAGTAATTAAAATGTGGTTGAACTAGGCTGACATAAACATTACTTAATATATTAAAAGGTACAAGATGTCGTATTCGCTAAAGTGTGCCCTAATCAGAGAGTGCGTTCCTTTGGTATGATCCAAATTTGGATTTGTGATCCGAGATCACACGGATCATAACGCATCAAAGGGACCGATGAATCCTTCTCCAGAGTGGAAGGGTCAGGGTTTGAGAACCTTAGGGGCACACAGCCATTCTAAATTGTCAGGAGTATCCCCTCCCTCCAGGGGAGGTTAATCATAGAGATGCTGAAGCAAATCATTTTGATCTGTCTTCTTTAAGTGATGTCTTTTCCTTTGCACGATCACATTAATCCCACACAACTTCCCCACCAAGAAGCAATCCAACAAATTAATTCGTGATTTTGTTGGGAACCAAGTTCAACAAAAAATCGCCAAAATTTCTCGTCTTTCTGTGAAATGTTTTTTTTTTATATTCTCTGATTTCATCAAACAGGCAGCTCTTAAAAGAGCGGCCATGGGATTCCAGTGGCTTTCTCAACCAAGAAAGAATCTTTAACTACTACATCTGACTTCTCTTAAGTTTTATATGAAATTGATGCATATGAACTGACTATTAATACACTCATTTTATTAAGCTGCCAGTTACAAATTAACAATGCCATGATGAAGACATTAATTAGTTTAAGTCATTCCATGTTCAGATTTACAGATATACAATTATCTTAACTACGTTCAATAAGCAGGCATGTCCATCAAATTGCAAGGAGTGGACCAAGGAAATCTAAATAAATCAGAAATCTTCACTTCAACTGCATGTTTCCTGACTGGTTTAACAATACAGCATCATCCTTCCACCCACTAAGCAACAAGGACATAGTAAAATAACACTCTTATCTACTACAATCAAGTTGGAAGCTATAGAGGTTGGTATGTGTAAAAACTGTCAAAGATAATTTTTATTTTCTCATAGGGGCTTAGAGGATTAAACAGGCTATTCCAAATAACAATAAGCAAGAAAGAACTTCTCACGACTCAGCAGCACAGAAAATGACAATATGATGCATTTTTTATCTGGCAGTAATGCCCAACTTTGGGGTTGAAAATAGCACTTGGTAGTATGTTGAGGCATGAGTTGAAATCCACAAAATCTCTAGTAAAGGCAGCTATGTGACATTCTCAGCCACTTGTATCCTTGAAGATTTAACACAGTGGCATCATAAACCTTACACAATGCAGACTCTTGTACATGCCTGTAGATAAGAAAGGACAAAATATTCCAGTTCCAATCAAAGACTAGAAACAATAATCGAGTACTGTACGTGTAAATATTAATCCTCCATAACTGAGATAATAAACTCGACAACTGGAACATGTTGTCATGGTGTTGAAGTTAAACCATTTCATTGTTGGTATTCTTAAAATCCCCACAACACCTGCTAGTTAATTTATGATGGGTTTGAGGTTAAACTGGCTATAAAGACAAACAGTGATCATGCAGCAACTATGGTAGTCTGCACGACACCATTTTACCCAGCATAATAATAATAATAATAATAAAAGCATTTATTTATACACGATAGTTAAAAATACAGCATTGCTGATGTGGTCGTGTACAATCTAACACGTTAAAGTTACAAATTATAGAATAAAAGCTAATCGAATAAAGTAAAATTGTCTAAAACATTGCTCTTGGTTAATTTACTTTACGTTTAAAACTATTTACATTATCTTCTGCCCTAATATCTTAAAATAACTTAATAAGGTTCCATAAGATGGCAGCATGGTACGTAATAGATTTCTTTAAAAATTCAGTCCTTGGGCGGGGCAGCGAAACGCACATCTTCTGTCGCAAGTTATATTAGTATAACTATTTCATACTTTTCTTGGAATACATCTTGTTTTAGTCCTTATTTTAAAAGATCCAAAAACTTCATGGTCTGCCAATTGGCTCCCAAGTGGGGCACTGAAGGTCAACCTTCACTTGCCAAATTGTATTTATCTCCCACCCCTGTGTGGAACTTTTGGGATATTCTAACTCAGGTGCGGTGCAGCCACGTCAAGAAATCATTTGACTGTTTAAACAATCAATGGATCTGTTGAAGTCCTCACCTCATAATATGTACCCCAAGATCTTGATATCAAGATAAGTCTACTGTTTTACTTCCTTGACTTGTGGTGCCTCCCCCTTTGTTGAACAACCACAGTCTGCCTCCCCTGATGATGCTGCTGGCCCTTCACCTTCCTTTGATTCATCAGCTTTTATCCCCAGAACCTCAAAAATATCTTTATTAGAGACATGATCTCCAGGGGATGATTGCTTATGACTCAACAGGACTTTTTCTCCTCCTGATGTTACAATTAACATGCCACCATTAAGCATTCCATCACCACGCAGATTCCCCTTGATTCCTTTGGAATTAGCCTTCAAGACACAAGAAATTCATCTGAGATTTTGGGTAGGGTTGTGCTGCTGTGACCTGGGCCTGGGCCTAAACTAGAGGGGGACATGAGGAGGGTCCAAATACAGCAAAACTGCACAGGCAAAAGTAAAAACACTGCAATCACGTGGTAAAACTGTAATAAAATTTCAAAAAAATGCACACCACTTAGTCTTGCAAGACCACAATATCATACTTTCAAATCAAAATTTCCATAAAACTGTAGCAGAAATACAGCAAAGCCATGTTACCACTTGGGATACAAATTACTTAACCCTTTAAGCCCCAATAATGCCTTTAAAGATTTTACTCTGGCTAACGCCAGACGATTTTACTCGTCACAAGGAGACCCCTCGGAGCTTAAAGGGTTAAAAACTATCTCCTTAAACCTTTAAACCTTTTAAAGACTTTACTCTATTGTAGTTTTAAATCACATCCCCCAATTAAAAGAATTTTGAATTTTTCACATTTGTTTCACCATTACTTGATGCACTTCTCTAATTTGCAAACACACATGCAGAAACTAATCAAAATTCCTTTGTTATCACAAACAAATAAACAATTGTCTGATTGGATGCCTGTTTAACCAATAAAAATTTTTGACACAAATTCTGTTTTTCCAGCCAATCTTCTGCTTAAGCTACAGCTAAAGGTCCTCTTTCTGCTTTTTTGGTTGTGGTTAACATTCATACAGGGCCTAGTTGGATTCTGGGAAGAATGCATAGTCGATATGATTTTGAAAGAAATTGTTTTTCAGGGGGTCAGGGTGATTGTATTTTTTTTTTTGGGGGGGGGGGGGAATGCAGTAACAGTGGGTAGTGGGTGGAGGGGTGCAGTTAGGGGGTCCAGATGACAAAAAATCTCCAGATTTTAGATTGCCAAAGGTTGGCATCTCTGTCTTAAGTTCCCCACTATACTAGATCTAGTTCAGCTGAATTTTGCTACGTACCCTACGCTAGACTCGTTTCTAGACTCATTTCCCTCCCTATTCCAAGTCATGTTTCAAATTATAGCTATCTATCAACACTTTCTTGCTATAGATTGAGTTGTGGGTAATTTCAACTAGTTGATTTGATTTCTTTTTGAGAGACGATTCCCAGTTTCCCTAATTTAGACAATAATGTTCAATCAGGCAATTAGTTTCCTGGAAAATGATTCCCTATTTTAACCCACACTGTCTCATTTCTATTCCCCAACCCAAACAAAAGTGCTTGAAAACCATACCCTTAACAGCAACACATAACTATACAGCCAATTAGAAGACCCTCTCTCTCTCTGAGTAGCAACTGAAAAACCCTGCCCAAAGTGCCTTTCTCTCCCATCCAATAAATTGGACTGCAACTCACCTTTGATAATGACATCCTGGTTTCTTTGGCTGCTAACCCTCCAATGACAGTGATAGCATTATACCTTCAAATAAGCAATTAATATGTCAGTCAGTCCAGATCTACTTATCTTTCCACCTGTAAATCAATCTTTCTTTGAATTATTTGTCAATATTTCAAGTTCTTAATAAAAAGAAATACTGAAGTCAAGACTTACTGAGTTCAAGGAGAACTTTCATAGGCCTTGACGAACAGTTTTCCAGGAATTAAATCATGTTGTACATAACTAAGACATTTATAAGCTATGTATCTGTCATTGAAAGTTCATTCAATTATTAGTGAATTTATATCATATAGCATTACTAACGAGTATTTCTAACCGGAGGTAGAATATATAAGTTTAATTCAATAATCTCAGTAAAAGGACAGTTATATATAAATAAATTCAACAAATATTTACTTAAGTCTCCTAACTAGTAATAATTTAAGTGACATTATCATTCATTCAAAATATTTTCCCGCTTCTGATTGGCTAAAAGCACATGTTTATTTCACCATAACTAGTTACTGATGACCAAATTTGGAAGAATTTGGAAGAACTTTAACGAGGAAATGACGCCAAAAATGCAGCGTTTTCGCAGGTTAAGGCACCGTTAACCGAGAAGACCTGGGGACGAGCTTGTGTTATTTTGTTGTTTTGTTATATTGCCGGTGGGTGTGAAATTTGTGAAAATAAAGCTCATTTTCTCCTTTAAAGTGTTTGAAAATATTTTGATAAATAATAAAGCAATTAATGAATTCGGCTTTAGTAGGATACCGAGGCCATAGGCCGAGGTGGATAACACCCTTCCGAGATCCACTTAATTCTTCATATCCTGCTCAGCTTCATTCATTAATTGCTAATTAACCTAACGTCTTCAACTGGAGTTAGTTTCTTGATGTTGTTAACTGCATGAACCACAAGTAACAATCATCACACCACAATAAAACAATGACAAAACACCACTGAAGAAACATTCAATTACCGGTACTATATGACAATTGCCATATCAGACAAATTATACAAATAACTACTGATTCATTTCAATCTGTCTTGTTTGAAATTTTACTTTGACTTTTCAGTTTCAAGGCTATTGAAAAATCATACCTTTTGAATCCCAAGTCTTTATAACACTGCTGTTTTTGGTCAAGGTATAACTCTGTGGAAATTAAAACCATTTTTAGTACAGGTAATGACAGAAAAACCCAAGATAAAAGAGTTTTTTGTGCTAAATATACCTACAACAAATACCTTAATAAAAGTAACATTATTAATACAACATAGTCTATAGACTAACCTCCAGTAAAGAAGTTTCCTTTCTGAAATTCTTCAATGCCCAATTCTTCTAGACCAACACCACATAGCCGCACATTGTGTGCATCAAGCCGTGGTTTAACCGAACTGAGTTCAGTCGACCACAGCCTGCACAATTGTCATCCAAATCGTCGCAGAAATACAACTACTGCTGTTTGCTTTGCCCACAAGCTTTGCAGTTCAACTGACTTTAAGGACAAAAAAAGAACATCAAAAATCATGAAAAAAAAAAAATACTTTCTACACCTTGATGTCCCAATAGAAATCTGCACCTAGAGTAATTTTACCAATTAAAAATTCCTGGTAGGGAAGACAGATAGTAATAATGTGAGGCAATAACACCAAAAGTATTGTAACAGACCATTCATAATATACTTAATTATTATTATAAATACTCTGTATTCATATTCCAACTTCTTGCCCTTATTTACAATGCATAACACTCAAAGAAGATTGTATATCTTGACATTGAGTCTTAAATGTTTTCTTAAATTGGTAACAATGCAAACAATAATACTATATTTACATTTTGACCAGTCTGGTAAATTATAATGATAATGAGAATTATAATGAACTTGTATAGTGCACTTTTTCATATGAATATGTTCACAGGCACTTTACACTTCTATTGGGTGAGGTTAATTAACTCTAAATCTATAGTCTATTACACGCTTCAACAAGATGATAACAACAAAGTTATTTTTGGTGAATGACGAGCATTTATTAATATCAAAAGGAGACTAATGCGCTACCTATGATAAATCAAATTTCTATATTTAAATCATGTGTAAACCCCAAAAGCGACTGATTTCCTATAACATCAGTTTCATTTACAAAGAATATTATCTAACTAGCTACAGTGTAGAACTCGCGATGAATAGATAGGCTATATAATGGCGAAAGATGGGAACGTGAAAAAATGACTGGGGTGTATACAACATGGCCGGTTACGTAACAGCACATCCTACCATGAAACAAAATTGTTTCATGCATTTAAAAATGAATCTAACCTAGATATCTCCAAGCACCGAAGAATAGTATATTTCGCTCCGTACATATTTTTTACATTCACTGAACGACTTTTCAAACTTGTGAGGACCTGCACCCACGCAAACCAACTACGCAAACCACGTCAACAGCTTTATTCACTCCCCCTCACAAAAACAACATCACTTTTCCAAAATAACTGCTGCGAACACAAAACACAGCTTTCTTACCTCTCCTGTAGCAACGCACTTTATGATATTTTGTGCTACTTTGCTTAAATCCATCTTCTCTACAAAGAGAACACCATGGGACGGTGCGGTTGGCCGAGAGAGTCCCACCTTTGAGTCAAGTCACGTGGGATATTGCACCGTGACCGTGACGGAGGGGGTCTGAAAATGTGATACATAAGAGAAAAAAAGAAAACAAAATTCCTCCGACTTTTTCTACAGCTGCCAATTTTTTTTTCTCATACGAAGAACGGGAACACGACTAAACATGCACTAACTCGAAGACGTATCCACGCGCGCGTATTGCTCAAAAGTTCCGTTACACAAACACTGCACGTTACGGTATACATTTTAAAAAACTGGTCACATACGAGAAAAAGAAATCGATAACTGGAGATTATTCATAAAATAGGTAAAATATATTCCGTTCGGCATTGGAGCAAAACATCTCAGCTAAAGGACAGGAAGACTTGATGCGAGTCACAGCGACATGCAAGCCAGATACTGAAAAATTTGCATGGTTATTCTCCCTCTCTAATTTCTTACATCCTTTCCTCTTCAACAATGTGCATGGTTATTCCCCCTCTCTCGTCTGTTATCCTCTCCTCATCAACACGCCCGTAAAAATAATTGCAGTTCCAGATGTAAGAGAGACAGAAACCAATCGAAATAATGAAAGTTACGACTTCATACTGATCGAGATTGGACTGGTAATAATGTTTACATCAATTTGAATGACATCCGCTTCCGATCTTTGACATAAGGATTGGATCCGACATATACTCGCCGCGACTGCAAGTCATTTGCATGATACTGAAAAAAGGGGATAAAAACAAGTGCTGTTCTTTGTTGAGGACTGAATTTTTCCGTCTGTTGGCGCCCAGAAATTCGGGTTCAGCAGCAACTAGACTGGCTGTCTGTCACTAAGGTAACTGAATCCTAAACGCTGGGTTACGCAGGAAGCTACACCGGCCATCTTTTTGTATCGTCAGCGGCGAAGCCAAATTTACAGGTGTTTACGGAAATCTGAGAACTCGCCGAGGATAAAAACAACGATAGAAATGTCAAGATCGGAATATACTCGCGCGGATTCCAACGATACAACTTCAAACGTTCCGTTACTGGCAACTGATTCCACAGACGACGACCCATTTACTACCGGCCAAGAAGGCCGAAGCATTTCAGATCGAAATGACTTAGAGGAAGGGAAAGTGAATCTAAAGTTTGAGCAACCTGAGACACGATTTCTACGGGGCGTGAAGGCCGGCAAAGTCACCATTCTTGTAGCTGTTATCGTTTTGTTGTTTATAATATGCATTGTCCTTGGTGTATTACTTTCGAAAACGAAGAGAAATGGCTCTGCGAAATCGCCGTATCAACCTTGCGTTACTCAGGGATGTATAGACGCGGCGTACCATGCTTTTCACTCCATGAACACATCAGTGAATCCCTGTGAAGATTTTTATGAGTTTGCTTGTGGTGGGTGGGCTTTGCAGAACCATATTCCAGATAGTAAACCTGTATGGGCTGCTTATTTTGTCCTCGATGAGGAAAACAGAAGGTTAATTCGACAGCTTTTGACAAGTTTACCCTCGAAAAGTGCGAGCGTGCAGAAAGCGAAGATATACTACGATTCATGCATGAACAAAGAAGAAGCTAACAAAGTTGGAGCAAAACCTCTCCAAGACATAATAAGAGATATTGGAGGATGGAATATAAGTCAAAACGCCACTGAAAAGCCATGGAATAAAAGCAACTGGAAATTGACCGACATGTTAATCAAGGTTCAGAGAAAATACGCGACTTCTGTGTTGTTTGAAACAGAGGTTTACACAGATGACAAAGATTCAGCAAAACATATCATTAAGGTATACTAAAGTTTTCAAATATTTATATCTTTTTGACAACAACGTGTGTTGGGTGGTGGACTGGAGCGAGTAAGGGCTTACCCCCGCTGCTGTAGAAGATAACCTCTCCTACCCCTCCCCCATATTAACCACCTCGGTCAGCCACCCTTCGTCTTTTAAGTAATGGTCCGCGTAAGAACTAGGCAGGTCAGACGCAAAATCGATTCAAAAGTGTGAACTCTTAATTGTTAATATCAATTAAATCGACGAATCTGATTGGTGGACGGCCAAAAATCGCCGAAAAAACAATGAAAAACCCGACATAAACAACATTTTTCTCCTTAGTTTTCCCCTGGTCCCTCCTGTCTACCTCACGGTCAAATATTAGCATTGTTCTATGCGCCAATCAAAAGTTAGAGTTATTGCACTAGCCTATTGTTCTTTTGCCTAGTTCTTACGCGGACCATTACTTAAATGAATACGTTCAACTATTTTGTGACATTGTGGCAACAAGCATTGGGCCCGCGAGGGAAACGGAATTGCATGCGCTCTCCTTTTCCCCTCCTTCATTCTACGCGCTCGTGTTTGGTCTTCTCTATTTTTCTTTCCATTTCATATCCCTCATTATCAGAAAGTTGATATACTTCTTAGCCTTCGTTTTGAACAAAGCAGGAATCCATGTTGTGGTTTCCTTTGCACTGAAATATCCATCGCGCGACAGGAGCACCCCTTTTACAGCGCAACCACTCGAACCAAGGCTACCCACACAAATTATCATACAAATTGTGAATGTCTGTTTTTGACGCTGAACAACAGATTGTGGCGAATTTCTACGGACGAAGATGATTCTTTTCAATCTTGATCTGTTTTGTACAGTTAGAGAGCAAATTATATGCATTTTACACGAAATATAAAACGTTTGTATAGACTATTGTTTCATGATCTTCGATCGAGATTGAACAATTTATGAAATTTTGTTTGGGATGCCTTGGTTCGAGTTGTCGCACTGTAATGTGAAGCAAAACACAAGCGGAAGAGCTGAGAGCGGCGCGGTTCACAAGGCTACTTCTCACTTTTCACTCTCCCTTTTCCATTCGCTCCAACGAAGGGCTAACGCTCGAAACGTCAGCACCTCCCTTTTACCTTAGGTTGGTATAACTTACTGTATCAATTCGTTTCCAATATTCCAGCATATCCCAATTTCTTGTGCTTCTCCGTTTTTTGACTTGCTTTCCTCTTCACTTTCGACTGTTTAGGGAAAAAAGACGGGTTGCCTATAATATTATTGATATGAAGGTTCCCGTTTGATTACAGGCTGAAAACAATCCAGCAATGACTGTCAATTCCAAATTTTCTGTCTCCCTCTTTTCAACAGCGCTCAAGATCAAACCCTTCCCTCCCCGCTCTTCCCTTCCCTCCCCGCTCTTCCCTTCCCTCCCCCCTCAGTCTACCCATTCTCATCCTTCCTTTAATTTTGGGTGTTTGTTCTGTGTTTTAAGGTTGATCAAGGTGGACTGGCTCTACCAAGGAGTTATTATCTTCGAAATGCGACGGATAAGGTGAGCCAAACATTTAACAAGGGCTTGACTTGTACTCGAATTTCAATGTCATCCGGCAGTGCAGTCTTAAAAATAAACCGACAGCAGTCTCGCGACGAAAGGCAAGGAAACACTCAGACGCGGATCTGACACCAAAAACAGGCTGCTCGAAGTCGAAGAAATCACGAGACTTTGAGGGTGCCCAGCAAAGCAGTACAATAGATCAACTGTCAGCGGTTATCCTTGTTAGTAAGTCAGTTCCACTCGCAGTTATTAAACATAGGTCCACAATGCGTACATATGTGGCTTACTAGACCACGTGACAGGTGCTTGACTCTCGTGGACAAATAAATCCGATCATGCCATAATGTGGCTACACACTTCGTGTAAGCCACACAAAAATCACATCCTCCTTAGCAGTGAGTGAAGTTTGTCAGTTCTTTCCGCTTTTTTTTTTCAGGCCTTGGTTGCATACTTAAAATATATGACAAGAGTTGGCACTTTGCTGGGAGGAGACGAAAAATCTACGGAAGTGCAAATGAAGGATATCATGAGGTTTGAAATAAGACTGGCAAAGGTTTGTATTTTGATTCGTCCATAATTCAGCGCGCTTCTTCTTTCCCTCACTCTCTCCTCCCCGCACTTTTATGTGTTGTTGTCTTACGACAACGTATCTCAAGTGTTTCTGTTTTCTTGATTTTTTGCTTTAGATCTTTGTGCCTCAGATTAACAGAAGTCAGATCGATGAAAAGTACAACAAAACGACACTTGCAAAATTACAAACGCTTTGTCCCAAGGTAAGAATAGTAAAACAAGCAATATTATAGTACTGGCGGTTTCAGTAACTTTCCAGAGAATGGTCACACTGCATGGTTTGACCACATATGAAAAAGATAGAACCACACTGTACAGGAAAACAAACATTACCACAGTACAGTACTGTTCAGTAGCTTTACAAAGAATGGTCACACTGCATGGTTTGATCCACAGATGGGAAGCGGCGCGGCTTGGTTGCACGCTGTAGACTTTTTTTTGCATAGAATTAAGTGAGTTTGATGAGCTTTTCACAGCAACATACTTTACGTGATTTGTATTTGCAAACTTTGCTAAATAGACGTTATTAGTTTGAAATGTTATCATTTCTTTTGCTGGTCAGATTTCATGGAACACGTTTATGAGAGGTTTATTTCAAGGAATCGCGGATGACATTACAGAAAATGAAGAAGTCGTTGTATATGCCACTCGCTACCTACAAGAATTGTCTGCTGTAATACAGAATACATCAGAAACGTATGTATCCTCTTTGATGTTTGTTTAACCCCTTCACACCCAATTTTCTAAGGAGTATCTCTCCTTAGTCAGTGCTCATGCTTTCCTTTATACTTTAGTTAAGAGAATTTGTATTACATCACATCATCCTTTTCCGATTCCCAGTATCTGAGTAGCAATGGTATGCGTGTTGTGCACTTCCTCATATAGAATATGTCTTACGAATATAGTACAGATTCCGAGTACATGTGATGTGCTAGGTTTGGTCATAGAATCATAGATTTACTTAGTTCATGTAGTGACGCCCTGACGCTTTGAGACATCACTTAACTAAACGCACGGTCACATCACGTATCGTAACCGCATAGCGTATCACTTGAACGTTTCCTCTGCAGAGTGTTAAACAATTATATGATGTGGCAAGTTGTTTACGGGCTGGCGCCAACTTTGTCTGACGCGTTCCGTGACGCACATGAAGAACTGTTGAAAGTGCTGATGGGAACGACTAAATCAAAAGATCTGTGGAAACGATGTGTTGAAGAAACTGACAACGCCGTAGGTATGGTGTTAGGAGCTCTATACGTCAAGAACAAGTTTGAAGGAACCAGTAAACAAGAGGTATAATTTCCAGTTTCATCAAGTTATTTGTTATTTTTTTAGGATGTGTTTACACGTGAAAGCTCGCCCCTGCGCGAGTTTCTCGAGTCTACGTGGTAACTAAGTGCGCGTGCGCTAGTCGTTTCAGTGCACTGAAATGCCGACTTCATGCTTGGTCGAGAGGTCGTCCTTCGTTTACATGATACCAGTGCAACATTTCGTACTCTCCGTCACGTGTGCCTTTTATTGCTGGTATCATGTTAACGAATACAGAGCCACAAGTAGGCATTTACACAAGTTTCTCGGATTTCTGGACGTTTTTCGGACGGTGGTGGGATTTGGGGGAGGAGGGGCATGCGAAGACGGCTTTCGAGGGGGCCGTCGCAAAAAGAAAATAGAGAAAAAGTGGGCTCACCTGAAATATTTTCGCAATACTTTGAAATGGCATAATGTTTTAACAGGAGCCCATCAATGAAATCGCTGCTTCAAAATGGGGGGGGGGGGGGGCATGTAAAAAAAATTGATAAAAAAATTAATATTTTTTTTTACTATTTGAACTTTCCTATCACTAGCAAGTCTGGATCGGACAGGTAAAGTGAATGATGATTAGCAGGGAAAAATCACTTGCCAATGACATTTAACATCTATAAAAGTCAACACATAATAGAATAATTTTCATGGAGGACAAAAGCATTTACAGTTGGAAAGCAATTCACCACAAATAACTTTCAAATTTATTTTTAGGCAACTGAAATGATTGGTGCAATACGGGCATCATTTAAGAAAAGCCTACCTAGCCTCGATTGGATGGACGATGAGACGCGCAAGGCTGCGGAGGACAAGGTACTAGTTATGATCACCGTGGTGTTTTGCTCTGATTTCATCATTACATGAGTATTCTCAAGTTATTGAAGGGAATGAAGCAAACTTCTTGAAACCAGGAGCGTGTTTCTCATAAGATCACCAACCAACTCTTCAAATCTCTGGTGTCCGTCGCAGCCGTCGTCTTGTTCGTCACGCAACGTTCTTCCGTGGCACTCGTTCACAGATATTAAGAGGAACTCATTAAAATTCATACCAACATATTCATATATTCGATACTCAGTTTGTGGCAATCACGTGGTATGTATTATGATAAGGTCCTTTTCATAGGTTCTGTCCTCGTATACCGATACACATGGGAATAACCATTGTATTTTCTTTGTTTTGTAGTCATTGTTTAGCTCCAGTGTATTGCTTGGTCTTTTGTACCGGTACACGAGGACAGAACCCTTTTCATATCTGTGAACGAGTTTCACACGCGGGGAGAGACGTCGCGTGACAAGCCAGATAACGGCTGCATTGGAGTTTACAAACTCTGTAGGTGCAAACGTCAATTCCAAAATCGTTATTTTTTTTTTCGTTTCCAGGCGGATGCTGTGGTTGATATGATAGGATTTCCTTCCTACATCCTTGATGAAGATAAATTAGAGACGAAATACTCTGATGTGAGTTCTGTTTTAATAATTAAACAGTTTTTACAGGAAACGTTGCTCTGTGTTCATGGGCAAGTACGAAAATTTAGATTTCTTTCCACCAAATTTAAAAAGAAGCTGACGCTTTCAATAAAATGGCAACGACCGCTGTTTTCCCATATCTCCTTTCAACCACAGATAGCTTGTGCCAGGCTCTCGGTTCGTGAGCAGGATCGAAACAGCGGGTGAGCGGCGGGAGTCTGGCGATTTGTTCTCTCGCTCTCCCGCTTTTCGATCGTGCCCACGATCCGGGAGCCTGGTACAGGCTAACCCACAGAAGGCGGGAAAACCCGAATGCGAACGCCAGATTGGGATGCAAAAGACTCCCTACCCCTACCCCCTGCGTTTCGCGTTCGCCGCGTTCCCCTCGCTCACAGTTTTTTTTTTGTTTCGATTCTTTTGCGTTGAGAAGATAGCAAGTTTACAAGCAGTCTCACTTTTATGGGATGTTAAATTAAATTAACCAAGCTTACAAGGATGAAGTCAGTAAACGGACGTTTACAACATACGTTGTTTCAATTTGATCACTTCTCTGTTCATTAAGTACTTTTGTTTTATTTTAGCTGAAGTTCTCAGAAAAGAAATACTTCCAAAACACGAGGAATGTCATCAACTTTAATCAACTGGATAACCTGAAAAGACTGCGGAAACCTGTAGACAAAGACAAGTAAAAGTGTTTTTGCACGTCCTGTATATATATATATATATATTTTGTTTTGCGTGGAGACGCGGTATTGTGGTGTTTCGCGTGTTAAACTTAGGATGGTGACTAACTTAATTCAACTACTGTCTTTCGTAGGTGGTACATGACTCCATCGACTGTCAATGCTTATTACAATCCATCACAAAACCAAATCGGTGAGACTTTATTCCCGAGATTCTTTCTCTCTGAACGTTTGAAGCATGTGGTCAAGTAATTAGATCCCAGACTCCCAACGAGCAATGTGTGGGTCTATCATTTCTAAACTGGGCACCAGGCCTGAGAGACTCTCGATAGTGATGAAACTTTATCAGTATAATTGAAAACAGACGAGATCCAAATAACACCACACTCTTTCTTTTAGTTTTCCCTGCAGGCATTTTGCAAGCTCCGTATTACAACAAGAGATTCCCCAAGTAAGTTCAACTCTTTCAATGCCACAAGTAACCTATGCATAAATTCTTCCTGTAACTTCAAGACACTACCACACATACAGATTATAAGAATTAACAACATGATCACATCAAGCATGCTAAATCGATCAACTGCCACATTCTCCTAGCTAGAACATAAGGAACAATATAGCGCTTGCTAAAGGAGAATTTAAACTTAATCTTGGCAGTGGAAGTGTTAACTCAATTAAACAGCAAAGATATAAATGTGACTGCATGAACTGAGCACGATTTTTGCATACGATTTTTGCATGTTCGTTTTGTGGGACAATTTAACTTGGTGTGCATACATTTCAACCGGCTTCTATTTCTTGCCATTTAACTGGCTTCTAAAGGCAAATCCTCCACATCCAACTCTACATGAGTTCGCTCGTGGGCATTACGCCATGCAGCGCGTAGGGTAGCAACGCGATCTCCCAGCCCACATCTACCGGTCCTTTGTCATGTCCCGGATGCTGTCCCAGATCCTTCCCTTCTGTCTCATGTCCTTCTCTCCGGTGTGCCATCTTTTGATTTTCGTACAGCCCCATCATCCCTCTGGTGTCCAATCCATACTAAGGTGTTTTAGTGCTGGAAATCCGAGCTCAGTTTTTTCTTCTTTTTTTTTTTTCTATTTTTTTTTTTAATCGCTCTTCAATCTCAGGGTTGTAAACTTTGGAGGAATTGGAACTGTTGTAGGACATGAACTTTCACACGGATTTGACAATTCAGGTAAATGTGGTATATGACATTTCTTTAAAATAAACCCAGTAAGACAA
The DNA here is from genome assembly GCA_949710005.1 of Ricordea florida. Lineage (NCBI taxonomy): Eukaryota > Metazoa > Cnidaria > Anthozoa > Corallimorpharia > Ricordeidae > Ricordea > Ricordea florida. Next base: position 7,821,255 of record OX453272.1, on the reverse strand, counting down.
AGATTTCAATTAAAATGATTGAAGCTTCTATGAGGAAAAGACTTCTTAACGCCTTTTCGTGTTATTTTTTGCAAATCAATCTCGACGGCACAAATCCAGTAATCCCAGATTTAGAATTATACTTCAAGATCTTCGCCTCGATTTAACAATGCTTTGTCTCTCATTCACTCGTCTCATATCTTTCGTATAATTCATATTATACTGCAGCTGTTAACACCCTGGTATAATCTGCAATTTCTGGGTTCCTCCAGTTGGCATCTGTGTGTCCGGTCCGTAAGCACTTGAATCGGAAGTATTGCACCGACAAATGTCCGTTGCTGCACCTTGGGTTATCTGTGGTGTTGCTTTCATGCAGGCTGCATGCATGGCAGGAATCAGATCTTCCTTAAAAAGCGATCGGGCTTTCCTTTTTGCGAAACTCGGCGATCGGCGGACTCCTGACTTTCGCGTTTCGCTGAAAAAGAACTCCTTATAACAATTTAGATCTTACTGTACAAACTTTGCTTCATTTATTGACATAAAGTCGCTATCATGCTCTAGAAAACACGAATCCATCTACTGTAGCATGTTTCCAGGTTCCAGGTAAAAAGGATCTCAGGCTATGTAAAAAAAACGCGCTAGGAGCGAGAAAAATTGAACGATGTCCCACACATTTTCTTTATCTTTTTTTTTTCATTTTTGGGCGATCCGAAGCCAGTCACGAGGTTTAAAATTTAAGCTTGTTGTTTGTTAGGTCGAATGTACGACAAATACGGTAATTTTGGAAATCTGTGGTGGACGAAAAGATCTGTGGAGCAGTATAAGAAAAGAAGTGAATGCATGGTTGAACAGTACTCGAGGTTTGCATACTTTGGAAAGCACGTAAGTACATGAGCAGTGGCGTTTAACTCCGATCTTTTGTAAAGCAAGTTTGCGTCTTTTCACGCAGTTAATTTGCAGATGCAAAGTGAGAAACTCTACCATACCGTACTTTGTATTTGTGCAATTTCATGTATGGAGTATTCTTATACGTGACAGATTTTTATCTCTTTCATCAGGTCAAGGGAAAGTTTACCCTTGGAGAGAACATTGCTGACAATGGAGGCCTAAAAGCTGCATACAATGTAAGGATATCATGTTTAAATTCTATCGAGGTCCAAAATTTTTTAACTCCCTTTTTCCTGAGATTACTGGCTCCTCATCTCTTGCATCCTTTAGGAGATAACTAATTTAATTTTTATTATCAACAACTCCTTATTATGTTAAGAGTGTACAAATACTTCACTCTTACCATATTCAGGCGCGGATCTAGAATAAATGGTGACCGATTTCCTAAACGAGCGCCAAAGGCGCAAGTTTCTAGGAGGGTCTGGGGGCATGCTCACCCCGGAAATTTTTTGGATTTAACTGCGATCCCTTAAGTCCCGTTTCCTAGGTCTCTTGAGTTATTCAGACAGGATATTGGCCAGTTCCCTTTTGGAAAGTTTTTCTTTTTATTAAAAATATATTACTCATTATTGAAAATCTGACCGATTTCTGTAAAACGTGGAAACCGGTGTGGATCCACGCCTGATATTGACTTAGTTTACGGTAGCCATCTTTCATTTGTTGGGAGGCAACTTAAGTTTTACAAACCCCATGGTTTTTATTAGGTTCTCTCGTCACTTCTCTTTGCTCTATCTCTTTATTGTACTTTAATCACTGTAACTTTGTAATCAATGTAACTTAACTGTGTGTGGCAAATAAACTATACTTAACTGTACTATCATTTAGCTTAAAATTTAACCCTGGGTTAGCTCTAATCGGCCTTCAAACAACCGGCCCCAGATAAATAACTTAGTTTGCTACCTCCAACAGGCATATAAAGAGTGGGAGAGAAAACATGGGGAGGAACCTCCACTTCCACTGCTGAACATGACTGCAGATCAAACATTCTTCACAGCTTTTGCTCAGGTCAGCAGAAACTTAGCTTGCTCCTAAGGCCCTAAAATACCCAGACTGTCAAAAAAGGCTGCAGATTTCAGGTATGGAACCTGAATAAATTCTGCAAGTAGTGATGATTGTCATTGTTTTTTTTACTTCTGCCTAAGATAGGACAATCAGTTCAAAACAAGTGCGTAGCCAAGGTCCCAAGCCAGAGGCTCATAATACAGTGTTTAACTCTGGCAAAGGATTAACACCGAAAACATCAGCACCCCTTGTATGCTATGGTTGTAAACTTTCTTTACCAACTAATTTCATAAGCCATTTTTTTGTGTTTTGAGCAATAGTTCAATCAAGTTCAAAAAAATTTTGATGAACCATAATATATGAGCATATAAAATTAATATGCCTTTGAACATAATTACATTAATTGAGAAAATTATGCAATTTTTTTGAGAACGAAAGACTGGATCACATTTATGTAGTAATCAATATTTGTTTGCAGAACTGGTGTGTCCTCATCAGGAAAGAGTTTGCAATTGTTCGACTAGATGATGATCCACACTCACCTAACAAGTTTAGGTAACTCAGTTTCTGATGTTTGCTTTTGACAGTGGTTTCCTTTCAGGGCTTTCTTAACTTCCTCCAGTCTAAATTTCAACTCTTTTAGTGTTGCAAAAGACAGCATGTTTCTCTCAGAACTTTTGTGTCAGTGTTGAAATTTATGAAAGCTTGTCATCCTTTGCCATTTGGTTGCCTTGATATTGGTGTTTCAAAGCTCTCTCTCTTCCCAGAACAGCTTTCAAAGGACCTTGCCAATGTACTATTGTCTCTCTGTCTTGCTCCAAAGGTTTTCTATATCTTGGCATTTGTTATTCAGTTGCAAATCTCAGAAAATGTGGCAAATATTCATGACAATCTTTCACTACTTCCAGTTTCTGTTTCCCTACTTTGCAAGTATCAGTGGTGTTGTCACATTTTATTTTGACATAGTAATAGAAAAATTATATTTTTGCCTAAATTAGTTTTTGCGTATCTCCTCTTTGCAGAGTTCTTGGATCACTACAAAACTTCCCCCCATTTGCTAAAGCATTTAATTGTCCAACTGGAAGTAACATGAACCCGCCCAAAAAGTGTAGTGTTTGGTGACAGGAATGCCAATAACTTACATTATAATTATTAATGGTTTCCTTTACCAAGTTTATATTGAATTGAAAGAGCTAAGTGTTCAGGTTGTAAAGTCAGTTGTATCTAGTTATTTTTTCATTATCTCAGTAGTGAGTTTTAACTGTTTAATTTATTTCTTTATCAATAAAACTGATAAGTCTAGATGAGAGAAGGTGAACGGAAACCACTTTATTGACCACTCAATCAAAAGCAGTCAGTGTATTATTGAGTTATGTAAGCATGTGGGAATTTCCAAGAACATGAGAAAAATGCCAAGAGACCGGGCACTTCTCACACCAGACCAATCAAAGCGTGTGTTATATCTGTTTCATTTTATAATAAACGATGTATTCATGAGTTCCATAATAGATTAATTAACACAGACGTTGAGTTAAGAAGAGATGTAAAATCTTTGGTGATAGAACCAACCTACCACACTAGACATGTAAGACATTAAAAGGATGCAGTTTCTTGCAAGTCTGCTGTTAACACATTCCACACTGTTAGTATAGTTATTCTCAGAACACTGTTGCAATATCCAAAGATATTAAATAATAATAATAAGAATAATAATAATAGTAATAAGAATAATAATAGTAATAATATTAATATTATTATTATAATCAGTGCAAAACAAATAAAACATCTACTTGGCTGACTTTTTGATTGGTTACTTTAAAGTTGTGTTTACTCTCCCGTGTAAGTTAGTAATATACAACTTTTCTAGCAGTGTCAAGTCAAAACTAACAATGTCCCTTATTGTTCCCTATATGTCCACTTTTTGAATTGCTTACTGAGAGTTTTACGGAAGAAACCATCTCTTTCATACCTCAAATAACTAATGCAACTCATTCCTTCCTTTTAGTCCTTTTAACTTTCCCACTTGCTCTGAAGGTATTCTCTTTCACGTTCCGTACCGTCCGTTCATGTTTCTTCTAAACTTTATCCAAGCCCTCCACTGTGCAAGCTCTCTGTATGTTCTCAGTGAAAAATACGCTGTACCCAAAACACTGAAAGTTCCAAACGCATACCCAACAACTGTCCACACATCAACGAGGTGATTAACTCGATGAACATCAGGCCAAACATCTACATCTGCCATATTTTTCATCCTTTTAGCTGCTCCGCCGAGTACATTAAGATAAGATAGAAGAACTCCACTACTCCTGGTCCCTTCATCCTGAATCACGTCGTGCAAAAAGCTTTTATCTTCAGGTTCGTCCGCCATGTTGGATCTATGAAGCAGAGCGTGTCGAACATCGAAAAGACTGGAACCAAGAGCCCATACCTCCCGCAACAGTTTTCAAATGAGTTAGATTCGTTCATCGACTTTCGCCAGTGGAGACCTTTGTAAAACTCTGTGTGATTGGTTGAATAAGTGGGTTTTTCGTAAAAATGGACGTAAAAAAAAAGAAAGAAATCAGACGTGAATAATCGTCAGAGCGGAATAGATAGCAATTTTACATGGTGATCGGTTAAAGTTGCCACCTGGTGATTTTCACCGCACCGATGACGGCGTTTGGCGAATGAAATGCCGAAAGCCGACGAGGTGGCCTCGGTTTTTCTGCTCGGCGAGATGACATCTTCGTTATTTTCTGTAGACCTTTCATAGTCTAACTATGTTTTGTCGTAAATGAGAGGACTAGCAGAGTCTGACGTTTTTCTTCGGTCGGTTATAAAACGACAAGGCGAAGCATGCAGCCTCTACAAAAGATTACACAACTCTACATCCAAGCCGGCACACCGCAAGGAAGAACAACGTTACAAAACCTGTTAAAACTCTGGCATCAACCCAGCCAATCTTTATTACATATTTATATTGTACAACTAAGATTTGGTTGGCTTCTATTAAACAATGTTTCTAGTTCCTATCCAGAACCAATGATTGAATCATTCATTTACACTCTAATATTGCAGTGGTTTGAAAATGTGTTTGGAAAGTTATAAAGACAAATCAACCATATAGATCAATAATTTCTGTATTGGTGACTACAATAAAACAATAGCAATACTTTTAATTTTCAAGTACTAAGCAAATTCAATATTGATTTTTACTGGATATAAACGTGTGTCTTCTTAAACGTAAAAAAAATCAGTCTCTTCTTTTGGAAGCCCAAACTCATCATGCTTGTCAGGTAAAGCAACTAAAATCAGTTGAGACATAATTTACTCTTTTTTTCCACGTTGATTTCCCGATAAGCTGATCACTCTCAGGACTTAGATGATTCTGTTAGATGATTCTGCAAACCCTTTTGTGAAACTAAATTTCAAACAGGAGGGGCTCCTGTTCAAAATAAGTGAAAATACTTCTCCGAAATGAAATTTTCAAAATATTTGTTACTAATACGTTACTTCTCTACGACTCTTTGGAGGGATCAAGGGTAGACAAAGATAGATGCTGGGTACAACAAAGCACCAAAGTTTCAATTTCAAGTTATGTTTTTCCTCGCTCCTGCTTTTGTAGTAAATTTTGAATTTAAAATTCTTTTTCAACTCAAAATTTGGGAACCATTTCTCAGTATCTGTATAAGTGTACAAGACATCAACATATAAACCATGGAACGTTGTTCAAATCCAGGCTGAATTTAGTGAAATATCCCTTTCAACAGCCATTTGAAGAACAGCGTCACTTCTACCAGGTAGTCTATCATTTAAGACTAATACCCTGATTCGTCTATATTTTACAATTTCATGAAAACGAGCCCAAGAAAAGAATTTGGAAATTACAGTTAAATTTCCATTTTTGGAAATCCACGTGCTAATGGATTAATCACAACAGAAGAAGACGCCATTGTGAAAATCGGCGATTGGGTATACTTGGGATGCATTATTTGATACTATGATTATTAACGGGGAGGAGTGAATCGGGGTCGTAGTGCTCCATTGCGCTTGCTGCAGGGAAAGGCAAGGGCCCAACCCCACTCCCAAGAAATGTGATTTCCTACTTTCCCATTCATTATATACAGTATTACTCTACCGCGTGCAACATGATTTGTGACCAGAAGAACCTGTACCCCTTAATTTCACTTGACCCCGCTTCTTTTTTCCCTTGCCGTTTTTAACAGCGTCTTCCCGTACTGGTGGGCAAACTCTGTTTAAAATGTCTCTAGTTAACAGCATGAACGCTTGCTCAACGTTGAGACTCGATAAGGCGCTCGTCTCCACATATCTCATTCTGTGATTAGCGGCTAACAACTCCCCTCTTTCTCTAGGAATTCTCCTTTTTTCCTCCAGATCACACTTGTTTCCAACCAATATTCTTTCCACGTCCTCGTTGGCATGTTCTTCAATGTTTCTCATCCATTTAGAAATGTTGTTAAATGACTTTTCATTTGTTACATCGTAAACCAGCATGATGCCCAGAGCACCGCGATAATACGCGGTCGTGATGGTATGGAATCTAAAGAAAGCAGTCTAATGTTAATGTTATTGCTTATGAACTGGTAAAGAGCGATCAACCTGTCGTAGCGACAAAACACGAAAGCGATCGGAAAATGACTTTCGACAATGAACTGGGAACCACTGTACAATTAATGCTATTAGCAATTCAACATACCCGGTACGACTGGGAGCCAAGGGCTTAGCACTGTCAAACAACAACCTATAATGAAGGCTCAGTCAATGTTTTTAACCATACCTTTCCTGACCAGCAGTGTCCCATATCTGTAACTTGATTTTCTTTCCCTCTAAAAAGACAACAAAAGTAAACTGATATGAACGGCTGCTTTGTTAGAGGTCAGCGTATGTTATGTCCAGCGGCTGGCAAACAAGATTGAGCCATTACAGTAGTTTTCAATTGGCTGGTGTTGGCAATAAAACCTGAGCGTTTACTTCAACCAATCACAAGAATTGTAAGCATCTAAAGAACCAATCACACGCAGCGTTGACATCTCGTCAACAACAAGCGCGGGAAAACGCGTACGACCTCGGTGTTTTATTTGTGATTGGTCGTTACAGTGGCGCGAGACGTTTTAGCCAATCACGAATCCTAGCAAATCAGAGGGGGAAGGGGGTGGAGAAGCCAATCGGAGGGGGAGGAGGTGGAGAAGTAATGTTCTCACTCCGTTATGTGACAAAACGAATTCAGAGTACATAGAGGAGCCCATCCTAGTGTATACGCATTACGTACAACTACCTCACCTGAAACGCTTTAGACGTGTATACGCGAAAGCCGAGTGTGTATACCAACAAAATACAAGTGACGAGCGGGATATTCCACGCTATACCACGAGAAAGGGTTACATAACTATTTGATACCATGCCATAGAATGTACAAACAACAGTAGAAAGAAACTACAGAGAATCACAACGCACGATGTGAAGGTTGGGTGTGAAACCGCTGAATTGCACTGATCAACGAAAAAGTTCGGTGGAATACTGACGAATATACAACGGCTTTCCTGCATTCTGATTGGCTGTATTCCCTATGCAATGGTATAAAATAATATATTCCAAGCTCGAATCATTTCGCTACCAATACCAATAAAAACGCCGGAAAAATAATAGAAAGTAACATTAACTGTAAACGCAGTAGAAAACTCTCTGCAAAGCCGCTACCCCTCTCCCCACTCCCCGCACCCCCAACCAAGCAAACAGGAACTAAAACACTGTAGGAAAAAAAAATGACGTTTCTAGAACGTTTCCGAGAGTATATCAGAACATAAAGAATAATACGCATCAGGAAAGCAATAAAATAAGTTAATTATCAAAGGCAAATAAACTACGATGTCAAACGATTTTATTTTAGCAACTTTACGAGAAATTGCATGGCGTTGGTGACGTTCATATGTCTCCAATATCTTCCAGTTCACGTCAATAACGACATATCTGTTTACCATTATTCAATTTCTCGTCAAACTCACTCTCTGAATAGACATGGTGTTTACCGTATTATTACTATTGGTAAAAACGACTAGGAGCTTTTACCAGATAAAGATAAGACTGGTATATTTTAGCGATATTGGCAGCTCGCGACAGCTTGACTACACAGACGACTGATGTACCACACGTGTTAAATAAAACCAATTCGCCATTCTTATGAACAATGAGCTTTCAAATTCATGCAAAGCGCAGAGAATGCATGCAAATGCAGCTGCCAAAATAATACAAATAGTTTCAGTTTCAGTGCTCAGTTGAAGTGAACCATAACATCGGGGTCTTCGGAAGCTCACGAAAACTAAACATAAAATTATCGTAGTTAAGATTCTTGACGAAAAGATAAACTTTTGTTCAAACGATTGCCAAGCAACTGAATATTACTTGAAGCCCAACATGTCACCTTTGGGGCATACGTATTCAAGTTCTGCACGTTTAACCATGACAAAGATAATAACTCCATTGCATTGAATAACTCCCATAAAATATCACCCTTCTACCAAAAACTTTGCTCAGGCAAGTTCATTATAAATTATAGAAGACTCGCAAGTAATGCTAAATGAGTCTGTCAGTGGAACCCTTCTAAATATTTCTTCCCTGTTTTTGAACTGTAGAATTATTAAGTAACTTATTCTCGTTGAATCTAGAGCAGACCAATTTTCACGGTTTTACTTACCTATTTCAAGCGTCTTAATTTTGAAGTCAATACCTATAGTTGAGATGAACGAAGAATTGAACGTATTGTCAGCAAACCGAAAAATTATGCATGTTTTTCCCACTCCGCTGTCGCCGATGAGTAGAAGCTTGAAAAACAAGTCAAAATTCTTAGCCATATTTTGTCCCCCTTTCCACTATAGGTTGTGTTACAGCAAAGCTTTGACATGCTACCGTGATATATTGTTGCGATAGCGGAAGACAAAACAAGGAGTGGTCACATAGTACATATCCTAACCGGAACCGGAAGTTGCGCATTCAAATAGGTTCACGTTTTCACTACGCTCAAAACTCAGGCATTTTGTTTCAAGTTTTCTTTACACCATGGCTTCAGTTGGCAATGACAAAACCTGTAGCAAAAATATTGAAACGCAAAAAAATGTTTAAAAAATACGAGTTTTTAACCAATTTCACCTGAAGGTTTTTACCTGACGGCACCTTGCTCAACGGTGATTTTTACGGAATATTCTTGCGTACATCTATGATAGGAGAAGGCGTAATATTCATACTGTTTTATTCTGGATGCTGATCAATTTCATGGTTTGGGAGCCATCTTGAACTGGTTGACCACTTGCCTCGATTTCAACATCAACATGTGAGACATTTTCAATGTGAACATCGACATAGGAACGAAACGTTAAATGAAAACAAGACTTTAAAAATGGAGTACGACACAATTGTTGCGTTTGGGATAATTTTGCTTTTGGGAAAAAAAAATGCTGGAAGAAAAGAATGGGTATGTCCAGTCTTTCAGCAAGAAGCTAGAAGAGCACACGGCCAGTACCACAACCTTGTCAGAGAACTCAGTTTGGGTGATAGAGAATATTATTTCAGGTGTACGCTATTAATCTGATCTAACTTGAACTCATGAGTGTCCAAACGAAACAATATACTAGCACTGAACATCATCTCAATCTCACGGCGCTAGAGACTGGTGAAACGAACTTATACTGGTGGACAAAGAAAAAGAGCTAATCTATTGCTTACTTCAACCAGCATGGGGCCGACGTCGTAATGTGAAAACCACCTACGTTTTGGAATTTTTATCAAATTCTGATGCTTAACCTGTAATATGTTTTGACATCAACACGAATTTCTTGCTGCGGAGTCGCCGCCATGTTGAAAATGGTGCCGGTGTCGGACTGGGTCTACAATTCTTGCGGCGCTCTGATTGGTTCTTTGTTATGTTGTTATGTCAATGTTGTTCACACTTGTTTTAGCCGAAACATAACATCATAACGACATAGACATAACGACATAAAGAAAAGATCAGTTTTTTTCCTTATGTCGTTATGTTCATGCTGTTATGTTGATAATATGTCATTGTCTGCATGTTCACACTGCAAACATAACGTCATAACGTCCTTTTTATGTCGTTATGTTGATGTCGTTATGTCGTTATGTCGCTAGTGTGAACCAGGCTTTATTGAATTGACATTTGATGGGTCGCCAAGAAGTCTGGGATGTTCTTTTGCTCGAAGTTACTATAAAAGTTATATTTCATAAGATTTTCCTCGTCTACGGCGTCGAGTCGAAAGTAGTCATCTTGTTGTTTGAGTCTTTATTGTCGTTCCCAAATCTCCTTAGTCGTTTCCCAGTGATAAATAATAATAATAATAATAATAATAATAATAATAGTAATAATAATAATAATAATAATAATAATGATGAACTTTATTTGAGTGTCAACTGTATCTAGCACTGACGTACTAATTGGGGACACTGTAAAGCACAAATCAAATCAAATGGCAAATGTTGGTTTTTGTGGAGAGGGGAAAACCAGAGTACCCGGAGAAAAACCTTTTTGAGCAGAGCAAAGAACCAACAAACTCAGCCCACATATGACGCCGGGGCCGGGAATCAAATCCGGGCCACATTGGTGGAAGGCGAGCGCTCTCACCACTGCGCCAACCCTGCTCCCCTAATAAATCAGGTTTTGACGTGGGAAAGTAATTTTTGTCGTGAGAAAGTAAATTTTTGTCGTGAGAAAGTAAATATTTGTCGTGAGAAAGTAAATTTTTGTCGTGTCGTGAGAAAGTAACCTTTGTCGTGATAAAGGAAATTTTTGTCGTGAGAACTGAATTGGTCATTCGTTTTGACCATCGCCATTGCATCAAGTCCATTTCTAAGATGTTGAGCTATTAAATCTTATTGAACATTGTGTTCAAATTTGCAACTGGTTCGTTTATGACGCGCCTGGAGGCGTCCCCGAGTCCACCCTCCCTGAGTGTATCTGGACAATAAGCGCAATAAAATAAATATATTTCTCACTAGACAACGCACTTTACTTATTCTTGATTATTACTATTACATGTATACTAAATACTTTTATGATTCATTACAAGCCTGGTTTTTGAGCCGGCAAAGGAAGTTATCTTAAAAACTTGGCAGTTTAACTCAGTAATAGCAGTCTGGTTGGTTGTCACCTGAACGTTACATCCTCCCAAGCTTTCTCTGGTCTCAGTGGTAATGTTGTTTTCCCGCCTTACAGTGCACTGGGAGAAAACTGACTTAAATGCCATTCTGTATTTAGGGAGTCTCCAAGCGTATATAAAAGGATCTAAAACACAGTTTATTAAAGTAAATCTATCAGCTGCATAAACGAAGTAAGAAAATATAGCAGTATTAGCAGAACTAGGCCAAAAAATTTTCACATTCTGTAAGGTGAAAAGAGGTGTGTAGGTGACGTAAAAAAGAAAGATAACAATCAAGAAAGCAGATGTCACTTTTCGTTCCCTTCTAGCAACAGATGAGTTCAGTTGGTTGTTCTGAGTAATGGTTGCTACGTTTTGAATGCTTTTATTTGCTTGGCGAACCGCGCGAAGAGATTTCCATGCTGTAACAGCAAGAATGACCAGAGGGAGAGATACATGAAGATGACAGAACAGAATAATAAACACGTCAGCTGCAACCCCAACTGATGGTAACCCACTGAAGAGTAACGCATATAACCAAACCACCACAGTAAATTTTTTGATCTTATTTTTGTGTCCGCCCTGTCTGTGTGCGAGTGGGAACGCAATGGCATACCAACGATCTAAAGCCATTACCACGGCTGTACAGGAGCCAACCACGTTGGTGATTACAGCGGTGACCACTATAGGAACCACTGCTGAGTGCAGACTTTCTCGTGAACCGCCCATCAGCACGGTGAAATCGTACAAAAATCCACCCAGTCCTGGAACAAGCCCGGACAATAAATCGCACATGCTTAAGTTTACCACCAACAAATTGTTCGGTTTGTTTCTCAAATCGCGGTGGGGATCCCGGTAGATTGAAATCAACAAAACCAAGTTGAAAATAACCGCTGGTATGGATAATGCCAATCCAGTAAACACCATTGTTAAATAAAAGACGGGAGAACTGTCGTTGGGTGACATTTTCTGCTGGTTTGTAGACCTGTTATGGTGCGCAGCTAAGTCGGATGAAGCCTTCGTATGGTGGTGAACTGTGAGAAGCACTATGAAGTATGCGACAACAGGACGTAAGCAGATATATAATGCTTTTATTTGTAAAATACCGGGAATTGGTTTCGAGTGACCATGAAAGAGCTGACGTTTGATTGGTTTAGATTACTTTCACTCCTCCGCGTGATTGTCTATGGTCACTCCATCATTATTAGATTTTCGGAAGTTATTTAGAAGCACTTATTCTGAGAACAATAAGTCCGCTTAGCGGGCTGCCATGTGAACTTTGAGCGGAACAAGTAAATTTTTTTGAGGAGGGTAAATTGACGTGGGTTTAAAAATGTTGGTGATGCGCTCATTAACAATAATTTCCTTAGTGTTTCGTTATCGCAAGAGTTCCTGCACTTGATACTTTCGGTTGTGACGGATTCGATGTGAAAGAAGTGTATGCGATTTCATGGTGTTATTTACCTTTTAGGAAGAACCGTTGATGTGTAATTATGGGGATCCTGGCACATTTTATTATTTCGATTTTATTTCGATTTTATTTCGATTTTATTTAAATAATAAGGATTTTATAAACTGGACAATACGGGTCTCTTGCCAAAATTTCATAAATACTTCATCAAGCTCTCACCAAACCCTCACCAAACCTTCGCCAAACCCCTATCAAGACCTAACCAAACCCAAACAAAACCATCAACAAACCCTAACAAAACCTTCACCAAGCCCTCAACTAAGCCCCCAACCAAGTCAATGTGAAGATATGCGAAGTCAATGTGAAGCTGGGTCCTGGCACAATTTAATAAAAAAAAAAATGAATTATGATTTAAAGATTTAAAATAAAATAAAAAAAGATGAATATAAAATTTTTAACCGTTCAATACGATAATAAAGAAAAATGTTCAAAAGATTTCTTTAATGAAGTAAATAAAGATTTATCAATTTGTGTAAAAGAGAATGATAATTTAACGATTATTGGTATGCCAAATAGTTTAAATGCTGTTGAGGCAACAAAGAATTTAGTATTTTTTGGTTATAAAATTTGTTACCGCTTGGGTAATGTTGATGATGAATTTATTACAAAAGGAGTAAAAGTACACGATATTAAAGAAGATATTAATTTTGATAAAGAGTATTTTGAAAAAGTAATTAAGATTAGTAATAAAAAAGAAATTAATAGTAATTTAGAAATAATTATTATTTCGTTTGCGGTTAGTTTTAATATATTTATTCCAGATAAAAATAAGTTTTACAAAAAAATAAAAAAACATGTAAAGGATGGGATATCTTCATACTTTTTAATCTCACCACCAGTTAGAAATATGTTTGAAGATGTGGAAAAAATTTATGTCTAGGTAAAACTAATTATGTTATATAACCTAATAATGGTTACATAACAAAAATGATTTAAAGAAAGAAAAATAATTATAGAATAAAGATGGAAAAATTAGAAATTTTGAGTAAAACAAATTTGAAAAGAATTGCGAGTTATTTAAAAATTAAAGGAAGATCAAAACTATATTTAAGAGAAGATTTTATTAATGAGTTTAAAAAGTTTGAAGAAGAAAAAATTGTAAATTTAATTGAAAAAGTCACCACTACTTGCCCTTATATTTGCGTACATGAAAAACATAAATATTTTTGCAAAGAATGTAGAGGATCTCAAATATGCATTCATGATAAAGTTAAATATTTTTGTAAAAGTTGTAAAGGAGCACAAATATGTATACATGGAAGAGTTAAGTATCGCTGTAAAGAATGCGGAGGATCACAAATATGCAAACATAATAAACAAAAACAACAATGTAAGGATTGCGGAGGATCTCAAATATGTGAACATGGTAAACAGAAAGCTTCTTGTAAGGAATGTAGAATTAAATAAAAAAATGAATTTCTGATTTAAAAAAATAAAATAAAATATAAAATGGAAAATAAAATGAATGTTAAGTTGAATAGAAAAATAAAAAAAAGATTAGATTTTGCTTTTACTATTGAATATTTTAACACTGAAAGAATTGATAATATGGATTTTTTGAGGTTAATAAAAAAAGATTGTTTATACACACTATCAAAAGCACTTTCTATTAAATATGAAGATATGGGCAAAAGAGAATTAACGGGTTTTCAAATTAATTATACTCAAGATAATGGGGTTAAACATTATTTTCCTTTTGATTTTTTCCCAAAATCAGATATGAGTGTTATATTCCCATCTGATGAATTTTCTAATGATTTTTTAAATGATCGTGAGGAATCGACAAAATTTAGAAATGCTTTAATTAATAAAAAAGTTATTATTGATTCTTTTTGGGTAGTTATCTATACAAACCCATATAAAGTATTACATAAAAATAAATTCTACAAAGACTTGCATAATGATTTAATAGTTAAAGCATGGCATCCGAGCAGGTATTTAGATTGGTGTCTTGATATCGAGGAGTTAAAGTTTTTGAAAGAGTTATGGGGTGAAGATTAATTAAAACTAATTATGTTATATAACCTAAATAATGGTTACATAACAAAATTTAACTAAATCTTAAACTAAAAGTTATGGGAGAACCCTTCAGATCAATCTTTTTCCATTCCACATCTAATATGGTTAAATCAAAGTGATTTATTAGAGACTCATATTTTGGAACCGGAATTGTTGGATAATCCTTTGAGGGTATGTTTGCAAGTAGGTGAGATGGCGAGAGTTTCACAAGTTCTCCATATTTTGTTTTATTCATATATGAAGACTTATTATCCACTATACTACACATAAGTCTTAGTGGTTCCTTAATCTGTATATTTATAGGGTATAATTTACCCGGATTTATAACTTCTGGCACCCCTAAACCAACCGCTAAACCTCTCGAAAGTTTTATTTTGAAGTTCTTATTTGAATAAAGATAGTCAACAGTGTCTGTCTCAATAATTGTTATCTTTGCCTTATCAGTATCATTAAGAAAGATCGATTGAATATCACGCAACGAATATGTGCCAGGTTGAATTATTATTAGTGGTTGATTCTCATCATTAAACAATATCTGTTGATCCTTGAAATTAATCAATCTTTTGGTTTGTATATTACAATCAAGGAGCTGTATTTCTCGAAGATTTTTCAGCGGCGGATCTAAATAAATCCTTGTTTCTGACTCATACATGGTAATACTCAACATTTTTGTTTGATTACATCATATTCACCTTTTTAAATTTGCATTGACGTAATCACATTCCTGAGCAACGTTAGAAACCGGCCTTTTAAAAGTAAACATAAAATCTACTTTTCGATTTCAAATCCACTTTACATTTTGCTTGTTGCTATGTCGTAAAAGTATGCAATCTATTGTTCTACACGTGAACGCTAATCCAAAAACAATGATAATCACGTGAAATGGTCATGAACTACCGAAATAGATACCACGCCAACCCTCCACCGATAATTATAAATGTTAATATACGCACTTCATGCTCGCTTTGTGGATTGGTTTCATGTTGCGTAGTCACGTCCTGACCTTTGGTTGACTTTTCATTTTGCGTTGGTAGGATTTTTGGTTTCGGATTTGTCTCAACTATTGAATGAGGTAACTTTAACTTTGAAGATCCTAAGTTATGGCTTATTCCAACAGGTTTTGCTTCAGTGTTTAGGGAATTATTCATCCCAAATTCCATATCATTAGTCGCTTTCATAAGTTTATTATTATAACCAACCACGCTCTCTGTATTTATGATCATATTACTTGGCATCAACCACAAACCTGGAGCAATAGCCAAATCAAGTCGTAATTTCGCTTCTTGTACAGCTAATTGATATCTTTGGATAGAACTAGAAATGTCATTCTCAATCACGCTACTTTCAAATAAAGCCAAGAATTCTTGTTGTGTCTCGATTGCTCCACCACCATTACCATAAATCGAGTTTCTAGTGTTAACTTGCGCTCCTAATATACAGTAAACAAAAGCTTCGGCGGATCGATTCAATCTACCAAGTCCAGCTTTAGTGAGTCCATGTCCATTTGTAGGAATAAACCAAGCATATTTGAAATCAGCAAAGTCATCATTACGAATGAATGAGATTAGATCACCTTTTTCTTTCTTACCACCGTCATCAGCGAATTTACCACCTTCACCAGGCCATTGGTTTGCTTCATGATCGTAATTTCTTACTACATGTACATTTTGGTACCCACCGCCTTTCCCATGATATCCAGAACCATAATCGAGAAATATATCTCCCAATCCTCCGTTTCTACCACCTTTCCATCTAAAGTCTGAGTTTTTTGATATGCTAAATTCTGCACACAAACGTTGATATGCTACTTTACTATAAGGATTATTGTTTATTACAAAGGGCTGCTCATCAGGCAAGGGAAGGCCTAGTTCATACAGTATTCGTCTTATTGTGAAATATATATGAAACTTTATAAAGCTATTCACTACTTTGGGATAATTTAGACTTTCAAAAGGACTAATCCCACAACCAGATGTTGCACACCAAACTGCAAAGTTAAGTTGCTGAGGCCAATAGTTCATATCTGTTGCATTCAACCATTTTCTACTTTGTTTACCAAACTTGAAAGTCACAACTTGATTGGTAAAAACATCACGCATCTTTGCTGTGAATTTCTTTGTATTTGAAACATATATATCTAGTGAGGTTAACATTTTTGTTATGTCAGTTGTAAAGTCATCAAATTTAATAGCTGGTATAGGATAACTTTGGTTAGTCATGGTTAAACTCTTTGGAAATGAATTCAAGTTCTTCGCTTCACTCAGTCCTAAATCTTGCCATAATAATGTTTTCAAATTATTAGAAAGATCATCAGTCCAGGTTTTTCCAGTAGGATCATCATTAGACATGATTGTTGTTCCATTAACTTTCCACTTAATATATCCTCCATATGAATCATTCACAAATGTAAATTTATCAAGATTAGCGCTTGGATATCTATTTTTGAAGTCGTTTAATAACATTTTATTCTTTGTGTTCCAGATAATCTGATCTTTAGATTAAGAATAAGATGTAAAGTATTAATTAATTTCTTTTCTAATACCTGCAAAACAATTACACCCCACATCTGTTCTCTCATATGAAATTTTTAATGAGCGGGAGTGGTTAACTCTTTTAATAGATCTGCACGAACTTCTCTTCTTATCTGCGACATGTTTAAGTTTTTTTCGCTATCTCTCCTAAATTTTTGCCGGATTTCTAGTTTTAGTTTTTGAAACTTTTCCAACTCTGCTAAAATTATAGAAAATTCTTGATCAGATATAACATTATCTTTCAAAGCCTTTGAAACCAAGTCGTTAATGGTGTTTAATTTTGATTTTGCAATTGCAGCGGTTTGTTCGTGTTTACTAACTTTATTTGAAAGTCTTTTTGATGCGGCACCAAATCCTACAGATAATCCACCACAAATTCCGCCTACAACACCCAACGGAACACCAATAATAGCTCCAAAACCTGTAAGAGAAGTTCCAAGCCCACTTGCAGATAGAATAACAGACAGCACACCACTACAAACACTGATTTTTGTAAATATTCCTCTCACCCTATTATATTTTTTCCCTACATCTTCATAATGTTTAATTTCTCTCTCAAGATTTTGTAATACTTCGCTTGATTTTTGTAATCTGAAATTAATAGGATCTGTATTATTAGGCAATCCAGGGTAAATTCTGTTGTATTCATCCATATTATATTTTACTACTCAACATGATATCTTTAAATTTGTTACTTTCTCTTTTTTATACTTTCAACAAAATACAAAACAACGGCCATTATCAAAAGCCATGCATTCTTACCTAAAAATCCAATAACTTCACCAGCTGTTTTAAATAGAAAGCTTACAATCGCACCAACCATTCCCGGTAATATTTCACCTAGTTTTTTACCTAAAGTTTTCAACCCGTTACCAACACCTTTCCCTAAAGTAGATAATCCTTTTGAAAGATTAGAAACTATAACGCCAATTATAACACCAACAGCGCTAACAACCGCAAATACTGTAAAACCATACTTTTTAAAGATGTATTTTAATCGTTCACGTAATGGTAAATTTTTAAGTATTTCTTCTTTTCGACTCTCAATATCTGATATTTGTTCTTCTATAGAAATTGTTTTATTTCTAATTTGTTCATTTAATTTATCAACCTCTGATTGTAATCGTTCTTTGCTTTGTTCTAAATTTGATAAATTGGATTTGCCCTTCTTATATTTGTCTATTTCTTCTTTGTATAATTTTACTTCTTCCAAAAGTTTTTCTGCTTGTATTTTTAATTCTATATTCTGTTTAACAGTTTGATCAAAAAGACTTGTATTCTCTGATTTTTCTACCTGCTGTTTCTCAATGAATACACGAAGTTCTTTTTCTCTTTCTACATATTGGTTAATCTCATCTGTACGAGTTGCTAAAAGCGATTCTATTCCTTGTACTGCATTAAGTAAATCCTTATGTTGTTCATTAACTTCATTTAATTGTGATACTACATCATTATATTTAATCAACATGCTTTCATAATCAGCACCTAGAGCTTTTCTCATTGTTTTTGGTAAATCTTCAATCTTAAGATTTCCATCTTTATCAACCACTGTATGCAGTGCAGAATTACTCCTATTACTAAATCTAACGATTAAACTACCATCTTCTCCAAATGTTACATTAAATGTTCCTTCATCAGGATTGTAATTTGGAAAATATCGTTTTAGTTCTTGCCCCGCTTCTCTCCTTCTTTCATATTTCTCATCTCTTTCTATAATATTTGCTGGGTTTTTCTCTTCATCTTTTATTTCCCATTGAAGCCTTTTTCTCTCTGCCATATATTCTGAATAACCAAGATAACCCTGATCAATAGATGTAGATGTATTTGGACTTTGGTAAAATGTATTATCATCATCATCATAATCATCATCATCATCGACTAAATCTCGACTTAGAGGTGGAGTTCCCGGCCGGCGATTTTGTGGTTCACCTGAGGGTGGAGTATCACCATAATCATCATCATCATCTCCTTTTGGTAAATCCTCTAATGGTATATCTACTGCTTCTGCCATATTTAGATTTTTTACTCATCAGTAAGAAATCTTTAAACTAATCACATACAATTACCTAAAATAATTTACTGGCCATATAACCCAATGCCAACATACCGCCACCTACATATACCATTTCACCCATCTTTTGATTATCGCTGGGCCTATAATAATCAGAGAATTTAGGTTCATGAATTTGTTCATATAATGCAAATTGTTCATTTGTAGTTGAAATATTTTTTGATGCTTGATATTTTTCATCTTTTTTCTTTATTTTCCAATCCATTAGTTTTTGTCTTTTTTCCTGATATTCTGCATAATCTCTTTGATATTTTTCTAATGCTTTATCGTGTCTTATTTTTTCTGTATCAACATTTTTTCCTGATAAATATTTTGCAAGATAGTTTCCACCAACAAAAGCTGATGCATTTAATACAGCTCCGCCCAACATCATTGCTATTGTTGCCATTTTTATATTCGTTAATTTGGTAAAATCTTTTGTTCCTCTAAATATGTTTTTAGATACATACTACCCGATAATACAGCAACCCATTTTGCATAATTTGTAATACTTGAGGATGGGTCGTTCATAAATGATTCTTTCATCATTTTTTTAGCTACATATCCAACTCCAGCTGCTAATCCAATAAGGACCGCAGAATCAGTAACAGTTTTCACAAGTTTATTTTCGGTTGACATGATTTTTTACTACATCAGTAAGAAATCTTTAGATAACTTTTAGGAAGAGATTAAATTACATCATTCCAATTTTTGGTCTATCTGCGGATTGTGGTTGTGGATTATGAATCTTTATAGGCGGGGCTTGAAAAGGTTGTGTTGGTACTTGTGATAAATCTGGTATCCTATTTTTATATTCAGTGTACCCATCTCTAGCTTTTTCCCGATATCTCATAAAAAGATCAAATGCTGTAAAACCTAATCCAACAATAGATAAAACAGTAGTAAAAGATAACTCTGGCATCCATGATTTTGATTCACTATATGTATTTTCATTTTGCTCTTCTTCCCTTTTAATTTGCTCTTCACGTTTCATTTCCCTGGCTAATGCATCTTTTGCTTTTTTATTATATTCAGCTAATTTCTTACCTGCTGCTACTTTTTTGGGATCTTTCTCCCTCTTTTTTGTATCTTTATTTTCTGGTTTGGGATCAGCTGTAATTTGTTCAACAACTTCTTCTGACATTATTATTTTATTTCCAAAGTAAAGAATCTTTAAATCAGTTGTGCTTAGTAAACAGTATCATACCCATCAACACCTTGCTTTGTAGTCTGATCAGTTTTGTTAGAATCATCTGTATTAGTACATGTAACTTGCTGTATTTTTCCTATTTTAACATGCTTGGCAACCTGAAATATACCACTAGCAAGTGCCGCCAATCTTCCTGCTTTCAATGCTAATAGTCCTACAATGTTTGTTAGTTCACGATTAACTAAATCATCATTCTTCAAATCTACACAAAGAGCTTCTATATCATCAACTGGAACTAAATATGAAATAAGTTTGGAAACTAATTGAAGTGATGAATCAACCAATCCACCATTAATTTTTTTACCCATTACCGCTTGATATCGATTAAAATATTTTTCTACATCTTTTTCTGATAATTTTTTTATATCCCCCAAACTCATTTCAACACCCAAATATTCCTTTGTGGTTCCAAGAGCTGCCAGAATAGCTAGTGATTCTTGTTTAATTTCAATTTCATTATCATTATTATCTTTTACCTCTGCCTTTCCTACAGTCTTTTCTTCAATATAATCTTCCGGCATCGCCGGGGAGAGCTTCGCTCGATCAACTTCTGTCATCTTTTATGGTGTTACATTTACTATTTTTAAATCACTTCAGGTTGCTCCCTTTAGTCGAGTTCTGCACTTCGCTACGCTCCGTTTGGAACTTCTAAATAACAATTGAATGGGTAACGTAAACATAAACATAGTCTAGAATATTTTTCAGTTTTTAATAATTGCATAAATTTTTTACATGATACATAATCCAAATCACCACCATAATCTTCAAAAAACATCTTCATACCTTTCTGCGAGGGGTTATGAAATGAGACCACACAAGCCACATTTTCTCGGAAAGGTTTTGCAATTGATGTTAATTGCTGAGTGAGAACCCAAACTGATAAACCATGATGCCTTCCGGAGAATGCCAAATCTATAAACTTGTTTGATCTTTTCTTCAGATCATTAGATACAGCGCAATCGTCTAAAATTATTAATGTGTTTGTTCCAGAGAATAAAGTTTGGCAATCAGTTAATAATTCATTAATCTCGTCTATATTACTAGCATCAGGTGACAATACAAAGAATCTCTTATCTCCTCGTGCAAAATTATGATATGTTTTATTTTTAGAATAAGTTGGACATATTAAAACAATATAATCAAAAACTTTTCTGAAGGGGCCACGGAGTTGATCAATGATGTATTTTGTTTTTCCACAATTTGTTGGCCCGGTTATGATACAGTGAAATGGTATTTTTTCTCGTAGTTCTTCCCTGATTTTTGTATCATAACATAAGGTTTTAAGTTAGTACTTAA
This sequence comes from Ricordea florida, assembly GCA_949710005.1. Lineage (NCBI taxonomy): Eukaryota > Metazoa > Cnidaria > Anthozoa > Corallimorpharia > Ricordeidae > Ricordea > Ricordea florida. Next base: position 7,799,606 of record OX453272.1, on the reverse strand, counting down.
TTGATCTCAAACTTGAATTCATTATTTCCATCATTGCATCGGCTACAACAAACATATAACAGGTTACAGTGCCAGATCCGCTTTGTTTTCTTTTAATTTCTAGTTTTACCCCATCCCTTGTATTGTTTAAAACCAAACCTCCTCCATGAATATCATTATCAGGGTGAGTTCTCAAATCAACCCATAATGCAAACTTGTCAAAATAAAAATCCTTTTCTTTCATGTCAATCCTGCTCCTCCCTTCTGTCTGTCCAAATCTTTTCTTCACTGACTCCCAGATATCAGAAGGTATCATTCCCTTAGAGTATAAACGATTTGGTACTCCATCAACATCTATATTGATCGAGGTGATTCCAGGATTGTAAAAACTTTCTGAGTTTCGAGCCCCAGCAGCGTTGGGTAATTTAAACAAAAATAATATTCCCGTCATTGACCTTCTAGGTAGATTAATATGCTGGTTAATGACAGTGTCCCCGCCTACGGAAAAAGTAAAAGTTTTGTGTAGAGTAACATTTTCGTAAAAGAATCCTTTTCCAACCTGATAAGCTGCTTGTGCCTCACGAGCCAAGTATTCGCTTGAAATGGAAGAATATTCTAACTCTAGGTTTTTGATTGAATATGTGGGGGTCTTTGTAGTATCAGAAAAAACAACAATATCAGAAACTGGGGCTAGCGTAATCTCAAAGATTAGATGATGATCTAGGGCTTTTGGATAGAAAACTCCGTGATCTTTTAGAATAGGGTGATTTAGTGGAATGTGATACTTGGTATTATGTACTGATGCAAGAGCTACTTCCCTAACATCTTGAGTTTTCTTATCACCAGCATTTGTCCTTAGTTTTCTCATGTTTTCTGAAGAAATACCTTGTCTTAATTTATCCCCGCGATCCACATCTAATAAAAATAAATCATGATATGTTTTAAATAGATCGTATCTTTGGGTATCTTGTAATGTTTCGCCACCAAAAAGAACCCTTAATCTGGATACAAGATTACTACCCACATTATTCACAAGGGTGTTATTAGCATGCCCATCAACTTCCAAATCGAAAAGTAGAGATACGCTTCCAGGTACAATAACTAAATTATCAGAAAGTTTAGGGATATTTATATATAATGTTTCTCCAGGGCTGGCTGAGGACGGATTTAATGTAATTCTATTCAAAGTTGATTCTGCTTTCAACCCAAATGGTTCTCGTGGAATTCTGTTTGGATTAATTTTTTCAGACGTCATTGTAATTTATAAGATACTTTGGTTAATCTTTAAATGAGTAACGAAAAGATATCGACTTTAAGTCGGTTATATTATTCAACTGAAGGATATTGGAAAGGATATTCTGCAATTCCTAAATTAGCTGAAAAGGCAAATGTTAGTGAAGATGAAGCAAAACAATGGCTTCAGAAACAAGCAATATGGCAAATATATCTTCCATCTCCAAAATATATACCTAGACCTCACTGGACTGTGGATAAACCTAATCAGATTCATCAAGCAGATTTATTATTTTTACCACATGATAGAGTTGGAAGAAAAACATATCGATATGCATTAGTTGTGGTTGATGTTGCTTCAAGATATAAAGATGCGGAAGCATTAACTTCAAAAGAAAGTAGAGAAATTTCAAATGCTTTTGAAAAAATATATTCTAGAAAGTTAAAATATCCAAAAACATTAATGGTTGATCCAGGAAAAGAATTTATGGGCGAGGTTTCAAAACTTATGAATTATCATAATGTGAAAATACAGAGAAGTGAAGCTGGAAATCACAGAGCCCAAGCATTTGTTGAAAGTGCAAATAAAATATTAGGTGAAAAATTATTTAGTCATCAATATGCGCAAGAAATGGTAAGTGATGATCGATCTAGAGTATGGGTAAAACGATTACCAGATATTTTGAAAACTTTGAACAATACACCAACGAGAATAACTGGCAAAGAGCCTGATAAAGCAATAAAAATGAAAGAAGTGGAACTTGAAACTAAAAGATATCACCGAGTTGTTGGTCTTGATGAGGTTAGATTACCACCATATGTTAAAGTTAGATATTTATTATCTCCGGGTGAGCTTGAGGGTGGTGAAAAAAGACGAGCCACAGATCCTATTTGGAGCATAAAAGTTTATTATATTTCCGGAAGTAAGGTTTCTCCTAATCAGCCGGTTTTATATTTTTTACAAGACGGGCCAAGACGAGGTTTTGTACGGGAGGAGCTTCAAGTTATTCCTTATGATACGCAGTTACCACCTAATTCTGTTTTAATTAGATCCAGCTCTGCTGGGGAGGGCTCCGCCCGATAATGACCATATGGCAGAGTATGCATTCCATCTTCTTGAATGATTCTCTTATCATCATCAGCAGATAGTGCAACTTTATTAACAGTTTCAGTATAAACAAAATGCTTATAACTTCTTATTACTGGCATTTCTCTCATCTGCTTTACTTTGCTATCCAAACATTCCTTATAATCATCAAATCTTATACTATTTTCTACAACTGATTTTTTAATTCCTTTATCCTTTTTTATCTCTTCGCCATCATCAGTCCTGAAAGCGTATAACTTAGCTCGTAGACCAACAAATTCGGTTATTATTCTACCGCCAGCTTCATCTTTAAACTTACCAATTACTTTTTTATTTACGCATGTCTCAATACCTGATGGATGATTTTTAGGGTAATTGCTGGTGTCAAACATTTCTCTAACATCAGGGCTTATATCCTTATAGAAATCCACAGTTTCTATATCATATACAAGACTATCTGTATCCGTCATAAGTAATTTAGCTTTTTCACCATATTTTGGTTTAATATAATTATAATGAAAGTCATACATCATTGCTTTACTTATATCTAAAATACACATTCCTAAGTAAATAGGTTTATTGTATATTATATGTGTTCTATTCATATGAACGGCCATAAGATTTTCAGAAAAAATAGTACGACGATTATAGTTAGCTTTTGATATTAATTTTCTTGCTTCTTTCTCATTAGTTACCAATCTTATATCAACCCTTTTTCTAAGATTTTCCATTGTTTTCCCAAATACGGAGTTGTTCATAAGTTTGAAGAAATCTTTTTCAAAGTCGTTTTTCGCTTGTGCTCTCAATTTTGTATTCAAATCTATGTAAGGTTTTAACCATGCAGACTCTTCAAATGTAATTCCTCTGTGAATCTTTGTTACTTCTAATCCCAGGCTTTCATATTTTTTTAGAGTTTCATGATGAACAACATAATTTTTCTTATCATTTAGGTTTGGTATTAATTTCTCAACCCTATTAACATTAATTCTTTCAGGCGCAAGTGGATAATCACTATGTGAATCATGAAGATGTTGTGAATATTTTAAATCAACCTCTAATATACATGGTATATTTCTCCAGTTTTTTAGCTCTTCTTCAGGTATCCATCTTAAGTCATGAGTAGGGAGTGGTTTACTCATTGCACCACCATATAAGTTGTTTGCATCAAGATATTGTATATAATTTGTTACCATTTTAGGATCATATTCTTTCATGTACGGGTTATTTGCTTTAGCGTATCTGTTTGATATTTGAGCTATGCCGCCTCTAACACCTTTCTCAATCATAATTAACATATCAATGTCGATTATCATCTCCAATTCAATTTTGGTTAACTTTAACATTGCATCCCAAGCCAGTCCGGGCGCTGTATAATACCAGGCGGGGTCCAAACCATAATGTGTTTGACAAACATCTCTAAAGTTTTCAAAAACATCAGCTAATAATAACACATCGGACTGTAGATATAGATTAAGGTAATCTCTCATTGTTTTCATATTAAAAGTTTCCCATACCTTTTTAGCATGTTTGTAATCATCTTCTGAAATATCTTTACCGCTAAGTTTTGAGTAAAAAGCTTCCTTTGGTGGAAGTTGGGTTTCGTTTAATTTATCAAAATCATCAAGATAATCATATGGGAATACTCCCTTTCTCAATAATAACTTTAATTCTTTGCCTAAAAAATACTTTGTAATTTCATGTAGGTTTTTATCTGTTGGATTAAGACACCTACTTCCTTTTATTACACCTTTACAAACATCACACTTTCCACATTTAGTAAGATTACTAGACAAACCATCAAGACTGGATGACATAAATTTTAATGAATCTATAAACTTTATATCTCTCTTAACATCTATCATCTTATCACTTTCTTTATCTTTGAAGGTATCAACCACAATCTCTTTTGAGAAAGAAATATACTTTTCCTCATTATTAGGTATAAGTTTTATTTTACCCTCTGTTTTTGCAAGATTATTAATAAATAGATGAGCATCATATCCCGATAAATTGTGAATTATAACAGGAAAGAATTTTGGAATCTTATAATTTAAATTGCATTCATTATGCGCCGCACCTCTATACTTTCCTGTAAGATGACAGTGATCTATTACCTTATCTTCACCTAATTCTTTCTCACATATATGACAATGTGTTGCGTTTTCATAGTTTATTTTTTCATCTTCATTCATATTCTTCTTATTAAACTTTTTGAATCTTTTTACATTATAACTAATACATTTTTTATAAATTTCCTTAAATTCTTTCTCTAGGTATTCCACAAATTTCTGTGCCACATCATCTTCTTCTGATTCAGCTGTATATCTATAAAATCTTGATTTACATATTTTTTCATCATAACTCTTAATATAACAGCCAAATGCAACTGGTTTGTGGGTTTGATATTTATTTGTAAAACTTTTGCTTTTATCTAGGGGCTCATTATTTTTTATTTGTTTCAAAATACACTCAAAATCTGCATAGGCAACAATAGGTATTCTCATTTTTTTAACAAAATTTTTAAAAGAAATAAAACAAGGATTACCATCTTTATCTTTTAGCATATCAATCCTTGCTTCTTTGTATAAATAACAATATCCTTCGTGCTTTTCCAATGTGCTTTTTAAGTGAAAAGGATTCAAACAATTATCACAAAAATACAACTTACATTTACGTTTAGTAACTTGCCTTCGTATAAGTGCACTAATATTCTTTATTAAAACAAAGTGTTTATTTGGCTCTTCATTTGTTTCTTCTGTTAATAAAAGTAATCTAATCAATTTAAATCCTCGTTTCCTACTTCTTCTTATAGAATATACTCCTATTTTCTTATCATAACCAAATATAGCAATATCATAATCATTTTGTTCTTCAAAATTAAAAACATCTTGAATAGAAGCTGGAAAATTAATTCCATTCCAATTAAAATTCTTTGATTGTTCAATTAATTCTTTAGTTATTCTTTGTGGATTTTTATCAGTTGGATAAACTGCTCTTGTTACACACCACTTGAAACATTCATTATCATTATTCTTGGGGTTAATAAGAGCATTCCTGTTTAACAATTCTTTTGGTAATTGAATATAAGATCCACCTAAAAGTGGAACAAAACGATCTATAAAAATGTCAAAGAATAGTACTCGTTCAAATACCCAACCAGATCCATTATCTATAAATTTATCAAATAATCTAAGTTGTTGATTTGTTAATCTATCAAATAATTCTGATAAATCTGTTGCCTCGAGAACAATTTCTGATTTTTCAGAAGGAAAGGGCCTATCACGGTATTCAATTTTCCCAGTGTCATTATTTTTTCTCATGAATTTGCATGTAAATATAAATTTTGTCTTTAATGATTTTTGTGTTTCAACTCTCTTTCTAAGTAAATCTATAACTTTTGGTTTTATTTTATGTAAGAATGTCTTTTCATCATTCTTTTTATTTCCTTCAATCCTATAACTTAAATAATTACCATTAATAGCTGATTCAAATTGTCTTGGTGTAAAATCTTCTGCAATTTCTTTTTCCTCATTTCTTGCGCCTTCCTTCTCATAATCCCCATTATTTTTTCTTTCACCTTTCTTATTATCACTTTTTGGCGGTGGTTTTATTTCTTTGGTTTTATTTACTTTTTTATATCTTTCTACAAAATTTTTAGCTACTTCTTTTACTTTATTTTTTGCCGCCACTGCTTTATTTTTTACTTTTTCAGGTATGTATGGTTTTACTACGTTCCAAAACTTGTTTATTGCATTTCCTAAAAAAGTATTTTGTTTTGGTTTTATTATGGGTGGAGGTGGTCTTTTTGGCGGTGGTGGTCTTTTTGGTGGAGGTGGTCGTGGCGGAGTTCCCGGTCGACGATTAGGAGGCGGTGGACCTGGTGGGGGGCTATCTGGATTAATTCGATCTGGTGAGCCAGGCAATGTATCGGGCACGGGCTGAGGAATAGTTAAAGGTGGTAAATTTTGTCGATTTGCTGGCCTTATTTGTTGCGGTTCAATTTCTGGAATTGGAAGAGGTAAATTTGGTTGATCTATTGGCCTCATTGGTGTATTACGTAGCTCATTAACAATTCCAGCAATATTAGTAATAATTCGTTGAATATTATTATTTATTTCAGGAATATTACTCAACTCTTGAACAAAATCTCTTTTATTAAAACGCGAACGGCCAGGAATATTATACCATCTAGCCAAATGTTTCAGTTGCACAACATTTAATCTTCTTAATTCTTGTTCCATTTTGTATATTAATTCTTCTTCTTATTAAATTATAATTATTTCTTTCTTTAAATCATTTTTATTAAATTTTTATTAAATTGTGCCAGGCCCGCGTATCATATTCACATCGATTTTGTAACATATTAGCTATGGTTTGACAGGGGTTTGTTGCGCTCCACACCTGGAATGTTTGATGAAGGTTTTGTTAGGGTTTGTTGATGGTTTTGTTTGGGTTTGGTTAGGTCTTGATAGGGGTTTGGCGAAGGTTTGGTGAGGGTTTGGTGAGAGCTTGATGAAGTATTTATGAAATTTCGGCAAGAGACCCGTATTGTCCAGTTTATAAAATCCTTATTATTTAAATAAAATCGAAATAAAATCGAAATAAAATCGAAATAATAAAATGTGCCAGGATCCCCATAATTACACATCAACCGTTGAAAGTACCGTACAGTGGAACCTCGCTATCTGGAACTCGCTTATCTCGAACTCCCCGCTATCATCATGAACTCAAACTCATTTCCTTTGGATTGTTTTTTCAGTCACCGTTGCCATTGGTTACCTTGAACCCCCCCATCTCGAACTGTCTTTCGCTTCCCTTGAGAGTTGGAGATAGCGGGTTGAACTGTAGTTTCACGGAAGTCAATAATGACCTAGTAATCACGTTTAAATACTGATGCAAATCTTTACCAAAATTAAACCTTTTCCAAAAATTATGCAATTAATTTTTCTCTGTATTCTTTAATTACTTCCGATTTATTTGTTTGTATTTTCCAACCAAATTTATGTTAGTTAATGGTGTTTTCGCCAGGAGACCATATTCTCATTTTACCGTTATGTAATCTCAAACAACCATTTTCCTTCCACTTCAAGCTTCCTTGTTGAATCAACAACTAGGACCATCGCTCTTCGTGCTCGTGCTCTCAGTAATTAACGAAACGGCTGGTGCCGTAAATCCGTGCTTCCTTCCCTAAATTTAAAGTTTATTTGGTTCTTACGTAACGGTTTTTTTAACGCATCTTATCTTGTAAGTTGATTATAAAGGTTTACTAATGAGCCTTGGGTAAAGTCCTCGTCAGCAATTTAATTTGCCCATCCTGTTTGATAGCCATCAGATTAAATAAAAAGTGTCCCAAAAATTTCCAGATAATAATTCATCTTACGTGGATTAACATTGTGAAGAAAAATGTTAATGAATAAACGGTGAAAACGAACTTGGTTTGCAAAGTGTTCGGTATAATACTATGTCTCACACGAACACTACCAAAGAAACTGTTGAAAATTAATGATTATTTATCTTCTAAATTACGAGCGGTGTTAAGCTTGTTCAGTGATATTAAATCCATTCACGACACGATAGTTTTTATATCCTCAGCGGCATAATTTTCGGAAAATTATTACCCACAGTTACAAGAAAAACCCGAAGATTTCTTTGTATCTCTGAACGCACTCGTTCCTTCTTCATCTGTTTCACTCGAACATCCTGAGCCTTTCTTATCCCAAATGTCCTGTGTCAAAAGCGTAAAAGCTTTTTCTATATTCGCGCTGGAAAGCGCACTAATTTCAACATATCGAACGCCGAGATCTCGCGCCAGTCTCTCTCCTCTTTCCCTGGTCACCTGACGTTTCTCTTCCAGGTCACACTTGTTTGCCACCAAAATCTTCGCCACACTGTGATGTGAATGCTCTTTAATCAAATTTATCCAGTTTTTGATGTTGCCGAACGTGGCTTCTCTTGTAATGTCATACACTAACATGATCCCCATTGCTCTGCGGTAACACGCTGTAGTAATTGAGTAGAACCTGAAAACTTCATGAGGTTAATGATCTTTGCATAAAATATTTCTCGAAGGAAATCGAGGTAAGATAACTTAATTCATACTCTCTTGTGTTTCTGTAATACCGTCCTACATGGTGCAGTTCGTGCTATAGGGAATACGCAATTCCCGGATGTTAGACTGATGACTTACAAGCAATTCATTATTCTTGAATTGATAAGCTTCTAAATTCTCATTAGCATTTGGACTGACGGTGTATTGACATTGTAGGGAGATGTCACTTGTTGGTCTCTACTGAGAGCTCTAGGATTAGTAGCAAATAACACTACACCTTCTAAGCGGTTGAGTCGATCGATACTTTACCGTTGAACCTTGAGTCATAATAGGCCAATGAATCTATCGGTTTCAATTACAAATTTTACCACAATTGCTTCTAATCTCGCAATCTGATTGGCTAATTTGCTGTTGTCGATAAGAGTCTAGACAACGCTGCTCGCGTCAATGTGTCACGCAAAGCAATAGCCAATCAGAAACGCTCATTTTGGGGAATAAACCAATCAGATTGCGAGAATGTTATAGACAACGCTTGCTCTTTCTTTGTGTCACGATCTTGGTCACGCTCTGAAGAAAAAAAACATTTTCTTTGACGTTTTTTAACGTTGCTACTGTGGTAAAAAACAACAAAACAAAAAAAAAACAACATTTTGACCACTGTGATGACGCGTACTCGTTGTCGATAAGAGGACAGACAACGCTAAACCACATTCGATTTGTTAATTTCAAGATCCATGCCCACTGCAAATGTATTGATCAAATCCCGCACTGTTACAATTCGCTGGAAAGCTACTGAATATACATAAGAGCCTGTTACCCGTAATAGGCTCCAGAGGGGCTCCTGGTTCCCGACCAAACTCCATCCCAAGGTGCTTTTCTGGCTTGGGGTGGAAGGGAAAAGGCCACCGCAAAGAAAAGCCACCCTGGGATCAAGATTGGGCTCCTGACATAAGGTTTGCTTAAAAACGAATCCAGCCTACCTTTCCTGGCCGGCTGTGTCCCATATCTGCAGTTTAATGATTTTACCACCTAAGTGAGAGGTGAGAAAAAGTGTAAGACCATTGGATGCGAAGCGCTCGTACAGTGGTTGACATGAAAATGTAATAGGGATGATGGTAAATCTCTCACAGGCATCCCTTTACCGAGCGATCAACAAAGACTGGGAACTGGGACGCCAGAGCACTGAACATGTAAGAGGGTCTCAATGGGGTGGTGACTTTTACGGCTAACGGTTAATATTTTTGACTGTTTTACGGCTAACGGTTGATATTTTTTACTGTTTTACGGCTAACGGTTAACATTTTTGACTGTTTTACGGCTAACGGTTTTAAAATATTTTTGGCTGTCTTACGGCTAACGGTTAATATTTTTTACGGCTAACGGCTAAAATTTCTTAATATTTACTCCTAACGGCTAATTTTTTGCCCCATTGAGACCCTCATGTAATACTAAAAGGTCAGTAGTGATAAGAGATACAGACAAACCTTTTGTGCTAGGGTGTGTATCACACTATAATACCTTCCTCCTCATAAGGGATCTTGGGAGTGGCTCGAGTGAGCCTGCCTTGCACCGAACAGCCACCGAAAACTGATATATGGTTTGTAGAAACAGGGGAATTCTACATATGGCCGGGGATTTAGAAAAAGCGGTTTATTAACGGATATGGCATTTAATGTTTGGAACTACACAGTGGGATTCAAACTAATGAACGATTTAACCTTGTTTTAAATACAAATTACAGAATGGATTTATCTTTTGGCAATCAAAGAAATGGACATGTCATTTGAAAGAATATGTGAACAATTCTGTAAATGAACAGACATTCCCGGAAATGAGTTGTCATTTCGAGACGTGGAAAGCAATCAGTTCTAACTCCAGTTCCAAATACTCCTTGGTTGATTTTCATTTGAAAATGGCCGGTTATTTTTGCAAACCGTACGTTTATTGAAAGGGCAAGTTTCGGGAAAAGGCAAGAGAGGGCTGGAGCTATTTTTCTGTTTATTTACCTACCATTTGTGGAAGAAGAAATATCCGGCAACATGAGCCGAGTAGGTTAGGTAGCATTTTCTTAGAATTTTGTTATTCAGGAAATAGAGATTTTTTCACAATGTACGGAGCGATGAAACTGACCAAACATAACTCAAAAGTTGATAATTAATTAAAGAAACAGTAATATTTTGGCAAAATAAACAGAAAAAAAAGCAATAAAATACTCAACTTTCGTTGTATGTTTAAAATAATGATCTTTGGTGACCGGAAGTGACGTGCGTGCAAATTGACTTATTCTTAACTTGGACAAAATATAGTCTAAATATGTCATTCTTGGTCATTCTTGAACCAAATACAATTAAAGTATTTTACTTTGCTGAGATTTTTATCGAAGAAACATTAGTATTTTAGCTGAGACCGGTTTCAAGGAAATTGAAAAGCAGGGAAGGTTATTAGCGCAATAAATTTGACAGCCTTTGGTTGTTCAGACGTGATCACACACTATGAAACGAGGAACCACTAACAAATTATGGCTTTGCATAACTTCACAAGAGCAAACTGTCTGTCTTAAAAGAGGCGTTCAAAAACCCTATTTGTAAACGAACAATTTTATAAATACGCTGGGAAATTCGCACAGTGCCATGCAACAGTTCTATTCTTGGTTCCGTTTAGACCAGTGAAGCATCGAACACGCTAGAACACGAAACGAATGACTTCATAATCTAGAGTGCATTGCAGTGTAAAATACTGATAATCTACGTTGATAAACAAAATGACCCAGAACCAAAAGTAGATATTTTGTTGCATGAAATTCTTGGTCAAGCACACGTACAAATCAGTGAATAGTAGAAATTCACTTACCGACTTCCAGAGTTTTGATTTTAAAGTCGATTCCAATGGTAGAGATGAAGCATGGATTGAACGTATCATCGGCGAATCGAAGTATAATGCATGTCTTCCCGACACCACTGTCACCGATCAGCAAAAGCCTGAAAAGATGATCGTAATTCTTGGACATGTTTCGTGTGTGTGCGGTAATACTATGGATTGCGTTACCCGCAAATGAAGCGATCACGAGGATTCTAAACAAAGTGTAATTATCTCAGGTCACAGGAAGAGCACGTGGGTGGTGGGATTTTGGGGGTCATGCGAAAAAAAAAAATTAGGGAAAATGGGGGATCACGTGAAATATTTTAGCAATAACTTTTACTGATGTTTTAATCCGGAATTGACTACTCTTTCTTTTGGTTGGGGAAGTCATGTGAAAAATTGACAAGCTGAGGGAGTCATGCAATTTTTGAATGGGGCTTCCCGAATCACACCAACCCCCCCTCCCTCATAAAAAGTGAACTGTCCCTTACTGCTGGGACAGTTACTGCTCACTGTTTTTTTCAATCGGTCATCCACACAAAAGTAACATGCATTTCATGACAGTTTATTCCAGAATGCAAAAATAACCTGTTGAGCTTTCTTTAATTTATGATTATAATTATTCTTTATTCTTCGCATAGAAATACTCATGGGGTGATGAGGAACAATGGCGTAAAAATAACTGAACTTTTTTTTTTTTTGGAGTAATGGAATAATTCCATTTTGTGGGGCGGAGTAACGAAATAACGACTTCATTTGAAATACTTGATTACTTTGTCCGGAACAATGAGAGTTTTTTTTTACTGGGATAATGGAATAACGAAATTTCATTAGCGGGCCACCACCAGTACTTCATATATGTGCAATACTCAGTTTACTGCTCATAAAAAATATTTTTTAACCATCTTGCAGTCTTTTAACAGTATTACGTAGTTATTTGAAACAAGAAATAATGAACTAATATTCAAGCGCAATATTATGACAGTTTTTTTCAAGTTTCGCATTTTGAATAAACTTTATTTTGTATCCTGTGAGGTTCTGTTGAACTAGACATCTTTAAATCGTGAAGTAAATTAACTTTCATGCCACACAGAAGGATGATCACGGTATCTCACAGAAAGTTATTTAGTGTTTATAATGGTCTATTATTCCTCATCGTAAAATAAATTCATTATGGTGCACATTGTTCCGATCAATTCTCCGAGTAGCTGTCGCATTTCTTCGGAAAACTTCGCGTTCGGAGCTCTCTCATCAAGCCTCGACTTCAGCTGGTCAAAAAGCCCAGTCACCCTCGAAAAGCCTGGTACCCCCTCCTTGATTAGAATTTGTACTGTGCGATCAAACTCTGAACTCGGTATCATGGCGGTTCTGATGTTGGAACAGATCTCCTTCGTGTTACGCATGTGCGGGACACCTTGGCTAAAGCGCACCACGTGTTTGAAGTCACTCTCCCATTTAAGCACTACGTCCAGCAGGTACCGAAGGTCCTCGAGCTGTTCTTGCATCGTCTCGTACTGCTTGTCCAAGCCTCTGATCTGGGATTTTAAATGCTTTGTGGTATTGACGATGGAGTTAATCGATAACTTCTCGGTACGGGTCGCCAGTTCGCCGGCCCCTTCGTGTGCTACAGCGGCCATGTTTTCCACTAAGGAACAAAAATAATCTTAATGAATTTGTAAGTTTATGATGTTTTCCATCGTATTTTCACATTAATAGCTCATTACTGACACTGAAGTAACAATAATGCTTATAATGTTTAGACAAATTTCTGTGATCTTATGATCTTACATCTTGGGGTAATCCATTGACTGCACCAATAAAGGTCTTTCTGAGATGAAGTAGGGAGTTAGATATCTTATTGATATGTCATTTTTTTTAACTGAGAGTTTAACTTGGTAACCTCAAATCAGTAGCCAATCGATAACCTGATAACCATCAAAGTTATAGATGGAAGCATCATATATCTTGATCTCAGAACACACAGGAGACTAAACACTGCAAAATTAATGAAAATTTCGCTTTCTTTATACAGCACTGCGAGCATGATTCTTGTTTCATTTTCTTTCTTTTTTTTTCTTGAAATTTTTGCGAAAAGTGGATATCGAAAACAAATTAGACTGCGAGGAGTCTCTTTCTTTTCCTATCTTGCGACGGAAATGAAAGAAAGCGAGCGACGAAGCCGTGAGCCTCGAGAAACGCGCCCGCGTTTTTTTCCTAATTTGCATATTAAAAAGTAACTTTTCCAGTTGCGCGGATTTCAGGAACAAAAACAGATTACTCGTAGTCTAAAAGCAAATTTGCATGCGATCTTGGATTGAAGAGAACACTTCCTTGAATAAATTACGATGAATGAGAGTGGATATTAATTCAATTGCATTTATCGTTTAAAACTAAGAAATTCTACTTTTTATTCAAACCGAACGCTACAACAAAAAGGACCAAAACAGAAAATTTTCTACAAAATCATCTCACATTTATTTGGCAGTACGTCGAATCTAGAGATTCTATATCAGAGATCGTATTTCAAGGCCTTAAGCAACCGGTATGAAACAGGAATTTATTATTGAAAAATGTCTGATTTTTCAAATATCGTATTCGGTCGAGAAACTAGGAAAATTTCGAATTCTGTGCGCTTACCTTCCTTTCCTGGACGGCCACCAAAGACGTTTGCAAGAAAACAGTGGTGGTTGGGAATACTGATATCAAAAACTTTGGGAAATATTATTCGTATATTTACATACCAATATCTGTTGACAGAGACGCACCCAAAGCGTTGGTAAATGCGCATGTCCGTGCGTCAAACGTTGCCCCCTATTTGATTGGCTTGAAGCTCAGTTATCTTGAAGCTGATTGGCTGTTTTGGAGAGACAGGTGCGTGTCTCCTCGAGTTGACAGTCGTTTGTTGTTTTCATTTTGATGGCAGTGTTTTCCGAGTTGAGAGTGAGGAGGTTAACGTTGGATAAAATAAACTATTTTTAGTTTTCGGCACATCGATTTTGGCTTCAATTGATACCATTTATGGCAAGAGTATGGCCTTACTTATCGTAATTGAACATGTTGAAACTGGACGCTATTGAATAACACGATCAACGAAATCATTGAAATTTTCTACTCTGTTTGAAATGCAAAATATAGCCTGCCATCGCTGTTTTCTTGCTGTGCAAGTTCATGAGATCAAAAAAAAGTGTTGTTTAAGTAACTTGGTAAACCACCGGTTTTATTCTCAAAGCAGCTGAAAGTCATTTTAAACGCTTCCAAGCCGAAATCCTTGTGAAAAGAAATATAATAAAAGCTGGTTTTGTCGCTTGCTGTTTATAATTAATCGCAGAACCGGGAAATAATGGACGGACTAGTAAATGTTAAAGATATCTTACGCGGTTTGTTTACAGCGTTTTCTTGTTTGGTTTCGATGTGTCTGTACAGTACTTAGCTATGGTATTTGTTTTTTTACTAGCTGCTTGGCCTTCTGTTTTTTTTTTTTTGTTTTTTTTCTTTCATTTCTATTACACAAAGCTTCCCAGCCTTTACACAAGGGTCTTGCTTATATTTCAATCATGCATTATCATTTCGTATACTTTTCGAATACTTTCAAAAAGAAAAATAAATGTTAGCAATGTAGATCAAATGACTTGTTTACCTAACCTTTGGTCACCGAGTCTTAACAGACACAAAACTATTATTTGTCTTTCGTGTTACGATTTTAAAAACCGCCATTATGAATCTATCTTTTGAGAGCAAAAATGTTTGCCTTAATTAGATTTACTTGTGTTTATTAGTTACCCAAGAAAGCATAAGAGGTCTCTTGGTTACCCACAAGAACAGAACTTTTAAACAGGTTGAACAGGTCAACGAAAAGATTTGCCTGGATGAAACTCGTGAAAGAGGGAGATAACAATGGCTTTTTCCTTCTTACCTCCTGTTTCTTCAAGTAGAATAAGAGAATCGTTTGATTTCAAGCGTGTAATCTGATGACAAATTAGACTGAGTTGCTTTTTTTGACCGTGATTCTCTCTTCTCGTTAAATTGTTTACATGTAGAGTGAACCGATGTCACAATTGAAATTTGAAATTCATCGTTTAAACTATCACTTTATATCGATAAGAAACTCAAAATCACCTTTTGAGGAAAGAAATTTTCTCTCGTAAATTATAAACAGGCAAAAGTGTTGTTTTCAATCTACGTGGTTTAGCAGCTGTTTTAATCAGTTTTTTTCGTTGAAAAGAATCCTTAAGTTACCTTGAAATGTAACGAGTACGATCATGAGAAATGGCAAGTAAATGGCGGGAAATGCTGTCTCGTAACATAATATACTTTTATGATTCATTCCACTAATAACTTCGTGTTACAGAACACGACTTATTCAAATTCGAATTTATTTATTTTTTCTGTTCTACTGGTAAAATATTTTAGTGCCTAAGTCTTCGTACTGACAAAAAAAACAAATTTTTTTCTTCGTAAACTAAAAAGGACAGTTCTGACATTTTTCTTAAAATGACTCTTACGGAATTGCTCTGTCTCATTGTTATTGCTGTCTGGAGCAAAACGGGAAAACTTGAGGCTAAATAAAAAATCCTATTCATTGAGATTTAAAATGTATATTTTTCTTGGGACCTGGTTGTGTTCACTTCTTGTTGGCTGTTAAAGTAATTCTTGCCCATATACGGCAAATTTGGTGATTATTTCTCGAAGTATATTTCCATCATTGTGTCAGTGATTCCAGTGAGTCGGCCAAGGAGCTGACGAATTTCTTCAATAAACGAAGCTTTGTAGGTTGCGTCATCCCGGAGGATTTTAGAAACTTGCTTTTTCAAAAGCTCCAATGCTTCATAAACCTGCTGAAAACAGGGCACATCTGCCGTGATCAAATTCTGCATTCTGAAGTAGAAATCTCCGTGGATATCGTTGAGACTGTTTTCTATCTGAACGCAAATTTCTTTGACGTTCCTCACGAAGGGAACCCCTTGGTTGTTCCTCTCGATCTTATCGAGGCTCTTTGCCCATTCTTTGACGCTTCCGTTGATGTACTCAAGATCTTGTCGTTGCTGCAGTAGTGCCTTCTGAACTTTTGCGAGTTCCTCCAATTCCTTCTGCAAACTCTGCTGCTGGAAGAGAACTTTCTTCAGTGAAACTTTCTTTCCACGTGATGAACTTGTACCGCTCACATAAATCGGTGTAAACATTTCCATATCTACTCCTGCAATAACAATATAGTTACTCATCGATCACACCTAGAAACACCACTCAATATTAAACTATAATTTCGTATAATGTAACACTAACCCTGATAACAATTCTCTTTTAACTGGCACAAAAGCAAAGGTATGTTGAGCAACTAAAAGGGTTTAATGAACTCACAACAGGTGCGCAAACTAGTACAATCACCTTTCACCTCAAAACGGAATTTCTGCGTAACTTAGAGTTTCTCACATGTACAATATTTGTACATAAGAGTAATATATATATAAACAACAACAACAAAAAAAAAAAAAAAAAGAAAACGACTTGACCACGCGCGAGAATGTTATAGAAATCTAGACGTATTTGTACACTGAATCTGGTAGAGAAACCGATTGTCTAAAGCTAGGTTTTTTCACTTTTTGCTTGATCACAATGAAATCATTTTTCATTCAATTACTTCAATTTAAGACCAAAATTTTTTTTAAGACAAATTCATGAAGAATAATGCGGCATTAAGTTCTGCCTGTGCAGTGCATCGTTTGAAGAACAAAATTCAATAAATTGGGCTAAACGGACGAAAAAACAGTTTTAAGATTGTAAGTTATGAACAGCCTCATGCATCCACCAATTTACATATGCAGAATGGCTGCACTACATCCAATCAAAACACATGGGTTTCAAATCTACAATCGAGTTCATCTCGCGTCCTAAAAACAGAGTCTAAATTCTAACTTATGATTCACTCGCAATGGCTAGCCTTCTAAAAACCGAGAACAATCGTGTTTTTTGTATTGGATTGGCTCGTTAGAGTGGCTGAGAAAACGAGTTTTGTGTTGTAGAAAGCAGCCTGAACTTTTTTCGTGAAACGGTTTACTTCTGAAATAAGTTGTCAATACAATGTGCCGGTATTTGAGCAGTGGAATATATTAGCGTAATCTGTTATCGTTGAACTTACCTTTTGGAAGTTTCTCAGCGTTCAGTTACTGACCATGGAAAGAAAACAATTCAAACGAACGTTTCTCTCGTTAGGTATGAAATGGGCGCTGTCAGAGATCACAGAAACCCCGGCGCGACAATACACTCGCGAGCTGTCGGCGCCAGATTACCATACATTAACTTGATTGGATGAAACACGCAGGTGCTGCGAGCAATAAATTATTTATTTGGAAAATTACATACGCGTGCCTTGGGCTGATGAATTCGAAGCTTTGATCAGAAGGCATTCAGTGGAGCTTTCCTTACAAGGTGATGGTTCCGTTGTGACAGGTTGTCCGTATTGTCTTTGGCTTTCAAAAACCCATATTTTCATATTTCCGATCGATATTTAGCATACGTCTATGTGAGTGGTCGTTAAGTGGTTGATGAAATATTTATTTCCTTTCGAGTAATGACAAGGAAAGCCAAACCTAAATGATTCTACCAATGCCAGATGACGAAGCAGTGTAAAAATCTAATAACCACATAGTCTAAAAAGATGCTTTTCTCCGACATAAACTGAATTCAAACAGCAGTATGTCGAGTAGTAGCGCCTGTTTAGACTTTTGTCGTAAACTATACATGCAGCGACAATTTCATAAAGTACTTTGGGGCGTCACCGACCAGTGTTTATAGATTAATTAATTTGCATATAAATGTCTGGAATTTGAGTGAGTGGTATTCAGCTGCAACTAGATTTCGTTTATAAACGAACTTTTTATTGGCTAGGCAGTAAGTGAATGCAAACAATGCTGGGAGCGGAAGGCTTTTCCTTAGAGTTCTCTGAAAGACGTTTTGCGAGCTAAACATTCGCTTCTTCCCCGAGTAGCCAGGACAGTTTGCTAACTAGTATCATCGCCATTGATACGGAGGAACAATTGAGGAAACTATAAAAGTTGAAACAGTAAGAAACAAAGCAATGTATTTCAATTCACCTTGTTTATAATTTAGCGTAAGAACGCTGTTTTTGAAATATACTCACAATTTCATGGATCTCGCCAACTCGGCCTGCAGATATTAATGATAAACTTTACGTTTCTTAGATTTTGTTGAATCACATCTTAAAGAAGCATACATTTTTCCAGCTCAACAAACTACTCGAGCTTTTCGAAATATTGTTTTAATATTCGTAGCAGGGAAACTGGAAATATGGGAGTATTTTAGAACATTTACACATTGACCTTTGTCGCATGTCTTGTGCAAACTCTCTCTGTGTATGTGTTTCTCTCTTTGTTTCCGCGAAGTAAGAAAGATCGCTACTGAAACAAGTCATTTATTAGATATCGTACAAACGGAAAAGTCAGCTGAAGAAATAAATGTACTTGTGAAGGAGGGAATCTATGTTACTCAAACAAGCAAAATTTGAATACGCGTCATTTTGACAGTATATTTTTCGGGTATTCACTCATTCATTCATTCACTTGTTCTTCAATTAAATCTTCCATCATTTTTTGATCGCTAAGTATAGTATCATTAATTACAAAAGGCTTCAAACAAAATGGATATAGAAATGACAACCAAATCTCGTTGAATTTTTGTTATCTTGCGGCAGTCCCCGCCACACTAGCTAGGCACTAAATCTCATTGAATCCAGGTTATTGACTATCCAACGCTGCGAGTAAAATTACTTCGAGATGATTTAGATTAACCATGACTTTCACTGTTGCGAGAATTCACGCCAAGGTTATTCCTGTTCTGTTTTTTTTTTTGAAGTCTTACTGAACTTAAATGACTTGCTTTCATTTCTTCATCTCAGCAGAAGTAAAAATGTCTGCAGCAGTCGCCGCTGAATTCTCGACCAGCTCCCTCAACCTTCGACAACTTGGTACAACCGGTGATGGCCTGGAAACGAGTAGCGCCCAATCCATGAAAATGATTTCCACCAACAAGCAAAGACTGCAGAAGACCGTGGGTAAACTGGAAAAGATGAACAGCCCAATGAAAAATCAGCGCGAAGATCTGCTCTTTATCGTGTCCACAATGGACGAATGGATCAAAATTCTGCACGAATCAGAGCGAGGCCATAGTGGGGTCCCTGTGCTGAGATCAGTGAAAGAGGGATGCAGTGAAATCACGCCAAGTTTGAACAGCAACAACAGCGAATTAAATCAAGCCGTGCAGCGACTCAGCAAGGCCAGCGTGCCGTGTATAGATCACGTGCAGAGGTATTTGAAGGATTTGAGGAAGGAAATACGAGCCATTTTCGATAATGAATGCACGTATAACGGGAAGTTTGTAGAGGATGTGAGGGAGAAGATAGGGAAAGTTACAGGTACAGCTACTGCATTGATGGCTTTGTACTATGAATAGAAACCAAGTAGGAAGGAACCTGTTCGAAAAAAAACTGTAGGAAGCGTTTGACGCCCTTTTTTCCCGTTGTTTTAGTTTAGCTTTTTATTGGCTAAAAAGGCGATGCAAGTGTTTCAACCCACAGAACAAAACCTTGCGACGGCTGTTTCACTGTTCCAATAAAACTATCCCTTTCATTGAAGCAAAATTATCATTGACCAAGGGTTTTTTTTGTTGGACAGCTCTCCTTTTGACACAGTCTTTTTTTTTATTCACTCTCTTATAAACACTTTTAAAACTTACTGATAAAAGTCTACACTGGATCGGAACGGCTGCTTGTTTCTCCCGAGTAGTTGCACGTCTCTTTGGACGTTTACAAAGACGTTAACGCATTAAAATTACATAGAAAAGTAAAGGGAGTGTAAGTTAAGCAGTGTAACCGTTTTAGTTTGGGAATCCAGCTGGAGCTTGAAGCATTTCTCAAAGACAAAGACGAAGAAAGGACGGTGGTTTTTGAGAATTTAATTTAATTAGAATCACGCAAGTCATGTTACACCTTCATGAAATGGCACTCCATGAGAATCCCTACTCACATCTAGCTACTTCGTGGCTAGATCAATATCTAACTTTTCATAACAATGTGAACTATAAAGGTACACAGAGGAGCAACGAAAGAGATAGAGAGTGGACATGCTGACCAAATACCAGCTGCAACTAATGAAATCCTAAGGGAACTTGTTAGACTTGCATAGCTACGAAAACACAAGTTCAAAAACTGACGGTAGCATAGATACAGTTGTCCTGTGTTAAATATCACTTCCCAATCAATTATGGCACGCGAGTACATTAACAACTAGCCATGTCTGGACATAATAATATATAACAATATATTCATTATCAAACGGCTTGTTAACAGTTAGTCATAGAAATCTGTTTATCAAAGTCTGCATTAATAAGATATTCGGTCATTTTCACAGTCATATAAACCCTAGTTCAATAACTCCTAAGTCCGCTTAATATTGTCAGAAAGTTCTCAGTTTTCACAAGTTTTGCCCAAGACAGGTGTTATTTTTTTTAAACATGACTATTATGTTGTTGTAAAGTTCAGAGCCCGCCTCGTGGTTCGTGTCTATTAACAGGCCTACTGTTCACACGAACTTTTTTCTCGCGGTTATGTGACGCCTTCGTTTTTGTTGCCTGTCCTTTGGAATCATCTCTCCCCCAATCCGAGTACCTTGATGCTTGATAGCTCGCGTCTGGTTCCCGGATGTCAAAGTCCCTGTGGTTTAAAGAACCCCTCCCCTCTCCCCTGACTGCATGGGTGTGGTCCCTCCGGGGTGGTGCCTCCAAGCCCGCATGTTGTTTGTGCCTGGTGGGGTCTGTCACTAATAAAACCACAGACAAAGAGATGTACTGGTAAAAATCGAAAAGTCTCAACCGGAACTTGCTTCAAAAATCAACAATATGTTTTCTTTGAAGAATTTCTTTTTGAATTTTCAGCATGTCACAGGCACACTCGGAAAGGGAAAATAAGAATATTTCAAATAGAAGTTGAGCCTACTACAACTCCCATAATTAGCTTGTAAGCTTGGGGATCAACGTAAGTAACTGGGCAACTGTACACCTACCCCTCCCCTAACCTCACAAGTTATAATAAGTTAAAAAGTTAGTGTTAAAGTTGGGTTCGGGGAGGGGTAGGTGAACAGTTGCTCAGATACTTACAGTGATCCCTTTTTACCTCATGGTATGACGTACATACCATGAGGTATGGTGATGGTTGGATTGGTCACTCCATTCCCGTTAGACAATTAATTTATGCATTTTATTACACCCATTTTGAAATCACCGGTGATCCCTGCAATTTGATTGGCTCATAGCAGTGTGATTTATTCATAAATTGCACCATTTTTTGCTCTAAATCGCATCATTTTTAAAAAGCTACTTTTCTTCAAAAACCGGGCTTCCATAAGTGGAAAAATAAATAAGTAGTATTGACAAAAAACTGTGATTTCAAAATGAGTGTAATAAAGTGGTAATTAAACTTCGTGTCGTGCAATTTTGGTCTGAAATCATACTTGTGATTTCATATCGAACTCGCGCTATGCGCTCGTTCGATATTTGAAATCACGCGTATGATTTCAGACTAAATTGCACTCCACTCAGTTCAATTACCATTATAAATCTGCATTAAATGTGAATTAAACAGGTTCTCCCCTGTCTCCCCTGCAAGGTTTGGTTTTGTCCAGAAAGTCGTGCAATTACGTTCACATATGTGGGGGAGGGGGTGAGACAAAGCGGCAGCACATGTTTACAAAATGGCGTCTGTTGTGTCGAGCCCGACGCAAAGATTGTCAAGAGGGGGTAAGGGGGGGGGGGGGGGGTCGTCGAAGCACGTTTTACGGACATTGAAATGTAGAAATAACGCATCACGTTTAATCGGAAAAACGATTTTTAAGGCTCACGTATCACGACAGGTAAAACATTCACAGTTCACGGATTTTAATTTCGCGTTTTCACCGGCCACGACAATTAAAAACACTTAACCACGTATCACGCAATAACCCCTTTACCCCCCTCTGTCAAGGCGGGTTTTCGTTCCTTTCGCTCCATCTTTGATCAAAATACACTCTTGAAGATATTGCGAACGAACAGGAAATGTGTTCAAGAATGCTCGAGGGGAAAGAAATGGGTTTTAAAGTCTAAAAAGTGACGATGTCTCCAATTTGGACGACGCGTAATCGATGATCAGTCGTAGCAAGAGTGCACAAAACGAACTATTCGGAATGAACGCTTTATGGTCTGGGGAAAGGACAGCACTTCATGGAATAATTACCACAGACCACGAGGTAGCTCGAAGGAGCCTTTGATTGTAACCAGTATTCAAGGGGGAGAGGAGAGGGGAGTTAGGGCGAGAGACGTTGCAGCACAAAGCCCATGTACTTTGTATTGATCCTGGTAACATTGTTTTTCTTCCATGAATGCATTCACTCAACAACCATCAGAGAAGCCAGACGGTGAAAACACATAAAAAAATAAACAAATGTTATCTCATTGATGTCAGTGGGCTTTGTGAGCCTTTCTGCTTCTCTATGTACCTGCTAAAGCTCTGTGGCCCTCTCTTCGGTTGTCCTTCAGAACATTCAGAGGCTGCTTTGTTCTTTGCTTCCATTCTTGATCAAATGCATGTGCATCAGCTGAAAACATATTTCACAAAATTCAATATACAGCAACAACTTATAAAATACCTTAACCCTTTCACTCCTAAGGGTGATAAATGTGCAACTTCTGCTCACAAACAGGTGATAAGAATCAAGAAAATTATCAACTTGAGGATATCGAATTGATCTACCACCAAATTCTCCAAAGTAACACGTAGGAAAGTATGTAATGACATTAATTGATCATCACAGTTATGCACACAACTTAAGCAGCTGTGAAACTAACACGTAGGAAAGTATAAACACAAGGGAGAATTACGGGCTTAAAAGAACTCACCTTCATCCAAATTGATAAAATCCTGTTTTCTTTCCTCCTCACCGGTTCTTCTGTTCAATGACCGTTCAATGACATGGGAGCGATCATCTGTGTATGGGAGGGGAGGGAAGGGAACCAAGTTATTACATACTATTGAAATTCCTTCTTCTGCTCCAACTTCCTCACATTCTGTTCATTAAGAGAACTTTCCCTCTCACACAAACCAAACAAATTACAGGAATGTTATCATATTGTGCAGTTGACAGTATAGGAGCAATTCTTCATAAATGCTATTTGGCCTGAAGAAAAAGTGAAACAGAAAGTTGCGGTGAAAAGGAGAATATCTGGTCTGGAATGGACACAGCTTTCACAATGTTTTCTTGCCAGGCCCTTTTTCATGCCACAAAGGTGCAATATAAATTTCATTATATGGGAAGTGTTTGTAGTCGACATATGATGTATATTTTAAATGGAGAGTCATAGGGGATGATTCCCCCATAATAATACTGACAACATCAGTTATTGTTAATGGCTGTGTGTAACCAGACATCAAGTAGATACAACTACTTCCTCTTAAGCTATCTTTGCCCAACAAAGCCATAAAATAAGCAACTTTTTAACCCTGAATGTTATATGGAAATATCTCAAACCTTAACCATTTTGTACTGACCTCGCTGTTGCTCTGTGAATACAGCGAGACCTCAGGCTGAGATGCTCCCACAGAAAACCCACTCCTGGTTATTAAGTACTTAAAATAATTATTGTACCCAGCCAAACAATAACACCAGAATTACCTAGGTGATGTCCAATTGCCATTTGTTGTACACCTGACTCAGAATCACGATAAGCATGCTGTGTCTCCCTGACCTAATGACGAAAGACAAAAGATAATAACGTATTTTCTTATATAGATGTGAGTGTTTTACTGGGAATTACACCACTTGTAAAATTCACACCAAACTACCTCCAGGACCATAGTGGCACATTTCCATATCCTGACTAGTGAGTATATCCATGACGTCATTTCCTGCTTGGCACAATTTAGTTTTTGTACAAAGCTGCTAAAATGAACATCTTAATGTGTTTTTGTCTATGTATGGTAATTAAAAGAAAATTACACGTAAGCTCAAAGATATGAAGCTTATGTGATGTTTGAGTGGCAAGAACAATATCTCACTCGTTTGCTGCACTCACTCATGTGATATTGTTCTTGTCACTCGGATATAAAATTCACATCTTATCACCATCCTGTAATATCCTCTATAGATTATTATGACCATGACATATATTATTCATTTTAATATATAGATATATAATTACTAAAATTATGTAATAATAATTATTAATAATTTTAAGATCATGAAAATATTATTAGTATAATATTATTATCATTAATTTTCAAATGAACAAAATTAACAACAACTGAGTCTCTGAGGGCACAGTGGCCTACAAGTAAATTTTAGCGCTATGAATCACTTCCTGAAATCCTCATTGAGTGTCAGCCCTAGTATTGAGAATAGCATTGGACCTCGCTATCTCAAACTCTCAACGAAAATCAAAAAATAGAACAAGATAGGTAGATAGATAGATCCCTTTATTTAACAAAGGTATAAAACTCTTTCAATATTACATACACATAATATTGGGATCAATGGAGGCCGTTAAAACTAGAATGAAATATTATTAATATCAGATCATGGGAGTTCAATATAACTGATGGTAAATGACTGAAAAAAAAACACACAAGGGAAATAAATTTGGGTTAGAGATAACCAAGTTCAAGACAGTGAGGTTCGACTGTAATAAGAACCACAAGAGACAAAGAAACACTTCTTCAGCTTTAGAGCTGAGTACAATTAAAAATGTCAGTAAATCTGTCCACATATGTTGTGGGTTCAATTCTCTGTTTCACAACTTATTTATTAAGGAACACAGCTTACCCCTCCAGGGGCTTTCTTTGTTGATTTGGATGCTTGAAAATATTTTGGTTCTCCTCTTCCATCACTGGAGTAGCTCATTACACTTGAAGATGAGTAACTGTATGCATTCGGATCATTAGCCATCTGATGCTGAGAGAAAAACAGTTATGAAGTTGTTACAGTGAAAGTCTGGCCATGACAACTTCCTGTTAATGTTGCTTCCTTGCAAAAGAGCTCTACTGAAAATGGTAAAGATATATGCAAGATGGCTGCATATACGCCTAGTTCTTTTTTGTAATTTTATTGACAGGCAGAAAAAAGAATGAGGCCAGTAGCTAGACACCTTCACTGAACAAGATTGGTCAAAAAAGAATTTGAAAATTTAACACAAGTAAACAGCAATTTATTGTATGGCCATTTTTTTCTTATTTTGCAGGACAAAGAAAAAAATCCTGAGAAGCTGAGATCAACCCTTTATGGCTGCTTGCATAGCCAAACTCAGGATTTGCATCACCTTGCCTGTTCAGAGAACCAGCCATATAATAATTTATGGCAATAACTGTTAAGCACAAATCACACTCACAATACAGGGTTTTCAGTAAGAATTGTAGTAGAAGGAGAATAGTGTAAAGTAACGGGAGAATATTCTCAAAGGGCTCCATGTCTAAATTTAAAACTAGCTTAGGTCATCTGAATTTGGTTGGAGAATTCTTCATAGTAGCCAGAGAATCCTCTGATCTCTGATACCTAATGAACACCCTGATAATGATATTTAACAATTAAACTGAGAGCAAAAAATCTAATTCTTTTAGTACAAATCATAATAAATGAATCATGCGATTGTGTTAGTGACTGAAAAAAAAAATACCAAAATTACTAAATCTTCCTGTGAAACTTCGCTAAAGCACGAAGATGCTGTCATCTTCAACCAAGTGCTACAATGACTGATAGTGTGCAGTAGCTCAGCCAATCAGATTGCAGCATTCACATTAGTATACTAGTAGATTTTTACTAAATATCATTGGAAGGGGATTAGGGAATGGCACCAATTACTTAGGGACAAGAGGAAGGCCCACAGTCCCATTTCATTAAATTTTTTTTCTCTTTTCACATGTTTGCCACAAAATAAATTTTAACATCCTCATCATCATCATCTTTAACCACTTCACTCAATCGTATGTATTTTATGACACTCACAAAGTTCCTTTGCATGTTTACCATCATGGAATTCATGTTTGCAAACATACTACCAAACATATCTGTGGGAGCTATTTGTCTTTGCTCAGTGTGACGAGAAACATAATGGTCTGTTGGTTCAGCAAGGGCTGGGAACCCAAATGGTCTTGAAAAAGGATCACCAAAGCCATTCATCATTGATGCCATTCTTCTGTTATGTTCCCTAAAACAATGACAGAAAAATGCATAAACAAAAGATCAAGTTGACTACGTATCACAAGAGATGTTTTACAATTTCCCTGAAAACACACAGCCAATAACACAGTTAGTCAGTGTTAACATGAAACGTGGCAACTTTCACCCTGGCATTAGTTCAAAGCAGTTCTTTCCTGTGGTGCTGTATTTGTTCATGTCATGCCACCAGAAAAAAAAACATCATGGGCAAGTCATTATGGGCAAGTTTTTGACAATATAAATTGCTCGTGTACATGGGGTAACATGAACAATTTTTCCTTGTCAAGAAAAAGCTAGCATGCCAGCTTTATCTTGACAAGGAAAAATTGTCAAGGTAGAAATTTGCTGGTGTAGATGGGCAAAATTGTAAAGGAAAACTTTTTGATCATCTACAATAGCAATAAAAATTGCCAAGTCACTTGTCAAGGAAAAATTGCTCGTGTAGATAAGGCTTTATTGTATGACTTGAAAAAGGTAAGTAAGATATTCGAATTTATGCAGTAATGCTAAAAGGTAACATCTGCTTCATACTTTTAAGGGTGGTTTACAAATTCACCACTGTACACAAGAGAACCAGATGGTCCCTAATAGATAACACAACGTTCCTTGTACTAAACCTGAACAGATCAGCAATTTAGAAACAGGAACTACTGATCATGACTTTACGTTCATCTTACGACATCACGAAATCCCCAAATTTAGTTCCTTTTTCTAAGCAAACGCGTTACTTAACGAAATTTCTCTAAATTTTACGCCTTACAATTGACGATAAACAAAAAAAACAACAACATTTTTACAGTCTGTAATACCTCGGGAAGTTATTTACCGCAAAGAAAAGGTTAGAAATCCAATTCAAGGATTTAATTTTCGTTTAGACACATTTTAGGATAATCCTTGACGACATGCATCTTGGAACGACAACAAGGAAGCGTAATAACAGGCATGCTAAGCACCGTAGGTGCGTTTTAACACAGTGCTGCAGTACCAGCCAGCCATTGCAAATGAAACCTTTTTCGACAAACCTGAAGAAAGGGTCGTCTTCAAAATCCCGCATCATATTTCGATACATCTCTTAGCTGAAAATTACTTGATCCTGTATGATGTTGATATTTAACTAGTTACAGCGCTAAATAACTAAGGCAAAATGTACTTATAAGGCAAGTTGCGTTATCAACCGCTTGCCTTCTTCTAGAACTTTCTATTCAATATTGTGTTACTCTAATGAGCATGCGCCGAGTGTTGCGCAAGTCCGTTGCACGATTGTACCCAGACTCCTAACAAGTGAGGTGTAAACCATCGGCCTGTTTCTCGGGATATAGTCCCCCGCGTCCATCACAATGGTGCGGGAGACCGGGAGACTATTTGAAGGGTTTACACTTCATGCCAGTATGCCACATAGTCCCCGTGTCTATCACAATGGTGCGGGAGACTATTTGGCGTCATGAGAGGGTTTATACTTCATGCCAGTATGCATTATAGTCCCCGTGTCTCCCACAATGGTGCGGGAGACTATATGGCATAATGGGAGGGTTTATACTTCATGCCAGTATACAATATAGTCCCCGTGTCCATCTCAATGGTGCAATAGACTATATGGCATAATGGGAGGGTTTATACTTCATGCCAGTATGCAATATAGTCCCCGTGTCTACCACAATGGTGCGGGAGACTATATGGCATAATGGGAGGGTTTATACTTCATGCCACTATGCAATATAGTCCCCGTGTCCATCTCAATGGTGCAATAGACTATATGGCATAATGGGAGGGTTTACACTTCATGCCAGTATTCAATATAGTCCCTGTGTCCATCTCAATGGTGCAATAGACTATATGGCATAATGGGAGGGTTTATACTTCATGCCAGTATGCAATATAGTCCCCGTGTCCATCTCAATGGTGCAATAGACTATATGGCATAATGGGAGGGTTTATACTTCATGCCACTATGCAATATAGTCTCCCGCACCACTGTGATGGGTGCGGGAGATTAAAAAGAGAAAGAGCTCGAAGCTCGATTTTTAAGTCGGAGTCTACCAAATGATCTTCAATATTTATATAGTTCTTGACGTAAATAGAGATTACTCCATGGAAAATGCGCGCGTACGATTTTTATTCACGAGTTGAGTAGTATCAGAATACGAACGAGTGAGCGCAGCGAACGAGTGAGTTTTCTGATACAACTCAACGAGTGAATAAAAAATCGTACAAAGCATTTCCATGGTGTAATTTGTTTATTTTATAGAAACTGAGATTTTTGAAAAGCCAAATTTTGTCAATCTTACGCGCGTGTTTAGGGAACCCATTCAACTGCAAAGTATGCGTGTAAAACTAGAATAACTAAAACATCAGTTTCTCTTTCAAAATCAAATATTTAATGAAGTAACACAAGAAATAAAACGTCAGCTTATACCTTCACAACTTTTATAAACATTTTTCAACTGAAAAAAAAAACCTGACTGAGGCTTATAGGTTCAAATTTAATCGAAATCGCGATGCGATGTTGTTCACTAGTGAGTTTTCGTCGTTCGCGTTTGTGATTGGACGAACGACGTTTTTTCACTAGTGAGTTTTCATCGTTCGCGTTTCCTATTGGCTAATGCATTTTACGTATCATTTTTACGCACTCTTTCTTTCGTGAGGAAATCTCAGTATCTATGAGATAAAAACTATTCCAACCTCCAAGTTAACACCCTGATAATAGTATTAAACAATTAGATTATGAGCGCGAGAGGTGATAGTAAAAACTGAGAGCAAAAAATCTAATTCTTTTAGTAAAAATCATAATAAACGAATTATGTGTTGGTGACTGAAAAAAATACCAAAATACTAAATCTTCCTGTGAAACTTCGCTAAAGCACGAAGACGTTATCATCTTCAACCAAGCGCTACTAATTAAACAATAGAGTGTTTCTGTCGAGGAACTATCGGCTGATAGTTGCCCCGCGGTTTAAGAACATCAAATTTCCAAGGGGCAACTATCGGACCGATAGTTCCGAGACAGAAACACTCTATTGTCTTTATTGTTCACCACTAAATTTTCTTTCGCGCGCCAGTTGAAAAACAGTCAAAACCCACTAAATGCAGATCAATCAAATATTTATCCATACGCACAGTCTGAAATTTCAATAATTCACAACGTACGTTGCCTAAAAAATACGGTATAACTGTCAGAAAATCCACATTTTCACGGACGGGCACTATCCATCCGGGTATTTTCCTCGGAAGGGCACTATGCGCTGATAGTGTGTCTCCGCGGACGAACACTATCGCGTCACATGATCAATTTAAACCAATAAGAATCGGAGAAAATTTAGTGGTGAACTATAACGGCCGATAGTGTGCAGTAGCTCAGCCAATCAGATTGCAGCATTCACATTAGTATACTTGTAGATTTTTACTTAACATCATCAGAAGGGGATTCAAAATAACAGAACCTTGTAAGTCATGCCTGAGTCTTATGCCATATTAACACCAACCAAACATTTTTAGTTAAACCAACTTTTAAATGTGAAAATTGGAAACTGAACACTGGAACACAGGCCTTTACACAGCCTGATGATGACATCAAACATTCCAGTTCTTCAGCAAGTAATTGGGTAAATCAAACGAGTTGATTAAGTAAGTTATACCACCGTAAGGTAAAAGGGAGGTGCTGACGTTTCGACCGTTAGCCCTTCGTCGGAGCGAATGAGAGGATTCTGGGTTACGTTCAATTTATATAGAGAAGTTTGGGCCATGCTATTGGTGGACCCATAGCATTGTGTGAATGGAAGTGAATAAATTAGATGAATGATTAAATGAATGAGAAACGTTCGTTGATACCGTGGGGATTAAGAGAACCGAGTTGCAAGATAAACTTCTGTTCTAGGTTTTTACGGCTTTCCGTGTTGCCCTAATGCACGGAAAGGCCACATACCGCCATGTTGTGAGTTGAGTGGTTAGGTAGATTAAAATGTCGCGCTACCTAGTCGACGTCAATAAATCGACAAAAAAAGAAAAGATCAAGGACAATATTCAGGGTAATGAAAGATGGTAGAGTTGCGGGATGCGGCTTGAAACGACCCCATCAAAATGTAGTAAGGACATGTTAAAGCCATACATATGCGCTTGCTGCAGGTTTTTGAGCTCAACTTTTCATTTTTTTTTGGTAGCAATAGGGTTTTATCCCTTCTACCACTGTCGCCTCAGTGCGCATTTGTGTACCCTTACTACATTTTGAAGGACAATATTCAGTCATCTTGACCGAACAGGCTTAGTCGATAAAGGATTTATTGTATGGCCATTTTATTTTGTTTTGTTCCGCGGGTAATCCCGAGCTACTCATCTTAGGAACCGTTCATTTTTATGAGGGGTGGGGGTGGTGTGATTTGGGAAGCACAATTTAGAAATTGTATGACCCCCCCAGCTTGCCAATTTTTCACATGACCCCCCCCCCACCACCAATCAAAAGAAGGAGAAGTCGATTTCGGATTTTAAACAAAAACATCACAAAAGTTTTTTGCTAAAATATTTCATGTGACTCCCCTTTCCCTTAATTTTTTGGCATGATCCCCCCAAAATCCCATGCACCAGCGCCCCCTTCCTCGTAAAAAATGAACGGTCCATTGGCCGCTCAGGTAGCCAATCAGAGCTCAGAATACGCCGCATCTTGTCCACTCGTGGAACCAGCCATGTAATAAAGCAATTTAGTACAAATTCTTGGGTGATTATACAAAATCGCGCGCTCTGATTGGTTCGCTATCTCGGATTATCAGCCGATAATCACCTCGACGAACAAAATGGCTGCTAGTCGTTCGCGTTGTACAATTCTTGTACAATTCTTTTTCTTTTCTTTTTTGAAATAATCACCTTAGTATTTATACTAAAACAATTATTCACCTCAGGCTCAGTGTTATCGGTGAATATTCACCTCGACTTCGTCTCAGTGAATATTCACCGCTAATCACTTCGCCTTCGCCGAATAATTGTTTATTAGTATAAATACTCAGGTGATTGTACAAAATCGCGCGCTCTGATTGGTTCGCTATCAGATTATCAGCCGATAATCACCTCGACGAACAAAATGGCTGCCAGTCGTTCGCGCGCTTTTAATGAAATAAAACTTTTTCGTGTTGTAAAATGCTTTTCTTTTCTTTTTTGAAATAATCACCTGTGTATTTATACTAAAACAATTATTCGCCTCAGGCTCAGCGATTCTCGGTGAATATTCACCAAGAATCACTTCGCCTTCGACGAATAATTGTTAAATAATGCTGGAGTTAACCCTGCGACGGGCCAGCATTTCATAGTGTCAGGGGTCATAATATTACAAGGTACTTCATGTTTCACAAACCGGAATCAGCTGCATCCGTGTGGGCCTCATGACTAGTGTGTACCTTGTCTTGTTCATTCTCGGATCTCCCGATTATTTAGCATCTGATTAATCATTTCGTGACCGAGCTTGCTCGATTAGAATGGTTAAATATTGGCCCAGCCATTTTGAGTGTATTCCAGATCTTTTGAACAACATGGCAAATAATCTCGGCAAATATTCGGCCTTCCTGATAACCCGCTTGAATTGATACCAGGAAAAGGGGTTTACCTCGGTGTAAAAACCTGTGAAGTTTTTCTTTGTTTTTCCACTATTATTGTCGTAGTCTCAATTGTGTTGTCTCCTTTGTTTTCTTTGTACTACGCCACTCGTGAACGTAACAGGTTTTACACCGAGGATGGGCCAGGAAAGCTTTTCAAAATATGCAATTGCCATTTCGTTGCAAGGCTACTAGCCACCACAGTGTGGTGAACGTTTGTTAAAAAACGCTAACAAAAAAAGTTATCCGATCTTGCTTTATTTCTTTGCTAATACTTTAAAATATAGCTAGACCGATTTCATTACTTCTAAAATGTTCTTTATCATTTCTTACGTCTTGACATAGCTATACAAACAATTCACATGATTCATACAAGACATTTACGGCATTAAAGGAAAATGTACACGATAAGACTCGAATTTACATGTCTTAAATGTTGTCCACAAACCCTATGCTGTTTATAACCTACAAGGGAAGGACTGCAGGTATCATTGGACTAAAAAAAAAACTAATTAAAAGATACGAGAAACCAAAACCTACCTAGCGGAAAACAGCACACAAAAAAGAAAGTAAACAAAAACGGGCCAGCCTATAGACGCAGGTGACTAAAGTTACTAGTAAAAGAATAAGAAGCGCGACCCTTGAGCCCAAAACATTCTATAAAGCATTAAGCTGCCTTGCCCTCAATTTACGTAGCGTATTATTCGAAAAAAGGAAAAGAAAAATTGATAGAGAACGTTTCTTAGGTTAAGAAATCTACGCTTGCTCTACAATAGCAACAACGTAAACTTGGGAAAGTCAAGGACTACACGGGTACGAACATAACAAGGTTATTCTAACGCAGAAATCACCATTAAAAGTTGTTCTTAAATTGTCCACAATCTACACGTGTTCAACCCGGGAATACACTTGATTCAATCCGGGTTATCAGAATCTGTGCTCGCCTTGAGAGACGCGATGAACAGAGAGAGTTCCTGTTGTGATATCGTGCCTCCAGGCATAGGGAGTGAGCGAGACCCTACGTGCATAACTCGGTCGCTCTAGCAACGTCCTCACATAGATTCTGCAATCATACCGAGGCTACCACTACCATGAGATGTCCACTATCGGCCGCGCTGTCCAAGAGGTCTGGGGATACTCGCGCCAAATGCTCTTGGGCGAAATCACACGGCGGGAAAATGTGAAGCACGTAAGACGGCTAACAAAGAGAAGAAAGGGTTAGCAATGTAAAACGTAAGGAGTCTGAATCTTCATATATCAAATGGCGCAGTTATTAGATGGCTGTTGTACAAATCAGAACTAATCCACGGAATGAGGGGAGAGGGAAAAACGAAAGGGAGAGAGAGGAGCGAGGGGGGAGGAGCGACAAGGGAGGGGTAGGAGGGGGGCAAGGGAGGGGTAGGAGCAAGTGAGGAGGAGGGAGGGGGAAGGAGGCAAAACAAGATATACATGACGATGAAGAGACTACTTCGTAGCCTTAGACAGTTCCATTGGATAATTTCTAAGGACACAGAATAAGATAGGACTTGAAGGATAACGTTAGTACCAATACGGACTCAAGAATAAAGATGGTTCGCGGTACAATTTACTGATCTTTATAATATAAAGGTTGCGCACCCTGATAAAGAACAAAAAGTTTGCACCACGTGGACGGACTCCACTCACCCCGTTTTAATGCGAGACACGAGAAGGAATTTTCAAACCGAACGAAACATAAAGTTTGGATGGAAGCCGCTGGTGGAGGAAGAAATAAACAATCAAGACGAACCTTCGTAAAACTCTTCAAAAGGTACTTTCGTTGTTGATGAGTCCATTGACCCACACGTGTCGTGACTATTTGAGTGATCGACTCGTTGTATTTTTGGAAACTGAATTTTACCTGAGTGCTACCCGGGCGTGCGACATTGATTATCCCAGCGGCCTGCTTCTGCTGTAAAT
This sequence comes from Ricordea florida, assembly GCA_949710005.1. Lineage (NCBI taxonomy): Eukaryota > Metazoa > Cnidaria > Anthozoa > Corallimorpharia > Ricordeidae > Ricordea > Ricordea florida. The sequence goes on along the minus strand of OX453272.1, from coordinate 7,765,643 downwards.
AGTTGATAAATCCGCTCTTCAGTGCTCGCGTTTGGGCGTGAACATCTAGCGGATCTCGTCCACATGGAAGAGCAAGAAGCAAACAATGGTCCTTCTCTGACTGTAAAACACAGGAAAAGTAGGTTTAAAACGATGGAAGCTCTTCAAAATCTATAAGCATTTGAGAAGGTTGAAGCTACTTCAATCATTTAATTAATCGACTAATCAATCAATTTATTTAACGTCCAATCAGGGAGAGTCACCTGGTAGCCAACTGGATACCTCTTTTGAGTAATACAAATATTCATAACCGCAATAGGTACACACGAAACTGGAACGCTTATGCAAAATGAAGGAAAGTGCTTCACTAAAATTGGAAAAATGAGAGGACGAACATCAGGATCATGTGAAGTCTAAAATCTTGATCTTGCAGCTGGGAAGGGAGTTAAGTACCGTATCAAGACATGGGCAACAACACCATTATTCACCTACCTGCATTCTCCTTATGACTCCCTCCAGCTGTGAAGGTTCCAGCCTCATCCGCTGCGCTATCCTGATCGGTGGAGGCACGCCTCCCATTCCGCTAGAGGGCGGCTGCGGTAGCGACACTTCGGCCAGACGAGCGTTCCCAGCAAGATAGTGCATCTGAACTGCCGCAGTATCATTCTTCAACGCTAGCAATCCTTGCCACACAACTGGATAACGACGGAGGAGGTCCAACAGGGTATCCGCATTGGACTGCTGTGGGACAGGGGGAGGTGTGTTGTAGCCTTGTTGGGGTGGGGGCGGTGGAGGTAGACCTGATGGGGACGGCACGCCAATGGCTGGTGCTCCCACTCCAACAGGAGCTCCCACGGGTGAGGGAATTGCTAGAGGTGGTGGCGGTGTCAGTACGTTTGGAGCAACAGGTGAAGCGACCACAGGCGCCACTGAACGGTTCCCATCATAGATTGTTGTCTGGACCAACATTTCATACGGGGGTCGAGGAGCCATTTGATTTCCACGCCCATCAGGTGCACCCACCCTTGACATGACATCCACAGATGGGATACCCTCACTGGTAGGTTCCCTTGGGGGAGGCGGAGGAGGCGGAGGGGGAGGGGGTGGAGACTCCTCATCAGACGGCCGTGGGCGCTTAGGTCTTGTTTCCTCGGTCTTGTCCCAGTCGCGTCTCCGTTCATCCCTATGCACCTTGCGAGGCGATCGGTTAGGGATGCCATCTCTTATGAAGTCTCTCTCGTCTTTTGGCACGGCCTCTTCAACCAAACGTTGCCGAGCTTTGTCGTTGAATTCAGACGAATCAAAATGAGCGTCAAAGCCGCCTGCTTTGTTTTGTGATTCCGCATTCACAGTTGGTTTCTGCTGGTCAAGAGATGGCGGCGGAGGCGGAGGAGGGGCTGGCTGATCTCCTACCTCTCTTGTTACCGCTGCTCCTGCTGCTGCCTCTTCAGCACGCACTAATTCTTCCTCTAATTCTCTTTCTTCCTCCTCTTCACCTAAAGCACCACGCAAACGCTTCTGTTTCTTTCGGTGTTTCTTCGATTCCTTTCTGTCTTTTTTTCTGCTAGCCTTCTCCATTAGAGGGGACCTCGGTGCAGATTCTTTTTTCCCGTCCTTAACAGGAAGCTCGCCATCTCTGGTTCCATCACTGCCTTCCAATCGCTCAGACCAGTTTCCTTTTTCAGATTCTCTCTGCTCGACTCTAGGCGCAGCATCATCGTCTCGACTCGTTTTACGTTTCTTTCCATCTAAACTTGTTTTGTCTTCCGTTCTTTCCTCTTCACTGAGAGCGTCTTTTTCCTCGCCATCTTCAGTGTCAGGGGAAAGCTTAGGCTTTTTTCTTTTCCTCTCCTTTTTCTTTGATCTCTTCTCTTCTTTCTCTACGTCACGAGCGGAGGATTTATTGCGAGACGAAGATGTCCGATCCTCGTCTTCGCTATAGTCTCGGTCTCGATTACGATCTTCGGAAAACTCTCGTGGCCGAACGTTTTTGCGATCGTGGGAATCATCAAACGAGCCGGGGCTGCTCTCCTCGTCTTGCCAGCGGTCACGGCTTTCAGGATAATACCGCTCATTTCCACTGTAATTCCCGTCTTCCCTCTCTCTACCCCGGCCACTCCTTTCCTGTCTCTGCCGACCTTGCTCCTTTTCGCGTTCTCTTTGTCTGCTGTAGTTGAACTCGCGGAGTTCTTGGTCGTAATCATCACTCTCATAGCCAGGTCCATCATATGGACCACGGTAACGTGCAGGTCCCCGCTGATGGAAACCACCCCCATCGGGATAGTCATACTCGTTGCCACCACCACCCCCACCCCCATGCCACGATCTGTACCCCCGCGGCTCACGTCTCATACTACCACGCCCACTACGACTGCCCCTCCATCGACCATCATAGTATCCGGGTCCTCCTCCGCTTCCACGGCCTCTGGATCTTGAGGGTGAGGGTGGGTCGTATCTTCTGTTGCTATTGCTGCTGTTACTGTCTGTTTGACCAACGCGCTGTAAGGCGTCATAAAACAGCTGACGACTTTCACGGCTGACAAATTCCACCTTTGTGAATGAACAAAAAAGCGATTAGGACCAAGTCTGACTTGTTTAGCAACATCATGCAGCGCAGGCATCAACTACATCCACGTGGCAACTGAAACGTATATTGTTGAATACCGGGGTCAGTGCAGTGCAGAGTATAGAAATCCATAACACAATTTGCCTTCATTATTCAACCACATTATGCTTAACCCACCCTTGCCACAGTTGCTTGACACTATTCAATTGAAATTGTGCAAACAAATACCACCAGGAAACGTAACAAGGGTTCAGTGACCCTAACCAGGTGAATCATGTTTACAAGCATGATTTTTTGCTTGTTCGATTTGACTATTACGCTCAGCAAATTTAGGGCCGAACGACACACAAGTAGCTATTCATTTTCATGCCAAAGTCAGATTCGATACTGGAATGGGATCCCCACTCTGAGGAGAAACTACAGTGGACAACACCCTCACCTAGAACGACATTTGCTGCCTCAAGAGGAAATTAGGGTACACTTGTGCCGGGGTGCAAGTTGCCCTAGTGTCAAGCACATGTTAACATCCCCCATGACGAATAAAACTTGGCTCATGAAAGTACAAGAGTTCAAGAACAGTTTTAAGAGAATAGAGCAACAAAGCTCAGAAAAAGTTCTATTTTGGGGAGTTGCTCGTAAGTTTTGTTTAAACTGAACAAACAACTCTAAATCCTCAATTTCACTGCATTGTATAGTAAAGGATGGCCATGTATTGTCTGGGTATTGTAAAACTTCTCAAGTTTCTTTCTTTTTGTCTTGTTTTGTTTAATGTTGATTGTAAAGTGATAAGGATATTATATGTATTGTAAGTACTGTAAGTATTGTATTGTAAATAACTGGTTGCTTAAGTAATAATAAAAATAATAATAATAATAACAATAATAACAATAATAATAACAATAATAATAATAATAATAATATTAACAATATAATAACAATAACAATAATAATAATAACAAAAATGATCATAATAATAATAATAATAATAATAATAATAATAATAAAAGAGTTCAAGAACAGCTATCAAAGCAACTCTGTGATCCATTCTCACCCTTACTCGGCGTCCAAACAGTGACCTGCCCTTCATTTCTCCTTGAGCGATGTTAGCTGACTCTACACTGTCAAAGCTGACCAGGGCCTGTTCCTTGGGTCTGTTTACCACCACTCTGGTGACACGCCCATACCGACTAAAGTGCCTGTCTATCTGTTGTTCAGTCAGTCCACCTGTGATACCTCCAACCCATATAGTGTTGATGGGGGACACTTTACCAAACCCAACCTACAGAGAACAAAACAAGTCAGTTTATCATATCACAATGCACACTAGTCTAAGAAGTCAGAACATTCGTATAGGCTCTCCATATAGGCAGAAATTCATATGTCAGGAAAATCCAAGATGATGGGGCTTTCACAGTTTCCTGTCTGTCCCAGATTTTCCGACTTATGAAAACTCAAAACTGCAGACACCACTTATTATCTGGTATGGTTGCTGACAAATTGTGAAAATCGTGAGCATTTCTATTATTTTTCCAGGTACATCCCAGATTTTTACTGCTGGGGATGCTGGCGATAGTTTTAGCTTGCTAGCAATTCTCTAACTGCTTGGCTCCAGCACCCCCAGTAACAAATATAAATGGCGTATGGGGACGATCTCCCGATATATCAGCAAAATGTAGGATGGTCGGGAAATAGTGAACTCACGATTGGCTGGGATTTTCCCAAACTATGAAAACCAGACATATATCCTCTCACATTCTTCCACTGTATTCACCTTAACCCTATTCCGTCCAACAAATTCTCTGTCCATTCTTCTTCTGGCCTGGATAGCACTGCTCAGTTCCACAAACTGGATAAAGGCATACGGGTTATTTCCAGCTTGCTTCTTAATGTCAACATCCTAGTAAAAGAAAAGAAAAGCTGTTGATTTCTATAGAAACTGGCACAACACACCATCTAAGCAAACGATTGAGAAAATGCCAGCTGTGTAGCTGTGTAGTTAAACTTGTTTGCAGGAGTTTCATGGAGTTTCAGTTAGGTTTATATCAGAAGGACATCTAGATTTGGCAACCCAGCATATGTTACTTAACATTACACTTGAAGGCAACTTATGCTTTGGTCTTTCAGTTGAGATGTGGAAAGCAGCTGGGCAAAGTCATCTACAGAGCTGGTCAATTTGTAAGGTGTGTCTGACCCTTAATGAAACCACTGGGTTTGCACCATGACCTCTCAACACATAACAAAGCCCAAACTGCATCAGTTAAGGAAGGAGGAAGATAAATTTCCCACCGAAAAAAAAAAAAGAAAAAAAAAGGAAAAAAGAATCAAAACACTGTCATGCAGTAATTCTTATTACTTACCACAATCTCTCCAAATCTCTCAAATGCGTCCCTGAGATCACTGAATGTCGTTGTCTTTTCAATATTTCCCACAAACAAAGTTCTGGTGCAAGCAGGGTCGAACTCATTATCCATTAATGAGCCCACATTAGAGCGGTGACGTGGTGGGTAGTCACTGGGGTCATAACGATCATCTAACAACAAAAAAGGCATTATCTGGTCACTTCTCATAAAAGTAATTCATTGTTTAGCAAATTGGGTAGACAATTTGAGTCAACAAGTACTCATGATAAATCAAGGGCTCATAAAAAGAGCATAGCCAAGCGGCCTACATGTACCCCTTTAAATGTATATTCTTGGGGTGGGATGTCAGTTGATGAGAGGGAGGTGGGCTTGTTTCACACCACCGCTGACCAGTTAGCTCAGTTGGTAGACAATTTGAGTCAACAAGTAATCATGATAAATCAAGGGCTCATAAAAAGAGCATAGCCAAGCAGCCTACATGTACCCCTTTAAATGTACATTCTTGGGGTGGGATGTCAGTTGATGAGAGGGAGGAAGGCTTGTTTCACACCACCGCTGACCAGTTAGCTCAGTTGGTAGACAATTTGAGTCCACAAGTAATCATGATAAATCAAGGGCTCATAAAAAGAGCATAGCCAAGCGGCCTACATGTACCCCTTTAAATGTACATTCTTGGGGTGGGATGTCAGTTGATGAGAGGGAGGAGGGCTTGTTTCACACCACCGCTGACCAGTTAGCTCAGTTGGTAGACAATTTGAGTCAACAAGTAATCATGATAAATAAGGGGCTCATAAAAAGAGCATAGCCAAGCGGCCTACATGTACCCCTTTAAATGTACATTCTTGGGGTGGGATGTCAGTTGATGAGAGGGAGGAAGGCTTGTTTCACACCACCGCTGACCAGTTAGCTCAGTTGGTAGACAATTTGAGTCAACAAGTAATCATGATAAATCAAGGGCTCATAAAAAGAGCATAGCCAAGCGGCCTACATGTACCCCTTTAAATGTACATTCTTGGGGTGGGATGTCAGTTGACGAGAGGGAGGAGGGCTTGTTTCACACCACCGCTGACCAGTTAGCTCAGTTGGTAGACAATTTGAGTCAACAAGTAATCATGATAAATAAGGGGCTCATAAAAAGAGCATAGCCAAGCGGCCTACATGTACCCCTTTAAATGTACATTCTTGGGGTGGGATGTCAGTTGATGAGAGGGAGGAGGGCTTGTTTCACACCACCGCTGACCAGTTAGCTCAGTTGGTAGACAATTTGAGTCAACAAGTAATCATGATAAATCAAGGGCTCATAAAAAGAGCATAGCCAAGCGGCCTACATGTACCCCTTTAAATGTACATTCTTGGGGTGGGATGTCAGTTGATGAGAGGGAGGAGGGCTTGTTTCACACCACCGCTGACCAGTTAGCTCAGTTGGTAGACAATTTGAGTCAACAAGTAATCATGATAAATCAAGGGCTCATAAAAAGAGCATAGCCAAGCGGCCTACATGCACCCCTTTAAATGTATATTCTTGGGGTGGGATGTCAGTTGATGAGAGGGAGGAGGGCTTGTTTCACACCACCACTGACCAGTTAGCTCAGTTGGTACAGAGCACCGGATTATCATTTGGGAGGTTGTTGGTTCTAACCTCAGCTGGACCATCACTCAGGGTCTTTACATTAATGAGGAGAAAGTGCTGCATTGGCAATGACATCTGTAATGGCTATAATTTCTAGTCATCTCGGATAAGGACGATAAACTACAGGTCAAGTCTCACAACCCTTGTCCTTAATACTTTGTGGGACATTAAAGAACCCATACACTGTTTGCAAAGAGTAGGGGATGTAGTTCCTGGTGTTGTGGTCTGGCCCTCATAAATGTAATTTCTTGTCTCTTCTGTAGTGGTTGTGTTATGGTGCATTTCATCATATACATATTGAATTTGCGCCTTATAAATTGTACAAAAATTACATCATGAAAGCCTTTCAAATATCATTATGCTTCTCAGATGTGAATAAGTGACTGAAAGATTGCTCTTATCAAAACCAAAGAAATGATATACCTTACCTTGCCAGAACTGAAGATCCATTTCAGCTCCAAGAAACATCTTTCCATGACATGCTTCAATACCTCTTTCAGCATCTTCAGGTCTGTAATAATAATCAAGATCATTTCATGCAGAGTCAAAGCCATTTTTTGCTGGAACTGACCACTTTAAGGAGAGATATCAGTTAAAGATTCTTTCCATAATGGAACCAATAGTCTTCAATATCATTTAAAGCAAAGTTAATGAAACCAGACATAATACGTTAATTAATTTCTTTTTCTCTTTTTATTTTCCAAATAAAACTGGAGTTATCATAACAATATTAATACTATTGTTATTCATGGCTCAACATATGACTTATTTTTTTTATGCAATACCATTACAAATATTAAAAATTAGTATATACTAAAACAGTGGATAGCGTTGAAGGTGCGCTCTGATTGGCTAGTCAAACTCCGAATATCCTGTGCTATTTACCTCCGAGCAACTTGCGAATTTTTCGCTCTGCCGCATAAATATGGCGTCCAGGTTTGCATCCACAACAAGCGAAGAAATCATCCAAATTAACAACGAAGCAGTTCCTGAAAACTCCAAGAAAGCGACTAAATTTGGCTTGGCCGTGTTCAGAGGTAATGGCTTATGTTTTTAACCCGGAGTTTATTGATAAAAACTAACGAGAAAGGTTTTGTTTACAAATGCAAATTCAATCTTGCGTAACCAAATTTGATGTCACTTGTTCACTTGAGAACCAAAGTTGAATTATATTTTTTACAGAATGCTTTCAAATACAGAAAGAGTTTGTAACTCGATTCGAAAAAATGTCGCCACTAGAACTAAACATATTTTTTTTTTCCGTCAGCGAGAAAACGAGACGTACGGCAGTAATTATGATTACAACAAAAAATTCCTTACGGCGATCCGCGCTGCGTTGGATTGTCACTTGAGAAGTCCTCCATTTTCCAAGCCCTTTTCTTTTTCTGGTGTATATTATCTCTCTGTTTTAGTATATACTAAAACAACTATTCACCTCAGTGTCGGTGGCTAGCGGTGGATATTTATCTCGCCGCTTCGCAGCTCGGTAAATATCCACCACTAGCCACCTCCACTTCGGTGAATAGTTGTTAATTATCCACATTTTGTAAGTGTATCTGAAAATTTCTGGTTCATGGGAAAAGTTGATGATAAAAAAGATGGCAATCAAATAATTCAGATTGAACCCTTCATCCCTAGCAAGCAACTTCTCAAAACAATACCAATACAATGCCAAGCAATTTTACAGTGAGACTAGACGAAATCATCAGCATAAGAATACTTCAGAGTGAATGTCTGTAAATACAGACCAAGCCATAACAGATGGCATGCTCTCACTGGTCATTACAGGGTTTTCAGTAAGAAATATAGCAGGAGTATTGCGTTAGTAACAGGAGAATATTGTGAAAGGGCTTCATATCTGAATTAAAAACTAGCTCAGACCATCTACATTTGGCCTGAGAATTCTTCATAGTGGCCAGAGTATTCCCTGATCTCCAATGCCTGATGAAAACCCTGTGGTGACTGGCTTGAAGAGTGCACAAAGAGGAAAGGTTGCTTAAAATGAAAAATATTTATGGCAACAAGCTTAAATCTATACTTCTGTCATTAGTTACCAAACACCTTTGTTGTTACAGCGTTTCTAACTTTGGGAAATTAATTTGGATTTTTCTTCTGTCATGACCTGGTCATGGCATGTACACAGCATTTACAGACATTTGCCCTTAAAAAATCATTTATCAAAACAAACTCTTGAAACTAGTGTATGGCATCCACTGATGAGATGTAACATGTGGATCTTGGCAGAGAAAAAGTTGAAAGGCATATTACCTTCTGAAGTAGATCAATGCATATCGACTGGACCCCTGACCATGTACAGAAATTCGTGTTACTTCTCCATGCTTCTTGAACTCATGGAACAATCCTTCACGGATGCTGCCATCTAAAGGAGCACACATCTAGTTACTGGCTCTCACTAGACTTATAACAACAAAGTTGCAGCAGAAGGAATTATCGCAAAACGTATCACAATGGTTGTAAAACGGAACCTCTGTGTATTCCATCAATTTAGGTCCACAAATAAAAGGGGGATTTGAAAAACGATGAAAGAATTGAAGTTGCAAAAACAGAATGTCAGTCATAATAAAAAATTGTTCATTACTGCTTACATGTCAGTGGAAATATTTTATTTTACTCTCAATACAATGAAAGGAATGATTTGATTCAAGAACTTACCTCCTGATCGCTGTGAAATATTTCTTAAGCAGAGAACTGCACTTCGGTTTTTGCTGTGTGAGGCATCAGAAGAAGGAACTGCGTGCACGCTTTCTTCTTTACTTCCTTCCTCACTGCTGCTGCTGCCACTGGAGCTGGCTGATTGACTGTGGCTCTGGCTGCTATCACTGTCACTCTCACTGCCACTTGAGTGATCTGGACTTTGAGCTTGCTCATGATAATTATCTGAAAATTTGAATAAACAAGGTGAACAATAGCAAAGATCACTTTTCTGCTAAAATTTCTCTTTTTAGATCATGAAAGGAATTAACTCCTTTTAGTTCAAAAAATGGCCACAAGATGTAAGCAAGAAAATAATGGCTGAACAAGAAGTTTTCAATACACAACTTCTTCATACATTATCAACACCTTGTCACGCCAAAAGATAATGGACAGAAACCAAAGAAAGAAAATGAAAGAAAAAGGAGCATGAGGAAAATATTCCAAACAATTAAAGAAATATGTGACAATTGCTTCAGTGAATAAGCAAATGAAAATTGACCAGATGCATAATGTACTGCTGCACTTATTTAATCCAAAAAGAACCTACCAATTAAAAATTTTAAATGGGCCAGTTTTAATATTTGGTGCAAAAATTGACCCCTCATCCAGCAAATAAATCTACACAAATCTTTTTTTGTACAACAGTACAGAAACGATGTAACATGCTCACCAGGTCTGTGAGAGCTTTTGCGTGAATCATGGCCATGATTGTAAGGCTGACGTCGTTGACCTCGATCATTCCATGATCTTGTTCTGTTATTAGTGTTCCCACTGCCACCAGTTGCTCTTAATGTGCTGCTCTCCTCGTCACTGTATTCATCTTGGTAGTAAGAGTGTGGTCGACCAGAATACCGGCTTTCTGAAGTTCTACAATACAAATGGAATCATGTGCATGAGAAAGAACTAAGACAAGAATGCAAAGCTTAGGTAACCTTATCACTTTTGAGCATGATTATCATGCCAATTTATCGAAACAATATCAATACAGTCTCAATTACATAAATAACGAGAGTTGTGAAAGCCAACAGCGTAAGGAGTTTCAATTGATCAAATACTAGATTCTTAAAACTTATACAAAAGGAAATGTATGACACTCTCAAGGAGAATTGCTATTCAGGTCTTGGGTGTAAAAGAGCTGGAAAAACACATCAGTAAACACTAGCAAATGTTTTTATTCAGTATACCACCTGCACCAGAATCTGACCTATAGCACACAGTTGGTAAGAAGCATGATTTTTTTGGTTTTTACATACGAAGATCAAGACACAGAATTCATCAAACCTCAATACAATGTTTCCATTTGTCAAAAATAAAGAAAACCTACAGGTAGCCCAGGAATGTTTAAAATGAAAGAACAGTGTCAAACAAATGTCAATGATGAAATGACAACATTTAGATATATTTGGTTTCTCTGCAAAGAACCTGAGGAATGGAAATCAAAAAAAGATCTATCATAAATTTTGCACTAACCTCATTGCAACCTAGGTTCACTGGAGTAAGAATGACAGACACAGCTCTCATTTTGATGACAGTAACCAGCAATGCAAAATTTGTTTCACATAACCCGGTGTATACAAAAAGAAATCACAAAAACCATCCTCCATGGCCACAGGATTGATTGCAAAACTAGCACTTTATACACTGAATTTGTCAACCACACATCCACGAGAAAACACACAATTCCTCACAATCCATACATGATCAAACAATAATATGAACAAGCTCTTGTATCTTTTTTCCTGCTTCTCTAGGCATGAAACAAACTCATTGATCCTGATGTTGTCTGGGATCAGAAAAAAAAAGTTTCAAGGGTAAATGGCAAAGCCACAATCCTTCTTGTTTGTCTGCTTCTTGAATCCTGGGACTCCAAAGTGACGCTATAACAGTGTGATTACAATACTTGATGCTTCCATACACAGTTACTTCCAGTACTAACATGAAAGCTGCTCCACCATGAATACAAAACCACATGTCATTCCACAAAAATCCATCCACCAAGAACCGCATGATCGCTATGCCTCTGCAGGATAAAGTTGAAGAACCCCTTTGATGAAAGTTAATTGGTGACTTTTGGTGAAACTGGTCCTTTTTTGTTATTATTTGACCCCAGGGTTATCGTTGCATTCACTTTGACTGCAGTCTTTCAATTTCCCTTTTTATTAGTAATAGCTATTATTGAAAACTGAATTGCACATTATTTGATGTTATCTTCAGTAAATGGTTTTCTGTTGTTATGGGAATGGCCAAACTTGAAATATCAGTAATAGACATTGTGTTAAACAGTGCTCTCGTTTCATTTAGTTACAAGCCTAAAGTAAACTGGCTGTTAAATTGGTTTTTACAAGACAGGGAAAGTTGCATGCATATGTAAGTGCATATACATGTGTGTGTGTGAGTGGAGAGGAGAGTCAAGCGGCAGGGCAATGATGATACTTGGCCCAAGCCGTATCACCACAACTTTGTTCTTGCACTCCAAAAGAAAAGTGTCTTATCCAGAACAGATGAAAATGGTGACTTCTTGTCTTGCATTGTAAACCATAAAGAGTACTGTATTTTGCACTGGCCCACTTAACTCACACTCCTGGTCCTAGGTTACATTGACACAATCCATGGGTCCACACAGTGTAAAATCTTCATGCCATACAAGGTCGTTAATCCACATTTTGTTGGGTTATGATGCTTGGGAGTTTCTTGATGCTTCCAAATTAATCATTCCACAATCTTCTGGTGAAAAACTTGATTCAAACCATACAAATCCATGAATACTATTCTTGTAATCTCCTTAGCAGCTCCAGGAAAAAATCCATGGTGGATTGATGTGAAAACTCACACGATCAGGCAGCAGAAGGTAACACACCAAACAGAGTTTGCTGATACTTAGTAGGCTAAGAGCATCCTTAAATCCTAATCAGTTGTTGCGATGTATCATGTCAGGCAGAAGCTTGCTGAAGATTTGCAGACAGAGAGCACCCTTAAATCCACAGTAAGATGACAGCTTTGTCTTGTTTTCTTTCAGATGTTTTATTTTTGACCACAAACCACACATTTTAATGGTTTTCACAGAAACTGCTCAGACATGTAGGGTTGCAAAATAAAACCCCTGATCCAGACAGGTTTTATTTTTTCATGGTAAAACCCATAACCAACCAGAAGGCATACTTACAAGAATTTAGCACCGTGACTTTCTCCACATGTAGTCAACAGGTGAAGACAGTTTCAGGTACCACTACAGATCCCACAAGCCACAAAGCCATACATTATACAACCCTCCTGTACGCGAAAACTCTATCTAATTACACCCATGAACTCATACACCACTTACCCATCGGTCCTTCTATCAAATCTCCGGCCACGAACAGGCGAACCAGTCCCTGTTGAAGTCCTTGGAGGCGGGTCCGAAATCCCGTGTAACCGAGACATACCCGACGAATTTCCCGACGGTTCATTATAGTCTGTTCGCATCTCTCGATCACCGATTCGGTTTACAGACTCGTGAGCTTTCGTAGCACTTCGAATATCCACGAAATCCACAAACGCAGCCCTACCACCTTCTGCGCTGCGTTTTGGTAATATTTTAACGCTTTCGACCCTCCCATATCTGCAACGGTAAACAAAACACACAGCGACAATTAGACAACCACAGAGAATTAGTTGGTGACGTGTAAAGCAAGAGACATCTGGTTCAAAGTGAGACGGATTCAAATTTGACACCCGAGTCTCTTTCCAGGCGCTCTAAATCAAACCTATACGACCACAAAATCTATACTTGATTACAAGATATTGCTAAAGCCATGAGCGACTCATAGCTATTGAGTATCTAACCTTAACTGAAGATTTGTAAAATTTTTCGTGACATAACGGATGGTTGCTTTGCAGCCATTTACTCATTAAATTCTCTTTTCTTCTCACTCACATCATTGCCAATAACGTTTAGGAAAATGTTAACCATAACATTAGAAAGGTGAAACAAGGAGGCAATCGCACAAATGTAATATGGCAAACCAAACTTGTGTCTGCCATAGCGCAGAAACAAGATAAAATTGTGAAACGCAGTCTATCAAACAAAGCGGGAAGAACACACTACAGAAACACTTTTATTACCCATGATCAGTCACGATAAATGGAAAGTTATCAGCAACAGAATTGGCGCGTCTATTTCAGATCTAATTACTCACCAATTTAGTAATAACAATAAAATATTTTCAAGCCTCAAAACTAAAAATAAAACTTGGAACTCCAAAATTTTAGAACTGGAGTGCGCCAAAACCTAAACACGTTTCTTACCTTGTAAAGTGCTTCACTATCTCCTCTTCCCGTATGTTTTCCGGGAGGTTTCCGACCCACAAATGGCGCGTTTCTCGCACCATTTGTATTTGAGTAGCGTTTTCACTGTTTGCTAGGTCCCTTTCCGAGCTTTCCTTAACGGAAATAAGCCAAAAGAGAACTCATTTTTCGTATTTCAGTGAGAGAAGATTAGAAATGCGAACAGAAACAACAGTTTGCATTTGGTGCTTGCAATGATTTCTGGGGGTTAGATCTTAAAGATCTAACGGTACATTTGATTGGTCTTAACTCTCCTAATTGGGCAGGGTGCTAGTGATGACCAATCAGGTATTTTGTTTTATCTGCATGGCCTTCACCTGATTTTCTTCTCGTAGTATTCTTTCCTTCGGAGAAGTGGTTGTATTGTTGGGTCACCAGAGAAGTTGTGTCTTTTTACCACTCCTGGTAAGTATGCTCCGCCTCGCTACTTTTCTGCACTTCAGTAAGGGAGTAACTGCAGAATGCCTCTGTAAGCTAGCAATAAAGAAACTTTGACCAAATGGAATGAAGGGAAAAACAAGATTTTGCAGTCGCATGTTTCTTCTAAGGTCTTCTAGAGGTGTCGTCCTGCAGACGGGAGTTCTTAGTGAGTCCGAAATAAGAATAGAATTTTTTCTTTAAATCCAGATTGGCAGTTTAGACGGATGAAACGCATTACTATTTTTTGAATTGCTATTTCACTTTGCTTGACGGAGTTCAAAATACTTCTTGTGTTTATCCACGGACAACATGCCAAACAGCACGTACTGCTCAGTTTTATTTGAACAAGAACCAGACGGAGTATAAAGTCGTATTTCACAGTTGACTAATATTTTTTGTCTTACTCCCGGTCGTGTTATTTGTATTGGGTGGAGCTAAGAACTGCCATGCCTTCTGGTTGTTAAAAATTTCGGCACACGTATACAAGCAGGAAGCAAACTTGCTAATAATCATATTGTACACCTTTAAGGCACTTCATGGTGTGACTCCAACGTACCTGACTGAGCTCATCAGTCCTTATGTTCCTGGGCTCTTAGGTCTGCTGACCAACTTCTGCTGGAGCAGCCAATGCACAAGCTCAAATCAATTGGCTTGAGGGCTTTTCTTGTATACCCACGATATCTCTGGAATTCCCTTCCATATGAGATTAAAAGCAGCACATCTGTCCCTATTTTTAAAGCTAAGCTTAAGACTTAGATCTTTTTCAAGAAGCCTATTTTTAGACTTTTGACTTTTTCGATTTTTAGGACTTTTAGACTTTTGACTTAATCTTTCTGTATTTCTATATTTGTAGTTTTTAGTATATAAATTATAAGTTATCTGACACTGTAAAGTGCATTTGGGTGTTCGGGAAAGTGCGCAGTAGAAATCTCTTAATTAATTAAAATCTATTATATGGCAGTCTTGTGAGTGGCCAAGATGAGGTGAATCGTGAGTTCTGATTGGCTCCTCAAGCGGACAAGGGGCCTATCTTGCTTGTTCGGTATTTCCTGCTTTGTCCTGCGAAACAAAACAAAATAAAATGGCCATATAATAAACCCTTAAATTGACCAAGCTTGTTTGATGGTCAAGACATCTGGATGTTGGCCTTGTTCTTTTTGGGTTTTTATTGACTTCCACGAAATCTCAGTCAATAAAAATGTAAAAAATGTGACTAGAGCATAATATGTTAATTCGCCCCTCTATTATGATAGGGGCCTGGGTACTACTCTGTCATCCCACATTCTTGTTTAGTTTCCTTGTCATTCAGTAACAAGAGTTAGTGTTATTTAAGGTGTTTTTAGTTGTGAAATGTATGAACTCCTATCTATGACAAGGAAACTACCTAATTGAGAGCAACGTGGGATGACAGAGTAGTACCCAGGCCCCTATAATAGTAGCTTGGTGAATTAATATATTATGCTCTAGCGACCAACATTCAAGCATCTGGACCTTGCCCTTAATCAAGACCTGTGTGTCAGTGTTAATATGTAACTGATTTTATGCACAGGATGTGAAGACACTTGAGATTATTTTGGTGAAGGGAATGAGTTTCCTTAGATCCTCCCAGAACTTGGTGGGAAGACTTGTTATAACATCCTGCAGATTTTGTCCTTTCCAAAGTACGTTGTCTACCCCCCTGCTCTAGTACAAGGGGATTCTTCCCCCCTACCCTCTGCCCATTTAGACATTTGTGTTGAATCTGAGGTAATAAATAAACTACAAATTTTAACATTGCCCAATTCACTCCATTTTATATCCCATTTTTCCCCATTATTCCCTATTGTACTTATGACTTATATTTTGTTTTAAAAAATAATGTTCATTTCAAGGATGCTGGAACTAAAGACACTCAATTGAATGGTGAACTTATTTGTAATGTACCTCCTCTTACTGTTCCCTTTGTTTAGCAATATTTATAGTAATGCTGTGGTTACAACGGAAAGCGAGAACAATAGGCCAGTGGTTCATGGAACCGTTGAAGACTTTATTATAACATTAGGCGCTCATTGTTATACAAATGATCAGTGCGAAATTCAAAAGTTATTTAGTAGTTCACGGAACAACTTTTAGTCATAGAGCGATTTCAGCCTTTATTACAGGACCATTTAATTTATACATGCACAATAAAAACAAAGTCTCTGAAAAATTGTATGTGGCTAAACCAAGTTCATTCCTAACATTCTTGAGCTGCTGTTGCTTTCCACTGTAGCTGGAGTGCTACTATAATATATACCAAGCTACCCTATTTGGATTGTGGATATTGTTTTATGGTCAGGATGTTTGATCGTCTGGGTCTAGGTAGTTCTGAAGACACTGTTGAAGTCATTGAGTGATTTTTTGACAGCCTGAGTGGAAATTTGCCATCACGTACAGCTCCCTTGACTCTGAAGGTGACTTTGACTCAGTTTGCAAATGCATCAGTCAAAGTCATCTTCAGAAACTTTGAGAACTATCTGCACCTGGGCAATGAAACTGAACAACATGTTCTTTGCAGGGAGAATGTCTGGTCTCACTCAAGTTTCTGCACATGAAATTTTGGACAGTCGTGGCAACCCCACAGTAGAGGTGGAAGTTGTAACATCCAAAGGTACACTGTAGATAATTTTGTCAAGATTACAATACTTAGACAGTTACTAATAATTAATAATTTTCTCCTGACCTTACAGATGTTTGCCAAATTTGATGTCAATTCTGCTTGTTTTTTCAAAGGATTATTTCGAGCAGCTGTCCCTTCTGGTGCTTCTACTGGTATCCATGAAGCTCTTGAGCTCAGAGACGGGGACCCTAAAAGATTTCTGGGGAAAGGTGATAGAGACAACTGTATTAGATATATGTCTTTCTTCATAATTTGTTATTTATATGATTTATTTAGTCAACTGAAAAACCAATGAAGTTACATAGTAATTAAAAATGTACTGTCAAGCAACTGTTGCTTGGAAAACATTTGTTGTAAGTGTCTGTTATTTGGGTGTGAGTTTGATGTATTCCAATCCATTGTATTGTAACAATTTTTGTGGCAGTGTATGGTAACCTTGCCTGAAAATTGGACTAACAGTGGGTTGTGAGTTTAAGATTTGTTAACTTAAATGGAAAATAAAGGCATTAAATGAGAAATCTCACCACCTAAAGATGAAATTAAGTGAAAGTCTGTGACTACTTTGGCAGTGTTATGTAACAAACCTTATTGTAGGCTTGTTTGTTCTTGCCGCTGACAATTCCAACTTTATTATTTGCAATTTTTTTTTACAAAATTTGAGCTTCCAAAATGAGGGTTTGGCTTTTTCATTGATTTTTTACGGTAATGTTCAAGAAACATTGGGGTTCTGTCTGTCAAATCAACTCTTTACTCCATAATTAATCCGAACACATCTCGGCCTTCAGGTGTTATTAGGAGTTAAAGTAATGGACAATACCCTGGTTAATGAATGTGAATATGTGAAAATTTCATATATGTGAACAGCAGAAGAAAGATGTTTACCAAGTGAAAGATCTTGGCAGTTATGTGACCAACTTAAGCAGTTGCAAAGATAAGACCCCAAAAAAGGCTGAATTTTTTTCTGGTCTTATCTTTGCAACTGCTTAAGTTATAACTGAGGCTCTTCCACTCATTAAAAAACTGTGGTTAATGTCAGCAGATATGTGTCATAGCTAAGGGAGAAAGATTTTTTCAGCTGTGATCAAAGAAAAGGAAAAAGAAACACATTTTTTTTTTATTTTGAGTAAGGTTGGCTTTTTTTGAATGCAGGAGTCCTGAAGGCAGTTGCAAACGTCAATGAAACCATTGGTCCAGCCCTTATTGCCAAGGTAGGTAATAAGACTAAGTCACTTGGAAGTACAAATTAATTTAGCATAGCATCTCCTTAGTGATATAATAACGATATTGTGCCTCATAAGGAGCTGTTTACTGGTAAAGTTCTAAAGTATTACTGAAGCGTTGCAAAGGATAAAGTTGCTATAATTGATGTCTATTCTTAAGTGGGGAAGCAAAGTTGCAGCCATACACATCAGGGAATGATACTTTCTTGGGTACCATGCTTGCTACCATTCTAAGGTAAATTTATTTAAACTTTTTGCCCGTGCCATCTTAGTGTACTTTGTTCTTTTGTTGTTGATGATGTTTCAAAATGTCTTTTCCTTGTTATTGCCAAAGAACATTGATGTCACCAAGCAAGAAGAAGTGGATAAGCTGATGTTGGAACTTGATGGAACTGAGAATAAATGTATGTTGCTTTGTTACTAGATACAGTGCTCAAACTTAAGATTCGTCCACTTGTCTATAACATGTTAAAATCACCTAGAACAGGTAGTTTTTTTTTTCCCTTCTTGTCCTCTGGATGTGTAAACGTATCCGCTGCAGTAAATTATTATCTTTGTATTATGCGAAAAAGAAACTAAAATGCCAAAATCACTGAGAAATGCCCTGGGTTGTTTCAAAAGCAAATGGTTGAAAAATACTAAGCAGCCTGCCAGATGTTCTCTTGGCAGATAAAAGTCTGAGTTCAACTTGAAGTGAAAAGCATTGTGGAATTCCATATGGAAACCTGTTGTTCTTTTTCTTATTTAAATGCATGCACAAATGATGTTCATGCAGAAAAAAAAATGATTTCAGCATCCAGTAGGTTTGCTACTGGGACTGGTAAATTTTCAGCCTACTAGTCCCCTGGAAGACCAAACCAGAAAGTTAATTTCAACAACTGAAATATTTGAATTACAAGTCTTAGTTCTCTGTAAGTCCATAGTTTTATACCGCTAACTTACTATTTAAGAGTTATTGGCAATATTTCTTCATTTTTCTAAGTTATTTAGTGCATCATTGTGCTGTACGGTTACAAAATCCAGCAAAAGGAGGACTACAATTACAGACATCAAAGAGTACCTGAATCAGGATTGTGCATGCAAGCACCGTGACAAGTTTTGACTTTTACTAATATAAAATTTGATTTGTTTGTACAGTATTTTGTGGTCTAGAGTTGAACAATTAGCTAAGCATGGACAGGCTGTTAGGCAGTTTCATCAGACCACCACAAGACTTTAGTTGACAGCTGTTGTTGGTACAGTGAAGTTAATGTGCTCAGTTGCAAAATCTTTTATTTTGTTCCAGCTAAACTGGGTGCCAATGCAATCTTAGGCGTTTCTCTCGCAGTTTGTAAAGCAGGTGCTGCTCACGAGGTTAGCAACATGTTTTTCATTTAGAGGGGACAAGAGAGAATCGTTTAGTCAAGTCTCAACTTGTTTATTATTTAGCAATAGTAGATAAACTTGTGACTCTGAGAGCCCACACTGGGCTGCCTTATTACATCCTATCATCATACTCGAAAGTGTATTTGGGTGGGTGAGCGACGATTAGTGTCTTTGTCGATCTCAGGCGCCATCTTGGGCGAAAAAGCATATATGGGCTAAAGAATGATTTTAATAGAGAGGATGGCAGATTTTAAATTCTTACCCACTCCTCCTCTACTAGTCCCAGGTCTCCTGGCCATGCTTCCAACATGGTAGCCCAGAGTGGTCACATTCCTCTGCAAGCTATTATTATATCAACTTCTTCACACAAAGGCATGATTTTTCAGCTGAAGGGAATTTCTGCTTGCATCTTGGGAGTGAATGAAGTGTAAGCTTATTGATTTGGTTATTTCTCTAGGGAGTTCCATTATACAAACATATTGCCAACCTGGCAGGAAATAAGGAAGTTATCCTCCCTGTACCAGCGTTTAATGTAATCAATGGAGGAAGTCATGCTGGAAATAAGCTTGCCATGCAGGAGTTCATGCTGCTACCAACAGGTAAAAGAATATGCTTATTCCTTTTTTATGATTACAATTATGTTGCTCATCAATATCTCTATTTATAGGCTTTACATTGCTCCCAATTTGTCATAGTGAAATTTTTATGTTGCTAATGTGAAGCCCTCACTTTTTGTTTTGTGTTATATACCGGTAGGTGCAGCCAGTTTCAGTGAGGCAATGAGAATGGGAGCAGAGATCTATCAGAATCTCAAGAAAGTAGTAAAAACAAAATATGGAATTGATGGTAGGCCACATGCACAGATTTTGTAGGAAACGGAAGTACAAATTGATCTCTCTTTTCTCACTTGTAATGAAATGTCCTCTAAAAAGCAGGGTGAAGGGGTATAATTCAGCTGGGTTGATATTAGCTTGGTTTGATATCTGTGATTATTTCAGATTGATATCTGTTTTAAAGTTAAGCCTTTCAGCTGTAAATTTGATGTACGGTACAAAACCAAGTATTTCCACTTAGCTACCATTATAGGATAATGGGTTTTCCACTTTTTAAAGTAGTTGACTCTTGTCGTTTCGCAACTGCAGCAACTAATGTGGGTGATGAAGGTGGTTTTGCTCCTAACATCCAAGACAACAAGGAAGGTAAAACCAGAAATCCTTTTTCCAAAGTTTTGCATGAACCGCTGCAAAGTGCAGTTTATGGAACGTGCTGCCTCACGGTTAAGATGGCAGGGCCATTAGCATTTGTTCAAATGTTCCTTTGTTTAATCTATTTAGAAAAGCTACGCTGTTTTTATGTCGCAAGATGTCTAACTTACCTTTCAACCGTGTACTAAGAGTGGTTGATAGAGTAAACGGCCTCATTCATGTCTGGCCAAAAGACTACGTAAGGTCTAGCAATAGTTGTAATGCAAAAGGCCATTGGCCTGCTGCTAGACTTATGTCTGCCTAAAAATGTAATTTACACAGCTCATATTCACATTTCTTAGCATCTCACGCAAAAAGACAGTTTCTAACCATAAATTCCATGCCAATTACTGTTGCATTCAATAAACTTGGGGCCACTTCTCTTAGTGCCTTCGTTTAAGTCTGCGCAGCGACTTCCCCAAGCTTACAATTATGTTATTGTTGCTAACATTTCTGCCCATACCTTTGTCTGATCCAGCATGTATTGCTGGGGAGATAGTTCTTGGGCTTATGCAAATAAGAGTTGCCATTTCTTTCCATAATAAGCATGTTTTTCTGGCTGGTGGCTTCAGCTTGAAGTGCTTTGGAAAGTACTAGAGGCATTTTCCTCAGTTAAGTTTTATTCTTGCGTGCTGCCTATTCTTGTCCAATCCAGCTTGTTGTCAAGCTGGGGAGATAAGTTGGGCGTTTGGTCATGTAGTGGGAAGTCATCTGTCTTGCCGATCGCAGAGTAGTCTCCCCCTATTATGCCACATGTTGTCTAGTGTACTCTCTAATTTTCAAATAATTTAACGTCACTCCCATGCGAGGAACGGTGATGTTAATTCCCATTTAGTAAATCTTGTTGTTATATACCTAGACTTTCAGTCAACATAACGAGCACTGTGATTGGTTGATTCTACGTCACATGCCCCTGATCAAATTTAAATGTATCCTGACCCGGATACAATTGTGCAGTTGTTACCCATGCACCAGTTGTACCATCTTTGTTTGTTTTTGCTGTACATTGTTTAAGGGAAAGTCTAAATATCTAACAAAGCACTTAATGTATGGTCCCTCTGGAAACTAGTTAGTTTTGTTTTCTCTTGAGTCCTGATGTTTCCCTCAACTTCGTCTTGGGGAAACATCAGAACTCTCAGGAAAACAAAACTAACTGTTTCCCTTGGGACCATACATTAAGTGTATATTGCACATAGATGTTTCGTATTTATTTAGCCATCTGCATGGATGCTTGTCCTATAGTCCATTGCCTTAAGCTGTGTAATAACTGTATCACTTGTTGTCCCTGCAACATTATCATTGTCATTGTCATTACCATTATCATTATATTATTATGTGTTAACCCTGGTTTTCATTGGCTCCAGGCAACAACCAGTTACCTAGGGTAACCAAGAAGCATCCTTCATTTTTCTTTCCTTTTCTGTATACATCTCCAGCACATTTCTAAGAATTCTTGCTGTCCCCAACAGTGCATATCTCTGAATCAGTTCAATGGATGTGTCCACACCAGTGGTCCTCAAATTTTCTTTTAACCCCAGCGGTATTGTTCCCAATGCTCCCACCACTGCATGGGTATCACCTTTGTCCTTACACCCCACATCTTATTATTATTATTAGTAGTACTATAAGTATCACGGGCACTTGTATTTATGTTGTTGGTTAAAATGAATTTCAGGTCAAAATGGTTCCAAACTAGTTTGATTTGTTTTTCTTTTGTTTCAGATTATTGGAGGATTATGGAAATTAATCTGAAACAAAGGAAAAAAGTTAAACTAGTTTGGAGCCATTTTGACCTGAAATTCATTTTAACCTACTACATTTATAGAGCTCACTTCTGTTTGGTCTTCCTTGTTTATATTCCCTTGACTGTAAATTTGTCATTGTTTAACACTGTTGCGCCAATCAGAGCTTATTACCAAATCTGCACCATAACCAGTCAACCCTGTCACCTGAAGAAGACCAGCAGTTATTATCGGGGCCCAGCCGAAGGCTGGCACCGGTTATAGAATGCAGACGGTTTCTGTCGTTTTTTCAACGTTACATTGTTAGGGATATATCGCTGACTGAGATATATCGCTGGCTTGTTACTTTTGCTCGCTGGCTCATTGAAATCTTATCCGCCATTTTGAAAAGCACGAGGGATGGAGGACAATCAAGAGAAAGATTACAGCTTTTTGCTCCCCATCCTTTACGATGCACTAGTTTATGAGCGAAAATTTAAGATTGAATATTTGGAGAGACAAATTTACGAGCGATCACTTAAGAGTGAACCTTCCATCGTGAAACATATCGAGAATAAGAGCGACTTATCAAAGCTATCTACGCTGAGTGAACCTTCCATCGTGAGAGGTGCAAGAGGTTAACTATGCAATCCCGTGTCCCACTGGGCCCCGGTAAGTTCCACGTAGTGGTTCTCGCTGGTTGAAACATTGCAATCTACATCCAAGTGACTGTTTTGACACAAATTAAAAAGTGTGTACAGCAACTATTGTTACTGTTAGGCTCCATTATACTCCCATCTTTACACCCTGCAGGTCTAGAATTGCTGAAAGTTGCTATTGAAAAAGCTGGGTACACTGGCAAAATTGAGATTGGGATGGACGTGGCAGCATCAGGTACATTAGTAAATTAATAATCTTAACAGAGAGGTAAGTAAGTAATACTGTTTCTGTGGTAACAGTAGTCTATCACATGCTGTGATGGCAATTAGTCCTTCACTTTCTGAAAGCCCTACCCTTTGTCTTGTTTTGGGCTATTTGCCAGAGCTTTTTCAGATGGGCTGCACAGCTTAATGGTCCTAGACCAGTCTGGTGCACATCCTTTCACAGCAGTTCCAGGAGATTGGCGTAGTGTCTTCCACTTCAGTTCTTGTTAGTAAATCCACCTTTATTTTATACTCCCAAGGAATCACTTGGAAATACCCAAGTTTCAACCATGTTTGCACAAGTTAGAGCTGTGCAAACAAAAAACTAGATTTAGAAATCTAACATGAATGAATTATGATACTGATATACTCTGCCTGCAAGAACTGGATTGTTTGATGTCATCATCCTGAACTATAGCTACTTTAGCCTTTTTGGCCTCATTTTCCATACCAGAACCAGTGTAGTTCGTTGTTTTTAGGTAACTATATAATTCTATGATTGTTGCAAATCAGTGATTCTTTGCCCTGGTGTTTTGTTTATTTTGACTGTATGCTTTCCTGAGGCAAATTATCTTACGCTTATTATGCCTCAATACCTCTTGTTGGATTGTAATGTGTTGTTACAGTCATATATGTAATAGCATTTGGAACTTACTGTAATTTATTTTATAATGTCAGAGTTTTACAAGGATGGAAAATACGACTTGGACTTCAAGAACAAGGATTCTGATCCTTCAAAATGGGTGAGTAAAACTTGACTAGGCATTCAGTTGTTTACCCCATAATAAATCATTTGTATTTTCCTCAGAGTGCTGTAAATTTGTTTTCTTTATTTAGAGAATAATATGTTGCCTTTCAGATTATTGTGTAGTGTTTCATTAAAGCTTAAATTCCCATTATATTGAATCAGATTTTTGCTATCAAAAGGTGTGAGTCTTGGCCACTTCCCAGTCACAGAACGGAAAGGTTATTAGCAAGTCTAACTCTTATTTTAATTTGAACAGATCACTGGAGAGGAGCTGTCTGAAATGTATAAAACATTTATTAAAGAATATCCAGGTACACTTTTTTTAAATTTAATTTCATACTACCTGATGTCCTTCATAATTTAGAGGAATGAAATGTTTCATTTTTTCCCCAAGTTTTTAACAAACATGAATAAAGAGCCCAAAGAAATATTGCATAATGCAGTGAGGTGGATGATCAGAGTGACAAAGTTTGATGTTAGGCCGGTTTAACACAGTGATTTTAACTTGAAAAGTTGCAATTCAACTAACCCAGTGTTTTGACACTCCTGTCTGGTATAGGTTTGATTAGGATAGGCTGTAGAACTCCTTTCAGGCATCAATAAAAGGGTTAGATTCTAAAAAAATCTGTTGTTGTATTAGTCAGAAATCCAAACAAGTTATAAAATTAATGTGTTGTCAGTTGTACCACTGTAAAGGTAAGCTTACGCTTTAAGCATAAGCCCTTGGTTATTCACTTTGAGAAAGAGCTAATACTTGAAGCTTTCAAATTTCTTCTGATATTTTTCACATGCTGTGTATGCTTTGTGTAAGTCACTAACTGAGGTATGGCTTGTTTCATTTCAGTCGTGTCCATTGAGGATGCTTTTGATCAGGATGACTGGGATGCATGGACAGCACTAATGAAGGATGTTTCCATTCAGATTGTAGGGTAAGTTCCTATTAAATATTACTTTAAAAAATGGAATCTTATTTTTGTATCTGTTCACTGTACTTTATGCACTTCAACTGTGTCTTGTTGTGTAAAAACACTTTAAAGACCTTAACCAATTTCCAGCCATTTTGACCTCACTCTGTTAATAACCCATAGCATTGTGGGTTCATGAGCCATGGAGTTTTGTACATAATTTTTTTTTGAAGACTATGTGATGACTAACAAGAATAATTTCTGATCTGTGTTTCTGGGCTAAAGTAAAGTCTGTATACCAAATTGCAGCTTATTCTAAAACAATAACTAGAAAATCTGGGGAACTTTCTTTCTCAGAAGTATGAAAATATTGTTGCCTGACTTAGCAACCTTGCAAGTTTTGCTTTCACTGAGTGTGAACCACATTGTTTTCCAGGGATGACCTGACTGTAACCAACCCCAAGAGGTGAGTTATAGAGATTGTCCTTTTTATGATAAATTCTTTATCATAAAACTTCTTTTTTTCTTCTTTTCCTATAATAAATAATAATAATGAACTTTATTTGAGTGTCAACTGTATTTAGCACTGACGTACTAATTCGGGACACTGTAAAGCACAAATGAAATGAAATGAAATCATATTACATTAAATCAATCAAATCAAATGTTGGTTTTTGTGGAGAGGGGAAAACCGGAGTACCCGGAGAAAAACCTCTCGGAGCAGAGTAGAGAACCAACAAACTCAGCCCACATATGACGCCGGGGCCGGGAATCGAACCCCGGACACATTGGTGGAAGGCGAGCGCTCTCACCACTGCGCCAAACCCTGCTCCCTATTTTTTGTAAGTATTGTGTGGCAAATAAATAAATAAATAAATAAAAAATAAATCTGTAAATTCATCAAACATCAACTTGAGCAAACTAAATCACAGGAGTGCTTATAGCAGTCTATAAGATAAGGTGTTCAAGGCACACAGGAGTGACGAGTCCCATACACAACCTGAGACTACAGTGTTTTCTGTGTTATGAAGCACGTAGGAATATTGGTACTCTCATTCTGGATGGGATTAGCACCCAGTAAGGAGAATTACTAGAATATACTGGCAACTGTTCTTAAGCTGATCATGATGTAGTGGGTGTTTTATTTCTTGTTTTCCTTAGCTCATTTCTCAAAATACAAATAGTGTACTTCCTCACCTTAAGTTCAATTGATATACTACATTGAATTACAAAAGGAGTAGTTGCGAAGTACATTTTAAGAGTTCTGGCACCCTCTGAATACATGGAACACAAAGGCATTTGCTTTTAGAATCATTGGCTGGGTTAATGAGTCAAATCTCATGACTTGATCACAAATTATTTCTCTGGGAGCAGTTAGTAAACCACTGACAAACGTTGATTTCTCTCGATGTAGGGAAGATCAAATCTGTAATCAGTGATGTTGACTTTTGTCTAAGAAGCTTGTGTTTTTCTTTTGAAATAATAGGATCAAATTGGCTGTGGACAGGAAGGCTTGTAACTGCCTGCTTCTCAAGGTCAACCAGATTGGCTCCGTTACTGAGGCAATTCAAGCGTAAGTGACATCAGAAATTTAACTCAGTTATATAGACATTTTTGTGATTGTTTTAGCTGTACTGCACTGCTTCACGCTACATCATGTTTCCCCACACTGTACTGCACTACACTACCCTACACGGTACTACACTGCACTACCCTACGCTGTACTGCACTACACTGCACTACCATACACTGCACTGCATTGCACTACACTACCCTACACTGTACTGCACTACACTACACTACCCTACACTGTACTACACTACACTGCCCTACCCTTTACTGCACTACACTGCACTACCCTACTCTGCACTGCACTACCCTACACTACCCTACACTGTACTGCACTGCACTACACTACACGACACTTCACTTCACTTCACTTCACTTCACTACCCTACCCTACACTACACTACCCTAGACTGTACTACACTACACTACCCTACACTGTACAGCACTGCACTACCCTACACTGCACTGCACTACACTACCCCACACTGCACTGCACTACGCTACCCCACACTGCACTGCACCACACTTCCCTACACTGTGCTGCACTGCACTACACTACACTATACCCTACACTGTGCTACATTACCCTACACTACCCTACACTGTGCTATACTAAACCGCTGTGCTTTCCACTACAGTACATTACATTTTGTTACAATACGTTATTAATTTGCACTTAATATAGACCTCACCTTACCTCACCACACTAAACATGACACAGATCTACCAGTGTATAACAAACTACACTGTTCTACAGTACACAACACTACACACCATTGCACTAAACAGTATTTCAGTACACTACAATCTGCTGCACCTCTCTGCTGATCTTTCACTTATCACCTATTATTTCACTTAATGATCTTTCATTATGTTGAACATTACACTTCCCTGTAATGAGCTGTGCTTTACTTCAAGTAATTGAATGATTCCAAGTACAATGTTAATGATGCAAGCTCAGTTATTGACACTGTGATTTATCCACCAACTCGTTTTTCTTGCATATGGTCACACACTTTCTGTCGTACGGAGAATCTGAAGTATAGCATACCACTTCCGCCTCATGGTTGTGTACGGTGGGGGATGGGGAGAGGAGAATGTGTAAATTACTAGCACCCTCTAGGGGATAGTGATGGGATGTTGCCACAGCTATTATAGATGTGAAAGCAACACATATGCGCACTGAGGCGACATTGGTTGAAGGGATAAAACCTTATTGCTACCAAAAAAAGATAAAAAAAATTCAGCTCAAAAGCCAGCAGCCATGGACAGCTGTTTCGGCCTTGTTAGGCCTCATCAGCATGGCACAGCTAACAGATGAGCTCTGGAGTCCCACATTATGAATGACAAGGTGATGAAAAATGGTAGGGTTGTGGGATGTGGCTTGAAATGACAACGTCAAAATGTAGTAAGGGTATGTTAAAGCCACACATATTGGCGACAGTGGTAGAAGGGATAAAAAATGTTTTAACTTTTTTTTTTGGTAGCAATGGGGTCTCGTCCCTTCTACCACTGTTACCTCAGTGCGTATATGTGTGGCTTCAACATACAATTACTACATTTTGACATTGTCATTTCAAGCCACATCCCACAACCCTACCATTTTTCATACTATAGATGTGAGTTTGCATAATTTGTTTTGTACTGACATTAATTGATCATCGCAGTTATGCACACAAACAGCTGTGAAATTAAAGCCTGAAAAAAACTCAGGCAGTTCAAATATATGGTCCTTCATATATTCATTTGCATCATAATTTGTTTTTTTTTTTTAGTTGTAAGCTGGCACAGAGCAGTGGTTGGGGTGTGATGGTCAGTCATCGTAGTGGTGAAACTGAAGACACGTTCATTGCTGACCTGGTTGTAGGGTTGTGTGCTGGTCAGGTGAGAGGAGAGTGATGGTACTTAAACATACAGTTGAACCTTGCTATCTTGAACTCTCAAGGGAAACGCAAAATAGTTTGAGATAGCGGGAGTTCAAGATAACCGATGGTAAATGACTGAAAAATAAAAACAATCCAAGGGAACGAGTTTGAGTTCGAAATAGCGAGGAGTTTGAGAAAACCGAGTACGAGATAGCGACGTTTGACTGTGTCATCATGAACCTAAATTCAATGGCCTTTTTCCCACGAATCTCTTACAGCTCAGTAGTAGAGTAAACGGATGATTTGCCTTCTCCGAGTTTGCCTTTGACAGTACTGAAAAACACATCTTTCACAATTATCATCTGTCAGTTTTGTCTCGCTCATTGGTCTTTGCCGTTTTACAATTATTGCCAGTTCTATTTCGATGATGGGTGAAGGTTTTTCTGTACAGACATTTCTTGCGCGGGGTTCAATCAGCTGTTCCAAGATCTGCCGTTGGTTTGCAACCCGAGGGATGAACAACAAAAGAAAAAATGCTTTTAGCCCTGAAAACAACAGGGCTGCTACACACAGTGACCCAGTCAACTACACACAGAGACCCAGTCAACTACACACAGAGACCCAGTCAACTATACACAGAGACCCAGTCAACTACACACAGAGACCCAGTCAACTACACACAGAGACCCAGTCAACTATACACAGAGACCCAGTCAACTATACACAGAGACCCAGTCAACTACAAACAGAGACCCAGTCAACTACAAACAGAGACCCAGTCAACTATACACAGAGACCCAGTCAACTATACACAGAGACCCAGTCAACTACACACAGAGACCCAGTCAGCTACACACAGAGACCCAGTCAACTATACACAGAGACCCAGTCAACTACAAACAGAGACCCAGTCAACTATACACAGAGACCCAGTCAACTATACACAGAGACCCAGTCAACTACACACAGAGACCCAGTCAACTACAAACAGAGACCCAGTCAACTACACACAGAGACCCAGTCAACTACACACAGAGACCCAGTCAACTATACACAGAGACCCAGTCAACTACACACAGAGACCCAGTCAACTACACACAGAGACCCAGTCAACTATACACAGAGACCCAGTCAACTATACACAGAGACCCAGTCAACTACAAACAGAGACCCAGTCAACTATACACAGAGACCCAGTCAACTATACACAGAGACCCAGTCAACTACACACAGAGACCCAGTCAACTATACACAGAGACCCAGTCAACTATACACAGAGACCCAGTCAACTACAAACAGAGACCCAGTCAACTATACACAGAGACCCAGTCAACTATACACAGAGACCCAGTCAACTACACACAGAGACCCAGTCAACTACACACAGAGACCCAGTCAACTACACACAGAGACCCAGTCAACTACACACAGAGACCCAGTCAACTACACACAGAGACCCAGTCAACTATACACAGAGACCCAGTCAACTACACACAGAGACCCAGTCAACTACACACAGAGACCCAGTCAACTATACACAGAGACCCAGTCAACTATACACAGAGACCCAGTCAACTACAAACAGAGACCCAGTCAACTATACACAGAGACCCAGTCAACTATACACAGAGACCCAGTCAACTACACACAGAGACCCAGTCAACTATACACAGAGACCCAGTCAACTATACACAGAGACCCAGTCAACTACAAACAGAGACCCAGTCAACTATACACAGAGACCCAGTCAACTATACACAGACCCAGTCAACTACACACAGAGACCCAGTCAACTACACACAGAGACCCAGTCAACTACACACAGAGACCCAGTCAACTACACACAGAGACCCCGTCAGCTGGAATCCTACCGTAACTTTCCTGTCTTCAAGTGCCCTTTTTTTGCTATGGAGTTTTTTCATCATTTCGGAGGATAAAATTTGAACTGTTCATAGATTTTTTCAATTTAAGATGTGAGCAAGTATCCACCTGACAACAAAGAGGATTGATTCCTCGCATTGGGAGTGAACGGCCATTTAAGTGAATTATATTTTGCTTGATCACTGTGTCCATGAAATCGAAAGTATGTGGCTATTTTCAGCTGTTTGTGATTAGTTTAATGGCGTTAAAGTCATTTCTTTCATGTATTGATTTGTAGATTAAAACTGGTGCTCCTTGTAGATCAGAGCGTCTGGCCAAATACAACCAGCTTCTCAGGTATGGCCGTTTTATCATGCTTCAGTAAATTCAACTGCAGACAATTTTAACCAATTTCTTCAATAATATCGTGGGTGACAAACTGCTCCTTAATTTGGGCGCGAAATTTCAGCGTTAATTTATAATTTCACTTCCCTGCTAGCAGAGGTCTCTCTCTTTTTCTCTCGCCGTGAGACCTCTGCTGGCAGGGAATAATTTCACATGTGAAAGTACAGTGTTATGGCAACTTCTCCTACGGTGCCAAAATGGCGTCTGTGTTTGAAAATCAAGGAGTAATTTGTCACCCATGATATTAGAAGGTAATCAAATGGTTTATTATAAGGCTGCAATAGTACGCGCGCTCTGATTGGCTGCTGAGCGCGCAAGATTTCCTTGTAATGACCAGGCATTATGAAAATTCTTGGACAAAAGTTGTCTCGATTTCAAAGAAACTGTTTTTTTGTCACTTCTGGTCTCGATTGCATAAACCTGTCGTTCTGTTATTTCGATACAGGATCGAGAAAGAACTTGGTGCTGGTGCTAAGTTTGCTGGCAAGAAATTCCGAAAGCCACTGGAATGAAAGGAGACCGAGTGAACGATCCAGGAAGCAACTAAAGCTAGCCCGACGGAAAGTGCCTTGGAACTTCGTGTTCTAACCTTGTGAAGTATTTTAGCAGTGGATAAAGCGTTCGCTCTCTAATATAGTACATCGTTGTTAAAAGTCGTCTGGGTTTGAAATAAAATGAGATGAATGTGTAATTAATGATGTATTTGAAATGTGTGTTGCCTTCCAACCCCAAGACGTTATGCATTGTGAAGTATGGGTTTGTGTTGAAACTGTTGAATCGCCCACTACCTTCGGAAAATTCAAGGGGCATTTCCAATCAACCTCACTCTTCAATATTACTATTTTTCATCAAAAATAGGAAACTTTTTTTCCGTCAAGTTTAGATTTGTATAGATACAAATACAATTGAATTCCTGAGCTACCCTCGACAAAGTAGAGGCTGGATTTCCTTATTGATGTTAAGACGGTTTACTTGAGCGTTATTCTATACAACAGACAACTTCTTACAATATTGATACAGTATATTGTCCAGAAACTGCTGTGAATGACTGAATGGAAAGCCCAGCCCAAACTTACAGTCATCCTGACGAAGCGCTAAAGCTTGGAACGTCAGTTCCCTGGTAATCTGTGGTGCAACTTACATTTGTAAAAATCTACTACCGGTAGGATACAAATGCAAATGCAGCAATCTGATTGGTGGAGGTACTGCAGACTATCAGCCATTAGACAGCACTTGGAAGATTGAGTATTTTTTTTTTCACCGACACATTTGTTTATGATTTTTACTAAAACAAGGCCTCATCAACTATCACCCCATAGAAATCTCGAGCTCATAATATAATTGTTAATTAGACAGCACTTGGTTGAAGATAGTTTTCAAAATGGCGACGCCTTCGCGCTCTAGCGAAGTTTCGCAAAAGATTAAATATTTCGGGATTTTTATCCCTGACACGTGATACGTTTATCATGATTTTTACTAAAACAATTAGACGATTCGCTTCAACTATCACCCCATAGAAATCTCGAGCTCATAATTCAGTTGTTAATTATTCACGAATAAGAAAAAATTGCCTAAACTCCCCCCTCAAAAATAAAATGAGCCATCCCTAATGTACGAGAGAAAGACAAAGGAAATCAGGCACCGTGACGTGTTTGGATATCTGATGAAAAACTGCTGATTTTTGCATCTGTGATTTTTCTTTCCAAATCACTTCCTTTGAAAAGCTATTATCAAACACTCGATACATGTGTTTCATCACATACTTAACACCTCAAATTTCGCCAAAAATAATGCGCTGCGCGTCGTATTTTCAGCTCTATTCTCGGTGTTTTGTATGTGATGAAACACTGTAACTCGGATTTGATATATTACTTAAAACAGATGCGATTTTTCCTGAAAGACAACAGCCTGCTTCAATACATATAAGTATTACATCGCTTCTACTAACACATATCACCACGTTTCTTATTTACCCTTCTCAAATCACTAATAATGCAAGATAGAAAGACAAAGGAAATCGAGCACCGTGACGTGTTTGGATAACTGATGAAACACTGCTCGATTTTGCATCGTTAATTTCTCCTTCTAAATAACTTCGTTCGAGAAGCAATATCAAACACCTCTTACGCTAAAAATACTCCGCGGCACGTCTTATTTTCAACTCTCTTCTCGGTGTTTTATGTGCGATGAAACACTTTATATCGTGTTTATTATATTACTTAGAGAGCAGGGTTGGCGCAGTGGTGAGAGCGCTCGCCTTCCACCAATGTGGCCGGGGTTCGATTCCCGGCCCCGGCGTCATATGTGGGCTGAGTTTGTTGGTTCTCTACTCTGCTCCGAGAGGTTTTTCTCCGGGTACTCCGGTTTTCCCCTCTCCACAAAAACCAACATTTGATTTGATTTGATTTGATTTGTACTTTACAGTGTCCCCAATTAGTACGTCAGTGCTAGATACAGTTGACACTCAAATAAAGTTCATTATTATTTTATTTTATTTTAGAATACTGCTGAACTCTTTCACTAAGTTATCAATGTAAAAATTCTCCTCTCATTACTGATTTAGTCCGAAGTAAACTGATGGGATATTAGAAGGATATCAATTTAAGTGCGAGACCCTCGAGGTTATAACGCAACTGTAGCAATTGCGAATACCAGAAAATTCAGGTTTGTACAGGATTCGAACCCACGACCTTGCTCCACCTGTGCAACGCTCCAACCAAGATATCAAGCCAACTGGGAGCTGGTCATTTGCGAGTGAGTTCCAAATATACCCATAGATGAATATATCAGTGTGAATATATGAAAATTTTTACGTGAAGTAGCAGAAGAAAGATTTCATCAGTGAAAGTTCGTCACAGTTACGTACACAACTGAATCAGTTGCAGATAAGACCTGAAAAAATTTAGGTTGGAACGGGATTCGAACCCATGAATTTGTGATACCAGTGCAATGCTCTTACCAACTGTGCTAGGCTTTTAGTTTAATCAGTTGCTAGGTTCTCTAAATTACCATGGAAGGAAATGATCCTGAGAGTGGAAGGGTATGCCCGCTAAAATGCTTTATCATGAACATACCTAGAAGTACCATCACAGAAACCAACGGTCGTTACATTGAAGAATTCATCTTTATTGACTCACATCTCACAATGACAATATAAATTCGGTTTTACGACCAGAATTACATATCATGGCCCAACGACTAATGACAGATACAAACTCTAAGCTAGTTTTATCATAGCTATACAGCATGGCAGATACAATCGGCAGGGAATTCAAGACTGCAAACTACACTTAGAAAGTATTGTGGGATAGAGTTGGTGGGGAATTGAAGCACAAGAAATTTTGGATAATCAAACGAATTGATAAAGTAAGACCACCGTAAGGTAAAAGAGAGGTGCTGACGTTTCGAGCGTTAGCCCTTTGTCGGAGAAAACGAAAAAAGATGTGAAAACGTCGGCACCTCCCTTTTACCTTAAATAACTTATTTAATTCGTTTGATTATCCCAATTTCTTGTACACTTAGAAAGGCTGACTTGCTTAAATCAACAATTTACATAACAACAAAATTAGCATAATCTATTCCATCTGAATAGATTGTGTTAATTTACTTGCTTTGAGAGCCGTAAGGGTTGATGTACCCACTACTTTCCGGTAGGTACGTGGTGTAAGCATCGTGTATGGCTATGGAGAGCAATGTATGCCATATATTCACTAACGGGGAACCACTATATGATGCTTACACCACGTACCTACCTACTTTCCCTGTATGACAAGATGACAACACTGCGGGGAGGTAGAAATCGGCTAATAACGTTTTTTTGTCACCTTTCTGCAATCACTTTCACTGTAAACAAGTATCAAACCACACACCAAATACTTAATTCTGTTGGAAAGGTTCCATGATGCATCTCACTACTACGAACCAAATTTTTTTAACTCCTTTCAAGTTTGAAATCTGAGCAACCAAAAGCCACATGCTTAAGTCTATGAAGAGTTGGAATGGTACAACTAAAGAAAGAAGCTTGATGACAGCATCAACAAAATCTGATCCAAGACAAACAGCAACACTATACTGAAATAACTAGAAGTCAGGGAAAAACTGAACAGTTGTTCTTAAACAAGAGTTCTTAAAACTTCTTTGAGCTGTCCCATGATACGACTACACTAATCTATGTCAAATCAAATCACTGTTTACAAAAGCTCCCATTAATGGACAGTGCTATATTCCTCATGTCTGGGACAATGCTTTAAGTATAGTGTTTCTGCATAGTAAGCATAGTCCACAGTCAAGTCTAAAATCTCCACCTGGCCGACTGCATCATGTTGAAATTGTTTTTACAGTAAAGCTTCACAAATAATATGGTGACACTATTTTGATTATCATAATCCTTATCATTACCATTATTCACAATTAAGGTACTGACCAGCACAGAGATATAAAGAACACAAATGAAAGGAAAATGATGTACAGGAAAGTTTGCACAGCACTGTGCGCATGCGTCCTGCTTAATTATTTATAGACTTCAAAGGCTTTGATCCCTTCCAAGAGTATTGTTTTTAAGAAAACAGACAAGTGAACCAAAAACCAAATCACTGACTTCATGATATCCTATAGACTATTTTAGATCTGCAACAATTCTTTTTATACGACGCTGATGATTTTCTTACATGTGCAATTTTTTCTGCTGGCAAAAATCTAGGTGAATGGCTGCAATATAAGGTGGCCCTTTTCTCCCCAAAGTGACATGCAAGCCAAATCTGGGTTGTAGATTCAACCCTAGATGCAGGATCTACAATAAGAGTGATGTTGTTGTTTTGATGGAAAAAGAACAAAGATTGGTGCATAAGGTCTTGCCTCATCCAATGAGAACCACAACTTATATTGCAATATATAAAATATAAACACTAAAACTTTGGTCTTTGGATGGTAAGGGAGAGAAAGTGGTGACAACTAGTTCCAGATTTTTAGGAAACTATCCCAGCTTCCGGTTGCAACAGCCATACCATCCTCGGTTACACCCAGGCAGCTGACGCGGTTATCATGGCCAGCAAGGACACCTGCTCTCTCGCCTTTCAATGTGTCCCAGACATTGCAGTTGAAATCATCATACCCCGCCAACAGCAGTCTGCCACTCTTGGAGAACGACACAGAGGTAATGCCACAGATGATGTTATCATGAGCATAAACCATAAGCTCCTGTCAATCATAAGGCAGACTTGTTAATATCATCCTTGGAAGTGTAACAGCATAAAAAATGGTAAGGAGAATAGTAAGGTTTCCTCACAGGTCCCTACTTCATTATGCATGCTGTAGCTGTATGGTTTCGTTCTCAGACATGTTCGCATGCACACTTCCCATGACAATTCAACTACAGCATGCATAATAAAGTAGGGACCTGTGAGTAAATCTTACCAGGAGAACTTGAGGTTATATGATGAAAAAATGTCTTCTCATTAGTAGTTACACAATTTATACTTAATAAATCAAATACTACAAATTACGTCAGTTTGCAACTTCAGTCCTGCTTGTACAAAGGTCTGCCTCAATAACTCCATGTCCCTTTTCTCACCTGATCAGCACGAATGTCAAACAACCTACAAGTCGCATCATCTGATCCTGTAGCAAATGCATATCCACTGGGAAAGTACTGGAATGCAAACACAAAAACATCAAACCAATATTACAGCAACAAAAACAACTTTACTTGGTTAGCAACTTGATGACATCTTTTTACAGTGCAAGTACTCTGACCAAGAAACTGGGATAATTAATCAAATTGATAAAAGTAAGTTAAACCACCGTAAGGTAAAAGGGAGGTGCTGACATTTCAAGCGCTGGCCCTCCATCATTTGCTCTGACGGTGGTATAACCTATTTTATCAATTTGTTTGATTATCCCTATTTCTTGTGTTTCAATTTCACACCGATGCAAGACCAGTTTCTTTAGAAACTACCCCCACAATACTCTAACCAAGGCCACCCAAATACATCTTCATGAAAATTTTGAACGCGTTTTTTGACGCTGAATAACAGATTTATGGCAAATTTCTACCGACCAAGATGATTCCTTTTCAATCTTGATTTGTTTTGTATGGTTATTGAGCAAAATATAAAACAGTTGTAGAGATTCTATTGTTAACCCTCTCACTCCCAAGAGTGACTTTACAGATTTTACTCTGTCTAACGCCAGACGATTTTACTAGTCAAATGGAGACCCCTTGGGAGTGAAAGGGTTAAAAACTATCTCCCTTAACCCTCTCACTCCCAAGAGTGACTTTACAGATTTTACTCTGTCTAACGCCAGACGATTTTACTCGTCAAATGGAGACCCCTTGGGAGTGAAAGGGTTAAGACACTTGATTGAGATTTAATAATTTGTATGAACATTTTTTTGTGTGGCCTTGGTTTGAGTAGTTGCACTGTAACGCGTGTTGCCTCTTTCTCCCCATTTGGAAAATAGTGCAGGATGTATTGCTATACTTTATTTCACAGATAAGAAGAATAAGAATGAAACCGCCGCCAGGTTAGCTCAGTTGGTAGAGCACCGGCCTGTCGAGCAGGAGGTTGTGAGTTCAAACCTTGGACGGACCAACACTCAATGTCTTAAAATAACTGAGGACAATGTGCTGCCTTTGTTATGACATCTGCAAATGGTTAGACATTCTAGTCTTCTCGGATAAGGACAAAAACCATAGAGCCCCGTCTCACAGTCCTATTCTTGTGGGATGTTGACGACCCCACAACACTGTTGGGTGAACGTATGGTTCTCCGGTTTCCTTCTAGTCCTTCCCTGCTGCTTACTTGTGTATATTGTATGCAGTAAAAATGGATTAAATTAAATTAAATCAAGAAGGTTTTACTGGCTGACTACTGCTGCACAGCACACGAACATCTAGCCACAATACACTCAGACTTTTTTTTGCAGGGTTTACAGCTAATTGTATTTGTTGCAACCTCAAATTGGTTTGGCCTGACTTGGATGTTTGCTTTTATCACACTCCATCCATAAAACTCGGAGGATGGGGGTACATTGACCAGGATTCTACACACTCACCGCCACAGCATTGATATCTGACTCATGCCCTGTAAATGTTTGTTGGCAGGTTCCCTCTAATATACTCCAAAACTACAAAACATAAGAATAAGAAAAAGGAATGCAGTTGTGCACACAAATAACTATCCCAATGCCAATCCCAA
Organism: Ricordea florida; assembly: GCA_949710005.1. Taxonomy (NCBI): domain Eukaryota; kingdom Metazoa; phylum Cnidaria; class Anthozoa; order Corallimorpharia; family Ricordeidae; genus Ricordea; species Ricordea florida. Next base: position 7,727,991 of record OX453272.1, on the reverse strand, counting down.
GAAAGTCTTAGACAAGAAGCTAGACAAACTCAGAATTCATGATAAATGTTTGGCCTTACTTTACAATTTTACAATAAAGATATTATTTCATGTAAAAAAGGAACTTACAACCTGACTATCACCCTTGCTGCTATAACAACTTGGAAAATGACTTATTAAGTACAGTACAGGGCACAGGTATTGTAACATTACACCCACATAAGATGTGTAAAACCGCAAACATGCACACAACTTTCCGGCAGGTCAAGCGCGGGTGAATTGCATGTAAAACTTGAAACACAATTTGCCTGTAAAAAAATCTGTTGACTGGAAGTATTTACATGCACAACTTTGTGTAACACAAGACAATAGAACCAACTTTGTACTTTTGATAGGGTCACAGTATGATTTTATGACATTGTGCAAACAAAAATTTTCTATCCAATCTGTGTCAAGTGTCAGTGGCAAGTTTCTTCACTGAGCAAGCAATTGTAATACATCGATAAAACACTGTTGCTACTTAACAGACAATTTATGGATTATCAGTCCACGAGTTGTTTGATCCAACATTTACTTAGCAAATAAGTGCATGGGCATTGGGCAAAGTCCGGGTGAAAGGACTTATTGTGATCAGTTCTGGTTAACTGACAATCAGGTGAAATGACCATAAACTGTTTCAACTGATCTAAGTTGAACTCTTTTGACTGTGTTGTCACTGAAGGTATGCTCTGTTGAATTTCTTTTGAAGTAAATTTTTTGGACACAAAGCTGAATAAGCCGAAAAGTATCAGAAAGCAAACAGCCTTATTGATCACACTGGCAAAAAACAACAGTATAATCTTGTCCACTAAGTTTTAAATATCCACAAAGCAAATGAAGGTATGCCAGACTGAATACCGTTTTCTTCTGAAATTGATGAAATCAATGTAAGTGCGACACACTCCACCAAGTTTTTGGGACAAAGTCAACAGTCAATACTCCTCACCAACAACATTATGTTGTTTGTGTTGTATCATATTTCAGCGTGAGACTGTCGGTCCCTGATTGGTCAATTTTCAATTACGATTGTTCTTGGAATCTTAAACACACTCTACGCAGGACAGTTTCTTCTCTAACTGTACTTAAATGAAAAAGAAAAATATGACATCTAACCTCAAATTATCTACTGTTAACAGCGTTTTATGTAGTTACAAAATGCTTGGCTTTTATGGAAAAATTACAATTATTGGACCTACACATGTGAAAGGAAAGTTAATTATTCTGTTCTGCCATACAAAATCTTTGTTGCCTGACTGCACCTCAACCAATATTAAAGCATGTGATTAGCTTAAACGATTGCAATACATTCAAGTTCTATTTTGGATTATCCTGGAATTTGGCATTCATGCTGCAATATATTATGTTGCTGTTACTTAAGATAAATCCAACCGTTTACCTAAACAATGAGTCGTATTTGCACATGAGATTTGGCTTGGTCGTTTGCTTGAGATCAATGTTCAGGAAGATACAAAACACTGAACACCAGTTAGTAAATACTATACATGTTCTGTGTGTATGCTAATGAGTACTTTTTCTTTCCTGTAAATACATGAAAATTCCCCTAGTTTAAAATTGCATGCCAAATTTTACACCTGTCTTTTTTGCAAGGAAATGCGTGCAATAACGCCATATTGCAAACACTTTGCACACATGTAAGTGTTGCAATACCTGCACCCTGTAATGTTACAGCACTGTTTTGAAGAGTCAGTAACTTATCCATCATCTCTTACGTAACAGCCTGCCCATTTCACCCGAGCTAAGTAAAACCTCAATACATTGAAGGACAAGTGAAAGGAGGCAAGGTAAGTACCACTGCTTTGTGTTGGCAGTGATTAAAAAGGAAAAAAAATGTCTTTTTCTTTCTTAGAATGTTTCGGCAATATTAAAACTGGTTATAACAAGGTTTATTTGTAGTCACCTTAGCTGAAGCATCACAAGCCCCAGACACAAAATGTTTGTTGTCAGGTGAAAGCGATAAACTCATGACATCACCAGTGTGGCCACTGAATGTAGTTGTTTGTTGTCCAGTCTCAATGTCCCACAAGGCACTAAATAAAAAGAAAAAATATGCTGACCAGAGGCCCACAGATACAGCTACCTTAAAAATACACAGTCTGGGACAACATGTGGCTACGGCATGCCCCCAGACCCCCTACAGGTTCGTGCACTTTGGGCACTCGATTGCTAGACACCGGCTACTTTCATTTGGGGGCTGGCTACTCTAAAATCTTACATTTTGGGGTCCAAAGGTCCATTATGACAAAAAAAGTGGGACTGGGTTGTTTGGGAATCCCAATGCATACATATATGGTACACAGCTTAAGAATGGTATCTTTGACCACAGTCTCACCGAACTACAAAAAACGAATCCAAACTGCCTTGTTGTTTTCCGTTTTCCATAAATTTTAATAGACGAAGATGCTCACCCATGCAAATATTTATGAACAAATATGGCAGACAATTCAAGCACATGCATTCTCGAACGCAACTCTGCTCATTAGCATAGGTGCCCACATTGCGAGCCAACCATAATGCCTTTTATGGGATCATTGATCTTTCTTGCCTTTTATCGCTCTATCAAACCTCAAGTTATTGTTTCCGATTTTTAGACATACAATTTTCTCTTTGCAGCAGTTTCCTTTAAAATAATTCTTTTTTAGCTTTTACAGTTTTTCTTTGCTCCCTGGTGGCCCTTTTATATCATTTTATTGCGTCATTTGTTTTGAAATTGCGGGAATCCCACTATGGCACAGTCTGGTGAGAAAACTGAGTAATTCCTTTATGTGTCAATTGAACCCTTTCACTCCCAAACCTCCCACAAAAAAATGCGTCATTATTCCCAAGCCGGCCGTAACCAGCCGCTCAAACTACCTTTGTTTTGAATGCCTTTCTCCTCCCCTGTAAGGCTAGAAAACCTGCACAATAGGTTATCCATTGTTTTAGACATATTCATTTATCATATTATAGCTACTGCGCATAATAAACTCATTGCCCAAGGGAGATACAGAGCGGCAAAAATTTACATTTCCCCAAATCAACACTTTAAAACATGGCGGTACGTGCGAGAATTAGCGAACAAGAATATCAGGAAATCTTTAGAAATTCAGAAGCAGAATTTAATAGAAATGATTCAGACATCGACTTTGAAGGTTTTGAGGTCGATGGAGTTGCTTCACCCACTGTGCAGCGAAAAGTGAGAGGAAGAGAAATTGAAATTGTGAAGCCTTGTGTTTCGGATGTGTATACCGCCAACATGGGCAGTGTTGACCAAGCTGATCTTCTTTGTTCTTATTATTATGTTGGAAAGCAGTCTAGAAAGTTGTTTTTTTTTTTTAATTTTGCTGCATGTAATGCTTATATTTTGGAGTGTGAAAGCCAAGTGAAACTTCCACAAGATGCTTTCTGTCTTGAATTAGGCAAGCGGCTCATTGGAAATTTCAACTCATGAAAACATCCCGCAAATGCTGCCCCTTCACTTGTTTCTTTGATAAATAATGAAAACATCTTCCCTTTGGATAAAGAAACCTCCTTAAAACAGATAAACATACACTACAATGGGCAACAAAAGTAGTTGAGACAGTTGACTGAATCAAGTGCTAATTGCAACATTCCACTTATTCCATTTCAAATCCGGTTTTCATTGATAGCCACCCCCCTCCCCCTTTTCAATGATGTATAGGAAAGAGGCAAGTTCTAGAGACAGGAAATTCAACATTGTTTAGGGGGGAGGGGGTAGTGTCGTAGAGTTGATGGGGGAAATTGGCCTTAAGTACTCCAAAATGGCAAAGTGTCATAACACTTCTGTTGCCCACTGTAGGTCTTACTGGACAAGTTCATACCAAGTCATATCTCCAGAGCTGGTAAGGATTTGATTGTCATCTGTGAAACGACAGCATGATAGGTATCCTGTTTTCAGACAAACAAACACAAGTTCAAGACTGTTTTCAATGACCCTTGGAACTCAACTAAAAAGGGGAAGAGCATACTGGTTCACAATGTATCTAGTACGCTACAGGGTGACTGAAATGTAAATTCTTGGAACAGTTGCTTCATGAGATTTTTACATACCTGTATGTCCTGGAAGTTCCCTGCTTACTCTTACATTTCCTTCTCTTGTTTTTAGACTGTAAATTGAACAGATGTTGTCCAAACCACCTACACAAGGTAAGAGCTTGTGTGACTGACAAGATAACAGATGGAATATTCTGCCATGGTACAAAAAAACGGTGGAATAATGAAAGAATCTGTGGAATTTTGGCAGTCTTTTGTATCACTGAATATTTCACTTTTTGATCCCTTACAGCAAGACTTTGCCTCCATTTCAACAAAATTTTAGAGCCATGGTCATAGGGCAGAGCCAGAAAGCAAAAGCTTACCACATGCTACATAGCTTCCAGAGGGAGCATAAGCACAAGTCATCACCCAACTGGAACGTAAAGGAATTGCATGAACCTGAAATTCACCAAAACTGTTTTTCAGCAAAGGCAGCAGGAATGAACTCAAAGAAACTATCCAAAAACTGCATGACCTAAATATCAAGCCTTAAACTTAAGCCTACAAAAACACTGGTGTTTAATGACTGGCTACTTTAAGCACAGGTACTGGTGTGCCCTAATTCTCAATTACTACTATGCAATGACACTTGACATTAGAGAAACTTGGCAATCTTGCAGATTAGCTTGAGTTTGAGTTCTCAAAAATGTCAAGGATCAAATATTCAGTTACGTTTACCCTTTCACTCCCAAGATCTGCTCAGAAATTCTCCTGAACAAAAGCCACTCACTTTCTTATGTTATTTTGGAGAATTTGATGTTATATCAGTTCAATATGGATAACTGAGTTGATACCCTTCTTAAAATTCTTAAATTGATTGCTTTGCAATGTCTTGATATTGTAAGGAGAAGCAAAATAGTGATCACTCTGAGAGTGAAAGGGTTAAAGCAGTTCTGAGTCACTGTAAACTTAATTTTCACTAGTACTCTGCAGTGCTTGATTGATCAAAAATAGTGTAAAAAACCTCTTACACATTCCTTAAAGGATTAAAATACCTGGTCTATACACACAACAAAATAACCTATAGAGTTGCAGTAAATGGTCATTACCTTGTTTGTTGTATAAGAGTCCCACACAATAAGCTTGCCATCTTGAGATGCACTCACTAAATTCCTAAACAAAATCCATCACAAAGATAATATCACTTTGACACTAAAAAATAAAGTAAAAACACAATTCAACAAGTTTTCTAATTCCAACTGGTTTGTTACTATTGACAAAAGTTGCTGTTGCAAGACAGAAAATCCATTTCCAAACATTGTGATTTCATTTTGGTCTCTGAAAGACAAGGAAGGTTGTTCACTTGAACCAGGATGTTAGTGTCAGGTGCAGTGGAGTTATGAAAGTGGTGTGTTAATGTTGTTCCTGCTGCTGTGTGTAAACAGGGGAGCACATTTATCAGCTTTTTCCAAATGAAGCTCTGAAATCCTACCTTGAGTCGTTTGCCCAGTGCATAGCATATATTTTAGCCAAATGGCCACGGAGCGTTCTTCTGGTCCTCATCTGTATTCTTCCGACTGTTTCAATGTTATGTGTAATCTGTCAATGACAAAGAGGATTGCAACATGCTTAAAATCAGATGCAACCATAAGTTATCAACAGTCTCAGTTTACTACAAAGTTCCCTAATTAATCTGTATAAGCATTACAAATATTGTCTAAGTCAAGGTGTGTACTCCCTTTTATATCACAAGTTAAACTTTGAATTCAGTCAATAACTTCCTGTTCCCCCCTCCCCCAAAATAAAAATGTTTCAGTTTTTTTACTGTTGTTCATTTGATAGTGAAAGTGTTAGAATGCAATCTAAAATGTCACTGCAACTGTTTGCTCACCTGAAGCAGCGAAGTATCACACACTGCCTTCCTAGCATCCTACAAAGAAAGTACATTTTAAAATAAAAACATTTTGGTGTTTTCGTACATGCAACACAACACAAATGCAACTCAGTTTTGCCAAAAAAAAATACTATTTAACCAATTTTATAGGAAAAAACAAACAACTCCATATTTTCATTCACACTAGCATGTGCAAAGAGAATTTGATTTGTTTCAGATAGCAGTTACCTATGAAAACTTACAACCTAAGAGAAAAACTAGCATATTTTTCCATCAAGTTTGCTCACACATTTATCGCTCTTCACAGGATAAAATTATTCTGGTTTGTTGAATATGTTTTCTGTCTTGAACCTGAATACAGCTAACGTAAAATAAAGACGTACTAGCAAAATGAGTTTATTGAGCATGCTAATAAGTTGAGTTGCACCACTGGAAGAAAAAAAAAAAAAAACAAGTCGAGTTTTTGTCAGACTGAATACTTTTCCTTTGCTCTGACCAAAGGCTTAGACTCAGGCTTAAGCTTTCATTCTGTCTTCTGGCGACACAACTTACCTCGCCAACTGGTTAGATAAAGCTACTTTCTTTGGTTTTAAATTCCCAACAATGCAGCATCATTTACTTTCCAAACTAACCCCATTTAACTCAAAATATGGTCTACAGACTGTTTGATAAAAAATAAAAAAAATTGCAGAATTGACAAATCGTATTATCAATGGGGAACTAAAACAAATAAGGATTTTCATAAAATTTCAGTCATCCTAAAGAATGCATCTGATATATGTAAAGGAGTGAAAACGGACTCAAAATTAACTGTTCCCCATATCCTGGCATAGAGAAACAATGATTTGAAACAACTGATATAATATATTTCACTGTGGGAGACAAGTTTCTCCATCAGAATAACAGCAAAAGCGAAAGTCTGAATTTTAACGCATAAAGATGCTAGTTAACGGTAAGTTTATTTTTTCAAGGTAATAACTTTCCCCTACCGTACGTAAACTATAGCAAAACTTAGATTCAGGGTTGGATTAGAAGAAGAACAGTGCATTGTGGTTCAAGATCAAGCACCAAAAGAACGTGTTTCTCTAAGACAACAATGGCTTCCAACTGATTTGTATATTGAAAACAAACTGAGTGCAAACACAGATCGAAACACAGAGCTAAGCATTAACCTTTGACCAGCAGAAAGAGTTTGTGCCAAACTCTAACAAGCCTTAGCTATATATACATTCAGTATGTACGATACATGTACACATATCCAAGAACCAAGTCTGAAATGCAAAAGAAACAACGCCAACAGCGAGTTTAATTTACCACAAGTACAAGTTTCAAAGACCAGGCGAATACAAAAAACCTGAAAACATTTTTATTTTTTAGACAAAGCTACAGTAGCTGAAACACGAGAAATTTAAGTTGATATTGAACCTATGTCGGCATAGAGAAAGCGCAAATGAACGGTCTGGGGCGGACATTGGAAATTGAAAAATTAAAGACAGTGTGCAAATTTCTTTGGCGTCTCTGTTGCCGAGGTTAACTCTGAAAATAGGTGCTCAAAAGTCGACTGTTAAGACCTAAGTTTTGCGGTAAACGACGGACACGCCTGACCGTTCTTCTACGGCAAGTTGACAAACTGATTATCAGTGAACGTTTAACGTTCGCCTCGGTTTCCCCAACAATGTATCAAGAAATAATGCTCAAAATATTCTTTCAACTACAACTTTAAGCGGACTCGTTAATGAACAGCATCATATGAGCGAATATCACACAAAACCCTTTACGGAACAACACTGCAAATTCATTATGGCTCTTTGCTTCCGTTTCAGGTCCCCAAACCACGAATCACAAAGACCAGGCAACTCGCTTTCAATTTCTAACCACGACTACCACATGACGAAACGCGCAGCATTACTAGGTGGAACGAAGAAATCACTGTCCAAGTCGATTATTCGCGATTTTTTTAACGTTTTTTTCAACGAAAATATAAATGAATTATACATCACCCGACGATCACAAGAAACGGAAGAAAAAACGTTTCTCATTTCGTGCTCACTTCACTCGTGCACACATGTCCTTACACAAGTTCGTTGCACTGATAAAGAACTGTGGACGATCACCACATACGAACTTCAATTTAAGTTCCTTTCAATGGAATCTACCAAGGATCTTTTCCTGTCGTAAGATTTTATATTCTTTTTTCACTTTAAAAGGATCAATAGTTCGATGTTCGATTCTTGGCTGGACAGAACTCGCCAGCTCACAATTTAGCGTCGCTACAAAAGTTCCTCTGTTCCACAGAAATCATATTCGCAACAGTCGTACAAATTCTCGACAACATTCCCAGCGTTTTACGAGCGTAAATGCTCTCGATTTTCAGATACCGGTTTTTAGTATGCTTCGTTACATATTTCGCTGGTCTTGTAGCGATCTAACTCGTCGCGAACACAATATTTAAAGAACAAACGCAAGACAACATCTGCTATGCTGGTCCGCTATGCTCCATAAACACAAGTGGAAAAAAAGAAAATCACTATCGAGCAACCCGGGTAGAGTTTTTTCCCCGTAAACCATAGCTAATGGTTAAAATGTGCACGTTGAAAACGCCCGATTGTGAGATCGAAACAAGAAACTAATGTTTTCTTCTTATATGTCGAATAACTGGCAGAGATCGCGTGGCATTCTGTTGTGATAAACCAATGGCGGCCCCCACCAAACGACGGCCTTGTGATCACTCGGCTCCGAGTCGGTGCTTTAACTTAAATTCGGTTGCCAAATATTAGAGAAATCATTCAATATGAATCTGGATTCGTTTTCCCCCTTAAACCGTACGACAGCATATTCTGAGCTCCTTGAATTCCAACTCTTCGAACACGATCGCCGTAAGCCTTTCGTTTTGCCGTTCTCCCACAAACGTGAACGCAATGATCGATGTTTACTGGCCCACACAGCCAATACTCACCCTGATCTGTGATTTTAATACTTCTGCCTCTGCTCTAAGAGTTTCTATGTCGCCTGTACCGTGGCCAGTGTTTGAGCTTGGCTGCGTCATGTTCGTGTTGAATTTTCTTCAATCTTGCGTTGAAAATTACAAGGCAAATGGCCACAGTCGCCCGTAAACGCCTGTTGCCGCTCCAAACAGTTCTTCCAAACGCCGCTTCTGCAACACTACAACAAGCACAGATTCCGCATGAACTGAGGAAACGATGTACTCGAACTTTCCTTCGTTGCAACCGCCGCTTATTTCATCTAAGTAAAACCTTCGCTACAATCGTTGGGAGTGGTTCCCTTTCGGCGGATTGCAAACGAAGGCGGCGACCCTGAAAATTTAAGCGGTCCCTCCCATATATAAAACCGCGACCGCGTTGACCCATGGACCATCCGCATTTCCTCTCCGTTTTATTTTTCTCTGTCCCTGTATTCTGTTTACTTTCCAGTTCCCATTATTTCTCTTCTTGTTTTTGAATGGCCCCAGTATAACTAAGTTCTAGGCCTACAAACAATACAAAAATAAAATTCCACTAACACGTCTCCTAAAGGTTTGCGGAACTTCAGAATTGTCAGTATAAAAATCACGAAATGCGATACTTATTACCACAGTCCTGTCGGCCGGAAAATCTGAGCAACGAGAAGAGCAGGGAGAGCGGCTCCTCTCTTCATTGCCCCGCCTCCGTTGCTTCCCATTTCTTTCGCTTCACTCCTGTATCCGTGCGCCTGCAAAAAGGCTACCCTAAATATTTTAATGTCTTATTCAGCGTGAATGGCCCGTGGTTTTCTTTTCTATTTGTGGTCTGCAGAGATATTGAAGAAATTTGTTCTGGGATCCTTTTCGGTGTTTCCTCGAAGTAAACAAAGAAAAAGAAAATGGCAACTGAAACCAATAATATAACTTAAGTTAAACGTTTTGCTGTGTCGAGGGGGCTGTCGGTGCTAAGGACAAAAGGGCGGGAGATTTTGGCGCCAAATCCTGGTTGGGACGCCCTGACGAATCCAGACACAGGAGGCACTCAGTACGTTTGAAACTTGCGATGAAATAACTTACATAAAGACAGAGTAGATTATGCAGACCCCAGATCCAAAATCCCCAGTGTTTCCTCAGGATTCGACTGGAGAAGACGAAAGTAGCTCTCCTGGAATCGACCAACTTATTCAGAAAGCCGGTAAGACACGGTATGCATAGGTTTTAAAACTGGTATAGCATAATTGGGTAAGCGTAATGATAAGATTAATATCCTTTTTTCCATATTTAAGTCACTTAAAATAATCTTAACAGCCTCTTCAAGTGCTTAATTATGGTCAAACTGCCACCGATGCAGTGGACATCCCTGCATTTCAAATGGAGGCAAGATTGTAAATAACAATTTGAGATTCTCTACAAAGACAACTAGACAAACCCTTTAACAGCAACTGTCAGCAAAAGGGGACCTGTCCAAAAACAGTTGTAACGTAACTCTTCCAGCTCTCACGGTCACATAATTCAACGGAATATGCACAGTTTACATTGTCCAATTGACTTAAGGATTTGGCAGTACAAAGAAAGGCATTGCCAAGCTCCTCAGTCGTGTTGCGCGCCGAGTGCTTGTCAGTTTCAATTATTGCCGTCTCTGTATGCACTATCTTGATTGAGAAATTCTGTTTCCTGCTTTCTCATTTTAATACAAACGTGCATTCTTTGAATTCCTAAAAATTCGACGAAGAAAAACCGCTTAAAATTTTGGCACTGCCTCAAATGTTTGCTTGACACTTGTACGCATTTTGTTATTGACTGAAAATCCCAGAATATTAATTACTTGCTTGTATATTTATATATGTCAGCAATCGCTAAAGTCATTGAAATGTTGACTTAGTTGAAGTAACAAAGGAAGACAAAACCGTGCTTAAATTTTTGTTTCAACGTTAACAGAAAACGAAAACTTAGAGCAAGTAAAACTTATCGAGACTGAAAGACAAAAGTACGCAGGTGAGATTGTCTTTATTATTTTTTTTTTTTACCAAACTGTAAGTTACTTTATCTATTCGTTTGATTTACCCAATTTCTTGTAAGTTAAATTCCACTGTTTGGAGACGAAGTTTTACCAAGTTTATCGTAATTTTATTTATTGATATACAAGGGCTACAAGACATTAAAATCCTTAGGTAAGAGGTTGGATTTTTTTTTCACTTTTCTTCTTGCGGCAGCCACTCATCACTTCCCAGCAATTTGAAACAAAAGCGTTCTTTTTTCGTAAAAAGTGTTTCCACAAGGCCTATGTTAAAATTACGCACATGTATGGACTGTATGTTAAAGATCACTGTGAAACGTAATCAGCTTTTGGGTTATTTTTGGAGATTAGCACTTTTGAGACAACTGGAGGAGAAAAGCCAAAGTATAGAGGAGCTGGAAAAATCTACAAAACAACTTGATGACGAAGCCAAACAACTTCACAAGCAGTTCAAACAGAACAGGGAAATATGCGAAAGGTAAAACTTTAACTAATACATTGAACAGAAAGATGAAGCCATACTGGACGACAGAATTTGTCCCCGGAATTCGAAAGAGATTTCAAAGGTAGTCTCTGTGAAATAATGAAGATAGTATATTTTGAGCCGGGAGAATTTGTGAAAGATGTATTTTTCAGCATTGTCACAGGCAAACTAGTTTACAGCGAATCACTGACTACGGAAACTTTTTTGTTTTTTTGGAAGTTTTTTGGAAGTTTGCAGTCTAATCAAGTAAGATTTTTCAACTGTTTACTATCATTCTGATTAGAAACATTTTTCTCTTTGCACGTTCTTTGATTCTTCTCAGTTTGAAGAGGACAAATGGTGTCCTTCAAGAACACGAAGAAGCTTTGTTAAAAAAGAGAGAAATGGCGCGCGCTAAACTGCAGCAAGTCAGGTAGTTATTTCTCTAATTACCTTATTATGCCAATACGTATATAGTTTCTACTAACTATGGTTTCATAGATACGAAGATTTATGCACAGAAATTACATTTTAAGTCACTCCACTAACAAATCAACAACAAAAAATAATGATAAACATGAATAATGAAATGTTTTAGAAAACTCAATCGTTAATCCTTTTAAGGTATGCCTCTTCTCGTTCGTTTTAAGATACTACTCAAATGCCCCATAAAAACAGAACACGACCATTCGCTATATACCACGGGTACTGTTGTAATGAAAGATCGAAAATCTCAGTTATCACAGTTCTTTAACTCCGACCAACGGTTAACCCTTCAAGCATTATTATTTGAAGTACTTTATTATGGCCAGATTTTATTTTCTAATCAGCTAACTTTTTCCCTTTCACAGGAAAAAATCCTAAATTCCCAAAATTGGTAACTAAATGGTAACTCAAAATTACCAATATAAAACCAACAATTTACCAAAATTAGGGAAAACTAAAACTGGACATTGCAAGAAGGCAACTTGGTAAAGGTAACTTCCCAAGTTTAATGTTTTTGTAAATTGGTAAAACCTTGGTAAACAGTATTTTAAGTGCCAAGTTCAACTTTAATTTGGTATTACCATGGAAAGTGCATTGGTAAAAACATACAAAGCAACAAACAGTAAAATCACAAGCTTGGGATAAACTAGGTATGGAGAATTTTAATTTGGGAAAACCTTGGTAATGCTGGTGTTAAAAAAATGTCAGAATTCCCAGTCTGATTTGATAAGGGAGGTAACCCACTCATTTGGGAAAATGTTGGGAAAACTACAACTTTTAAAAAGCCAGGCAACAGACTTAAAATCCCAAATTTGGGATGAGAGTTAATTTGAGGAAAACTTGGGAAATGTTGGTGTTAGAAAATGATATGTCAGAATTCCCAGTTGGATTTAATTTGTGGGGGTATTACATAACTTAGTTGGGAAAACTACTGTTAATAAAGCCAAGTAACAGCTGACAGTTTACAACTTGGTATGCAGAGTATTTGATTTGGGAAAAACCTTGTATTGTTAACATTGGACTTAAAAAAATGCCAGAATAATCACAGTTCAATGACAGACATTAAAATCCCAAATTTAGGATGAACTTGGTATACAGAGTATTCATTTTTGAAGAACTTGGGAATGCCTCAATGCTGGTGTTACACAAATGCCAGATTATTCCCAGTTTAATTAAATGAAATGAAATGGTAATAAAACAAAGCACAGGGGTAGCTTATTTCCATTCAACAAGCCAATCTGTTCTTTTGATTAATCAGATGCAAAACCAATATTCAAGCTTTGTAATCAGACAACGGAAATTGGAAAAATTTTCAATCTTCAAAGTCTGATTTGTAAGAAATTAAACCACAAAGATGTTGCATGCTTTTTAATTAAGGATTGCTACTTTGATGCAAAGAATTATGCTGGCTTTGTATCACATTAAACTTGAGCTCACAATTATAATGTTCCAATTCATGCTTCAGAATTGTCTTTTTGAAGCTGTTTACCAGTAATGAAAGATGTTTGGTAACTTGGAATTCAAAGTGTGTCCTGTAATTCCCACATTCCATTTGACATCCAGCTTCCCTGAAGTTTCTTTATTATGCAGTCCCAGTGTACAATATGGATAGTGGAAGTTTCCTTAATGAATTTGTTTCCCCCTGGCCATCTTGGATGTTCCTTTAAGAAATGAAGTCCAACTGTCTTATCATCTTCTTGAACAGAAATAATTCTGGCTATCCACTGAGCATCATTTTCACCAAGAATGAGTACCATGTCTTGTTTCTTTGGGTAAAAAGGAACAACCACAAATGTTTTATGAGATGGTAAAGAAGGCATGTCAAAGTCTATTAAGACAAAATGATGAGGAATGGATTGGTCTGGCCACGGGTAGAGTATTACTTTTCGCAAAACATCAATACTATTCACCATTTGAACAGTTTGGGACAAACAAAGACATTGGCTTTGGCTACCAGGGTGATATCTTTTCTCACCAATGTCATCTGTTGCATGCTGGTACAACTGAACTTCCACAAACAAATGCACACTTTCTGCAGCATCGGCACTCTGAATCATCATTGAATGAAAGTCACTTATTCTACCTGTTCTTTCCTCATTGTTAACTCGCAGCATTGCATTTTCTCCTTTTCTGTATAGCATGTTAGGGACACCAGGTTCCTTTGAAGGCTTTAGAAAGCTCTTACATCTTTTAGTGGCTGATGGTAGAGTGTGAAATTCAATCTGTGCCCCACGAGAAGAAATGTCCTGGAATATTTCTTGTCGTTGAGATTCAGAAATCTCTTTAAAGCCTTTGTTCTGGCTACCAATTAGTATTCCACCTTGGAGATGAACAAGATTGTCACATGCATGTACAATTAGATAGTCACCTTTGACTAATGAGGAAACTTGTTTTAACTTTAGGGCAGAATCAATTTCCCTCTGTGTTAAAATGGGTGTGTCCTTTTCCCTATTTTTGGCGATATCCAAATTCTGAAGGACTTCTCTCATCATTTCATTGTCACTGTAAGTCTTCTCGATGTTGCGGTGATTTGTTGATTGGTTAACATACCGTTTAACAGCTCTTTCTAGGTCAAAAACCCAGTAATTATCTGGTGAAGAGAAGCGGTAAATATCTTCAGCAACATGAATCAAATTGTGCTCTGTAATGACACAAGCAGCCAAACCAAATGTCTCCTCCACCATAATGTTGTGACGCCAGGCTAGTTTACTGAACAGTTCGATATCCTTTAAAGTCCAGCCATGAGTACGACAACAATTATAAACCATGGTAACCATCTGCACAAGTAGTTTCCAACACTGAAATTCATTAGCAGGCATTTGGTCATACAGAATAACTTCAGAGGCTGGAAAACAGAACTTTTGATAGTCTTCTGCTTTCCAGTATCCAAGTCGTGCTGTTATTCCACTTGGGTACCGAGAGGCCCTCATTTCTGGAGTCCATGGAAAGTTGGAGAGTCTTGATTCAATGAGGTCTTTGTTTACATTTCCAGTATCAAGTAAGCGCCGCAAGTGCTTCTTGACTGGATTCATTGGTAAGTTGTGCATCAAATCAATGACAGTGTCTAACAGTATATCAAACCCATACAGCTTATAAAGAGTAACAAGTTTGCTTAGACCAGTAAATCCACTGTCTCTTGAGACTCTATTCCAAGCTGCTCCCACTTCTTCATCTGCTTTCTTCATAACAGGAATTGACTCATCCATGGTTCTACTTGCCCATTTGTATCTTGCATGATACCTACAGTTTCCATAGTAATAATGAGGTAAACCTGGTTCCAGTGGTGTACCAGAGACATGACATCGACGGCAAGATTTCTTCCCAGTACATTTTACTTTTGTTACCTCACTCTGTCCTGGGTGGTCACCAGTCCAGAGCAATATAAGATGGCGAATGACTGCTATTCCACTCTGTATTTCAAAGTCAGGAAAGTCAGCAGCATAATCAACTTCAATTCCCTCAATGAAGCCATCCACAATTTCATCAATCAAGGGTGTCAGAAAAGGGTCTAGGAACTCAGGGGTTTCATCTGGGGTTTTGAAACAGGGCACAAATCCCACTACAAATACTTGGTCAGCATGATTTCGTTTGTCTTTAGACATGTTTGCAATTTTCACATCAATTACTCCAGTGCTATGACCCCCAGATGTTCCAAAGGGACTGAAACCATCCCAGTGTGCAATGTAAACAATGTTTCTAGGATCTCCATGTGCATACTTGGGTACATGATTAAACACAATTCGACAATTAGAGCAAATAATGTCAACTGTGCCATCTTCAAGAACATCATGAGAAGCAATTTCTGGTGCAGAAATTACTGTTGTCTGTTTTAACTCTTTGCAGTGTGGACAAATAGCAGGCAGTAGCCATTCAATGTCCCTGTCAAAAAACCATGAGTACTCGGAAAAGCGTGAGCCATCCCACAGCTCTTTTTTGATTGGCCAACCCTGAGTTTCACCTCTTTCATAATTGTTAAACCAGTGTTCCTTCTGTCTCCAGTGATCAAGCATGGCACTGCATGTAACTAGATTTCCATACCACCTTTTCACTTTGTTGGAAAGCCCCAGGTAATAGAAATAAATAGAACCAGGTTCTCCACAGTGCCTACACTTATCAAAAGACGATGTCATTATGTCCCACTCTCTCGGATGTTGGTCACTCATACAGATGAAATAGTTCTTAGGTGATTCATAACCAACCTTTTTCAGAATGTCCTGAGTTTCTGACCAAGAAGTTGGCCATCTGTCCTTCATTTCCTGATCAGTTATAACAAAGTCTTTGGCCCATTTCAGCCAATCCTCAAATGACTTTATAGAATCTCCTTGTTGTTGCTTTAAGGGTAATGCATTAAGTATGGCCTTGACAATTTTTTCATCCAATTCCGCTTCACTTGTCTGTGTCTCTTCGTCACAAAATTCTGGAGAAGGGCATTGAAACACACTATGGGGATCTTCATTATTACCAGCAGTATTACTACCACCATAATCATTATCATCATCATTATCATCATCATTATCATCATCATTATCACCATCACCATCATCATCATCATCATTGTCATCAATGTCATCATCATTATCATTACAGGAAAGTTGTATGCCATCCATAACATCCTCATTACCTGTTTGGGAACAAAAGTGAGAACTGGTTGTAGCTGTTAAAACTGCTAGCACATTCACAAGAATTCCCTTAAATTTGTCAACTCGATGTCTGCTTAACAGCATCATGGTGACAAGAAACACACGACATCACAAACACAGTTCCTGGGGTAGCCAAGATTGCATCATGTTGCAATTACTTCACTGATCAAATTTCTTATATTTTGTTTACGCAAGGCAAGTGACTGAATTAGTGAGAAACTGAGCCCCACACAGCATTAACTTTGTGGTACCAGGTCGTTTATCATTAATTATGCATAGCTTCGTGCATTTACCTGTGATTTGAGGCCCTTCTCCACTTCCTTCGTCACTCCTCGCTTCCAACTGTTCGTTGTTTCTATGAATGTGCAATTCTTCATCTGCTTTGCGGTGATACTGATAAGTTGAGCGAGAAACGGCTTTTCCGCTACAATTGTATACGATACAGTAGCAATGGGCGTGCCGATAATCGCGGGCGTCACATCGACACGAGGTTGCTGCAGGCATATAAAACTCGTAAAGCTCTCGATGGCATGAAAATCGATCATATTACAACAAATTCTTTGTCCCAAAACAGCACGGGTTCACAAACGAAGGAACCGACGGCAGCACATCAGCATTCTCGTCCCCAGATCGAGCCCTCTTTTTTGTCACTTGGTCGACGTTTGACCGGGCGTTTGACTCGCGTTTGATTGTCGACTGAGTCGTCAAAATGCGCCTGTGGGTTAGAGTTCATCTGCTCTGTATTCATTTTGACGGGCTAAAAGTTGAGTTTCAGACGTGGCCAGTTTCGCTGTCAAAATTTCGATCCATGGTCATAGAAAGAGCAATGGAACATTTTAAAGACTCAAAATGCATTTTCGTGGAAGAGGAACTGCACAGGTTGAGAAATGAACTAAGCGAAATTGCAAGCGTTTTAGAAGATAAATGTCGACTTTTTGTCATGGGAGCTGGTTCCGAAAACCCAATAGAAGTGAAAGATATGAGTACTGTCCACTGGGATGCCGACATTTTCCTTTCCGTCCGCGAATGGAATGATGGATATGACACGGAGATTGTGTCGACTGATCAAGATTCAGATGAAGAAATTGAGAATTGTGAAGGATGGCTGCTTGAAGGTGAGAAGTACTAAAAATGGTTTGAGTTTTGATTTTGGTTAGCCTTACTGTGATTATATATATAGGGAATAATATCTCCACGCACCAAAGTATTGTCCTCTTATTAATAAACACACTGCATGTACGAATAGAGCTGTCAAAATGGCGCGTAAGTATGGAAGGCGTTGATTGGCTCTCGGCAGAAATCCCATCTTTCCCTCCGCACCGCGCCGTGTTTTGGCGCGCTTTGTGGCTTTCGGTTTCGGGGAAGACAAGATGGCTTCCAGCGGGCAAAACAGCGCAAAATCTTCTTGTTCATCACCAAAGAGTGCAAGTACTTTAGACCAAGATTTGGAAGGTAAAATCTCGTTACTTTATTAGCAGTTAGTTTCAAAGCTTTTAACTATGGTAAGGTCAGTGTTGATTTTGTGTACAACACGATGTTTTCCCCTCCAGGAAATGTCTGTTTCCAAGTTTAATTTGAGCTACGAGGCCAGTGGTTGTCTTACCTGATTCGCTTTTGCCAAAATTTCTTTAGAATGGGACACAGATGACGTTTTGCAGTGGTTAGACAGCCAAGGGTTAGGAGGTTTTAAGATTGGTTTTCGAGGTAAGCCGAAATCTTTTTGTCGTCACTGTTAAATGAAGTCGATCTTGCGTGTATGATAGTTCTGACCACTCAAACCAAAGCTAATGAGGAAATTAACTTTCTAGAAAAACATGTCAATATTCATTTCAATATATATTAAACTACATCGCAATAAAAGACAAAACACATCACATACATTTTTTTGCTTGTACCCAACGCGAACTGTACAGCTTTTTTACTGTGATTGAGAGAAAATTCCGCCAATATAAGAATTTTCGGGAAAGTGTGAATCGAGAATTTAAGGAATAAAATGGAACGTTGGATTGAACTTAAATCTTTTTTTATGTTGGAATATCTATATCTAATATTGTACGCGCAAACTTTACATATTTTGGAGGAAAGAAATAGTATATCTACAGCATGCATAATGAAGTAGTGACCTGTGCGGAAATCTTACCGAATATCTTCGTTGTGTAAATTTGACAGATTCAATATATCTTTCTCTTTTTATGCACAAATTTGCACCATTTTCCCCGAAAGCAGTTTTTCAACACACTTTATTTTTGACCTTGTAGAACAAAAGATTGATGGGATGTGTCTGAAAGAAGGATTATCAGATGCGGAACTAAATTGCTGCAAGGTTGTGACAGTTGGAGACAAAAAAATGATCAGGAGAAAACTCCAGGAATTAGTGGGTATGTTTTTAATACAAAGTTGGCAGATGTTACTGAACAAGCAAAGAGTAATTATTTAAAACCCAATTAAATAAAAACGTCAAATTTCTTTCAGGTGATGAGTCAACACCAAAAATGCCAAGACTACAGAGAAGTAGAAAAAAATCTATCGTCCTCTCCCCTGAACAGAAACAGGACTTACTTCGAAGGTAAGACTTATTTTGATTACTATTAACTTATTTTCTAGTGTCATTTAGAGCACTGGAACAGAAATGTCACTAAACTCTTTCACTTCTAATAGAACTGAGAAGAAATTCACCTTAGTAAATGACATATGACAAAGCCCTGAAAAAGAATTAGCCAATTTCATATGGTGAGGACTGGGCATATGGTATATTCTGACTACCGGTATATGAGTTTTGTGTTACCATCATCAAATTTGAGGGACTCGTACCCAGAGCTCACAGTATGAAATTGGCTAATTGCCAGGCTTAAATTGGACTTGAAACCATGGCTTTTGCAAAATACTGGTGCAAACAAAATACTGGTGTTAATTATCTTATTTGCTTATAGACGGAAACAAGTTCACAGGAAAACGGTAACTGCATTTCCAGGAAACAGTATACCTATATTACGGGGTAACCCATGTGCCCAAAAGCAATTTGAAGAACTAACAAAAGAATGCCAAGTACTTCTGAAGGCTGAAGTTGGTTATGATGAAGGTGGGAATTAGTTCTTATCCTGCTCCTGGAACTCTGTAATTATTTGAAATGGATACACATGTTGTTGACCTTAAAGGGCCTGTAGCACAATATTGCACCGACAACGGTTGCCACAAACCAAAAAAAAAGGACAAGCAGGAAAATAGCTCCGGCAACAAAGTTTAGTGATAATTGGTCATGTGGCCAGTTTATGCAAAGGGCCTACTATTATATCTTACTTTATGATCATTTCTTTTAGAGGAACTAAGGCGGCACATCAGATCAATACTTGATGAAAGACGAAGGATGGTAAGGGAAGGATATAATTATGAGGTATGTCAGCACAGGTGTGCACAGAAATAAGGGTACATTACTTTGGTAGAATCCAAGATTGCATTTTTAATCTCAGACCTCACAAATACTTCGCTCCCAAAGAATCAAAGAATTATCTGAAAGTTGATTTTTTTTGCCATGACATCTCAGTAAACACTGTTCATGCTAAAAATAAAATATTATTAGGTATTTATTTTCCATCGAAGTTTTGCTAGACAAATTCATTGCAGTGTACAAAAGCCTTCTATACAGGCTGGCATGCCAGTTAATTCAGTTTTTGTTAATTTATTTTAACCCAAAATTCATTTGGTGCAATATTTACTTCTATATACAGGAAAAAAGTTCTACTGATGAAGAAAGTAAACCCTCACAAAGCCAACAGGATAAAGAGAAGGGAAGTTTATCTGACAATGGCAGTTATGAGGACGATGAGTACAATTACTCACAGAGGCCAAAAGATACAGAGGAGAAGAGCAATGATTGTGGAGACACAGTCATTAAGTTACCAGGTAACATGATGAGTATGTAGCAAGCAGTTTTCAGTTCTGATTTTTAGACCAATTTACTTCACAGCTAACATTTAAAATCTCCAATTAATTTGATTTCTCTCTGTCAAGCCTGCAAATAACTGTTGGTCATCGGTCAAATGACAATTAAATTTCAGATTTTAATGGGCATAGGCGTGGGCTGGTCATTCACTCTTAACTTCTTGCAACCACTTTTTGGCACTTAGTACTTGTTCCTCTATTAGTTAAAGAAACAAATGATGCAATATAGCATTTCAAATTTTTAATGGGAGTTTTGAATTGCCATTGCATGGTTGCATGAGTTTTTTAAGTTCCCGTATATAGTACATGCTTTTTAATTTTGTGGCTTTTTTTGCAGGAGGTGAACAAGCTTCCTCAGTACCATTAACAACGGCAGAGACAATTGTATTAGCTTATTTTAACAAGGGCTACACAAAGGAGGTGAAGAAAGACCTTCACCTAATGCCTGCTTGTAGAGAGTTCAAAATGAAGAACATAAAGTCAAAAGACAAGTCTGAGTTGATGATGTTGTTAGCCAAGGAACTTCTATTAAGTAAACACATAATCTTGAAAGATGATGCTGACTTTTATTGTCTGCACAGACAGAGTGTTGTTGTCAAAAAGGTACCCCAAGTGTAGCACAGTACATTGTACTTTGTAGGTGTCACTTAAATGCCCTTGTTCATGGGTATTCAAGTATGTTTTAGTGCCTTTACTCTTCTAGACACAGTCCAAGAATCATGTTGTAGTTTATAGTAAAATTGTTAGCAAGTAGAAAAGCGTTAACCATAAGTTGACTTGTTTTGTTATAGTTAGTGAGAGTATATAATTATGATGTTCCCTTTGGGAGATTAGTTGTGGAAAGAACCAGTAAGGGACAATTTGAAATTGCAAGAACAAGAGTTTTATTATCATCAAGTTTTGTTGTATATATATAAAATAATAAAAGTTGGAAACTGACACATTTTGTTTATTTAATTTAAATAGAATATAGTCAGAATATTTCCTTGAATATGATAATTTAGTCATATGGTGAAAAGTAAACCACCATCTTGGGTAAATGTAAATTACCAAGATAAAATGAAATTAGTATTATCATTTTGGGGAACTACTTTACCATTGAATTACCAACGTAAACCCAAATATGGTAGAAATCACCGGTAAGTCATGGGAAATATTTGGTAATTCAAATTGCCAAGGTTTGATCCTTTGGCCGTGGGATCTTTTGGGAAATGACACTATTTACCAGGAAGTTACCAACATTATTTCAACTCTGGGACCAAAGCTTTTTCCCCTGTTGTTTTGGTATTTTTGTGATAAAAAATGTTATCATCTTGGAAAAAGTTGGGTAAATTTGATTTCCAAGGTAATCCCAGATTAGGATGACTCAGTTTTACCAAGTCTGGGATGTTGGGAATTATAGTATTTACCAAGAAATTACCAAGATTTACTCCAACTCTGGGACCTTAAGCTTGGGTTTTTTACCCCGCTTATTTTGGTATTTTCTTGGCAAAGGAAAACTTTTCATCTTGGGAAAATTTTGGTAAATTGAATTCCCAAGATGAACTGAAATTGGGATGGCTCGATTTTACCAAGTTTGGGATCTTCTTGGGAATTTGGCTATTTACCAAGAAGATACCAATATTAACCCACCCTTGGGATTTAAGGATTTTTTCCTGTGTTTGTCACCTGTTTGTAAATTTCACACTAGGTTGGAGAATCAAAGTTCTCTTACGAAGTTCCGGTCAACATGGGAGAAATACAAGGAATACTATGAGAGTACAGAATGTGCCAAGGAGCTCACCAAGATAAAGAGCGATGCTATGGACAGCCAACAGCAATGTAAGGAAATAGATAAGTTTCACTGTGATCCTTTTGGTGTACTTGCAGTACATAGAAGAATGCCGAAGTCAATGATATAGCAATGCAGGGGAAGGGGCTGTTGTCAGTTTATTGGGACCTGACAAAGACTTCTGGTTAATATTCAGCAAAATTTGAACATGGATAAGGCCGACATATGGCAATCCATATGCTAGCATAAAATTATCAATAACTATTTGCCTCCAATCAAAGAGAATAAAAATATAACTTTAGTTTCCTCTATAATCTTTTATCTTCATCAAGTGGCAAACGTAAGAACTGCAATTCAACGTCTGGAAGGAGAAATTCTGAGAATGGAACAAGAGAAGAATGGCATAGAGGGTGAGAATTATGCAAATAAACACAAAATATATGACTACTCCTCCCTAAAATGCAGTACTTATTCTTCACTATAAACAGCTAAATACCCCAATCTTTTATTTCAGACTCACTTCAGAAAGGGATCACATCAGCCATTCCCATAATCATCAAATTGTATCCTTTACTAAGTGAGAAACTTGTTATGTTTTCCTCTCTGTATTCCCTCTAATGTAAGACAGCTGATGAATTCAACAAGGGAAACATTTGAACAAACGAATGCAATCATATCTGTAAAGAGAAATTTGTATTGATAATCATCAGTCACACCCAATATCAATACATGGTGTCCATGAACCACTAAAACCTTAATACAGAACTGTTAAGGAGAATATGTTGAAATATCAAAACAATTCATTATTGGTAATCAGTCCCTCATAGTTTCATCTTTGGCATTCTCTGTAATGTATTGGTATTGTCAAAAGAAATTGGATACTGCTCTTTATACGAATTTACAAGGTTATTAAGGTTTAAAAGAGTCAGGTGGAACAGATCAATCTTACAGAAACTGCACAGTTATTTTACTTTCTTTCCTTAACAATGAATTTCAAGGGCTCAACTCAATCTCGAGACAAATTCCACAGCTAAATATGTGCAAGAGGTAGCCTCAAACACAATTCACTCAAAGGAGGAGCAGAAGAAACTACAAAACTGGAATTGTACAGATCAGGCTAATACAGATACCACCTCCCCTATCCAGGGTATGTAAGAAAAGAAATCCTTGTTTCTGACAATATTGTTGCCATCACTTAAAATAAATTACTACATACATCCTCCTTTGGGTATATGTGGGCTCAGGCAATATAATTTACATCTTTGAAGCTTTGAAGGAGACAACCTCCTTACAACCTTTATAGTAATATGCAAAACAAAACAAAACAAAAAAAGTAAACCTAGCCTAACCTAACCTAAATCAAAATGCCATTCTGTTCAGGAACCTTGTACATTTCTCCCAAGTCAGTAACAAGCTAAATGCATCAGCAAGTGTTCTAAAAGGAGGGGAAGATAATTTTCGGAGTTATAAACTGCACAAATTAGTATACTGTTTCTTTTACAATTAAAAGGTGGGGGCATAAAGGGCACTATTGAGTTGAGTCAATTTTGGGAAAAGGCAAGCAGTCTATGCAAGCCAGCCCCCCCCCCCCCCCCCCCCACTATAAAAAAAAAAACATACAACAAATGATTCTCAGAAAAAGGAGAAATTGATCAGGACACATCATACAAGTTAACTCCCTTGTGTCCTGATACAAAATGTTCCAATAAAATCTTTCTCCAGTGAATGAACATCAGCCAGATTCTCTTGATGAGACAAGATGTCAACAAACTGTGCATAACAAGCAGATCTTAGAAAGTGGAGCTCTTGATAAACACCAGAATGCAGCTTATGCTCTGGGTGAACATCAAACAGACCAGCACCTGGAACAGTGCCAGCCAGTATTATATCCTATACAAATTCAAAGTGAACTACATATACAGAGAGAAAGTATAGTGAATCCAAATGACAGAGCACTGGAACACCAAGGGCAGACTCTTCCCTCTGTTGCATTATTCTCCCACAGATCCAATGAAAAGTCGTTCTTTCAGCCAGGTATAAGTATAGGAGGAATACAGATGCCAGAGATGCAGAACAGAAAGGAAGTCTGTGATGCACCAACCTCACAGCCAACATTCACAGGTCAAACTAGCAATGATATGATTCTCACTCGGGACCTTGCTGGGGGTACAGTGTGTTGTCTTAAAATCTCACATTGAAAAAAAACAGCACCTCTGGGTAGTTAAATTATTTATATATATATATATATATAAATTGTAAAAGTTGATTAATCGTAAAACAGTGCTCAATACGTGAACGTAGAGCGAAGTAGTTGTTGCGGGAGAAAAAAACACACAAACAAACTACAGGTTTATCCCTACAAGCCTGTTTCGTGGTTGCCCACTCATCGGGGGATATATCAACAACTATATATATAAATATATATATATATATATATATTAAAGTGTAAAAGTTGATTAACGTTAAACAGTGCTCAATACGTGAACGTAGAGTGAAGTAGTTGTTGCTGGAGAAAAAAACTCACAAACAAAGTACACCTTTATCCCTGCAAGCCTGTTTCTGCCGCAACAACTATACATATAGAGAGAGAGGATATTACACAGTTGCGCAAAGATATGAATTTTATTTTCGAGTGGCAAAACAATATTTTACGAACGAGCGCAGCGAGTAAAATATTGTTTTTGCCATGAGAATTCATATCTTCAAGCCTCTGTGTAAAATTATTATATAGACAAAAAGACATCGATACAAATTTCGGAGGGAAATTATCGAAATTACATCATCGATAAACTCACGTGTGAGATTATGGAAAATAAACCACTCGGGTCCCGGATGTAGTTTTCAAGAATTTTACGAGTGATATATTTTCCAGTAAAACACTTGTGTCTATATAATAAATATATATAATATAGTTACGTTCTTACGCGCGCTCTGATTGGTCAAAAACCTATGTTTTATCAGAGTATAAAACATAGAAAAAGCGTGTTTTATTGTTTTTCGCCACATTACCTCTACTCGACAATTCTGTAAGAGACGGCGAAAAACATTTTCTTTGAAGAAATTCATGATGGAGTTCTCTACCAGGCAGCAGAAAGTTTTGAAGCTGAGAATAAGACAAATAAAGAAGAAAAAGCGAAAACAGTCGAGAAGTTGGTATTAAATGGCGTCGGTTTGTCGATCTGTGTGCTGTTGTTTCTACTTGCGGCATGTAAAATCTATATCATAAAGCAAATAAAGAAGCCAGTACGCCGTGTATTACACTGTGATTAAAACACTCCGGGCATTTGAGAACACTCAAGAAACGTAGAAAACACTTGCCTGTGGCTCGTGTTTTTTACATTTCACTCATGTTCTCAAATGCCCATCATGTTTTATCACAGTGTAATACATGGCTTAGGCTTCTTTATTTGTTAAATATATTTAAAAAATATGCGTGCTGATTGGTTAGAATTCATGTTTCTATTAAACAATTAGATTATATGAGCTCGAGATTTCTATCGCGTGATAGTTGACTCGGGCTGCGCCCTCGTCAACTATCACGCATAGAAATCGAGAGCGAATAATCTAATTGTTTTAGTATAAATCTACTAGTCGTTCAAAACTTTGTCTTTTCTGGAACAGCCTCGACCAGTAAACTGTCTAAATCTTCTTCATGGACACTTCGAAAACGTGAAGAAGCGGCCGCCATTACGCTACTCACTATCTATCACAGAATAGATCGTGGGTAGCGTAGCCAATCAGAGCGCGGCATTTGTGATAGAACGCTAGTAGATTTATACTAAAACTCGATAGAAACACAGAACTAGCACATGCTGTTGACGTAATGATGACGTGACCAAAGAGAATTCATATTTTGGTCATCAAAGATAATTATTTGTTTTCCTTTTTTCGTCGTGGTGTTTTCTATAGTATAGAAAACATGTTCTTCGTGTTTCTATCGAGTTTTAGTATAAATCTACTAGCGTTCTATCACAAATGCCGCGCTCTGATTGGCTACGCTACCCACTATCTATTCTGTGATAGATAGTGAGTAACGTAATGGTGGCAGCTTCTTCACGTTTTCGAAGTGTCCGTGAAGAAGATTTAGACAGTTTACTGGTCGAGGCTGTTCCAGAAAAGAAAAAGTTTTGAACGACTAGTAGATTTATACTAAAACAATTAGATTATTTGCTCTCGATTTCTATGCGTGACAGTTGACTCGGGCTGCGCCCTCATCAACTATCACGTGATAGAAATCTCGAGCTCATAATCTAATTGTTTAATAGAAACACTTGTGAAAGTTTGGGAGAACTCGAAAAAGCTGTGGAAACATTTCTCGTTCTCCCAAACTTCCACTTGTGTTTCTATAACTCAACACAAACACGGTACATGTTTTCTGTTTCTTAAATATATACATATATATATGTATGTATGTATGTATGTATGTATGTATGTATGTATGTATATATATAATTACTTGAAGAGGAGTCTTGCTTGGCAAAAAGTGCTCGATGCTATGGCGATCGTCAGACAGACTTTTATAAAAGTCTGTCTGACGATCGCCACAAGGCGTGAAACTCAGAGTTACAGCAAACCAATGCCTCCTTTTTGACTTAACTAAACCGTATATATATATATATATATAACTATATTATATTATATGTAATTATACTTTGTTTCAAAATATGTTATTTGGTTTGTCATACAATACCACAATTGGGCCTTCACTAAATTTCTGTATCAATGGTGGAAGAAGAAATGATAATGTGAAGCCCAATAAATGAATTTAATGCACTTGTTATCTTATAACTTACAGTAATACTATCATTTGTTAGGTATGGTTCAGAGCTACCTTAGAGTTTGGAAAATTTGACAATCTATAATCATATTGCAGCTGTCACAACAAGTTCAAGTCCACCAATCACAGCACATTCCAGGAATAACGATACTGGAAATGTTATAAGCTTTCCCACAACACCGGTTATGTCAGGTTCACATAACCTTGGTGATGTGTCTTCCATGAGATCTTCCACTAGCCCATTTAATTTTGAGATGCACACTGATATGTTGAAAAACCTCACAAAGTCTCCAGGGGATGGTTTTCTCTTCCAGAGCAGGCCGATGTTTGACAGTGCAAAGGACGCACAACTGGAACAGGTATGATTTGTCACATGTCACATTTAACACTGTGCTTACATCAGGATGTTCACACTGAAACTGCATGTGGACTTCCAAATCCACTGAGGTATAGTGTTCACCTTGCCAGTAAGATGTATCTACATCATGTCACAAGAACTTAAAGAACAATACGAAAAATTCCCTCTCTATCCAACTTTCACTGCTACTGTTCATGTCACACCCTGAAAAAACAATAATAAAGGTATGTTATAGCTAGGAAAGTGATAACCAATAATGAAATTTGTTGATATTAGAACACAATCTCTTTACTGGCATTGTATAAAACATAGCAGGGTCACTTAATTAAGAGAGTTTGTATCTTAACATTGAGCCTTAAATGAATAAGAGGCCTATTATCAATTTGGAACATATCCAGGAACCATCATCATTACTAACATCAATATTGTCATCATTATCATCAATGTCATCATCATTATCATCATTAGTATCACCATTATTTCTATTTTATTAAGCTTAATCTTTGAATTTACAGCCTTCGGACAATGCACATTTCTCCTTTAACTTGAAAGAGTCAAGGAATGCCCTAAAATCAACAGGTAACAAACATCACAATTAACAGTTTTTTAATACTCTTTAATTAATGTAACTTAAAAAAAGATATCTGGTCTCAATTGTTTAAGAGGTGAATAGTATCAATACTATAATGATCCACTATTGCTATCTGGCTAAGAATCTATGTCAACCTTCTGATTGTGATTTATTCCTGGCATGGATAAGCCTTTCTATGAAGGCCAGGTCGAAGGAAGAAAATATCTGTGCACTGGAGTATTTTCTCTACATATAAGTTAACCAGAAACTTCCATGACTATAGTAACCTTAGTACCCAGTATTAAGCATAAAATAACTTTGTTTATTATATGGCAAGGTAGTCTTGAGGAGAATCCAAATGTTCTGATAGGTTCTTCTTTGGTTGAGATTTTGCCATACGGACCATTATTTTCCAAAGAAACAGTCAATGTGCTGTGTAGTTTTTTTGTTTACAAAAGTCTACAAATTCAAAATTTGCTAATAACAAGGGAAAAAGAAAATGTGTCAATCTCCTTCTTTGCAATGAAACTATGCAAACATTTGTATTACAAAGGGTGTATTTTACATTTTACTTAATTTGGAAGTGTATTTTAGAAGATGAATAAGCATGAACGGCTTGTCCGCCTTATAATAAACTACTTTATACTAACCTAACTGGCATAGTCACAGTCTTGGACCAATACTACCCAGTGTGGCCCTCGCACTTAGTAAGAGGCTAATCTCCTTGATCCTTTACAGAGCCATGTGGTGAATTCTTTAAGGCTGGACAAAGTTCAATGCTTTTTGGACCATTGCAATCCAAGGAGAATAACACAAGGAGCTTTGGTACAAGTCTGTCTCCTTTTACAGACGGTTCCATTTTTGGACAATCTGATCTCCAGCCACATAAGTCACCTCAGTTTAACTTTTCATTTGGTGCCAGATCACCTTATAGTGAAGAGCAAAATCAAGAAAGATCAGCTACATTTAGCTTGTTTTAATGATTCTTTTTAAAAATTTCAAGCACGTACTCCTTTACATGACACCAAGCTAGTTTTTTTCCTTGAGTGTCCAAGTCAAGAAAGTCAAAAAGGTTGTCAGAAATGCAATTAGTGTCAAACTAAGGGACAACTCAACAATGTCTTATCACAGTCAACAATTATTGTTCCCTGCCTGAAAGATTCAACTTTGAAAGGTGCCCTTATTTAGTCATCGCATGACTGACCGCCACACAATAAAGATTTCCCAGATTATCCAAATTTGTTGCAAACGTGAGACAGGAGTCCAGCAGATGAGCACGAAATAGTTGCGTGTGTGTCAGATGCCCATTTCCAAGACAGGACTGACGGAGGGTTTATCTTTAATAGACGAATGCCATTAAAGGGACTTTTTCGTTTTCTGTGTTGACAGGCTGTTCCCGTTTAGAAACGACGTTGGGTGAGGAAATTTGAGATGATGCATAACTAAGGATTGGATTAGAATTTAACTAATCGGATCAGTTATACCGCAAATTCCCGCTGTGAAGGAGGTTGTATAGTGTTGATTCAATATTCGCTCGCACTCAGAGTTACAAATTGCTCAGTGAAGAAAACAAACAACGCAAAAATCTTTCTGTGTTTTTTTGTTGGGATTGCACTATGAAGCTAGCGGAAGTTGTCATAGTCTTAGATATGGAATGTCTGAGTACTGTGACAGCTTCTGCGTCTTGTCTTGGCGACGCGCGATCCTCAGACGACTTTACCACTGCCTTTTCGCTAAATCTTGCGAATTTGGTCGCTTTCCGAAAATAAATTACCAAATGAAGCGTAAAATCTGTTTTGTGATGCGGACACACGCTGCGCTTTTGATAGCAAAGTTGCGGCAAATTCGGAAACCCTTTGAGCGGAAACATTATTAGCGAATGCCAAGGGCTCGCACGGATGAGGTTTCCTGAGATAGAATTGGTACGTGTCATTTTGGTTTTTTCACAAAAGCTCACCTTTGTGTATCGCAACGAGGGATTTAAGAGAACCGGAGACATTTTGATTCCCCTAACGTCCTTCCTCTGGCCCGCAAAACCCAAAGTTGTAATCTTTAGTGATGAAAGTGTCGTTGTCTGGGTTTATTGTGCCTTACCGCCCATTGATTGGTCGAAGCGGCACATGTGACCGAACATTGATTGACATGGAAGCCATGCAACTGGAGTTCTTGGTCGTATTGGTGTGGTGGTGAAGAGAGTAGTGGTCAAAATGGACGAAACGAAGGTTATATATCACATAGATGACGAAGATACGCCGTATTTAGTGAAACTGCCTAAAAGCCCGGCTGAGGTTACGCTGTCTGATTTCAAAAATGTCCTCAATCGACCGAGCTACAAGTTCTTCTTCAAGAGTATGGACGATGACTTCGGGTGAGTTTTGTATACATAGTCCGCATTCTATGTAGATTCATTCCTCATACAGTGTTTACGTTGTTTTCTGGCTCTATAGTTATTTCTCAAGCGGAACACTTTTTACTTTGTATAGAGTACATATTTGTATAATCGAAGCTGATTTGTGGTTGTTTAGAAGAACACTGGTAGGCCATTTTTCGGCCGCTAACAGATACTATGCGTGCAACGTTGAATCGAATCGTCTTGACTCATTTCTGGGGACCTTTTGTATATTGTCCAGTATCAATGCGATTAAGGCTTCTTTGTGCATACTGACTGTCCATGCTTGTTGCTTGTTTTTTCAATTTGTCCTAATTTTGAGCGGCCAAGGGCGAACTATTACTGTCGTTTTTCTTGCTCAAATTTCATACATTCCATCCAAATTTTGATAGCGTTTTTCGGTGTAATTGATACGTTTCGTTGTTAATTTCTATCTGTTTTTCAGTGTGGTCAAAGAGGAGATAAGTGACGAAGAGATGAACTTACCCTGTTTCAATGGCAGAGTAGTTGCATGGGTAAGATTTTCCTGATATTTCTACCGAATCCTACCGATTGTAAGCTCGAGTTTATTGATACATTTTCCTAGCAGGGAACACAGTTAATCTTAGTTGTAACTTCAACTGGATCAGCTAGCAACACAACTGTCAGATGGTTCTAAGCATATTACGTATAAGAGTAACTTGTTTGCGTGGGCTTCTAGTTTACTGTAAGGAAATCAAACGACTGATGGAGACGTGCAGTCTAGATGTTTGTTCGCTGAACTCTTTTCTTGTGTGGATGATGCTGTTTTCATTACCATCAAAGAACGGACTGGTTCAAAATTGAATTAGCCCGAAATGTAAACTGTGATTCGTTTTTAGAACCTTTACGAGAAAATTGAACAGCTTCCAGTGTTA
This sequence comes from Ricordea florida, assembly GCA_949710005.1. Classification (NCBI taxonomy): domain Eukaryota; kingdom Metazoa; phylum Cnidaria; class Anthozoa; order Corallimorpharia; family Ricordeidae; genus Ricordea; species Ricordea florida. The sequence goes on along the minus strand of OX453272.1, from coordinate 7,696,820 downwards.
GGTCAGACATCACAGTCACTGCAAGGCTAAACCTCAAGTATAAGTAGTTGTTTTCGTAATTCGGGACAGATATTGGCTTTCGGGTTATTGTCCTTAGATAATCAGGTTTCTTTGAATGTACAAGACCTCATTTATTATTTATACTACAGCGAGATCCTACTGTGACAATTTCTTTGAATCGAGATTTAATCGTCAGTGTAGTGAAAAAAAGCAGTAACTGTGCTTTGGTATAAACAGCCTGTCCGTTTCGGTTGGGCGCGAGGGCGATTCTTTGTCTTGATATGATTTCAGTCGTCAGCAAGTCCCGTGTGATTTACCGCAGCGATTTGCATTCTCTTGTCACAAGAGTAATTTACTCAAGTGAAGTCCTAAACCAATACGATGGATCGTTCTTTCACATTCATAGTTTAGGGGCTATTACTATATTTGTAATTAGAGGGCCATTCATTAAATTGTCATCAGTCGCGAAACCGATTGTTGTACAAGTGCTGTAGATTTCTTCCACTGGAAGAACAACGTCAAAATCTTTTAACTACGCAACGAATAATGATACGGCTTAGAAAAGCTCTCACCTAAACTTGAACTGTCGGGATATATTGATTGTTTTTTTTTCGGATTCATAAATTTTTAAAATGTAGTTTTCAACTTTTACTTTAAGTCTAACGAAGTATGTGTATGTGCGGTTGAGGTAATGGCGTTATTGCAGTTTTATAATTTTGTCGTTAATTTTAGCGATGGACCTATCATTTGTTAGTCATCCATAGCACCCGCTATATATCACTCGAGATTGCATTTATGGAATGATTGCTAAATAATATCTTGAAGACAGATGGTTTCAGAAAGGTAGTCCTTTCTAATAGTCAGTATATTGGCTCCCTTCAGTTCAGGCCCAAATCACATGGCTAGATTAGCAGAGATTAGTTAACTTATTCCCCTGAGAAGTATTTCACACAACTTTAAAATGCTCAAGGTTTGTTCACTTTCCTGGGTTTTTTATTTTGGACAATTTTAGTTACTCTATATTATTGTGATATACCCAGCTGTTAAGCTTTCTTTCCTGGTCATTAGGGAAGCCAGGTATTGCCTTCTTGGCAAGATGTGTTAATTGCTTTGTTGGCATACCTCATTAGCATCCATGCTCTATATCAAATTAATTAAGCACTTTCTTGGGCACTTTGAGAGAAGTCTTTGAAAGACTAAAGAGCTATTGTTCTTATCTCTATTTGTCAAACTGATTTGGAACCATATTTTTTCTTGTTCATCAGGCATTTTTTTTAGTGGTGTGTTAAACAATATGGGTAGTTACTATTCTTTGCTTGTGCAATTGGAGTGAAATCCTTGCTACAGCGGTTCAATAACTACAATGTTGGTTTTTGGCTTTATATTAGTAGAGCATGACCACTGACTTGAGCTTTATGTTTTATTAAGTCCCCTGGAGATAATTAAGCTTTTTGGGTATTAAAACTCGGCTATACTTTCTTACATTATTTTAACTTTAAATTGAGTTGATCCTTTATACTTTTTGAGCATTTTACTTTTATACCTAAGGGGAGTAAAGTGGTGCTCTTTTCTAACCAAGGTTAGTTTTAACTCTACCAACAGCAAAATGTGGAATCCATCTAACTCTTTACAAGAGACAGTGACAGTTTAGATGAAAATAGTTTCATATATGCCATTAAACACATCGTTACAATCAAGTTGATGCAGCTGCAACATGACAGTTTTTTTCTCAAAAGCAACTTATGATTACCATAAGTCCTGTGCTGTGTGTTTCACAGACATATTCAGTGCACATCGCAATTGTCCAGGGAAATGAACTCTACTTTCGTTATACTTTATACAAATCTTGTAGTGCTGTTTATTTTTGCATACTAAACTAAAATGAAATTTGATTTTAATTAACGTTGAACACTATGATAATAACCAGTAAGGGACTGTTCAGTTTTTACGAGGGAGGGGAGGCTGGTGTGATTTGGGAAGAACCATTCAAAAATTGCGTGACCCCCCTCAGCTTGCTAATTTTTTTCACAATTCCCCACCCCCCCCTGAAGCAGCAATTTCGTTGATGGACTCCTGGTAAAACATTATGCCATTTCAAAGTATTGCACAAGTATTTCAGGTGACCCCCCTTTTTTCCCTATTTTTTGGGGGGATGCCCCCCGTCGAAAGCATTTTTTTGGCATCCCCCCCCTCAAATCCCACCTGCCCCCCTTTCCTCATAAAAAATGAATGGTCCCTTATAACTGAAATGTTAGCAGTTACATGTAAGCAAGTAACGAATATATATTATTGCCATATGTGTACTTTACTTTACAGTGTATTTCACAAAACTTTTGACCAACAGGTTCTGGAGTTCCTTTGAAATTCTTGAAGTTCGTTATGAGTATAGGACAAGAAATAATGTTATTTAGAGATTTAGCAAATAACATAGATATTGGCAATTATTGGCTTTGGCACATGGTGCGTTTATCAAGATAGAAATTCAAATCGAGGAGTTCCAAACTCAGTGCAGATTTTCGAAACAAAAATCCACCTGCCTTATCCCACAAAAATGGAATTCTCGTGATATTGTTTGAATTTGTAATAATATGCACTACTTGTAACTAATACATGAAATAATAAAATGCAATTGTAGACAAAAGGACTTCTGCGGCTCCTTACATCCGAACATAATTCATCCAAGCTTTTAAAGAAGTTGTTGTATGGTGTGATTTTCTATACGTAAATATCGCGAAAGAAATGTTGATAAAAGAGTGGGAACGGATTGTGATAAAAAAAAAAGTTTGTTACAAACTTGGAAACTTCATGACGTTGTTGTCAATCAAATCGCAAACTTTGAAACGAGGTTGGGAATTTCATGTGCAGCGATGTTCGGAACTTGACAGGGGAAGTTCAAATTGCTTGACAGCCGGCGCCATTATTGTCATTATTCCAGATCTTGTCTGATCTTTGATTATGGCAGACTTGTAGAATTGGATGGCTACATTTGTTTCCTCCTTTTTCGGGTTCAGCATTCCCTCTGCGAACAAAGTTATCAGCAATGTTGGCAATGGTTTGTTTCTGTAGTCTCAGCTCTTTTCCTATTTGTGATGGCTGTTTTCCTTCTAACCAGCTTTCAAAAATTTTCTGTCTGACAGAACTTCAGATTGCTTTCCCTTGCAATGTGAATGGATTCATTTGTAATTATGTGGCCAACCCAACTACACTAAGTGGCGTGAACTTCGCTGGCAACAAAATTTGCAACTTCCCAATGAAGTTTGGCTTGAAATTCGCAACTTTGTTTTAAAGTTTGCGATTTGATCAACAACAAAGTCAATCATTAGATTATAACTCATAAAGGGTAGTGACTTTAAAATTACAAGATTCCTACTCAATCTTTCTGCTTAATGCTTTGAATTTTCATCCACAGCTGGTCACTTCAGACACAAGCAGTGTATCAGACACTGGTAGAGAGGACCAACAGTCTGTGATATCTGCAGCATCTGACATGCACCCACCCATGCCTAGAACTGTTGGTATTGGAGATTCTAGACCACCCTCCTTTCAGTAAGTCTTGTCAGCATACTGGAATAATGTTGGGATTTGTTTGGTTTTGTGCAATGAAATATGATTTTTACCATTCCAAAAGCTTGCTGTTATTTCTTTAACTTTGTTCGTGAATCTGTTAATTTTAGAATTTAGAAAGTGGGACAAGGATGATACCATTTTGATAATTATTCATATGTTATAATCTGCTTTTCCTGATTATGCGTTTGTTGTTAATTAATGAATTGGGGAATTTTCACTTTTTCCCATGTTTTTGTTAAGTTTTAGAGAATCTGTCTTCCTTGGGAAAGTAGTCATTCATTTTGAATAAACTTCTGCCATGGCTTTATCCTTGCAAGCTTTAACTGAATGGTTAAACTCACAGTACAGTAGTAGGTGGCACTTGGTAATGATGAAAACCCTAATCTTACATATGACATTCTTTAGTTCACTTTATTTGATTACTTATTTTGGTGTAACAAAGGTCTACATTTTGTTACAGTACATAAATAATTTTTTTTTTAACCAGGGTAGATCCACCTGTGAATAATAATGTTATTATGTCAACTGTGATGTTGAAGATACTGTAACTTGCACATGTATTCATATTCAAGAACAAACATTTAAATTGCTCATCTGTCTGACTGTGAAATTGATGCATTTGCAGCTAATTGACCTTTTTTTATGAATTCCTCTTGCTCTTGCAAGTTTCTACTGAGGATGACTAAGGTTTCTGTTTTAAAGATGACATCAGATTGAAAAAAATTGCTGTCACAGCTATTGGTAGTAGATTTGAAGTTAATCAAAATACATTTTATGGTAAAATTCAGTTCAAGGAATGTTCATGAATATTTTATTAGAAATATGATTTTATTGCTTTACAATTGGTGATGTTACAAAAGCCACTGATTCACAAGAATCTTAGTTTGCTGACATACTGCTATAATCACATACATCGTTATTGCCAAGTGTTGTGTACTGTATGACAGCAGTCCTACAATCCTGCACAAAATTGTTGAAGATCAAGTGTTTCTACCAATAACTTTCCATTAACCCTGTGTCTCTCAGACAAGCCTGAATTTAGTTTAGACATATGAATCAGTGAATAAAGAACCAAGCTAGCCTTAATTTCTCTAGCAGAAGCTAAAGGTTTTGCTAACTGCAGCTGTAGTGAACAGTTCATCAGTAACATGTGGTATTTGGCTTGTAGCCCTCATGGAGGTCATTCTACAGCAGGGGACTTCGATTCAGAAGTGGATTCTACTATTAGTTCCAGAAGAGGTTCTAGAAGACGAGAAAAACACATCAATAGGAATGAAGGTATTTTAACATGATCTTACCATGAGTTATATAGAAAATTGTATCCAGGAGATCTTTATATTATATATGGCATGTAAAAGTTATCTGCAATCCTGCTAATTTTAATGCTGATTGGTTTTTTTAAGAAGGAAATAGTCATGTATTTAGTTGTGCCAGAAGTGTTACAAGGCTTGTCTGATTAGGCAAATTTCGAAAATAGACACTTTTGGTTTTCAAATCTTAGAAATGTTATTACTCTTTGTGGTTGCACATTCACAAGAAAATGTTCACAACTTGAGATAACTTACCCCTTACAATGTGTATTAAGCATTTCTACTGGAAAGACACTCATGACAAGTGTTCTGATCCGTCAAACCCTGATCCATAAGAATGTTTTCTGAAACAAACGAGACGTCGGTCCTTCATCAGCAGTGTAACCAGTTTTAATCACAGTAAAATTTCGCGGTGAAAAGAGAAAGCGTTTTCACTGGCGACACGATTATACAATCTCTCCACCAACACATGGAGCGTTCTATCCCATAATACTTTTGAAATACAATGCTAAGTTATGTAACGCAAGACGCGTAACTCGCGTGACAGAACAACAAGCGTTTTCTTGCTGAATTCCTGAATAAATATTAATAATAATTATTTTTGCAGTTATACATGGTCAGCATCGATCACGTGGAAGACATGAAGGTGAAAGATATGAGAGTGCATCCATGATGAGCAGTGACATTGAAACAACAAGTTATCAGGATTCTTCAGATGACCAAAGCAGGTAAATGTTGAGTTTATATATTCATGACTTCCTTCGTACTTGATGACCACTTCACAAGTTACAACTAAGCTGTAGATTGGGTCAGTGACTTGTAAATTTTGAAGTTGCATCAATTACTCTAACCAGCATAGCATCAAACTATATCTGATTTCCCATCTGGTTGCAATTTGCACTTTTCTTTTAATGACTGTGCAATATTGTTAAGAGTGCTTTATGGTCACCTTTTTCATTTGTTTTGATTTGTTTGTGCTTTTGCAGTATTTCAAGGTTCTCTGGTACAACAGATGGGTCGCATCTACTTAGAGGCAGACATAGAAGGCGAAGAAGGCGACCCAGAATGCCCAGGGTTCAAAGGGTATGTAGTAATAACTTGTGTAAACTACTTAATCTGCTATAAAGTTGTTGAAAAGGCATTAAACAGTCACCTACACTCAATATAGGCACACCAAGGAGAATTCATGTCACTTTTATAGAGATAATTTGTTGATTATTGATTGGTATTTAACTGTCATTTTTTAATACAATTGCCATGGAAACCTTGGGCAAGCTCGTGGCAGATGTTTCTGAGTCCTAATTTAATAAACAGTCATCATAATTTTTCATCTTGAACTTTTATTAGGTTTCAGTGCAATCTTTTGGCATTCAGTGCATGTTATGGCAAAAGTTAGTAAATCAATTTTTTAGATTAAAGTAGCTCTTTTCTCCTTTTCCCTTTATGATTATTCTTAGTTAAATGGTAGTACATATAATAATAGGTGTTTATCTAGACACTGGTCCAGGAATGAGCCTTCAGTCAACTCTCCATGAAATGGCAAAGATGGAAGCTCATTTTGCATATTAACTCAGAGTCATTGTGTTAAGAATACACACTATAGCAAGAAATGATTCAAGTCATTACTGACAAACTTTTTTTTCAGTGTTCATCTTTCAGCACCATAACAGAATCAACCATGTCACTCAACATAATCACTGTGACGCTCAATATGGGTAAGTGTTTGACCTAATGCTGAAGCTAATTAATGTTGTATGATTCCCACTGATTTTGTTTCATTGAAACTGTTGTTTCATCTTTAATGAAACCCTATTCATGTATCATGTGAAGTTAGCAGCATTGATTTATGATATGGTTATGTTTCTTCGTCTACAGATAAAGTGAATTTTCTTGGTATCAGTATTGTTGGTCAGAGCAATAAACGGGGTGACGGTGGAATCTATGTTGGTTCCATCATGAAGGGGTAAGTGACATCTGCTTCATGATGCTTTCTGTGCACTTGAAAGTTGTCGTGGTTTCCAGAATATCTGCAGGAATTATAGCAGTTACTTTTGAGTAGTCTATCTTTGTCTGGATTTGAATTAATATCTTATGTTACTGACAGTGTTTTTGATTGAACATTTCAGGGGAGCTGTTGATCTGGATGGTAGAATTGAACCAGGAGACATGCTTCTTCAGGTATTTTAACACTTGTAATGTATACTTATTGTTTAATCCATTATGTAAGCTTGAAGTTCGTCCTTGTTTCTTGAATAGTTTGCTTTTTGTGTTGGTTTGAATTTTAAAATTCCACTATGTGTAATAGGGAACATTTTCAGTGAAAGATGGTCACATTTTTGTGTGCAACTTTGGGAAGAAAAGACTGGAATAAATTTCAGACTTCAATGTTCAAGCCTGAATTTTTTGAGGTCTTATCTCTGCAGCTGCTTAAGTTGCTCACATAAAAGCAACAATCTTTCACTTATTAAATCTTTCATCCACAGTTCACATGTATGAAATTTCATATATTCACATTCATAAGGTTCATTTTGGGTTCTATTTTCTTACAGGTCAATGATGTTAACTTTGAGAACATGAGTAATGATGATGCTGTTAGAGTATTAAGAGAAATGGTTCATAAACCTGGGTAAGGTATTCTGGACACAAACACATGAGTCCATGGCTTTTCAAATAAGGTCAAGGCAGAGTTCTGACATTTTTTTTTTCAATACTCTTTGTAGGCCTATAACCCTAACAGTAGCAAAATGCTGGGATCCTACACCCAAAGGCTACTTCACATTACCACAAAGTAAGTCAGATTGTAAATGCAGTCTTCTGTTAATGCCATTTGAGAAAATAAAGGGAGCTTCAAGGATCCAAAGTATAACATTTAAGTTACCTTCCTATTAAAGTGACTTGCAAGAATTAAGACCTTCTAGATGACCAATGAAGTGTTTATGGCGTACTGTACAGACCTGTCATACTAACCTGTAACTGATCCTTTTCTTGACTTAAGTTTTGCTTCTTAAATCTTCAATTTACTTATTCCCTTTGGATAGAGAATAATTTTGGTGAGCCTCTCTTCAATACATTCATACATCAAGACTTGTTTTCTTGCAGGTGAGCCAGTTCGTCCTATAGATACATCAGCTTGGGTTCAACACACTACAGCAATGAATCGTAAGTTCTCTTTTGAACTGCTTCCACATATTTCTCAGAACCCATTGCATTGACTATATTTCTGGCTTGTAATTGAATAGAAGCCAGCAGCTAGTTTACTGAATACTGCCTTTGTAAGTTAAGTTGGACTTAGATTTGAGTTTGCTGAAGTTTCTGTAATTTGTTGTATTCTTTGCCAATACCCACTGCAATGTCTTTTTGCAGCAACAGGAAACATCCAAAGGTTTCAAAAGGTTTCATGTAATGAAGTTGACTGTTTTGTTTCAGAATTTGGACCACCTGGTCAATATGTCAAGCAACCCAATAGCCAGTCACTGAGTACAATGACATCTACAAGTTCATCAATGACGAGCTCTCTACCTGAATCAGACAGTAAGTTGCTATGTGATATTTTGTAAATGCCATGCTTTTGTTTCGTACTGTTACAGAAATGGCAATAGCTAGATAAAGTAACTGTTTATAAATAAAATTGAAGTACAAGTTATCTTAAACATGACATTTCACCGGAATGGAACAATGGAGGTTTTGGTCTCTGAATAGATCATGAATTTCCAGTAATTTGACTATTGACTGGTACAGCTGGATTGATCCTCAACTCTCATTACAGATTGCAGAGTTCTTTGTGTACCATGAAGCTTTTCAAAATCACCATTATTCCAATGAGGAATCAGGGCTAGGGGAATTGTTTGTATTTTTATTGTTTTGACCAATGGTATAGCACAGAGCAGCTCTAGATTCTCCTAAAAATCAGTACAGATACCCACTATGAAAATATTCCGTTTGCATGCGTGAACTGTTGCTGGCAGGTTGAATTCAGTTTTCTTTATTTACCTTGTTGCTTTGTCCCTTTTGTCCTAGGATATACTGAACTTCAAGATGGTGAAGGACTCTCCATAAACACAGACATGAGCACAATAGTTAAGGCCATGGCTGCTGCCGACTCTGGCCTTGATGTTAGGGATAGAATGTGGCTGAAAATCACCATTCCTAATGCATTTATTGGTAGGTGAAGAGTTAACTGTGCCATTTACAAAGTATACAGCATTGTCAACTTAGTCTGTAACTGATGTAGTGTAGCAATGCCAAGACTCACTCATTGGAAACAGAGTGATATTAGTTCTGGTACTGGTCAAGCAATATGATATGATGGTAATATTGATTGTTTTTAGCTTTCACTGCACATGAAGGGATAAGTTTGTGTTCTTCCAAATTTTTTTGGCAATTTCTTGTTAGGATTTTAGCACAAACAACCATAAATAAAGTTGCAAGCACTTTCACAAAGTTCTTGGTTTTCTTGCCATTTAACTTTACCTTTTTTGTCTTATCTCTTTTCAGCCAGTGAAAATGTCTGGTGAATTGAGCAAATTTCGTACTTTTCTTTTAAGAAATCTAAACAAAAGGTTTAAGCTTTTGGTAAGAAAGTAGCATAATAGTTTTTTTTTCTTTTCTACCCTTCTTACAGTACCCCCCAATTCATGGACAGGCATTGTTGTAATATATCAGTATTTCATCACATCAAACGCCAAGAAGAGATTTGGAAAGAGAAATCAGAGATGCAAAAATCGGCAGTTTTTCATCAGATATCCAAACACGTCATGGTGCCTGATTTCCTTTGTCTTTCTCTTACGCATTATTGATGAGTTTGAGAAAATAACATTTAACTTTCTTTCTGTCTGCAGGTTCTGATGTAGTAGACTGGCTTTACTCACATGTAGAAGGATTTCAAGACAGACGTGAAGCGAGGAAATATGCGTGCAATCTTCTTAAGGTATGACATCTTGTATTTATTGGATGCTTGTCTTTCAAAAAGGTTATCTTAGTTTTAAAACTATTTGAACTTTTTTTCTCCACAGGCTGGGTTCATTAGACACACTGTAAATAAGATCACGTTTTCGGAGCAGTGTTATTATGTGTTTGGAGATCTTTGTGGAAGTAAGTGGTATTTGTTACAATTTAATGGAAATTAACTAATTAAGTGGCGAACAATTAAAAGAGGCCATAAGAACGATTTGTAAAAGAGTTGCAGCGACCCCATATAAAAACATATCACCTCAATCAAAGTAGAATAGTATACAAATTATATATATATATATAACTAAACTGGCAAAAACAACTTAAAATGCATATATATTATGTACATTTCAATAAAAAATTTATAACTTTAGCTTTAAAAATATGCACACTTGAAGCAGAGCGGATCGCAGAGGGCAGAATGTTCGGATCAATATCAGTTTCTGGGCAACTGTGTACCTACCCCTCCCCTAATCCAACAAGTTATAATGAGTTAAAAAGTTAGCGTTAATGTTGGTTTAGGGGAGGGGTAGGTGCACGGTTGCCCAGGAACTGATATTGATCCGAATGTTCCACGTGTCCACTATCCTGTGAAAGAAACTATGATATGTTATGTTAATTATTGACCTACATTTCCGACTACCTTATTATTAACTATTTTCGCGGACTGAAATTGGATCAATGTGAGTATCGGGGCAACAGTGCGCCTACAAGTTACAATAAGGTAAAAAGTTAGCGCTAATGTTGGGACAGGGGAGGGGTAGGTGCACAATTGCCCAGATGCTTACATTGATCCTTGAAATTTCACGATTTCCAAAAAACTGCGAAATTAAGGTAAATTAACCACGCGAAATTTGAATACCCTGCTATGTGATTCTTTTTCAAATCAGTTTTAATAGACGAGGACCCATTTGAAGAAACTGACTGTCTTCCAGCAATTTGATGGTTTCATGTGGTACTCTTGTATAGCAGCTCCTCTTTGTTTAGTCGTGGCAATTTTGAGACTGTGAATACCTTATTTTGACAATTTTCGCGAATTCAAGTTTTATTTTTATTATCTTTTTTTTTACACGACGATTACAAGAGAAAAACATAGTTACAATATAGGTATTAAAAATAAGCCAAAATGAAAAATGGAAGAAGGAAGAAAAGAGATGAATTACTTTGCTGATGTATCGTGTGCAGTGGCCAAAGGAGCTGTAAGCTTTCGAGTTGGCCACTGCTGACGATGTAAAACTAACGTGGGATAGATCAGAAAAAAAAACGCTAAATGTAGCTCCCCTTAAAATGCATTTTTTTGGATAAATCGCGAAATTTAAGTCCCGTGGAATATGCCCGTTCCATTTTCGCGAAATTAAGTAACAATGGCGTAGCTCATTTGTAATGCCCTTTTCAAAGGGGTGAGGAATAAAACACCTTGTGAAAGCCATTCATTTGAAAATGAACGAAACCTGAAAAAAAAAAAAACATAGTTGAATGCAACTGAAATGTATCCCGCGATGTCCACACTTTTCGGAAATGTCATAAAAGGAAAAAAAAGGATAGCGAAATTTACAACTGATTTTTTTTTTCGAATGTAAGTGATCTGAATCATCCATTTAAAACTGAACTTCCAGTTTCGTAATAGAAGCTAAAAATTATTTTGTATCTTTTTGCAGATATGGGTGCGCTGTCATTGAACGAGCATGAAGGCGACGGTGACCAAGATACTCTGGGACCCCTCCCTCCTCATCACCAGGGAATATCATGGATGGCAGGCCCCCCCAGCTATGGGTACCTTCCAATGCCGTCTTACCCCGCACCGCCATCCGTGGCAATAGACCCTCAAACACCGGGCTACGCCCAGTCATTTTACAGTGCACACAGTGGTAGTGTCAGCCCTCATAGTGCCAGTGGCAGCTCCAAGAGAAGCGGTGGCGGAGGTGACAGGGGAGACATCGATCACAAGAGTAGTGGTGGCAGTAGCAGTGAAAGGAGTGGGAGCAGTAGTAAAGGCAAGGAACGTGAAGCTCGTAGTGTGGATGGATCATCTCAACCACTACCCACCCAACCCCTGTTGGTACCTCCTATGCCGGGTGTAGGTGTTCCCATGCCTGGCATTCCCATGATGCCCCGCCCGCTGGATCAAGTACCTGAAAACGTCTCGGCCAGTAGAAACAGTTTTAGAATGGCCATGGGTAATCCATGCGAGTTCTTTGTAGATGTGATGTAAATCACGTGCCAGGTAAAGCATGCAGCTTGTCAGCTTAGCGATGGCATTCCGTCGAGCTTGGGTGGTAATTTCCTGTTGTTTGGAAGTATTACCAGAACACATCCGTGCTTGATATGGCGGCCTGATCTGTTCAACGCTAGTTGGCGTTTCACCATGTGCTAGCGACATCTGTTTCGTACTAGCACTCGAGATTGCCTCCAGGTTTGCAGGGATTTGTGTTTGTCGTCGGTCTGTCGGACGGATTATCTTGCAGGGTGGTTATCAGCTTAAACATGGGGCTGATGGGTTGAAAAGGATGTGAATACCTTTGCAACAAATTACAGTATTAGCTTTAATTTACAAATGTTTGTATATAGCGTGGCAAAGGTGTTTTGCAAAGAGTTTAATTTGTACAGAAGTGCATTTTTGAATTATTTTAACGACTTTTATTTTTATCGACACTGTGAAGAGACTTGTAAAATTTCTTAGCCATCTCAGATAACGGAGAAGTCTTCAAGCTGGGAGCATTGTGCAGAGTCCAGAACAGGTTCTTTGCTAATAATGCGATATAAATATCAGCTCCTTGTTCAAAGCACAGTGATGCTTCAGTCTGTTTCAAACGAGTTACAAGCTAAAGTTCCGAGTCATTCCTTGTTTAACTTTTGCGCTACAAAAGTTGAGTTTTCCTTTTCCTGACCGTAGTACTTTTAAAAGTAATCTTGTTTACTTAGTCTGCATAAACCTTTTACACCGTTGTGGCGTCGCTTCCAAGTATCAAACTTGTATGGTTGGTATAAAGCTTTGAAAAGAGAACTTGATCAGCAAAGTGTGAGATGTTTCCATCAGTAACCATTCCATATAGATCCATTATTCCTCTTTCAATTGAGCTCTTCCAATGGACGCACTTTTTAAATGTAAAAAGGGAGAAGAGTCGGTTAATCCTACTCTTCCCTAAAGATAAATATCTTTTTGCTAATATTCCAATAAAATTGCCAGGAGAAATCAAATTCGTGGTTTTAGTCTTCTGTAAGCTTTGTTGTCTGTACCCGTATGTGACACGGCAATAGTTTTTTTTCTTTTATTTATACCCTGCCATTTGATAATTTTTTACAAAAATAGTTTCCTTCCAACAGAGTTCTTGACGTTTAACAAAACGGATGTGCTGTTATTTGGTAACCTGCGATCAGGCGATTTTTTTTTGGTTTTTGTTTTTTTTGGCGGTGAAAAAAAACCAAAAACCAAAAAAAAATCGCCTGATCGCAGGTTAGTTATTAGGGGTTTCCTTTTACATTACTCTTTCATTACTCCGTCTGCATTTTGTTCAATCTTTCGTCTTGTCACGAAAATTTGAAAAATGGCGGAGAAAACGAACTCGATTCCCAAATTACTCCATCCAATATGACGCTCTTCTTCGCAGCCACTACTGTTTTGAAACGAAGTGGTTCTGTACCGGACTAATGTAACAGCAAAAAGAATCTCTAAAAAAATACACAACTTATAAAATGAAAAAAAATAATCTTAACTGCATACAAGACAGCTATGCAGCATGGACAATTAAAAAAACTAACTGTTTTCAGAAATCAATGACCAAAAACTTCTAGAATTTTCTGTTTTCCTGTGGTGTTATAGCAGAGCAGTATAGTGAGACGAATGTACTCTTCTTTCCATCCCGGAATCTATAAAATCGCGCGCTCTGATAAGCGAGCGGTTCGGAATGACCCGGATTCCGGACCAGAAAGTTCCCAAGAAAAAAAAATTAGTACAGGAAAAGAAAGTATCTTCTAAATGTAGTTCGTCGCTCTGTCAGCAACACTACTGTAAAAACTCATTCACAAGACCAGTACCACCCAAGCTAGCAAAGGGACTCGTTTGGTAAGACAGTAGCTGTTTAGCAAGCACTATCGTGCGGCATTCAATGTTTACAGGAGTAATAGTTCCAAACTGTGCAGCGAGCAAAGTTCTCTAAACCCACCCCTGTGCAAAAAAATTCCGTCCGAGAACCAGTTCGGAGGCCGAGACAGTGTGAATCGCTGTGTTTTTACGTGGCACGGCCTGGAAAGAGAGCAAGAACTCATAAGATTTCCACTCAGTTCGTGTTCTACAGCAAGTCGTGAACCGTTCAAAATTGTTTTCTAGACAGAACAGAAATTTCATTTATAAATATGCAAAACCAAGGTCATAGGAGTTTATCATGTCTGCCTTGCAGCTAAATGAAAATGCATTATCTGGAATTTAATTTCCTAATTCTTCCGGAGGAAAAAAAAAACTGTAAAAACTTCAGAACCTGTGTACATTTATGTCATACGATAACGCGCTACCAACTACTGCCGTGCTCATTCTTTGTTACTAAAACCAACGATAAAATTATCCATGAGTTTTCCATGACTGTACGGTGGCTATTATAAGCTTACCATAAAACAGGTTTAACTGGATTTTACCTTAACAATAGCAAACCGGGATGCTGATTTGATAAGCAGTCGGTTTGAATTTAATTCCTATGTTCAGTTTTTCTGAAACAGAACTCCAGATTCTGGCTGATTAAGAATCGATACAGGAGGAATGGCGTTACAAACTAGAAACTCCAAGGCCCAGTTTCAAGTTTTTTTTTTCTACGTGCAAATATTCACCACATGCTTACCCAACGTATTCGTGTCTGCCGGCACTTTTGCCGGGTATAAATAACATCTTGAAGTAAATACAATCCATTTTTCTCCTTCACGGTAATAAGATTTTCACATCCTAGTTCTCTCCATTATTCATCAATCGATCCCTGTGAGGAGGAGTCCATTCATTCATGGGTTCCTGCAGTGAGTCATTTATTGCCTGTTAGGCCTTCTTATGTAGGCTCAATTTTGATAAGTAACGAAGTAAGTACCACTAGTCCTTTGTTTTCCAGAATCCATTCCAGATTTTCAGTTCCAATATTCTGATCAAGAAGTTCATTGGCATCTACGTCACATCGGCTATCAGCAGCTCTGTAGGCGCCAGGCTTCACTCGGAGCTGAAGAGCAACTTGAGCCGTGTATACTTTTCCTGTAGTGGGGTCCCTGTACCTAAAACATGAGTTCAGACTAACTCAGATTCAGACACACAGTTACATAACAGCCAACGGGCAGCGGTCATTCCAGTATAGAGCTGTTAGCTTATGGAATAGCTTAGATAAAGATCTTAAACTAAGCAAAAATCATTAAGTTTTTAAACGTAAACTTAAGCAAATGTTATTAGATATTTAGATATTAGAATTCTCATTATTAATTTTTCCCCTTTATATATATCATTTTCATATATGTTGTGGTTCAATTTTATCCTTGGTTTTTATTTTCCTTTGTTTCAAACTCTTTATCATGCATTACCATACCAAAAAACAAAGGAAAATAAAATTTGAACCAAGGAAAAAAATGAACTACAACATATGCATGGTAATATATTTTATCTTAGGTTCTTAAAGTGATGTATTGATCAGCGAAAAGCCCCTCAGGGGAGTGTCAAAGTTTCATTCACTCATTCATTATATACTTAGACTTTCACTCAATAAAACGAGCACTGTGATTGGTTGATTCTTGGTTATGGGCCCCTGATCAAACAACCGCGCGCGATCAGAACATGACTTAGGCCTTTTTTTTTAATGACTTGGTTTACGGGACATTTCTGGAAAAAACTAATGTCGGAGGGGGGAATAAAAATAAAAATAAAATAGAGTATTCAACCTTTTTTTCAGGCAACGTGTACAATTTTATATCGGAGGGAAAAATAAGATGTTTCGTGGCCAATGTAACACAAACCTCGTACCTAGGGCTCAGTTTGGTGCTCTAATACATTACATTCCTGAGTGTAACTTGGCACTGGGTGCGAGGTTGTGTTGGTAGACTATTACATCTCACGAAAATGAATGAAAATAAAACACACCTTGGTCATTTGAATAGTTTTATTTCCGAAAATATGACAATATGAGGTTTTATTTTCTCCGCTTTTGAAAATAAAAAAGCACATTTGAAGTATACGATCGGCGGGAAAAAACTAATACAAAATTTTCAATTTTATTTTTTTTCTGAAATCGGGAAATTCAACGTCGGCGGTCCCGTAAACCAAGTGATTAAAAAAAAAGGCCTTATGTTTCCCAAGGCGAAGTCCAGGGAAACATCAGGACTCTCGGGAAAGCAAAACTGCTTCCATCGGGACCGTACAGTAAGTATATATTGTTAAGTCGATCGAGCATCTTCTTTTCCGAACCAAACGTTGTCGACTCTCCCATTATGTTAATACTGCCAGACATAATTATCAATAGAAAATAATTTTTTTTTACCGCAGTGAAAAAGTTCATGTTGTACCAAACTGAGTGGTTCCCAACCGCCACTGCGTTAATATACTTACTCTTGTCGCCTTGCATACGCTCCACATGCGCATAGGATTGTGGGAGAAACACACAGGTGGGGAAAATCATTCTCCTTATTTGAAGAGCTACTCCTCCGCTGACCGCTGCGTCGGGCTGGCAAAGAAATATGGGTTATTGCCCATGCGTCAAGTCAGGTGATTGGACAATGCCAGTTCACACACACACACACACACACACACACACACAAGAGGTAAAAAAACAGCTAGCACGCAAGCATGAAATAACAAACGGGGAGAGAAAAAAACGGCCCAGACTTTGGCTATCTTGGTCAAAATAGCTTCGTCAATGCGTAAGGGAAACAAAATAATAAAAAAAACTAATGGTGGGAGATACGTCATAATGTCAAAGTCGAACCTCGCGGTGTCGTGCTCGGTTATCTCCCTGCTTTCTTGAACTCAAACTCATTTCTCTTGGATTGTATTTTCAGTCACATACCGTTGGTATTCTTGAACCCTCGCTATCTCGAACTATTGTTCGTTTCCCTTGAGTGTTTGAGGTTTGACTCATTGACTGTATTCATTTTGACCTGGGACGAGTGTATCTCCTACATCAATGGACTGAATGCAAACAAACTGCACGGGATCCGAGCTACTGCAGGGTTGAAGAGAGATTAGGGACAGAGGGCGGACGTAAAACCTACCTGGGACGGGTAGATCTCCCACGTCAAGAATTCTTCTCAGCCGACCAATCAGAGTGCCATAGAAAGCCACGTGCCATCGGTCACACACGTGATATCCTTCCACTCTTGGGGGAATTCTGCAATCACATGAAAAAAAGGTTTAGCTTTAGGAAGTTGTGTTAAAATTAAAGAAACCGCATTGAAGAAACTTGAAGTAAACACCAACGCAACCGTTACAGAGGCGCACATTACAGTCGGACAGAATAGAAAATATATCAAATATCATGTTGCTTCATGCTGAATAAAAAAGACATAAAAAGTACCTAGTTTTTGCCAAAAGTAGGCACTTAAGGCAGGTAAACCCAAGTTTGGCGGACAAACATCGCTTAACAAACCGTTTGCAAGAAACAAACGCACATGCTCACCTGAGAGCAAACTGACACCATCCCAGGGGCAACGCATACCGGCATGGTGGATCACCGCTGACAGCATAGCGTTTTTCACCGCGGGCTTCATGACAGGCCTGGCAGTAACACACACTCAGGTTGGAGTCCATATTGAAGTATTCATCTGAGGATTGACAGACGGTTCATATGTAGATAATGCGTTTGAAAACTAGTCAAGGAGACTCAAAGGAAAAGCAGGAATAGCAAGCCGGTCGAAGTATGACAACCGCTTTAACTAACAGATTGGGATCTATACTACGGCCGAAAACGTGTGAATGTGAATATAAGAAAATTTCATATCTGTGAACTGTGGAAGAAAGATCTAGCAAGTTAAGGATCATCGCATTTATGTACGCTCCTTAAGCAGTTGCCAAGGTAAGACCTGAATAAAATTCAGGCTTAAACAGGATTCCAACCCATGATCTTGCACCGGTATCGCACGGCCATGGGTTCGAATCCCGTTTACTCCTTATTTTTTTTTTTCCGGCTTTCGGCGTTACCTTCACAACTGCATACATAACTGCGACGAGCTTTCACTTGCCAAAAAAGTGTCTTATTTTGGGGCGTTACCTTGTACACAAGCTTTACACGACAAGCCGTAAAACCTTTTTAGGGGTGACACAGGGGCCAATAGTGCTGTAGCTTAGTTCGCCAATATCCGCACAAATCGGATTGAAATCTAACTGCAAAGTAAGTCAACCGACAAGAGGCGTCAGTGTTACGCACCTGGAATGGCCAAACTCGCACGGAATCGCTCACACAGCTGCCTGTAATCACACGGACCTTTGTAATGCTCGCCTGTATTACAAACAAGAAAACACGAAATCATTTAACTCAGAATTTCGAAACGTCAGCTTCTATTAAATATTATGGTGGTACAACTTACGTTATCAACTCGTCTGATAAACTAATGTGGGGCAGGAGCCCATTACCCGGAGCGTGCAACTGCTATAGGTTCATACAACGGCGTTTTCACAAGCAAGGTTATTTTTAGAGAGGCTTCTCCCGCGAAAAAAAGTTGTTTCCGCTGTCTGAGTTATCTCATCGGAGCTACTATTCTCTGTGTAAATACCTTGACTATCTTCAGAAATGCTGTCCGAACACTCCGATGAAGACTCGTGTATGTCGGCTGTGTTCGTTGTCGCTACAGGCGGTTATCATGCTACATATCAATAATGCACTAGCTTGTGATTGGTTCTCCCAAACCAATTCGCGGGAGAGACGATCTAAAAATAACCTTTATTGTGGGGATAGTTTCTAAAGAAACTGGTGCTGCGTCGGTGGGAAATTGAAACACAAGAAATTGGATAAATCAAACGAGTTGATTGAGTAAGTTATACCACCGTAAGGTGAATGGGAGGTGCTGACGTTTCGAGCGTTAGCCCTTCGTCGGAGCGAATGTTAGCCCTTCGCTCCGACGAAGGGCTAACGCTCGAAACGTCAGCACCTCCCATTCACCTTACGGTGGTATAACTTACTCAATCAACTCGTTTGATTTATCCAATTTCTTGTGTAAAAATAACCTTATTTGGTAAAACGCCGTTTCACAGACCTTGTATGGGAGTTGCACGCTCCGGGTCATAAACATGGGCTGCTAACAACCAATCAGGTTCGAGCATTTTGTTATTGCCACAATAGACCTTACTCGCTTGTACAATTTGTTTTCCCAATACAGATCATATAATGATACTCAGGAGATTTGATCCTTTGTCTTGTTCATTAAAAAGAGTGCATGCAAGCTTGAATATGTCTGCCTGTACCCTTCTCTTCTCGCAATGGTTTTGCGCACTTCCTCGACTGGTAAAGACAGAAGAAAAGTCAACTTCACCTGTATTCCTTTCGGCCTTCGCTTCCTCTGAAGAGACATGCGCCCGCTCACCATGGTCAGAGGTCACAATAGCCACCTCCTCGCAGCAGCCGTACAGGTCTATCACAACAAATCGTCTGGCGGGGATGGCCTGGGCAACTGGACCCAGGTCCTCACCGTTGATAAGCAGGTGTAGTCGGCTTTCCTTGTCAATTAAAACTCCTAATGTGTCGCCTTCTTGTAGACTGTCCAAACTGCGTCGCAGATTATCATTCACCTAAATGTCACAGTACGAACGAACAAGTTAACAACCTCACTATAAGAACAAAAGCTGCATAGGATCAAAGTAAGTGTACCCATGATGCATTTCAAACCAGAAATAGAAGGAGGCCACATTCTTGTATTCAAAATACGTTGACCACACCTTCCACGGTCAGCTTCTCACCTTGTTACCATTCACATACACCGCATTATTGACGACAATCCACGGGCTTATCTTTATACTGTTGGCCGTGCTAGGAAGATTTGTTATGGAGTCTGGATCCAGGGCTGTGACACCAATCATGACTGAGCCTGTCCAGCGGCTGTTCAGTCTCCGGATGCAGACCTTGGTGTAAGAAGGTTCCAGTTATCACTTAGATCAAATAGTAGAATACAGAATTGACTATAAGTGGGTATTTCAAATGCTACAGCATACACCGGTGGTATGTCTTCACGTCTAATGGTAGAAATGCGCCACGTGTATCTAACTCTTAACATTCGTTCCTGATTTTTTTAAACGCAAATTATGTTTGAAATGATTTAAGAACAATCAGAGTACTGCTCGTTATTAAAAACGTGGACCTAGGTACGAGGCCGTTGAATTGCAAATGCGCGCTCACAAAATAGGTCCCAGTGCAAATACTGTACTTGACCCACAAGTTAAATTCGATCCCAACTTGTTACCATCACCCATACCATCCTCGGAAGAAAAAAATCCTGGAAATAACATTCATATCTCCTCCCCAGGCTAATTGCATTCCATATTCGCTCCGACGAAGGCCTAACGCACGAAACGTCAGCACCTCCCTTTTACCTTACGGTGGTATAACTTACTTTATAATATAAGCCGAGAAATTTCGGAGATTTGATTGGATGATAGCATCACTATTTCCGCGTAATAGTGGTATAACAGCAAAATTCGATGGTATAACAAGGTTACCATGACAACACTGAACACATTACCTTTTTGCTTTTGTTTTTCAACTGAAAATGGCGGAGATGAGGAAATACGAAAAGCTCACCGAAAAAGCAGTTACTGTAGATAAAAATACAGTCAAAACTATTAAGACGCGGATGAATGTTTGGAAGTCGTGGATAGAAAGCAACGGCCTCAACTCAACGATGACATTGTCAGATACGAAGCGAAAATTTTGGACAATTTTGAAATATTACTCGCGGTATTATTGCCAAATACCACTACAAGTCATGCTATTACCTACACTAATCAACTCGTTTGATTATCCCAACTTCTTGTGTTTCAATTCCCCACCGACGCAGCACCAGTTTCTTTAAAAACTACCCCCATAATAATTCCATTGCACCTTTCTTCCATAAGCGATATGGATCACGGGAACAAGTCGCTGCCGAGAATCTTTATCCTTTTATTGGATTAGAGACGAGCAAAAGCGTTGATTACCTGGAAAAGGTGATTATCTGGAATGGGAGTTTCACTCAGCACCACTCCATGGTTATAGCTGTCTGTGCGTCTGGCTGTGGTACGATTACTGTCCAACGCAATAAACTGTCCACAGTTCTTATGGAATAGGAAACTACAACAACACAATCAGACTTCAGTGACAACCAGTTATTATCATGATTAATTTAACCTCACTTGTAGCCTGTGCGGACGGCGATCTAAGAGTAGGGGTGGGAGGGTGGGGGTGGGGGTTGTTCGGGTGCGAACTCGCCCTTCTCGTGCTCTAACTCCTCTCACCCGAACTCTCCGACCCCTGTCCCCCCCTGTCCCCCCCTGTCCCCCCTCTCCTCCTTGGACGCTGTGCGATTATCGGAGGCGAAACGAAGAGTGGAGGCCAAGTATATATTCAAGGATACACAACTTAATGATTAGAGGAGATTACATGAGCAATCACATCAGGATATTTAGGTCGAGCGCGGTTGCTAAGTAAGACGCCAGCCACACAAGCTACCTCACTTGTTATAGAATTGATGAATATCTACCGTACGTCTTGATCGCCCATTACTCGATGTAATTTCACAACCACTTAACAAGAATATTTCGCGAAAATAGGAAATATTTCCTACTATTCCTACCTTTGTAAATTACGCTTGGAGTCGCGGTCATCTTGTTCAACTCTCACTTGTGTCTATTAACAAAAATAACTGATCATTACTCTGCCGATTCCAGTGCGAAAAAGCACATAATTTCAGTACGAAATGTATGGAGACACTAAAACATCCTTTTCCTTTTACAATGTACCAACAAGCACAGAAAAGTTATTAAGTTCCAGGTCAATTATCTCCCAACCTGTCCACCCTGATGATGTATCGTACCTCAATGACTGGACCTCCTAACTGATCTCCATTGATCCCCACCCCGGGTCCTGTGGGTACCAGCACACCTGCTTTGGAATCAATGTAAACATAACCAACAATGTGAGAAAAAATCAAGGGAGGTACTCGGATTTCTTGGCAAAAGAAAGTAGTTTTTAATCAACAAATAGTAAAGTAACTTAAACTCCAACAGTTACAGATGGCTTTATAAATAACGTATAAATGCCTGTATTCAATTTCAACTACAACGAAAATTTGGAAAGCATCCAAAACAAGAGCACTCCGAGAGCGCAGACCTGCGCCAGTGCATTCAACCCCCTACCGCTAGCAAGGGTACTGATGTTACTGCATCATGTGACATATGGGCAGATGCAGAATTGAGAGATGCACATTTTAGTTGATATGATGATTCTAGTGCTATTTATTGCGAAATAACGACTTTTACGTTTCTCCGTGACCTTGACCTTTGACCTAGATACCCCAAAATTAAATCAGTTCTAAGTCAGACCATAGCGAATGTTTTGACCAAGTTTGGTGATGAATGGTTGAGCGATGTGGACGCCAGGCTGCTAACATACAAACAAAGAAACAAACGCCGATGAAAACTCAACCTCCGTCCAACTCCGTTGGCGGAGGTAATAAAAGGCTAGTAAACTGACACAGAATAATGACATAAAAACCTACCAGGAGGATGAGAAACAGAGATTGCTTCAGTCACACCATATACATCAACAATGGCATGTACAACCTGTCAGTTGATACAAAGTATTTTTCAATTCACTGTTATAAGATTAATTATTATATCTCTCAGTTAGTACGCGCTCTGTAATTGGTCAATTTAGCGGGCCGTACTGCACTGTTCGGCCCGCTAAATTCAAAAGTTTCTTTTGAGATATAATAAATAACTTAAAAACCTCGTTTTCTCGGTCCGTACTGTAAGCTACGGATTCTCGTTTTTTCCCGCTCGAAATTATGGCCCGCGCGCTTCGCACTTGGGCTATACATTCGCGAGGAAAAAACTCGGTCCGTAACTTACAGTACGGACCTCGAGCTCGGTTAGTAAGAGGTATTTATGCAATTGCTTTTGTCTTACAATACTATGCACAACAGATGATTGGCTGACAACAACTGCTGATTAGATATCTGATTGCCATAGCACACTGAAACCACCAACTTGCTTTTGACTAAATGGTTCACCTGAGGCACATCCATGGCAGCAACTCCCTGGTCTTCACCATTAACATAAAAGTGAAGCGTCGAATCTCTCTTACGCTGAACCCCAATTGTTGTCTTGGGCTGAAATATGAAGAAACAAGAGCAAAATTACTGTTACCACCACGCAAACGCCTCCAAGTTCATATCGATCACGTCAATGTTCAATGATGCAGCACACTTAAGCATACAGAGGAATAAGCCATTCAACTGGCAACTAAGTCAACAAAAATAAAACATGACATGAAACAATACAGTGTTCCATTTAGCGTGACCACTCTTTGAAAAGCTACTGAACAGGCCCCGGTTGTTCAAAGGGTGGATAACGCTATCCACCGGATAAATCACTATCCAGTTGATAGCGTAGTTTCTTTTGCCAGCACTTATCCACTGGATAGCGATTTATCCGCTGGATAGCGTTATCCATCCTTTGAACAACCGGGGCCAGTACTGTACTGTGGTACTGTTTGTTTTACCATACAATGTGGTTCTTTCTTTTTCATCTGCGGATCAAACCACGCAGTGTGACCATTCTTTGTAAAGCTACTGAACAGTACCGTTTGTGGTACTTTTTGATTTACTATAAAGTATGATTCTAACATTTTTATCTGTAGATCAAACCGTGCACAGGACAGTGGTATCTCCCAGATTTTTAAAGTGATCATCTCTAATGGAGAAAACGTACTATTCAATGTAAATGTGGTTGTGTGAAGACAAGTTAAAAGAGAAAACAGCCCACTTCCGGTTGCCGTCCGCGTCTCAAAAATGCGCGTGCTTAAGCTCCCTAATTCTTTGAAAAGATGCTGAACAGTACTGTACTGCGATACTGTTTGTTTTACTATACAGTGTGTGGTTCTTTCTTTTTCATCTGCGGATCAAACCATGCAGTGTGACCATTCTTTGGAAAGCTACTGAACAGTACTGTACTGCGATACTGTTTGTTTCACTATACAGTGTGTGGTTCTAACTTGTTTATCTGTGGATCAAACCATGCAGTGTGGTCATTTCCTAGTAAAGCTACTGAACAGAACTGTACTGTGGTACTGTTTGATTCACTATATAGTGTCGCTATAACTTTTTCATCTGTGGATCAAACCATGTAGTGTGACCATTCTTTTGGAAGCTACTAATTTAGTTATGTAGACTTTAGTATCTAAGCTGTCACAGATGCTCAGGACAAAACCACCAAAAACAACAAACTGACACAGTTCAATGATTATTGCTCTATTCATATTATATTGAAGTATTTATACTGGACGTCAAACCTGAAGTCTATCAAGGCTGTGTCCATAATTTTCTTTTACCATAACAGCATCTTTCAATATACAAGACCCTGTCATTAGCCATGTCCCATCCCGTAACTCCATCGCAGTAGAAGGAACAACCAGCAATGGAACAGTAGCTGTGCTGACACCAACTGCTAATGAACCTGACCACAGGTTACCCACTTTATCAATCAAAATCTCCAAGAAAAAAAAAGCTTCAGTTCAACACCGATATCATGATCTGAGTAGCAATTCTCTTTAATGAGTACTATACACTTCCTGAAATGTTAGTTTGGAGGATTTGAAGGTAGATTAATTCAGTATCCTTGAGTTGATAATGTTCTAAGTTCTCATCATCAAATAATTCTATTGCTTGACAATGAATGGATATGGTAAGGGGATGATGCTCTCTGATCTCTAATGGCAGAAAAAGAACTAGAGCATTCAGCCTTGACATAAACTACAGTCCCTTTTTTCTTTTCTTCAAAAGCATAAGAGATCTTAAACATACTTTGGCTCTAAGGGTGAAAAATGTACACAAATTATGTAGTGACCACTGAGAATAGTGTAGACTGTGTAATTGAGAATAAAAATGTCTTGAGAATCACACTACTGACAGCCAGGAAAATTTGCTCCCATATACCTACCCCCTCTTCAAAATACTTCTCAAATCACAGGAAACGTGACTGTAAGATGTAAATAATATTACAGGTGAGACCAATAAAACTATCAGAGGTTGAAACTGAAAAATTACACAGTGTACCTCAAAAATTTCATCGTCATCAAGGGACTTTGCACTGAAAACTATGCCATGATTGAATCCAACAGTTCTCACAGCCGACATCTTGTTATTTAAAAGACCAATATTTTTCCCACAGCAAGAATGGAAGCCACACTTTACTTTACCTGCAATTAAAGATATGCAAAAGTGGCAATAATAGTCTCTATTAGTAACCATCTGTTAGAGTAAAATAATGAAGGGCGGAATGCAAGAAGGCCCTAAGCAACTATTGGCATGTATTCCACATCATACTTCACCACTCACTGCTCTGACATCATTCACCAATTTAAATTGGAGATCTTTTCCATAAAGATTCCATCAGACATTTGTAAGGCTTGCTGTGCTATTTATATAGGAGATAATCTTTATCACTGGCTGAGGCAGTATATTTACCTGGAGTTAAAGAGTCACATAGCTGCTGCAAGCTTTACCTTGCATTATGCAGCAGGTTTTGATGACTGCACCAGTTGCAGAGCTCAACAAAAGCCCTGTCCAGTCATCTGGGATGGGTGGATTTTGCAGTTGGGAAAGTAAAATTGCCTGAAAACTTGACTGATAGGAAAGCCACCCAGATCAAGAGGCCTTGTGGTAGTATTCTAGTGATTTAGAAATGTTCTGTTTAAAGCTCAGAGTTGGGGTGAAACAAGGGGTGAAATGACTTAGAACTATTAACGTATTGCAAAGAAACTTTTGATTTACAAAGACTCAACTTTGACTTAAATTGAAACTACCAAAAAACTCCACACAAGCAAAATTTGAGAGTTTCTTGCCTAGGGGACAAGCTGAGATTCAAGTTTTTGTGAAGCCCAATAGCTACAAGTAGTAGCCAATGGGTTAAGAACACTAAACTTACTTGATTCCTCAGGAACAGAAGCTGAAATCTCCAACTGTGGAACTTGCACAGCTTGTGGTCCTCTATAACCTTCTTCAAATACAGAGATCTGGACACACTGTCCATACAAATCAATCATGGCATATATTCCTATCACCAAAAACCACAACAATAGCTGATTTAGAATGTGAAACATTCTAAAAAATGGTGATCATGGTAAAAGGAGATTTTGTCAAGATTAACAGCAAATCCTTTTTTCCTGATTTGATTCTTCCATTTTCCATAAAAAAAAAACAAGAAAGTAAAAATAGAGAAAATGCAATTGGTGATTGAATTTGCATTACCTGAGGGGACTTCAAATGCAGCAGGACCACAGTCCTGCCCATTCACAAAGAAATGTAAAGTGCCACCTGATTTGCGCATTATACCAAGGCGTGACCCTTCGTCTAGTTTGTCCAAATCGCATGCATATCCATTCATTATAGTAGCACCATTATGAAGGACTGAAGATCCTGATACCATCCAAGTTCCTGTGTCCAGGTCTGTCATAGTACAAGGAAACTCTAGCTGGTTAGGAGGTGTTGACGATACTCCTGTAACATACAATCACCAATTAGTTTGAATGGAGACATAACCACCACATACCTTTAGAAAACAGTCCCAAGAAAGTACGCGCGCTGATTGGTTAGAAATCGTGTTTCTATAACTCGATAGAAACACAGAACTAGCACGAGCTGTTGACGTAATGATGACGCAAGCAAAGAGAATTTACATTTTGATATTCAAAGTTAACAAGTTGCTTTTCTTTTTTTCGTCGCGGTGTTTTCTAAAAGAAATAGAAAACATGTTCTTCGTGTTTCTATCGAGTTATAGAAACACTCGTGAAAGTTTGGGAGAACTCGAAAAAGCTGTGGAAACACTCGCCTGCGGCTCGTGTTCCCACAGCATTTCTCGTTCTCCGAAACTTCCACTCGTGTTTCTATAACTCGATAGAAACACGGTACATGTTTTCTATTTCTTAAACATCTCACATAGTTAACTGAAGGGGCACGTCAAATAAAGCCCTTAAGGATGCCTGATCCAGTGTCAAATTCTCCCTTCAATTTCCAAGCAAATACAGGGTAAATTATAAGGAGAATTGACCAGTTGATTAGTAGTCACTTGGGGCTTTATTCCAGGCACTCTTTCAGTCATAATCTTTATTGATTATATAATCAAATTATTATCCCTTCTTAGCCCATGATCTTGATAGTAATTCTCTTTTAAAGTGAGTGCCATACACTGCCTTATATGTTAAATGGAAGAGTTTGGTGTTTGATCCTTTCAATAACCTTGAATTCATAATTTTCTTAATTTGTATTGACATTACAGGCAGAAGTTGCATGTGGGACTGCATTTCTTTTTAACAGTTTATCTAATCACCACATTCACAAGTATAATATCTTGGCGTACATGCAAATGTCATAAGGGATGGGCTCTTAGTTCACGGGAACCAAGTTCCATATGATAAATTGTTTGTTTAGTAGATAGCATGAAGCAAAAAAACTGGGATTTTGAGCAAAGTAAAGCAACAAAACCATAAATTCTTGTACAAGATCTAAAGGATGTACCAGTTATGCTAGCTGGTGTCTATAACACAAACGCAAACTCATCATCCTTTATATAAAGCAGTTAGATAGACTATAGATTCAATAACAGAAACCTTGTTCCTTTTGGCACAGAAAAAACTCTAAGCTAAAGAACAACAATAACTGTTGGACTAATAATTCTCATTTTTGTTAGTGTCTGAAGTTGCCAGAGTTGGATGTACATCATTTCTCAGAGCAGGACACACAAATAGGAAAACTTCAAGCTTGTTCTTCCTCCATTGTTTACACTCATGCCATCTCACAACATGAATGCCTAAAGTAGGAGGTTCACTTGCTGCAAATAATGTCACTTGAATAACATAAACCAATGCTTTGCCATGCTGTGACGGTATAAGATTTCTAAGTCCATTAACTTATATTAGTGGCAAATGAAAACCCCACAATGTTATGCAATATGTTTAACACTCCACTTACAGCCAAAATTATCTAAGTTCTGGTACTGAATTTTCAGTGTCTACTGTCTGTCTGTTTTCATCAGAAACTTGAACTAAATTAATTTTACTTTGATATGACTGAAATCTCATTGGCACAAATGTTATCTTAAGTCGGCATGGAGGCAGGATCTATACCTGGTGTAATCTAAATCTTTCAAGTTTCAGACTTGTAAACACATCATTTGGTAAACAAACCTGCTTCCATTGAGCCAGACCAGCGACTCACAAGTTTCTCAACAATCACTTCAAACAACTCATCATCTTTAAGAGGACGATGACTCATCACTATGGCATTGTTAAACTCACAAAGTGGATTGATACGAACAGCACAACAGCAGTCATGACTCACAGCAACTTGTCCGCCATGAAATTGGCTGAATTTAAAAGAGCCGTCATTTGTGATTGCAGCGTGAACTTCCTGGTTTGTTTCTGAAGTGAATGTTTGAAGAGACAATTGATCTTTTACAATTGGTTCAGTGACTCCTAACATGAAAAACAAATTTCAAAACTTTGACTAAATAATTCCTCGAAACCTAATAAAATAACATCAATGACTCCTCTCTGTATCACAGGGAACTGACATCATAAAAACCTAAAATACCTAAAAAAAATTCAAGGGTGGAAGATCATTTTCTTTTTAACACTGAAGTGTTGCAATCAGAAATATTTCAGCATTTACTGCAGCATTTTAAGTACTTTCATTCCCAATACCTGAACAGAAATTCACTTTAATAAATGCTGTACACTTCCCCATCTGTTTCTTTGGAGAATTTAGCCTGAGATTAATCATGTAACAGAGTTGACGATTTTACCCATTCTTGTAAGGTATATTACAGATTATGTATAATACAGACATTACAAAGCCTATGAAACACAGGAGAATTAAAGTAAAATATTCAAAGTGAATTGTGTGATCATAATATATAATGCATCTCAAAACGTAAAGAAACAGAAAGGTGTGGTTAAACTACCATTGGGCAAGTCAATGTTGTAAGGCTCTGGTGACGTGGTGACGATACTGACTTGGCCACACTGGCCAAACAGATCCACTACACCATACACGTCAGACGGAATGTCCCTTGCAGCAACACCAAGATCTGTACAGTTTATAAAGAAGTGTAATGTCCCATCTTCTTTATACATCACACCAACGACATCACCAACCTAACAAAATACAGTTGCTGTCAGAATGCTTTCCACTTCACTTCAAGTCATGAAGACATGACAGAAATCTGTGTTCCATCAAAAGAACTGCAACTACAGTAATTTGAAACTAAGGTTCAAATTTCAAAGCACTGAAGAAATAAAATAGCTTGATCTCTTGGATATTGCACAATTTTTACATTCTATTTTTTATTTGATGGTCTAGCCTCATTTTTAAAAGGTGGGTATGACTCATTTTTCAGTTCTTATGGATGTTATTTTACAGATAGTTTTTTAATATGGCTAGGTATTTTTCTGAGGTAGTTGTAGGTACTGGCTTAGAGCCAGCAACACACTATGTCATGGTCCTGTAAGTAAATCCTGTTTTCGGAAGTGTGAAGTATGACCAACAGTGTTCGGAAATGGCTTGAGGGTTTGTCAAACTCTTTTTGTCGCTGTTTCCAAGTGAAAAAATGTTTCTTACAGTTGTGAATTGTTAGGATTTCGGCAAATATGAGAATTCCAAATGAAAACTAACAACTTTTAGAATCAATATCAATATCAACCATCGACAATTCAAAATGCCCAGTATTTGGTGAAACTGCTTATCGACTGTAAATTGAAAATTTTAGAGACATGTTTACATCTCTAGCTTATATAGGTACTTGAATATGGTATGTTATTGTTCAAATTATCATGAAAGTTATAGAAACGTTTATATTCTAACTTTATACCTTAATATGTTATTGCTGAAATTTATTATGAGAATTGAAGACACCTTTATTTTCTAACTTTATTTACGGGTTAGAGACTGAAATGAGTGGTTTGTTTACAAATACACACACACGCTGGCTGTAAAATGAACGAGAAATTGTCAATACTGCACGAAGCGAAGCTGAGTGCAGTATTGACAATTTCGAGTTCATTTTACAGCCAGCAAGTGCGTGTATTTGTAAACAAACCATGAATTTCAAGTCTCTAACCCTTTTAATATTCAATCTGAGTTCAATGAAATACAAAACTTGCCATTTTGATGCCAGCCGTTGTGTGATGGCATGATGTATTCTCATTAGTGCACGGTTACTAGGTGATGACGTGACGTATCACAAAATCACGTGATTGAGTTTAGCCAATCACGCGCATGGATTTAGTACATTGAATGAAGATTAAATATTAAAATGTAATATATCATTATTCAAGTTGTTATGAAAATGAATGACAAGTTAAGAGTTTTGAGTTTATGTATTATAAGATGACGTTATTCAAATAATTATGGAAATAGAGTACCGAAGTGTGACGTCACGTTACCATGGGCACGATTTGAGTGGTTCTAAACAAAGAGCATTCGAACCAACATGGCGGCCATAACGATAACTTCTCTTACTTCTTTCTTTTCTGGTGAGCCGAAATCAATCGAACGTGGTGAAAATCATTACAAATCCGACCATATAGAGTCTTTTCAGTATTCCAATGGAATGATTATAGGATTGGTACATGCCAGTATGAAGGACAAGTCTTACAAGGTCACGGTAAGTAAACTCACAAGTTCGGAACACTCGTAATCGTTTGTATAAAACTTTAATGTTCCCTATGTTTACTTTGCAATACAGGTTTCTCTTCATGGAAATGAAATAAAGTCTGCTAAGTGCGAATGTCCCCGTGGAAACTATAAATGTAGCCATGCCGCGGCACTTATTATCTATGGAATCCATAATCTTAGCCGAACAGATGTAGAATGCAAATGGAAAAAGCCCAGGGCCCCAAACCAAGTGAAATCCGTAGAAGAGTTATATCCTTGCCCAAAGGAGTATAATTGCCTTAAAAGAGAAGTAAACGAAGAGGATCGTTCCTGGTTATACCAAGAATTGAAAAAGTACGGCAACTTTACCGGCACTTTGTGGCTTCTCTCTCCAGAGCCTGAAAAGAACAACGCCCTGCCTGCGATCACTGTAGAAGAGATTGTGTTGTCTCGGGAATTTCTAAATCATGCGGATAAGAAGAGATACCTTACCGAGAAACTTCGTATCTCTGAAGAGCAGCGTATAGCCGTAAATAAAGCCACCGTAAGACAACGAGATAACCCTTCCTGGCAAATGATAAGGAAAGGAAGACTCACAGCCAGCAATTTTGGAAATGTCTTAAACTGCAAGAGAGTCACTCCATCCCTTCTAAAGCGAGTGCTTGGCCAGTACGATTTATCAAGGGTACAAGCCATTAATTGGGGCATAATTAACGAAAATCAGGCAAAGAAAATGTTTGAACAAAAAACAAAGCTATGTGTTGAAGAATCTGGGATTTGGCTTGAGCTGTCAGGAATGCTAGGTGCCTCTCCTGATGGATTGGTAGGCACTTATGCACTGCTAGAGGTGAAGTGCCCATTCACCCAAAGAGATTTAACCATAGAAGAAGCAGTATCATCAGGTAAATTTTATATCAAGAAGAATTCACAAGGACACTATGAACTCGATAAAGGACATGTTTACTGGCATCAAGTACAAGGACAGTTATATTTAACTGGAAGGGAGATTTGCTTTTTTGTTGTGTGGACAACAAAAGAAACCCTCATCCTCCAAATCAAAAAAGATCCTGCCTGGGCTGACAATCTTCAACTCTTAAAGGACTTTTATATTAAGCATATTATTCCAGCATTCTCTAATGATCTACTGTAAGGCTACAGGCAGTCAGCAGCTCTGCAGACTGATTTTCATGAACATATGAAATTGTTGGAGACTGAACATTGTTAAAATCTCATGCATGTTTTTTCAGCATTTGTGAAAAACAACTTTGGGTTGTGGTCATCTGATGTGATGTACAGAATAAATTGGTTGTGTTTTGCAAACTTGTGATGTTAATTAACTTAAGTCTTTGGGTAGACTGTAGAGATATAAACATTTAATGGAATCAAACAAAATCATATTATGCTATATATACATGCATCATGTTCTAAGTATCAAAATATAGCTCACAGCTAGGGATGCATGTTTCATTTCAACTATACCCAACCAAGAATTAGAAAAAAATAATTCTATTCCATGTCAACAGAATCTCTAACTTCTCTAATGAGGGAGTTTTGTAAGTTTACCAAGCCAGCACATAATTTCAAAACTTTTTCAGTGTAGCATCTCAAGTATGGTGGAATGAAGGTTAGAATCTTGAAATCTTTGATGCGTGCATTTTCCCTTTCAACATGAATTCTGCACCGTGCAATAGTCTTTGTTAGCTTAATTTAACATGGGTAATAACAGCATTTGGTGCAACACCAATAAGTGTCTTGAAGGAGTTCATTCCCCTGTATGTTGAGTAAGTCAATTTTTGATCACTCATTAAACCAGGCGCTGCAATTTCTATATCAGTGCAGTCGATGACCATTTTGCAATGCCCAAACAGAGAAAAAGATTCTGGCATAGAGGTTCTGTTCTTCTCTTTGGATGGCACAGATTGTAAACAGTCTTCATATAGTAGCTTGTATAATACATGAACCAATGTAAGTATTATATTACTGATTGTTGCAGTGCTACAGTGAAAGAGCTCAGCCAAGTGCAGGTTTGTGTAGTTCTGTCGTAACTTCATAAGGGTTATAAAAACTTGATCTTCCAACAGGATCCTTTCAACCCTCCAGCCATAAAAATAGTTAATTTCTGCCGAGAACCGTCTGACATAGTTCACAACAATTGAAAATATTTGCTTGTTTGGTAGACCTGTTTCCATACATATTACTTCATCTCTTAAAGCCATTACCGAGTATATTTCTCTTTGATATTGTTCATTTGACTTCCTGTCCTGCAATTCCTTTCTCAAGTTTTCCAGTTCGACTTCAAGAAGGATATTTTGCTTAGAGGCATTGCTGGTTTCACACTTTGAGGCTTCCCCACTTGATGAGTACGAATCGTTTAACTGCTTGATTATATCAGAAACCGGAACAGAGTCTTCTGAACTTGTCTTCTTCGTCTTAGCTCGCTTTGGCGTACGTGTTTCAGCATTTGGAAAGAGTTTATCGGCATTTCTTTTAAATATCTCAGGGCCATTTACTTTCAGTCCTTCACGAAAATGACAGCTACAAACTCGAGAATTGCTTCCCGGACTTCGGTCTTCTCGTCTATTAAAAGCAGATTCATTTCAAACGAACATTAATACATATTAAAAACCGTTGTTTTAAAGAGTAACTGATGAGGGATATCGAAGATTAAGAACAAGAATAAGAATTCAAAGAGTCAAAGTTCAATTGTTCGAGTCGTCACGCCACTACCTAGCGCCGGTATTTCTAGCGTGTTTTACCTTACCTTAGGAGCTTTTTCCACCAATTGAACTCCACAGGATCCTTCGGAAACCTAAAAAATTTACATGTCTCCCTTTCTGATTGATGATTACAATCTGGGGCAAAACATTGAACCATTTTCGACTTGTCCACGTTACGTTACCGAAAGAGAGACGCTATGTTGATCTTTTGTTTAGAACCAGCCAAAATGCTTCCATGGTAACGTGACGTCAGCGCTTCGGTACTCTATTGAGGACACCAATGTTTCACTTGTCTTGTTATCGTTCAATTTAATATTTGTTACAGTCCACCATTTTCAAATAAAGAAATATACCTCCTTTGACATGACTTCTTTTTTCAATGCCTAAATACCAGTAACCACATGTCCTTCTAGAGGACTCATATTTAATTCATGCAATTCATATATGTCCCTCGTCACTCACCTGAACACACCTTTGACCTGCTCTAAGTGTAAATGGCTGCTTTGTTTAGCTTAGCTATTAGAGCCTGACATCAGTATTTGAGGTTATGGATTTGAATGCCATTCCTGCCTGTCCATTTCTCAGGCTGAATCGCAACTGCTAGACAATTACATGTATGTCTACACTGCAGGGGTCAGATGTCCTATTATATTATAATACTTAGAGGGGGATGCAAGGGTTTGCGGTTATATGGATTTCAGTCATTCTTGGTGCGGTTTTATGGTAATTTTCATTTTAAGGCATGGTATTGCAGTTTTGCCAAACTAGGTTGTTTGTGCTGTTTTGAGATTCTAGGTACTGTTTCCACCATTTTCACTTGAATCCTAGCATTTTTGGTTGTTACTGCATGATTGCAGTGTTTTGACTTTTGTCCGTGTGGTTATGCTGTATTTGGGCCTCCATTACATCCCCTAACATGCTTAGAGTGCACTCTTTTGTAACAAACCTTAAGTGTCTCTAGACTTGGACCATACTGTTCATTAACAGCAATGCCATCATGTATTATCCCCCCTCCAGACATCATCCAGTTACTGGGAGTTTGCAGGTTTGTCATAGTTGATGGGAATTCTAATGATGCAGGATCATGAGTGGTAACCCCTATCTCCAATGAACCTGCCCACTTCTCAACTTGAATATCCATGCGAACCTCCAGTAGTTCATTGGGTTTTAAAGGACGATTAGTCAAGACAACAGCATTGTTAAACTCTTCATTGGCTCTGAGGATGGTGTAGAACAAATGATCAGAGCATTGCATTTTAAAGTTATACCCAGCACTGCTACTGTAGTAGTTATCTATCTTTACAGGCCAAACTACTATTTAAATAATTTTCTAAGAAATTACATTAATCAATATTCATTTATCAATATTCTCTCAAGGTCTCACATTTATTCTAAGATGCAAAGAACATTTCAATGGTCTGAGAAAGCATTATTGCCAGCAAATATGTCTAGAATCCAATGTGAGTATTAGTTAACAAGCATTTTGTGCCAGACAGTGAGATTTATCATTTCCAAATGAATTCATGAGGGCCAAAACTCTGTGTTTTTAGGACAGAACAATGTTAATGATCAGGACACATTGTGATAACAATCATGAGGACTTGCTGCAACTACCATAATTAGGGCCAACCCTAGACATACCTTTAACAACCCTTTAGATAACATTTTAGAGAGATTAAAATGTCATACTTTTAATCTTCTAGAAGGACATCATTCTGGGCCGGGTTGTTCGAAGCAGGGTTAAGGTAACCCAGGGTAAGTGCGAAGTTGAAATGCAGATATGAGAGCTTAAAAAGCACATTCAGTATAATTCTTTTTGAATACAATTTGATGATGGTATGCTCTTACAAATATACAGAAAGTTATTGCAGAAAATGCCTTTAAACAAGAGGGAAAGAAACCGAGATTACAATTTAACCCTAAGTTAGCGCTAATCGGCCTTTGAGCAACCGGCCCCTGAACTAAAAGATTATTCTTACATACAGAGGAACATGGAAGAAACTTATATCTTGTGAAATAATGAACACGGTATATTTTGCACCTGGAGAATTTGTGAAAGATTAAACTTTTAGCACTGTCTCAGGCAAACTCAGAAAAAGCAAATCTGAGTTCTCCTGATAGGAGTCATACCTCTGAGCTACTAATTACTAGTTCACACGCTCTACCACTGAGATGAAGGAGACTCGTGGGAGCAAGGCCATTAAGCTAGGTTCATGGGACAAACATCCTGCATACTGTTAGGATTTGAATTTTAAAGTGAAAGGGTTGTGAAATACCAGTAAAAAAGTTGAGATATTTTGATATCTTGGGCATATTATCTTGGAATATCATAGACTGTTATCGCTTCATAGCAGTTCACACTGTTAATATTGAACTTATTGTTATGCTAAGAATGCTACACAGTGCCACGTAATACTAGATTTGTTCACCTACCGAGGTCTCTGTGCACTCCGGAATTCATTAAACAGAGAGACAGCCCGACCACAGCAAGGGTGAAATGCAAGACGATCGGTGGGTTTACCTATGGAGAAATAGAGATTAAGGTAGTAGATACCCGCAGATTTGTAAAAAATTGACCATTTCCAAACTAAAGGTTTATGCATGTCAAGACCCTCTCTAATGCTTCTAATGATTATTTTAGTGAGTTTTACCTGGTTAATATGCCGTAAAATGGCTTTGTTTCTCAAAAAAGTGGAAATTTTATGTATAGAAAAAGTTAGCGTTTTTTACTATAATGCTGTATTGGGGCAGGTCGTTTGAGAAAACGAATTGTTCAATTTTCTTGAAATTTGATGACCGTATGTTTTTTTAGGTGTAGAATGCAATGATGTGGTTTTTGAAGCCATGAGACTAAAACTTGGCTCAGTAAAAGCATGCCAACATGAAGAAAAAATATTTTTCAACTTTGATCGTTGCCATGGAAACATCACCCCCCCCAGACCTTTATGAAAAGTAGATCATTGCATTCTACAATGCTTTTTGTATCTCCTTGCCAATTTTGGCTGTGATCAGACTGATTTTGAAGGAGATTGACCTGCCCCAAAATTATAGGTATCTCACAGCGGGTACCCAAGTACACACCCCTCCATGCCAAGAAGTGCGCAATGACACTTGGCGAAAATATGTTCCAATGGTAGTTGAAACAATGTACTTTTGACCCATTATGAGTTTTTGTTCAATATCTGTACTTATCATGGAACACTCCTTAAAACAAATTTCACAAAATTGTGTCGTTTTTGCGGGTATCTACACAATATTTAACAATCACTTGCCGAAGATAAAGTCAAGGTGAACATTCGCTGACAATCACAGCCTGAGGTGAATAATTGTTTTAGTATAAATACACAGGTGATTACTTCAAAAAGAGAAAAGAAAAAGCATTGTACAACACGAAAAAAATTTATTTCATCATCAGTGTGCGAATGACTGGCAGCCATTTTGTTTGTTGAGGTGATTATCGGCTGATAATCCAAGATAGCAAACCGATCAAAGAATACATGCAAATGTTGTGGTTCAATTTTTTCCTTGGTTTAATATTATTTTCCTTTGTTTTTTGGTATGGTAATGCATGATAATGAGTTTGAAACAAAGGAAAATAAAATTTAAACCAGGGACACAATTGAACCACAACATATATATCAAATAAGAATAGTCCAGTTACCTTTGCCATGAGAGATCCAAATCTAACTTCTCCAAACTATATCAATACATTAGCTACCAGAGCAGATGGGGAGAATTGTGCAATACTGTAAAATTCCTCTATTAACCTAACCAGGTGTCTTATCTATTCAAGGTATCTTTGAGAAGGGGGGGGGGGGTATTAGAAGGGAGTGGCTAAATAATGGTGTTTGAGGTGGCTCATCGATTCAGCTAAATTCAACATCAGTTATTGGAATAAATTATGTGATATGCGAGCTTTAACCCTTTCACTTGCAAGAGTGACTTTACAGGTTTTCCTCTGTCTAACACCAGACGATTTTACTCATCAAATGGAGACCCTTTGGGAGTGATAGGGTTAATCAAATCTCTGATTCTAAACAGATCTCAGATAACAGTAACAATTAGAAATTTCATTCATTTGGTTGAAATACATTGCATGATATTTTTTTCTTCAGAGGAGGGGGTGGCTGAAAAAGAGAATGGTGGCTTAATAATTTTCTTCCTCTAGAGAGGGGTGGCTTATTACAAGGTGGTGCAGCTTGTTTGTGGCTTGATAACGGACTTATGGTAATCAACAGATCTGAGAATTTTTATTTGATGTAATATCAAATTTGCCATGCTAATTAAGAAAGCATATGCAACTCACTAATAGTAACTGCAATATGGATCTTGGGAGTAGAGGGTTAAATGGTACTCACCTGTGGCAGAGGACTGTGAGGCTTGGGCTGTAATTGTTTCAGTTGATGAGGGTGTGTCAACTGGCTCATCACTGCGTATAGACACTCTGACAGCAGCACCGTAGATATCCACAGCACCATACACAACTTCAGGAATGTTAACTGCTGCCTCACCTTGGTCTTCTCCATTTATAAAGAAATGAAGAGATCCACCACTTTTTCTAATTATTCCAACCTTGTCTCCTACCTGAAAAATGCAAAAGCATGTCATACTATGACATCCAATATGCTAATACTTCACAATAGCAATTACATGTAACATCACTCTCAAGGGTCAAATCTGACCAAAAGCATGTTTAATTATTATCTAGTACATATGAAGCAGAACAAAATTCATTACTCATGCTCATGTAAATCAAAATGCAAAAATATAATTGCAATTACATGTAACATCATCACTCTCAATGGTCAAATCTGACCAAAAGCATGTTTAATTATTGTCTAGTACGTATGAAGCAGAACAAAATTCATAACTCGTGCTCATGCAAAAATATAATTGCACTGGTAGTTGTCTGAATAGGTACATACCAAACATCTTATACTATTATAAAGACAATGCTTGCAATTTTCTTCCAGATATGCAATGTGATAACACAAGCTAAAAGCATGCACAAGTCACTGTCAAACCACATGGCTAGTTATCCCTTCTGGGACTGGTTGTTCGAAGGCCAATTAATGCTAAACGAGGGTTAAATTTTAACCCAGGTTTCTTTTCCTCTTGTTAAAACTTCCTCAATTTTTTCAGAGCATGCAATCATCAAATTGTATTAAAAAAGAATTATACTGAATGTGCTTTTTAAGCTCTCATATCTGCATTTCAATTTCGCACTAACCCTGGGTTACCTTAACCCCGCTTCAAACAACCCGGCCCAGAGCTACAAACTGGGTGGATTAAATGCAGTGGATGGGACATTGTTCTATGGCCAGGTTTACCCCAGCATTTTATAGCAGTATTCATTACCCAGATTCCTGGATCAAAAAAAGCTACATGTAAGTGCCTCAAAGTTGGATTAAACCCAAGAGTCTCAATGGTTTTTAAGTTTGATCGTTGTGATGTATGATGTTCTGAAAAGAGCTGTTGTTGATGTTAACTAAAATTCCTAAAACCTGAGCAGATGTAATTTTAAAAGGATACAAAATGGGAATATAATCAATCTTTGAGCTCTTCATCAGGAGTGAAACAAGTTGTCCAGAACATGAACCCCGTCTACTGAGACAGGCCATACCTTTAAGCTTTCAAGGCTGACTTGACTGTAGTCCTTCCGAACCTCTTTTCCATTTACAATGATTGATGTCCCACTAAGCATCCATGTCCCAGTTTGCATGCCCGTCATGGTTGGCGGTAAATTAATGCTCTCAGGGTTGTGTTTTGTAACACCAATCTCTATAGATCCAGCCCACAGTTCAGTCACACATTCCAGCTCAACCTACAAATAATACTTACACAATAAAAACATGAAACACAACAAAGTATCTCACAAAACATCTGTGTTTACCTCCTTGCTCCCCAGAATCTGGGTGGTTATTCACGGCAAGTTAGTGAATACCAAAACTCCACTTGAGGCCGGGAGGTTGGAATGCATGCAAAGCCTTAGGTTATTCTTTATAAAATGTCAAATCTTCCCTTTGTTTCACAAGCAAATACAGGACAATTTGAAATTAGAATCTAGCAGTTTGTCACAATTTGAAACATTTTTTAACTAAAATCTAAAATTTTGCCTGTAGTTGCTCACTTGATCTGACAAAATGTACTTCTGAAACACTGTACATAGGAAACCTGATTGATTGGTAGCAACTATCTGTTGTCATTAATTTTTTGCCCTTTCGTTTGAACAGAAATCTCTCAAGTGACGAAAAATATTATTCTGTAACCTAAAATCTGACTAGCCTCTTACACAGAAATTCTCTAAACTTTGTTTATGGGATAGGAATCCATGATGAAAAAAAAAGAATGTTTGCATAGGAAGCTTGAATCAGGTATGCACTATAATTATAATCTAGACGATTATACACACTGATCCAAAATTACAGATAAAAAATTAAATTTAAAATAAATGGTTTATCTCGGATAACTTACCTCAAATAACTTGTCGTTGATCAATGGAGCATTGGTTAGTGTAACAGCATTCTTGAATTCTTCAGTTGGTTTTTGTCGTTCTGCTGTTCTGTTATTATTAGACAGTTTAATCAAGGACCCACAGTGAGGATGGAAACACACAGATGAAGTGGATGAAATCCTTGTCAAGCCTGTAAGACACAATAAGTAAAAAAAGACCACCACTATATACACACATGTTACTACTTTAGATGGAAAGGCTAAGTTAGAGAAAAATGTCAGTTAACATTACACTGCAAAATGCTTCCGATTTCTGTACTAATCAGTACTATATCAATAATATAACGCTTCACATGAGATGGGCAGGACACCCGCCTATCGCAATAATTGCATGCGGCTAATTGCAAGTACTTACATGCAATACATTAAGAGGTGTTAAGCAGTATGTAATGTGATTCTTCAAAAACTAAAATAAAACTACTGTAGGCATATCTATCAACAGAGTTCAACAAGCAAATAATGTTTTCACCATAATTCCTTAAACACTAGAAACAATGGGAAAGCAGCAAAACTACCCAAAGTGAAACTGGATTTTGCGCGTTGTAGTTTTTATTTTTTAGGTGCCTCGCTTTTTAATTCATTGCCATTACATTTAAGAAACATCAATTCTAAAGTTTTATTTAGGAAAGCCATGGATGATTTTTACTTTTAACTTTTTATTGTAGCTTTTAACGGTTTTTAACTTAGTGCATGTTTTCTTTTTAACTATTTTTGTTTATTCTTATTTGCTAGATTTTTAACTTTTTTAGTTAGCAGGACCCACTGAAAACAGTACTTGGTACAAAAGGGCTATCCTGGATAAAAATTTGATTATTATTATTATTATTATTATTATTATTATTATTATTATTATTATTATTATTATTATTATTATCTCAGTTTGCCTAGCAAGGCACTGTTATTTGAGGACGAGTGGTGGGACAGTCTCCAGGTACTCTCTCGTTACAAGTATTTCATATACATTGAGTCATAAAAATTTAATCGTGAAAGTAATCATACATATGCAAAAGTTTCCAGAAAAGAGTCAGGTAGTATATACTCCGACGGCTTTATGAGCCTACTGCAAAAGTTTGAAAAGTGATTAGGTTGTATAAGGTGTAAAGCATTAATATGTGTTTTTTTTTTCAAGAAATAAATTACAATAACAAAACACATGGTATTTTCAGTTTTCTTTATGTCTGCAGTTTTTCACTAAAGCACTGCGTCAGAGTGACAAGGTCAACAGGGATAAATATTTAAAAACTTTAAAATAATTTTTAAAACTTTTGAAAATGTGAGAGAACTGGAGAGCCAACAGATTACTCTGGAGTTGTCTTGACAACTTCTTGGCTTTGA
Organism: Ricordea florida; assembly: GCA_949710005.1. Lineage (NCBI taxonomy): Eukaryota > Metazoa > Cnidaria > Anthozoa > Corallimorpharia > Ricordeidae > Ricordea > Ricordea florida. The sequence goes on along the minus strand of OX453272.1, from coordinate 7,655,584 downwards.
ACTACTATGCGATAACCTTAAAGACATAACAGCTATTAAGGCAACCTAAAGCTTACCATCAACGGTATGGAAATTCTTGGTAAGATTTCCGCACAGGTCCCTACTTCATTATGCATGCTGAAGCTGTCTTGTCTGGTGTAATGCACATGCAAATATTTTTGTGTTCGAAGAACGAAATAGGATAGTTACAGAATGCATAATGAAGTAGGAACCTGTGCGGAAAATCTTACCAAATTCTTTCCCCGCGTTATCAGCAAACAAATAAGACTTGTCAAAATGTACTTGGAGATAAAGTGTTCACGCTCAAAGGTCTATATAATCCATGACTATGGCTAGACTGCAGAATACCCGGCACACTTTATTTATTGGGAGATTGAAAAAGAAAGTCACCTACACAGTTAAATCACAGCATGATTAAGATTTAAACTTCATCCAATATCTTAGCATAAGGTTACCCAAAGAACAGGGCGGATCAAACAGACTGGGGGTAGCTAATGTATGGGCACCGACCGACCAATCCATACGAGACACACATGTAAAAGCCAAAAGGTTTATGATACGAACCGTTCCTTTGAGGAGCGTAGGGTTTGTAAATGGATATTTCTACACACTTTCCGTACACGTCCACAACAGCAAATACAGTTGAAGGAATACTTGTCGCTGCTGTTCCCATATCCTGTCCATTTACATAAAAATGAAGGCTTCCATCCGACTGTCTTTGAACGCCTATTCTTTCTCCCTCGTCCAACTCGTCGAGGTCTTGCCCATAATCCTCCAAAACAGATGAACCGTCCTTCAAGATTGACCTTCCAGACATAATCCACGAGCCATTTTTAAGGCCAGAAGAGCTCGAAGGAATTTCCATCACGTTAGGATCGCTTGTTGTCACGCCAATCGCCCACGAGCAAGACCAATTGCCGATTTTGCGGTCGAGCCGTACCTCGAAAATGTCCATATCCCTAAGAGCCTTCTTGCTAAATATGAGCCCATTATTAAACTCTGCGGCGGAACTTCTTCGTCGTGCGCTACGGTTCTCGTTGCTTAAAAATATTAGACTTCCATGGCGTCTGTGAAATTCCGCCATGTTTTCTTTCTTGTACCCATGGGGTTTACCACTGACCGCTACGGACTGTGTAAGCTCCGAGACAATTCATTTTTGTAAAACTCTTTTTTCATTCGCTGAGTTTTAGATTCGCTCGATTACACTAGCCAATGGGATACTGCGTTGGGAATTTTGAGTCAGTCTTCGTAAAATTTGGCTGGTCATTGGTGTAGAATTTATTATTATGTACCCAACTACCGTAATATGTCCATAAACACTGCTTAAATATGGGTAAGGATGACAAGTCTTGTTTATGAAAGGTTTACTATGACTGGGTAAATAGTAAGTCTACCTAGTTTGCATTCCGCAGTAAGTTATATATACATACATATTACACATGTGAATTAAAAGTAAACTAAGTTGAATATTGCATAAAAGATATCATGTATATCACGGTAAGCTATGTGTGAGTGTTTGTACCCTTTATCTAAGGCTCTGTACTTTTTATATTATAAGTAATGTCAGTATTGTAATAGTGTAGTAGTTTAACAGTATAGTATAAGGTATTGTATTGTAATGTTTAAAAATTGTGATGAATAAATAAATAAATTAAAAAAAAAAACTTATTAAAGTCCTTGAGAAAAAATTGTGTTACTTAGTAACCGACAGACGGCGGGGACATAATAGTAAGTCTTATACCAGGTACTTTCGGGAAATTTCGTACTTTCCTCCACTAGATATGGAGAAAAGACGTAATTATAAGGAGCTTTTGAGAAGAAATAGAGTTGCATTGGTACGGGACTTAGAACCGCAACAGCTGTTAAACTGCCTTTTTCAAGAGGGAGCGTTGCAAGAAACTGATTTGGACAATATCAAAACGCAGCCAACTCGGACTGCTAAGGCGGAAAAGTTCCTAGACATTCTTTCTCGTCGTGGGCCTAAAGCGTTCGACATCTTCTGCATCGCTCTACAGAAAAGTGACGGACAGAAGCATCTTTTGGACAGCTTACTAGGGAGTGGTTCAGCATCATCAGGTAAAGTGAACAACATTGAACGATCCAGTCAAATTTTAGACACTAATCTGTTTTAGTCAGGTTCGATGACAGCAAGCCAACAATTAATGCGCATGCAGCGAAAGTCGTTGTCATCTAGGAGACTTAACGACTTTCACTTTAGAGATAGGGCTTCGATTTAAATTCAGGAGACCCCTTAATGATCTAGGAGACATAATGTGATTAATATGAATTGTTGAAAATACACGATTAATTAGTTGACGGTTAATTGACACTTTGTGTTGCTTACACGAAGTGTTTAGCCACATGTCATGATCGGATTTATTTATTTATTTATTTATTTATTTATTTATTTATTTGTCCACGAGAGTCAAGTGCCTGTCACGGGGTCTAGTAAGCCACACAGGTAAGCATTGCACCAAAATATAACATGACCTGGCACGTGAATCAATCCTAAATTTTTAAGACAAGATTTTTATCTCTTAAAGGAAGTACATTCTTTTTTAAGCTCACAATGGAAATAAATATTCCTAAAGAATAACCTACCACCAAAAAAGAAGACATGGAGGCCTTAAGAGCAGCACAAAGCCGTTTTGCGTTGAGATTTCTTCGATTTCATGGATACTACCTACATATAGCCCTATTAAAAACCGAACCTCTGGCTTCAAACAGACTTTTATATGTAAATACAAGACCAGGGTAATTGTTAATGTTGTTTGCAAATGTTCATTTGCCTTTTGCTAACAGCTTAAGTGATCATTTGAACCAATGACTTCTCTTATTTTCATCGCAATTTACTGCCGGGTAATCGCTTTGAACAAACACGGAATGTCTTTTGCAAGAACGCAATAAAATAGAAAGTTTTATGCCTCCAATAGCAAATGTGTTGTTTATTGTTGTAAAGGTTTTGACTGGGAAAGGTTTATGTTGATTATTTTGCTTTTGGCAATTAATAGTATATATTTTTAAGCCTAAAACACTTGAAAACACAGGGTCATTCTCATGCGGTCACCCATCCAAGTACTAACCCCCCCTGACAGGGCTTAAGTTCGGTGATCAGCGGAGCACCAATGTTTTCCCTGTGGTATAGTATTCATAGGAAGAGGTTGGTTTTTACACAGCTTTCACACAGAAATCCATTGAGTTTTCCAAAGGCTCATCAGTCTGGTAACTTTTGCCACTTCCGTTATTTCACCCATGATTTCTTTTCCTGGTTGCATTGACTAATCATTGCAGGTTACTGTAAGTGGTCGATTTTTGTTAACTGATTGTGACCATGGGTAACCATGCCTAATAGGCCAGTGCATCCCATGGAATTGCCCCTGGGTGTCTTGTTTAGTTATTTATTTCAGCCAATGAGAGTCAAGTGCCTGTCATGTGGTCTAGTAAGCCACACATGTATGCATTGTGGACCTATTTTTTATTATGAAGTCTTTAGCATTCAACAAATGTCATTTAGTTTTATTATTACAAACTGGTCAATGGTACTGAATTTTTAACCTCCCAATGTCCATGTTAATCAGAGTTTCTTTTTATCAAACATATTGGCAAAGTTTCTAGATTGAGTAGAGTACTATAAAATTCTAGTTATAGGGCCTGTGCTTTTTATAGCAGTGGTGGAGGGGGGGGGGAGGGCTTATAAGCAGAATCGAAAAAAACTTTTTGACATGAGCCAAAGCGATGTTGATGGAAATACATTAGTTGACTCGGGCTGCGCCCTCGTCAACTATCATGCGATAGAAATCTCGAGCTCATAATCTAATTGCTTAATAGAAACATGAATTCTAACCAATCAGCGCGGATATTTTCTTTGGACCGTTTTCTAATATCTTATATTATGTTTGATTGTCCACCTGGTTGTAATGTGCACTTTTCTTTTAAAATTCTGTAAGTTAAAATTATACATCATTGCATGATTGCTTAGTTTTTAATTATTCTGCAACTTATATTTTAGGAAACCCATACACTACAGTTTTTAAAAAGAATAACCTTGCGGCAGAATCACAAGACAGCGGGCTGTTAGTTCAAGATAAAGCAGACACACATCCTCAGGTAAAGCCCTCGGAAGTCAAGACAACTTCACATCAAGAGTCCAGTGATGACAAGACATCGTATCTCATGAATAGCAGGCCCCATGGATGGTGTCTTATAGTAAATAATGTTGATTTTATCAATTTACGTAGAAGAGGAGGCTCTGATACAGATGCAGAAAAGCTCAAGGCGCTTTTCCAGTACCTTCAGTATGAGGTAGAGCTTCACCGGAATTTACAAGCAAAGCAACTTAGAGAAGTTCTATTTGCGTTTGCCAGACAAAATGACCATCAACAAGCAGACTCTGTAGTGGTTTGTCTCCTGAGTCATGGCTTAGAAGGCCAGATTTACGGTGTTGATGGTGTTCTTGTGTCCGTCTCCGAATTGCTTGCCATGTTTAATGGTCACCATGCAAAGAATCTGATAGGAAAGCCCAAGCTGTTCTTTATTCAGGCATGTAGAGGAAGTGATTTTGATCATGGCATTGAGATGACAGATGGTGATGTTGATTTTCAAGTGACTAAGACAACCGAAGAACTGTTGAATGAAGCTTTTCCTTCTGAGGTGCCAGAAAAAATTGTTGAACCAACAACATTACCTGCAGAAGCAGACATGTTGATTGCATATTCCACAGTGCCTGGTTATGTGTCATGGAGCAATTTGGAGAAAGGTTCTTGGCTTGTGCAAGCATTGTTTGATGTTTTTGGAACTTATGCATCAAGCGAAGATGTAGTCAGTATGTTGGTCAGAGTAAACAATAAGGTTGCGTTAGAGTTTGAATCCAACAGCAAGAAGAAGCAAATGCCAAGTTCTGTTGTAAGGCTTACTAGAAAGGTCTTCTTTCATCCTGCTTCTGAACAATTTAATCCATCACTGTCAGTCTTCAACTAGGGCATAATATCTCATGAATTAGCTCATTTCTTCAACTTCCCATGAAACCTCTATGAAGCCATCCATCCCCTACTCCCTTATGTAAGCCACCCCTCTCTAGAAGAAATTTATTTAGCCACCCTCCTCCCCTGAAGAAAAATATCATACACAATTCCCTAGAAAATCAAGTACTATGATTTATTCATATCTAAGCAATTCAGTTATATGAATACACTAAGTGAAAACCACCAAATGGTCAATGACTGTAAAGTGTTTCATTGTACTTGAACTCAGAAACGTGGCAGTTAGAGTCAACGTCAGTCATTGAGTTACCGGTAATGGTTGAGTAAAGTTACATCACATGTCCCTAGAATGCTGCATTTCACTAAATCAACAAGATTCATCCCTCTAATAAACCATCCCCAAAAAGCAGTTTGAATAATTAAGTCAGCTGGGTGTCATTATAGGAGATTTTTGATACTATTGAGCATCTTCATTAGATTGTGAAAGTTTATTTTGTTTGTCTGGACAGTATGTAAATATTAAAGTAATTAGTCCAATGTTTTTTTTTTTTGTTTGTTTTTTTAACATAACAGATCTGCTTTTATTGAATATTCATTATACCAATTAAGTTATTCGTGTGAAGCTAAAAAATGCTTGCCTTTTTGATGGGGTTTGCTGCTTGAAAACAGTTTGAAATGCTATAAGTTTTGCACCATGCACAGCATTTGCCTACCAACCCTTCATTTTTAATGTCATTAATTGAAGTTTGTTTCAAATAAGATGCTTGGCAGCATTAAATTTTTTTGTAGTACTGAAACATGAACTAAAAACTGTTATGAGTGAAAGATTGAAAGAGATGATGAAAAAGTGTTTGAGGAAATAAATGATGAACGAATGTATGAATGATTAAGAACCTTTATATTAGGTAAATACATATTTTTGGTAAAAATGATATTCAAACTGTGAACTTTGTAAACCCAATCAATAAAATTGTTAAAACCTTCAGCATTGTTTTGTAGTATATTTGTACAGTTTTTCCATCTCTCAATTAAGTGAAGACCAAAAGTTGTGTGAATATGTCTACTTTCCAGCTCCCATGTCTGGGAAATTCCACTTTTCAAAGTAGTTCTCTTCATTCACTTAAGACTTATCACAATTAAGACTTTATCATAATTTCTGTAGCTACAGCATTAACACTTGAAATGATATTAAGTCAATGTTATTTATTATTTTGCATTCTGTCAAATGCAACAAAAAGTATGTCAGGAACTGAAACAAGTACAGAAACATATATGTCTATACAGTGGTACAAAAAAAATCTGGATTGAGGTTAAATTGGCACTGCAAATCACCATGACCACAGATTCTCAAAGAGAATTTACAACAGTAACTTAAACCCAATTTTGTGCAAACCAGCTGGGATGTACAAGAAAAATTGATAACCGGGAAGCAAACAGTGTTGACAAGACTCTGACATTTAAGATGCCTTTCAATGGATTTAGAATTTGAGAATTATGACTTGCTACGTGACTACTTAAAGCTTTGCTACCAATCTAACATACTTGAAGCCCACAGTAGATATCTACTTATTTTACCATAGCAATACTCTGTGCCAGTTTTCAGGATGATCATAATTGTTAAATATTTACACTTACGTACTTGGGAGTGACCCCTCCTGATCATGACTCTATTCCCTCAATGAAAAAATATAGTTTATGACCATAGAGATTATTCTTACATACCAGAGAGTAAAGCTTAAAGACAGTTAAGTGTTTTGAAGAAGTCAACCCCATGAAGTTATCCATGAAATAGAAGTAAAGCAGTGGAATCTGAATAGTGAAGGATCTATATACAAAAACATAATTTTTATGCTTTGATTGCTTAGCTGTTTTAAAACAACTCCAGCTTTCAGATTGCTGACGGGTACCCAGAAGCTTGTAGTGATGTGATTTTGAATTGTTCTTTATGTGGTTTATGGCATTGTGACTTTATAAGGTCAAGAAATTGCCAGTTTTGAAGGAATTTCAGCTTGCTAATGTAATTCTCTGTGAATATTACTGAATAATATTTTCCCTGTCTTAAGATTTGCCGGCAGCAAATTTCTGAAAAAGCAGCTCGAGATAATGTCATTAATTTGTGTTGCAACTGACAAATTTAATCCAAAACACTCCCTTACACTGGTTTAGCCTGAGAATGTTCCCTGGATCTGTGACTGTCACTGGACACTACCATGCCATATACTACTACAGAAGAACTCTCATGTCTACTGCAATCCAGTGGCAGGCAAGCAGAATCTGTATTGTCGTTACTAGCACTGTCTGGTTCATTGAATTCACTATTATCACCCTCAATACTAGACACATTGCTATATCTAACTACTTCATCATATGACGGTGGTGGCCTGCCATCTTGTGCCACGGCTTCACTGTAGCTTGGTGGTTCAGTGATAGCTGTTTGTGGTTGCATTTCAATGCAACCAGGAGAGGGCGACCATGTGCAAGGTCCACCCACTTCTGACCTACTTGACAAGACTTTCTTCCATGCTCGCCAAAGCCAAATGCCGATAATAAGCACCCCACCAACAACGCTGACAGGCCAAAATCTGTACCAAGAGATAAATCCCCCTCCATCAGAGTCTGAACAGTCTCTCTCATCAGAACCATCTTTGCAGTCCTCTTTGCCATCACATGTTAAATGGTTTTCTATGCATTGCCTGTTTACGCAGGTGAATTTCTGCGATCCACAGACACCCCCGACCAAAGAAGCATAACGCAGGGAGAACCAACCCGTTTTGTATGCACCAAATGTCACTGCTTTCACTAACAACTGGTTTGTTCTTGAAATAATTTGATTTGGTAACACATCACCACAATACCGTCCAATCTTCTGGGAAGAAACACTAAACCCATCATAAACCTCCACAAAGCCATTCACACAATTTCCTGAGTTTATACCAAAGTCTAACGTGTCGAAATATAAGTATACGTGCACATCAGAAGCGACCTGAATTTTCCACGTGCATTCCTGATTGGGTGGGAAATCGAAGGGATAATTAAGCGAGTAAACAAACCCAAAGGGGTCTCTAAGGGTTCCACCGCATGTACCTTCCCCGACAGAAATTGTGCGGTAATTTGCGACAAAACCCGTTGCCGCTCCGGAATCATCGCTGTGAAATCGAAACCACAAATAGTTCCCTCTTGTTGAGTATATAAATGGCAGCTTTTCATTTCCGCAATAGCGACGACTTGGAGTCTGCCTTTGCAAGCTCAAAAGCTCGACATATCGAGTTTCCTTCACCTCCAAAAAATCGTACAAGCATAAAGGCATTCGGCCTTGCACATTGAATATTTCAAAATTCACCTTAATCCTCCCTTTAGGCACTTCTATTGTGTAAGTGCAATCTTGGTTGTTTTTGTAAGGAAAAGGATAACCGGGTGACCGAAAGTTCCCTGAAAGATCCGTGTAATGGCGGCCGCATGTCGCTGCATATGAGAGTCCAAAACGATTCCTACGGTAAGTTCGAAAATTCGAACCAAATTGAAGCCAAATCATATTTTTAGTCGAGAACACATATTTTGGTTCACTCTTCGCGCAAAATCTTCCGATTAAAGTAGAATTATGCGACGGCCCGTCGCGAACTTCAACGAAATCGTGTATACATGAACAACATGTTGTTTTCATAACAAAATCGGTGAAAGTAATTTTAATGCGGTATGTCTCGGGCACTGTTATTTTCCATTCACATAACATCAGCTCGCCGACTTTTCCACTGCTGACGGGAAAACGTAGCTCTCCGGATGTTCCTTCAAGGTGTCCACCACAAGATGAAGAACAAATCCTCACCACAGCGATTAAGAGCTCCAAAATCCAATACAATATCACGGCCATATAACTGATCGCCTCCGTTTGACCCACCGCTGGTGAAAATTGAGGTCACTTATAAAGTATGTCGAAGCAATCGGTCGAAGCAATTTATCCTCAAGAGCCAAAATTGAAATTTGTCAGTTGCCAGTCATCAGAAACACTAATATCACAGTACTTGACACAAGAACGAAGTCCTTGAAGTGAGAGGGTTTTTGAGCATTGCCGTCACTGATATGCTTGAGTGGGATCACCCTCAACAAACACACCAGTCTCATAAACCACTTTGTGATGACAGCTTGGCAAGCTCAGCGAATGCCTAATTTTGTTTAGCAATTAGGAACAGGCCCTCGTGCCTTGCATCGCATGGAATTAATCTATCTTTCGATCAGATGGAAGCGACATAAATCAAACACACTCCAGTGGTCAACCGCCAGCCAATCACAGACCTTCGCGACATGCTGTTCTACCGACAACGATTAATGTTGTTCAATTGAAACAACAGAGATATTTTAGAGTACTAGACCACTCACTTTTATTCCCCTGAAAGACAAAGAAGCATCGACCCCCCAAAAATGAACTGTAAAAATGTAAATGTTAGCACATGGATAAAACCTCGAGAAACTCGTCGACAGTAAGTTGCGTACGAAGTTTTAACAAAAAAAGCAGTTGAGATTTTCGTAAAAGAAAAATGATCTCTTTTTTGCAAATGAATCCTAATGAATGATTCAAAACCGATGCTGCCAGCTGATAAATTTGGAATCTATTATTTATTTAATTATCTTTTTTACTTCATTCATTTACCCATTTGTTTGCTAAAAGTTGAGGAAGAGCTCGCTGTACAAAATGCATGACCCTTAGTTTCTTAGTTTATTTCAATTCTGAATAGCTTTGGGGCTAATACTAGAAGGCAATATAATTTTCTAGACATATGCATTCTTAAGATAGTATAAATAATATAAGAAAAATTACAGGCGTTTGAGGCGCGGGAAATTGATGTCAGACAATGCTATTGTTGCCATTGCTCCAACATATCCTGCCTAAGGTTATTCCACACTCTGATGGCCGCAACGGAATGTTTCAGGATAAATTGAGCCGGGGTTTAAAACCCAGTCTGAGCTGAGCTTATTCAGATATAACTGAAATGATTCAGCATGTTAATGAGACAACACAAAATGAAACATTTACTCAAGAAAGTCTCTTCTCGCCATTTTCGTCGCTTGCATTCCCCAGCTCACGCCGCTCATAAGGTGCAAAACCCTGAGAGAACCTAATCATGCTAGGAACCTATCACCAGTGATGAGTCCTGAACATGACCTAGACGATCGTTTAGCGAAGACTAAAAACAATGTCATTTTAGGGGTTAAAATCTTTGATTTTTCAGTTTCACTCAGGGTGTGACATACTTGTCCAATTTGGAGGTATATCTATGAGAAAATGCAATCCTCTGTTGATATAGTAATTTCCAGATGAGGAATGCATCGAGCCGAAGCTGAATGGCAGAAAGGCATAATGGTAAAAGTCATCACGCAAGTAGGCATAACGCGAAAATGCATAACGCAAATAGGCATAACGCAAATATACATAACGCAAAAAGGCATAACGCGAAAAGGCATAACGCAAATAGGCATAACGCAAATAGGCATAAGTATAACGTAAATATACATAATGCAAATAGACATAACGCTAAAAGGCATGACGCAAATAGGCATAACGCAAATATACATAACGCAAACAGACATAACGCAAAAAGGCACCACGCGAAAAGGCACAACTCAAATAGACATAATTGTTCAAGTCGAAAGGCAATATAATCAATTTCGAAATCATTTTCCTCCTGGCGTAATACTTCAGTAAGAATTCTCGACAAATATTGAGTCAAGACATTCTGAGTGGAAGAAGAAGGCATCGCGCGTTCAAACACCATCTTTTCAAAAACGATACGAAGGCCCTTGGTTCGATTTAAATGTTATTCCCAAGTGTCGCTGAAAGTGATGACATCATCGGTGTAGGCTTCACATCCGTCGAGGTTTGCAATGACCTTGTTGATCAGGCACTGGAAAGAGGACGGCAAATTCTTCATTTCAAACAGCATAACTTTGTGCTGGTATAATCCGTCTGGAGTTACAAAGGCTGAAATTTCCTTTGCGCGTTCCCTTAAATGGAACCTGCCAGAAACCTTTGAGCAGGTCAAACTTTGTAACAATGATTTTGCCCTCAGTCCCAGTCTGTCAATGCAATCATCCATTCTCGGGATTGGAAAGATATCAGTTTTGGTGACACTGTTCACCTTTCGGTAGTCCGTACACATACGGTAAGTTCCATCTGGCTTTGAGACACTGAGTATACATGGTGAACTCCAGCTACTGGTACTTGGTTCAATACAGTCATTCTCCAAAAAGTACTTTATCTCATTCTTGAGGTACTGTTTTTCTGAGGACTAAGTCTGTATGGATGTTGCTTCACTGGAGAAGCATCACCGACATCAACATCATGATAAAGTTGATCAGTTCTTGATGGCACATCAGGAAAAAGATGCTTATATTAAAGAGCAGGTTCTCCAGGTCTTTTCTTTGAGCTTCTAGTAAGGGAGACAGCTTGGAATCCAGGTCACGCGGCACATCAGAGTTCGAGAGTCTTGCTGTGTCAGTGGGACTATCCGTACCTAACTCACAACTAAATTCTTCCTTAGGTTCTGAAATACCTATATTAACATTTGTAGGCTGTGCCTCTTCAGAAAAAACTACCTCGTTCAATATACGGCTTTAACATATTAATGTGACACAGCTGCGTTTCCTTACGCCTATCTGGAGTAGTTACTACATAATTAAGATCACTTAACTTCTTCTTAATAACATATATTAGGGCCCAATGTATTGCCTGGTACTGGCAAAAACACAAGGACCTTCTCTCCTGGCTTGAAACTTCGTTTTACAGCATCTAAATCGTACCTTTCCTTAACTGATTTCTGAGATGAACTAAGATTGGCCCTTGCTAATTCACAAGCTCTAGATAGCTTAGTACGGTAATCTAATACATACTGCAAAAGATTAATACGAGGGTCATTGGAACTAGATAATAGCCTCTCTTTAAGTAATTTCAGAGGTCCTCTCACAGTGAGACCGAACACAAGCTCGAAAGGGCTTAATCCGAGAGATTCGCGCACAGACTCGCGTGCAGAGAACAACAAAAGATGGATACCATCGTCTCAGTCCTTCTCCGTCTCGAAACAGTACATTCTTATCATGTTCTTCAGAGTTTGATGCCATCTTTCAAGAGCGCCTTGACTTTGTGGATGGTAGGCAGAGGACTTGTACTGAGTGATTCCAAGCTCCTGCATGACTTGTTGGAAGATACCAGACAAAAATTCGAGCCCTGGTCTGACTGTATAGAACTCGGAAGACCCACAAACGAAAAGAACTTAGTTAACGCTTTGACGATGGTCTTGGTTTTGATATTTCTCAGTGGTACAGCTTCAGGGAATCTGGTCGATGCACACATGATGGTAAGCAAATACTGATTCCCGGACCTTGTTTTTGGTAATGGGCCAACGTAATCGATGATTGTTCGTAAGCTGCTGATATTGATTGAAGAGGCGCTTTCAGAATGGTCTGTTTTGGTTTTCCGACCATTTGACAGGTGTGGCAAGACTTACAAAACGCTGCTACATCTTTCCTCAAATTTGGCCAGTAAAAGTGATTGAGGATCCTCTGGTACGTTTTGTTGATTCCCATGTGTCCAGCTGGGGGTTCTCGTGTGCTGTTTGTAGAATCTCTCTCCTATAGCTCTTCGGGACCACAATTTGATACTTCATTGCCCAATCATCCTCAGCTTTCAAATCAGTATCTCGTTCTCTTCAAAGTAACACAAAGGTTCTTGTGAAATTTCAGTTTCGTCAACCACTCTATCACATAAGCTTGAAATATCTGAGTCTTTCCGCTGTTCTGCAACAAACTGGGGGTAGACATCTTATCTCCATCCTCTGACATGCAAACTGTTTCCAACATCAACTTCAAGAGTTTCCAAGGGCTCTCCATTGAATTCTTTTCCAATAATTGTATCCGCTAGCTCGAGCTCTTCCTCCTTTCCCTGAGTTTTCTCATTTCTCTTGTCACGACACACGCTGAATAAGGGACGGACCATTAGAAAAGTGATGGGGGGGGGGGGGTGGGGAAAAACCAAAATTATGCAAGGGAAAATGCCAAGAAAAAAACTTCACGCAAAGAAGAAGGTAAAAAAAAATTCATGCAGAAGGAAGGTCCAATTGTGACTTTTTCACAAGTAGTAAAAAAAAAATTCGTTCTGAGAGGTTCACCTCAAAAAAAAATTCCTGCACAAGCAGTGAGCGAAAAAAAAAATTCGTGCAAGCTGAAAATTCCTCACCCCCCTCCCCCCCATCACTTTTCTAATGGTCCGTTCCTAAAGGCTTGGAAATACTTGCTCTACTGGACCTTGACATGGTTCCAAACAAGGCTTTTCTGTAACAACAGGATTCACAACAAAAGGTGAAAGGTGCATCCGCAAAGAAAAGTCTGCGGATGCAAATGTATCCGGATACGTGTGGACGGGGCCTGCATGAGTGACGTTAGGCACCCTAAGCTTGGGGAACCTGTGTCAAGGTTGTTAGAGCCCAGTAGCTTTCTTAGCAATCTCGTCCCCAGAGTCCGCTCGTCTTTGGTCGTTACGCGGACCTCTGGCCAGAAGGGATTTGAAGTCCGCAAATCGCGGACTTCCGGTCAAACTGCGCAAAATCGAAATTACTAAACAAAGATGGCGGAGATAAGCGTTGAGATTAGCGTTCCTGGGGCATTAATTTTATAGATAGAATCAGGTATGGATTAGGAGAAGCATCCAGCTTAAAGCGAAGCAAGAAGAGATTTGTAATGTGATCGTTGTTAGAGCAATAAGATTTTGTGGTCGTTCTCCCGACGGGTTTATTACTGGCAATCGGTAATTAAGGTACTTCCTTCCACCCGCCAGTTGTGGATTATATGGATTCCGGCCATAGACAAACACAGAAAAAGGCTATCGACAAACATCTCCATGCTTGGATTGATTATATATAAGGTAGTAATGTTGGAAGTCCGTTAACGACAGACGTTTCTTTCATGAATTCAGAGTACCTGAAAACTATTAAATTCATTATACCTTTAAAATATACGTATCATTCTGACAAGGTATTTTAATACCTTGTCAAAAAGTTAAATATTGTTGCCCACAAATAAAATAAAATATACTGGCGAACTAAACTGAGCAAAACGACTTAGAAGGAAAAACCGGGTAGGAACGACTTAGATTAGAATTAGAATTAGAACGATTAGAGATGTCTGGAAAGTAGTTCTATTAGTCTAAAAACGGGATCGGAAGACGAGCAACAGATAGCAGGAGAATGTATGAAGATATTTTTCGTAATAAAACCATAGCCTTTTCATTTTCAGGAAATTCCCAACACAGAGAGTTGCAGTTGTGATAGCAATCATTTATAACTATGTGATCTGATATCATTGCAACAGTGAAAATATTGTAAATTTTCTTGATCTAGCAATTACGTTTAGCATTTTCAACAGAATATATACCCAGTGTCACAAAGTACTGGTTCTGCAATATTATCAGTCATCAATGCCATCATTTAAAATAAAAGCACATGTTATTACTGACTATACTATATATGTATTCTCTGATTGAAAGGTTTCAGTAATAGTGCGCTGGGAGAGACAAGTTTCATTGCCTTTTCACAATGGCTCAGTTTTACCTTACAGTTCAATGACCCAGTGATAAAATTGCTATCTAGGACTCCTGCTCTTTTCCCACAAATGAAAAGTTAATTTAAGCCCTAATTTGCAAAATTAGACATAACATATTAACTTTGTTACTTACTGCTGTTTACTTCATTTTTATGATGTCAAATACCAATATTTGGTAAAAACCACAACATACAGTTGACCTTTTACACTGGAAAAACTATAAAGAAGAAAGTAAAGTTTGTAATGCCAAAATTTTTATGATCTCTCATATATTCATTGCAAGTGTGCTATATGCAGAAGCAAGTGTTTCAAGTTTCTTAAATGCCATATGCTTTCAATCATGATTTTCCACACTAACTTTATGGACAATTATTATTATTATTATTATTATTATTATTATTATTATTACTGGTATTGATGTTTTTATTATCATTTTGCAAAAATAATTGTTATTCTTATTGTTATATTTTTTATGTTTAACATAATATATATTGTTATGGGGTGGGATGTACATGTACCGGTATGTCCTGATCTGGGTAAAGGTATTGTTTCTCTACTGCTACAAGCAATACAAAAATCTTAATAGGCTTTCCATCAGAGGTGGTAATAATTAAAACAGCTCTAAACAATACCATTTCTTCTTTAAGGCTTAGAATCTAGTGCAATCATTTGTCCATAAAGTTAGTGTGGAAAATCATGATTGAAAGCATAGGGCATTTAGGAAACTTGAAACACTTCTTATATATTCATTGCAAGGCTGCTGTATGTAATAAGTCTTTGAAGTTTCCTAAATGATTTCAATCATGATTTTCAACACTAACTGTATGGACAAATGACTGCACTAGCATGATTGCCACAGGTCAGGAAATGGTAAGGGAAAAAATTTTTCAAGGTCAGGGAAAAGTCAGGGAATTTCAAATCAAGTCAGGGAAAGTTTAAGTATTTGAGAGAAGTCAGGGAAAAGTGAAATTTAAGAGTACTGATTTAATTCTTGCCAATTCAGTGAAGGTTTGGTGTAATCAAGAATGTGACATGAAATGTGTTGGATTGGTAGAATTACATGACTGATTAAAAGCTAATTTTGGGTTTCCAAGAAAATCAATCCTTTTTCCACGACTTTGTTATCTTACGAAACTAAAATCCATGTACACTGCATGTGACTTTCTGAAAGCATATTAAATAAATGAGTGGAGAGGTTGCTGTGAGGAGAGGTTGGAGGCCAGTACCAGGACTAATTTGTGACTTTTCTAATTTAGTTGGTAAGGGCAATTTTACATTTTTTCAGGGAAAGTCAGGGAATTTCAAGACGCTGTGGCTGTGGCAACCATGACTAGATTCTAAGCCTAAAAGAAGAAATGGTATTGTTCAGAGCTGAGTAATTTTTACCACCTCTGATACAAACCCTATTCAGAAGAAAACTGTATTGCTTGTAGTTGCAGAGGAACCTTTTCCCAGATTAGGACATACACCCCCACCTCATAACAGTATATTATGTTAAACATAAAAAAATAACAATAATAATAATATCAATACCAGTAATTATAATAACAATAATAATAATAATTTCAACCAACTTTATTAAAAATATAATATATATACAAATTTTGTTTTCCTTAAGTTCTTCCCATGAAATAATGTCAGTAAAAATTTCAATAGCCTACCTATGTACACGAGTTAAAATATTACAAAACTAAGGTGAACTATAATAATAATAATAATACAATAATAATACAATAATTAGGGAGTTTAAGTCACGTGATTTTCTCATGCGAATCTAGCCAAAACATTACCACTTCCAAACTTTCCATTTATTCTCGTTAATATATTGAGTTCTTCTACAATTAAAATTCACCCACCTTTAGAACATACCTTTGAGAATAAAACCTTTAAATTTCATCGTGATTGGTGGATTATTTCTATTGCTAATAATCCGACTAAACCGTCACTCGGCGTCAGGGATCGAAAGTGAAACGTGGCCACCATGCTTGCGTAAACCTGACCTGACCCGGGGAAGGCAAAATTCGATTCCGCAGTGCTCATTGGCTACAAAACAATCGCTATTGTATGAAACAATAGGGCTAAAGGATCAGGGGACTCCTAGGCAGTGGTTTCTTTGGTCAAACGTCCGCAGTGCCCGAAATATCGTTGATTATCTAAATTAGAAGCTATTTTCGAAGAGATTTGTTATCGTTATTCGGTTTAAACTACACCTGAAGTGTTTTATAGCTCTTAAGGTTTTTGTTAAGCGAAACATCAGTCGAGTTTGACGTGTTTTCATGCGCCGGAGAGCGATTTATAATATGTGAGTTCTAACGCGCACCGAGAAGTCATGGGCCATCAACTACAACAAGCCTTTCGGATTCGAACAAAACGGAGGGTAAGCAGATATTTCTTTGCTTTATTGAGCGTTTTTAGACAATTGATTTTATGCTTCACCTTACGTGCAACCTATTAGAAAATAAAATAAAATGTGCTGTTTATGGCTTTAAGAATTTTCCTGCTGAACCTGACGCAGAAGCTTGGTGATTGTTCTTATTGTATTCAGTAAATTGTGTAAATTAGTAAAACATGTTCATGTCCCACTTGAATTCGCTACTACTATTGGAATATTGAATGTATGATAAAGGTATCCTATTGTGTAATATTCTAACATTAGTGTTGTTTTGCTTGTATATTATTATTTCACCAAAGAGAAAATCTATGGCCTTTAGCTATTGACATATTGAGTATTGTTTTGGACTGAGCTTTACTTTGTGCTCAAATTTTGAATTGTTACAGATTATAAGAAGATTTAATAATGTTTTTAATTCCATTGCCAGATAATGTTTTGTTGAACAAAAGCAGTTTTGGGGGACCTTACTCTCTGAGAAATGGTTTGCATGTGGCAGCAGAATGGTTCAATGCAACTGTCTTGCACCTTGCTGAAGGTGTTACTGCTGAAGCAGATCCTGAGGACATTATAAAATACGACATTGATGAAGATGATGATGAATCGACAATGGCATTACTTGAAGATTTAGACAAGGGGATTTGATTTTACTAAACTAATATTTACTTGAACATATTTTTTAGAATTGTGTAGTTCCATAAATATCCATACCTCCACCACAGAAGGGTTTTTTAACTTGGAGCAGCCCCATTTAGCTTGTTACCACAGAAACAGCCACCTTTAATTTTATTGTTTCTGGTCTGTGTTGTTTATACTGAATATCATAAGATTCCATTTACTTGATATGCTGACATATGATACCAAAGTAGGTGGTTGCCATGGAAACAGAACCCTTAATCCCACAACCCTTGATCTCGGATAGGCTAGAAAATGCCAGGTTGTTTGTTTTTATTGAATACTTATTGTCTTTTGATCAAAATTAGGCCTATTTCTTAGTATTTTCTGTATTAATTAATAATTTGACGTCATCAGGGTTGTCATGGCAACTTGATTGACGCATAGGATGATAGCTCTGTGAAAGTTGTACATGATGGCCAAGTTTCATGGCCATAGCTTGCTTCATTCCAAAGTTATGGCTGAAAGTGTAATTCATAGTGTTAATTATGGTGCCACTGGAAATTCATCAGATCCATACTTGCTCTTGTATTTAAATGTCCATAAAAATTGCTAATTAAATATTATTTAAAAATTCATAACTCTGCTTCTAAAAGGCCGATTTCCATCATTCAAAAAGCAAAATGTTCAGAAAAATTGGGAGAATGTTTTAGCAGTGATTTCAAGGGTGATGAAAATTAAGGAAAAATGGGCTAAAACTCCCTACAATAATAATAATCATAAATACAAGAAATGAGAAAATACAAAAAGTTATAATGATATAATAATAAGTAAATACATAAATTGGGGTTTTATCCCTCAGGAAAAACAACAACGAGTTCTTTAAAAACCAGCTTCGCGAGGTTTTACGGGAGTCGTATTTCTAGTATATAATATATATTATTATGTGACATTGCTTTTAAAAATTTCGGCAAATACCACTGGGTTTCACAAACCAGATTCCAAAAGAATTCCATCTTGTTTTGATGGTGTTGACTGTTTTCGTTTCTTGCCGTTGCCTTTTGCCAAGGGTGAAAGAAGAATTACTGGACGTGGTCGAGTTTTGAAAGCTTTGTCCATGTGCGTCTGAAACAGCGATCTGCTGGGCCCTTTTCGTGGTTCGCCTTCGCAAGTTTTCTTCTTTTTTAGCTCACGTCGCGTTTGCGGGCATTTAAAGGATGGACTTTTTGTCGTTTTCTTTCCTCTTTTCAAGCGTCGAAATGACTCTTGCTGTTGCCTAGACAACTCTATCGAACTCTATTTTCCTAAGAAACTCCTGGAACTTTATTGTAGCAGGACCTGGACATATGTTGCGGGAAAACCATCGTTAATGGCAACTTCTAATCGAAAAAATCTTTCCAGGGCGGAAATAATTTTTTCTTTTGATACCTTTTCACCAAATAGATGTAGCGGGTGATTCTTAAATATTATGTTTTCGTTGCAGGTTCGACAAACTCGCGTAACTGCTTTTGTTGGCGTTATCGGGAGTTCTACCATGTTTTTGCTTGTGCTGCGAGTGATCTAAACTTCCGGTTGTTGTGCTTTTGTCTTTCAACAGCCAATGAAAATTCGTGTTCAAATCAATCTGGCCAGGGGACCCGATTACTCGCGCATGACAAAAGGGACCCCTGGGGACGAGGTTGCTTTCTTAGGGAAATGAAAAATGGCGGATGTGGAGGCACAAAATATTACTACTGAACTACGTAAACTGCGAAAAAAACTGCGGCAGATTGAGAAGTTAGAGGAACTTGAACGAGATTTAACAGAGGAAGAAATTCAAAAGGCAAGGGTCTACTGTACCGTTTTCTTTCACCGTTCTTTGTTTGACTTATATGTCGAATGTAAACAGAGGGACCGCAGTCAGTGGTCGCCACGTCTACTGCCTATGTATGCGCGACCGAACTTTATAATCTTCTTTCTACTACACTTCATTTGTTCTCCATAAGTCTTCAGGCAAATCTACAATAACTATGATAATTTCGAGTTTTGATCTTCCTGGAGGGACAATTTTGTTTAGATAGTAGGTAGTATTAATTCAACGTGGTATCGAATTATGCAGTTGAAACGCGTAACCTCGCCACCTGTAAACGAGGTGAACCAAGGTGGCCCTGTATTCTGTAGTTGCTCCCTAGATATTTGTGGGTAACTACGCGGGATGACGTAGTCAGCCAGTGTATAAAATTCGGTAGCGCATTCCTTTCGTCGTCTTGGGAGTCAAAAATTGCCCTGTTTTATTAACTTTCCCGTATCCCGAGCCCGTCCCGAAAAAATTGTGTGATTTTTATTGGCTGTAACTCCGAATCACGTTCAAGTCAGGTTGGATTGCACCATGGATATCCATGATCGCACAATCAGCAAAAAAACATACTTCGTCAGCAATTTTAAACCAACACGTCCCGCGTAAACGCCTTCAGGCGTCTTCTTCTCTCTCAATGTTTCAGTGGTATAGTTAATAAGGGTTCATTTTAAATAGTCGATCTTCACATCCAAGCGTAAAAAACTTTAAAATACCCCATACCTCATAATTGATCAAGTATTCTGAAATTTAGCCAAAAGGAGCAAATGAGGGAGTTGTTTTTACAGCACGAAAGCCACATGGAAAAGGCTATAAAGTCCTGCAATGTTACTCCCAAAACAGACTGTTTTACAGTTATGAGTCCATGACCATTGGGTTGAAGTAAGCCTGGAAGAGACTTTGTTTTCTTTTGAACTGGGCTGCATTTCACATGCAAATAGTTTTATTTGCCCAAGAAATGCAGGAAAGTTTGTAACAACACTATGTCACTTGCAGACTCCCAACTTCTACACAAACTAAGCACCTGACTGTCAAGTGGCCTGTTACGAAGAGAAATTTTAATTCCCTCTCTTAAAAACTGTCATGGATTTAATACTCTACAAGAAACATTTTGGTAATGAAATTTTATTTCAGATATTGTAAGTACAAATTTTGAGCCTCTTGAGTTTTACCAATGGGATATTTCCCTTTATATTATAGATACTGATAAAATACCAGGATTTTTCGTTTTACAAAACAATCATACCTTCATCGCACGCAGTGAAGATACTATTTTTGTCTTTCACGTGTGAGGATATTTGTGTCATCATGGTTACTAACATGATAAGCCAACTACAAGAGAACTTCCCACTCAGGCACACTGCCGGTTCTTTTGAAATGTCATTCACAAAGTGGCTTGGAGGTGCAAGGATGGTACAGTTACCAGTGACTTTCTCGATGAGCTTTTAAATTTTCCCATCGAAGTTGTGTTTTATGTGAAAATTTCATCAGTATCTATAAGGTAAACAGAACATATTACATGGCCATGCGGGGATACAAATTTTTTTCTGCTCGTGCTGAAAGTATCTCCCACTCGTTTGCTTCGCTCACTTGTGAGAGATATGTTCAGCACTCAAAGATAAAATTTGTATCCATGTGTGGCCATGTATTTTCCTCTATTTCAGGGATGATGTGTAATGTACTAGCTCATTGTTTTGCTAGATCTCAAAAAAGGATGAAATTCGAGTAAAAGTGTTGCAGATGGTAGCAAAAGAGGAAACAATCAGACTTGAGTTGCAAATGATGGACAACACAGAAGAACAAATTCAGAGCCAACAGGAAAGTGAAGCAAGAAATAACAGTTCAGAGTCTTTTGACGAGAACAGTCAGATTAGAGAAAACATTGGTAATGTCAGCACACAGGGGAACAGGGACAGTGAAAATGAGCAAGTGACATTTGAAACTGATGATCAATCTCAATCATCAAGAGGTTTACATGAAGAATGTCTGTCAGAAAACCAGACAACAGTGAACACAGCAAATACAAACTCAGAACAACAAGCAGGGACTTCAACATCAAGAGCTTTGGGGAGTGAGAGCAACAGGGAAGAAAATACTGAAATGACCACCAGAGTTCAATCCTCATTATCTCAGAATATCCAGATGTGGAAAAATATCAAGTTTTATGTCACACAGTTCAAAGGGCACAATGACTTGATTTGTGATGTTGATTGTAAAGGTTCCATTCTTGTGTCTGGCAGGTAAGCTGATTTTTATTTGCCACATTTCTGAATGAAAAACTTTACATCTAAGCATTCTTTCCGAGACCTGAACAGTATTTTTTAAGAATAGGTTGGTTTCAAAAAAAAATACTGGTAGATGAAAGAATTTTTTTAAAAAATGTTGAATTGATGATGAACAGGAACAAAGTTAAGTTTCTTTCATTTATAGTCAAAAATAAAGAATACATTTTCTCTATATAAGTTGCATTTATGTAATTATTAGATAGAGAATCCAAGTTTTTTTGAGTTAAGAGGCAGTCTTGGGTAGAGAATAGGGAGCTTAAACACACACGTTTTTGAGGTGCGGATGGCAACCGGAACAGAACATTACGCGTGCCTGGACAGTGGTGTCAACCAGATTTTTATAGTGATCATCTCTAATGGAGAAAAGATACTAATCAATGTAAATGCGGTTGTGTGAAGACAAGTTAAAAGGGAAAACAGTTCATTTTTGGTTGCTGTCTGCGTCTCAAAAACATGTGTGCTTAAGCTCCCTGTTATCTCCTCTTGTTACCAACCTAACCTGGGCAAGTGAGCACATGCCACACAAGCTTCTCACCCCCTCCTTCCTCCCCCCCCCCCCCCAGGAATGAGACAAAGTGAGGTTGATGATGGGGGTGAGGGGGCTATAAAAAAGACCCTAGGAACCAGATTGGCCATAAAATTGTTCAGTCACACCAATTGTGAATACTGTTCTTTGTCATATAGTAAATGTGCGTAAGGCACAAAGTTGCTAAAACTTGCTCCTTTTGATATCAATTGGCATGCACATCTTTGGTAATAATAATAATTAATAATAATAATTTATTATTAAGCCACCAACGTTAACAGACTACAAAAGATCATCCTCCAAGGAACGGCACACATACTGAGAAGGTTTCTGTCTATCAAATAAGAAACTCCCCTGGTACCTCTGGTCCAAGGTTTGGCCCCGGTTCTGGGAGAGTGAAGGAAGCAATTATTGATAGCACTCAAGTGTAATAATAATACTCAAATAGTAATAATTGATGTTTTTAGTTTCCTCACGATTAAATTCTTGATTCAGATTCGAAATAATAAGTATACTTATTTTATGGCTGGTTCCGCGAGCGGGCAAGATAATGCGAATTCTAATTTCTGATTGTCTACCAGACCCCGGGGGGGGGGACTCCCATATGGAGTGGACGGGGATGCTCGTCGGAAATTTTGAATTTAACCCCTAAAAGAGACCAATCTGGGCGTGGCCGAAGCTTATGCAGATCCCTAAAAGAGACCAGTTTCAAGTTTCGTATAACACTCTCGTAAAACAATAGACAAAGACATTTTGTTACAGTGGACTTTGGATATTAATGGTATGGAAAACTTTGTTTATATGAATTGAGCAAATATAAAGGATCAAAATTCTTTCTGTTTTGTTCTTACTTCGCGTGCAACCCTTAACGAGACCTTGACGGTTAAAAATAATGACATTTTGCCCAGAACACCCTAAGCGAGACCAAAATCCGAAATTTACACCCCTAAGCGAGACGACGAGCATCCCCGTCCATTCCATATGGGAGTCCCCCCACCGGGTACCAGACCGGGCAAGATACCGCTCGGGATTTCCCGCTGTGTTCAGCGAAACGAAACGATGCAAAATACCCATATAATAATTCCTTTTTTTGCCAAACTTGTCAGGTCAAGTTAGCAAGATGCTGGCGTCGTTCTTTTTCGCGTTTTTATTGACCTCTAGGACGTCTATACGTGTATTTGTTTCCGCGCACCATCGCATTTGGCTACGGTTATACACCTTGACATGATGGTGATAATTCAAATTTTACTGGTTTTTCCATCGTTTTCATCTGTTCTAATTCTCTCCTCGAATATTTAAAACTCTGATAAGCCTGCGATTTGTATGCGTGTTTATTAACAATTATTATTTTACTAATCATTATTATGAGCTTTTCACCAGCCAAACATGTTCTCCCGTGGGGGTGGGTGCGCGTATGAAGAGGTTTACTCTCTTATGCAATGTTGACGGCGATCCCCGCTCCCTCTCATTCGAGTCCAAATTACTGATTTTCGTTCGTACTTCTAACTGTCAAGGCATCTGTTAGTCACCGGTATTGAGTAGGCAGTAAGAACCAGGAAATATTCTCTTTCTGTTTTGTTCGTTTAAACCAATTCAAAGATACATTCAGAGCGTTTCAAGGTAATAATCGCTTGTGTGCTGTTTCTAAACGTTAAAAAAAGCTCGAGTCACGCCCAATTATTCTCGTTTAGGGGTAAACTGGGGTTGGTGAAAGCTCGCGGGTTAATGGTGAATTCCCAAAAAAGAATCAGGTTTTTTTTCCTTGATACAAGCGTTCCCTGGTTTTCTCGTGCAGGGTGTTGGATAGTGTACCTGCCGAAAAACCGGCCCACAGATGTGTTGTGTGGCTTTTAAATTGATGAATATTTCATGGCGATTTGTTCGCGGCCAATTTGCAAGAAACCTTGGCCCATATGATTATAATCCGCCGGTAAACATCAACACAATGTGAAGTTGAATTTCAGTGAGTCACTTTCGAAAATGAAGCGGCCAATATCGGTCTATATTAACCTGAGGTGCATGTTATAAGACCCTTGTTTTTATGGTTTTGGACGCCAGTCGTGCAGAGTGCAGGTATATGTACTTATTTACTGACTGTGCTACCTGCTAGATCGTTCGTTCATGTTTTCAAAATTGGAGAGACGTTTCACTGTCGTATTTCTTATTTCTCAATTTCTGTTTAAACGGTGCGATAATTTATAAAGTTTTTACCTGCCACAAGCGTTGAGTTCCCTCAGTTTCCTTCGCTTCTGGTTCAAAACAAAATGCTTGACTTTCGATAAAATTTCAATTGCCCGGATAATTTCCCCAAGCTTCTGCATTCTAACAGCTTTTATCCGGAGTAAAATTTTGCTGAGGTAGCTATTGTAACGATTATAAGGAGGTCCTTTCCTCTTTATTATTTTATTTATTGTATTTTTATTTTAACCTCGTTTTCCTTTTTGTACAACATTCAACAATTTGTCGCCTCCTTGGGAGCATTGTTTATGCAATAGAAAATTTCACCATTTATTTCTAGTTTATCAATAAAGCATTATTTTATCAATTAAGAAAAGTTATAGATGGTTTATCCGCTTCTGTTGCACTTTGTTGAACGATTTTGTTTTCTATAAATCAAAATACACCAATACTGCAGTTGTTACAATGTAGTTGCTAGACTTGTCCAGCTTACTGGAAAGGTTCCATACCAAACCCCTGACTCCTCTTGTTGGGCGTCTGGCATTGCTGACATTTTGATTGCCTTTTATTGAAATTGTTAATATTCATGTTCACGACAGCGATAATCATATTGATAATGATAATGTTTGCAATAATACTCATGATATTAGGTGGGGTTCTATCTGGGGTATTTTAGAGGTAGAAGCTTCCCCCCCCCC
The DNA here is from genome assembly GCA_949710005.1 of Ricordea florida. NCBI lineage: Eukaryota > Metazoa > Cnidaria > Anthozoa > Corallimorpharia > Ricordeidae > Ricordea > Ricordea florida. Next base: position 7,630,495 of record OX453272.1, on the reverse strand, counting down.
CAAAAAAAAATGACCGTCTTCCGTCCCCCCGTCCCCCCCCCCCCCGCAATAAAATTATTGTTACCATTACAGTATATGTGTAACTATATCGGAAAAATCATTCAGACACAACGAGGTCAGTGCGCAGGGAGTAAGTATTCCCAGTTTCAGAATTGTGTCTCAAGATGCACGAGATTGCAACTCGGCGCACATTCATTTCAAAAGATTTCCGGGGGGGAGGGGGAGCATGTCCCCGGATCCCCCTGGGAAGCTCGTGGCCTTCGAGCTTTGGCAACTCGGGACTTCTCCCCAAAACCTTACGATAAATACTAGATAGGTAAATACTAGATAGAACATTGTTAGTAATAATAATAATAATAATAATAATAATAATAATAATAATAATAATAATAATAATAATAATAATAATAATAATAATAATAAGGTAGTTGCACCTTGCAGCTTCAAGACATTATATGTTGTGCTCTATATTTCGTATTGTGTTAGGAAGTGAATTGTTTACCCTTCTTTGGCCTACTCCACGCGGTCTAATCGTATGCCCTTTACTCTGCCTACAAATACTGATCGCTTCGCTACTTTTGTAACTGTAAGATATGCCATTGTCTTCCTGTGTTAATTTATTAGATGTTCTTCGTCTGGCCTATACCTGTAATTCTACCTTTGGCTACGAAAGGTATATCATTAAACATATCCATCCATCCATCTAGCTAACTAGCTAGCTATCTATCTGTCTGTCTGTCTGTCTGTCTGTCTGTCTTTCCGTCCGTCCGTCCGTCCGTCCATCCATCTATCTATCTATCTATCTATCTGTTTATCTATCTACATCATGTTGTTATACGAACGAATGTAGTATATCCCAGTAGCTTTTGTCGTCCATCTTTATTTCCAGTCTGATTATTTCATTTTCTCTGTTAGCCGGGACACTATGCTGAAATTATGGGATGCTGACACTGGACGAGAGATGAGAAGCATGGGAGGGCACACGGGAAGCGTGACGTCAGTACTGTTACTGCCTAATAAGGATCTATCGTCATGTGGTAAGTGCAGCAGTATTTAGAGGTGAAATAACTCTCATGCGCACGTGCAAACAAGCCTCGTTAGGGTCAAGAACGATCCTCGTAGTTGTAAATCAATTTTCTTTCAAAAATACCGTTTAGACATTTTTAATAGTCGGTAGGAAGTGAAATGTTGGAATAGTGAATGCACATTAAACAAAGGTCTATTTTCCATCTCGGTTCTCTTAATGCCCACGTTATCAACGAACGCTTTTCATTCATTTAATTCACTTTCGTTCACACGTTGCTCCACCAATAGCATAGCTCCAAACTTCTCTAGATAGATTGTACATAACCCATAATGCTCTCATTCGCTCTGACGAAGGGCTAACGCTCGAAATGTCAGCATCCCCCTTTTTTAACCTTACGGTGATATAACTTACTTTATCAACTTGTTTAATAATCCCAATTTCATACATTAAATTTAGTTTATCGCCTCTCAGTTTCCCGCCATTTGTGTTTCCAGAAGTGCCGTCCAACTTTCGCACTGACCAGTACTCTGTAATCACGGGCTCAAAGGACTGTTCCATCAAAGTTTGGACTCTTGCCAACGGTAAGTAGTATAATGTCATTGAGGCAGAGCTTATTTGGCCAAGGATTGTGAACGACCCGGAATGTTCCAATTGTTATGGTACAAAAGTCATTTTGCCCTAGTAATTTCGCTCACTTTGCATTGTTTGGTCCCTTCCTCCTTTTGAACGCTGGTTACGTAGGCTGAGATGAAAGTTACCTCGTGCCTTCTCCCCAATCCTCCTAGTTGTTTTCGCGCTCGCTTAGCCCGCCTAGGCATTCCGCCGCCAAAACTATCTCGATCACGTGCGAATGTTGTCGGCCAATCTCTTTCACGGTTGCAAACCTGCTTATTTTTTTTGCAGATCGCGTCAATTGTTGTATGAAATACAGTTGAATGTCGTCGGCTTTAGTTTCAGTACCTTATCAGTCAGATTAGTTAGTCATCTATGCCTTGTCTTCGTCTGAGACCCCAGGTGAGCTACGCACAGTCACCAGCCTGCTGTGCAGGCGGATTTTGGGCGAGCGAGTGCACAGTATTAGGCCGCCATCTTTTATGTGGTAGCTGTGGAGGATTGGGGCGAAGAAATATTTGCCGAGGGAGTACGCAAGGGGGTGAGGGAGAGGTGCAACACCCCCACCCCACCCCCACTCCCACCCCCAACCCACCTCTACACCAAATCTCTACCGGTCAAGCATTCAATTACAATCCAAGATGGCGGCATCGAAAACCTGGTTTATCTAGCGCTCTGCGGTAACTACTTGGTGCAACTAGTTACCTTAGTTACCGTGACTGGTAAGTACTTGGTGTAGGCTGTGGTTTGCGAGGTTCACCCATTAATAGAGTGGTCTGCGTTATAAATATAGTCGCCCAGCTTTAGTTTAGCAACCTCAGCTGTACTCTAGCCGTACTCATCCTAGCCGTACTTCAGTGTCCTTAAATCCCATGCTTACTTTAGTGTCCTCACTGTGTTAATTCCTACACCAAGTAGTAACCCGCTCTGCTCCAAAATAACGCTGCACTGCAGGGACTGCAGGCTACGCAGTCACGTTTTGGTGGTCACGCTTGACAAATGACATTGAGATGTCCCTGTGAGGGGGCTGTCTCGGGGGAGTGGTCCATTGTTTATAGTGCATGACTTGGATAAATTTACATCCGGTTTTTCTTGTTCTCTTAGTAAACAAAAGTAATTGCGTGTTTAGAGCACCAGAATTGCGTATTTATAACACAAAATCCTTCTCAACCCTCACAGCAGACGAAAGCAATAATTTTGAGAAATAGATTTATTGAAATTCGCTTAGAGAAAAACAAATGCGGCTTCCTGGTAAGTTATCGTACTAAGAGCAATTTACATTCACCTTGTGTGCCGTTCAGATTGAATGTTTCTCAAGTGTCCTTGTGTGTTTTCTTCTGCAGGTCAGATCGAACGTTCTATGTACGCCTTCTCACCTGTAGAATGCCTGGACTGCAGTGCGGGTCTCATTGCATCTGGCTCAGGTTGGTCGAAGTTCACTTGTTAACATGTGGCTCAAGCGTGTCATATCATTTTGCTTCGTGCTTTTCGGTGGAACTTTGACCACTTATAATGACATTAGTTGATCACAGTCATGTACAAAATAAGCAGCTGTGAAATTAAAGCCTGAAAAAAACTCAGGCCTGAACGGGATTTGAACCCATGACCACTGCGATACGGGAGCAGTGCTCTACGAACTGAGCTATCAAGCGAACTGGGAGCTGGTCATGTTGTGAGTTCGCAATATACCCGTAGATGGAGAAGAATGATGCAAATGAATATATGAAAGACCATATATGACCACTTATGCCGTGTACGTGTGATTGAAATGTCGTGATTTAGAGAGCAGCTTTGTGGCCTGGCATCGGTTCCCGTGCATGGCATAAAAGGGTTTAGTTTGTTGTTAGATCATCGTTCACGGCTTCTCTGTTTTTGTGGACCCAAGCGCATTGTAACAGTGAACCTGTGAACAAGACGACTGCGAAAAACGAGTGTAAACCTTCGGTAACCAGCCTGTTTGTAATCTTTTTACTTTTTACTCAAAAACAGCGCCAAACATCGATGAAACTCCTGCTAAGGTTTACGCGGAACGTAACGATTTCTGCGGTCGGTTCACTTCTCAATTCAACCACGGCCACGTATTATGATTATGCAAAAAAAAAATAATCATGATTTTGCCGTTAGCAAATGACTAAATTAATGAAAAGAAAAATAATTAACCGTTAAACGAGGGGAATTTTCTTCACAAGAATCGTTTCCTTAAAAAATAACTGATTCGCTGAAATAAAACAACATTTTGTTCAGTGGTTACATGGTTTCACAGTAGTTCCCTTTCATCCCTTGCCTAAGGTTACCAGTCATTTCTCGTGTGTTTTGGGAGTTTTGCTTTTCAGGCCTTAGGGGTTTTATAGCGTTCATGCAGGGCGAAGTTCAGTCCTAACATTTGCCATCTGTGATAGGTGTATTTTTCAGCACTGTCACAGGCAAAATCGAAATAAGTACATCCGAGTTCTCCCAATGGAAGTTCAACCTACGACCTTCCGATTTCCAGTTTGAACGCTCTGCCACTCAGCTATAGGAGACTCGCAGGAGCAAGGCCGTTAGTCTACGTTCATGGGACAAACATCCTCAGTGCATTAGCATACTGCTAAGTTTTGAATGTCAAAGTGAAAGGGTTCTTAAATAGTGAACTCCAATTTTCTTCTTTCTGAGTTTGCCTGTCACAGTGCTGAAAAATACATCTTTCACAAATTCTTCAGGCTCAAAATTCAATATCTTCATTATTTGACAACATCGTATCAGTTTCTGAACAACTTGTTTACACGTGTGAGTGCGGCTAAACTAGGATAGAAATTGAAGATATACCGTAATTCGGAGATTAATTTGTGTCATTTATTCTCGAATTGTTAATAAAGAGTCTGTCTTCCCTACAGAAGGGGGCAAAGTGGAACTGTGGGATCTGGAAACTGGAACAAATGTACGATCCGTGCGAGGTCACGAGGATGCTGTCACGGCTGTCAAGGTAACTATAAACGAGCACTTGATGGTATTTCCGTGAAATCTTGAAAGGGATAAGGGAAGCATGTTTTGGTTGAACTGTACAGAATATATTAGTTTTTTGAATGTGTCTATATCATGACAGTTCGCGATTGGGTCAACGATACTCCAATACCCTATACTAAGACTGCATGCAGAGAGCTCCTATTCTCTTTTGCGCACGCGAAGCAGAGGAAATTGGAGCGGACCAGTAACCCTCTGCTTAAGTGTACTTGCCATACCAAGCAAAGGAAACAGAGGAGTTCAGAAACGGGCAGAAAAGTTTACAAATCGAGACTGGAGGGAGACACTAAGGAAAGGAATGTGTCGTCTCGTGCTATACATTCAAGATGGTCGTTTAATATGTGTTCAACACTCGTCCGCAAAAGAAAAAAATAATAATAAAAAAACGTTTCCATTGTGGAGTAATTCTCAAGTTCCAAAATGCCAGTATTTATGGCCGTAGCCGGGTTGTTTCCGGTGTTGTTTCGCGACATGTATAGTCAATGTGCCCTTCCTAAAGTCAATACTGAACGTTTTATGTCTGCTTTCGTTGATAGATTAATACTTAAATACAACCCTAGTATAGGATTGTTAGTGAGTCTTCGATTTGTCTACTTATTTTATTATGTATCATGGTATTCATGTAACATTCGATATGTATCTTTAGCTTTTGGAAATAAAGACCCATTATTATTATTATTATTATTATTATTATTATCATTATCATTATCATTATCATTATCATTATCATTATTATTATTATTATCATTATCGTTATCGTTATTATTATTATTATTATTATTATTATTATTATTTAAAATTAAGCACAGGATTTTTCCCTGGGGAGAAATATCCATTCAAGTCTCGTCCCGAGACCTCAGACTTGCAGCACTTTTCTGACGATATGTGCCGATCCGAGGAGTGCCGACTTTTGCATCCTTCTTGTTCGATCCTTAATTCCTAGTTGCTCCAGGTGGCCTATCACCTTCTTTGACACTGAACCCAATGCACCTTCTACCACTGGCACCACTTTTGTCCCTGATTTCCAGATCCTTTTAATCTTTCTTCCCAGGTCCTGGTACTTTTTATACTTTTCAGTTTCTTTCTTCACTACGTTGCTATCTCCGGGAACAGCTATGTCCACAGTGATTGTTTCCTTTGCCTTCTTTTTCTGAATCACAATGTCTGGCCTCCTGTGATGGACTTCACGGTCTGTTTGGATGGGAAAGTCCCATAACAGTTTTACTTCCTCATTATTACTATAATTATTATTATTATTATTATTATTATTATTACTATTATTATTATATGTGACTTCCTGTGAAAACATTCTCATTTCCGGCTTCCGTTCATTCCTCGCCACAGATGGCAAAGAACAAACGAAAAAAGCCGGGTAACGAATATCATTTTCGCTGATACTTGGTCAGACCATCCCGGTTTTTTCTGATCTTTCGAGGCAAGTACAGACTACAGGACCACTTCATCCCACCTCAAATATGTGTCGGAAATGTGAGGCCTTTCCACTTACGTGTGAGAATTTCCGATTTCCTCTTTATTCTTTTGAACATCACACGAGATGAGTAAGAGAGCGATAAAAAATTAACAGCAGTAGCGTCCTAAGCCAGAAACAATATAGCGCCGCATAGGAACCCATCACGAAGAGATGCACTCGTTTATATGCTTTCAATTTAGAAATGTGCATATATTTCAAGCATGATATTTGTGCGTCCACAGGGACCCCTTCTTAGTACTTTAGGGGGTACGAATGCTAAATATTGCGTCCCAGGACGCAATAACGCGCTCTGGATGCAAAACTGGACTCCTGTTCCACGAAAGTTTTAACGCGTCCTTGAAATGGTTGTGGTATCGTGTGATATTCAGTGCTACTTAACATTTCCGCTTTTTATAATCTGCCACTTGCAATCAAGCTTTCTCTTAGTCTTCGATCTCAGAGTGTGTTTTTTTTAGCGGAGGGATGAGAGTCCGCTTGGTCCCGTTTGCACTAAGTTTTAGGCTGGGTCCCTTTGTGTGATCCGGATCTGGATTTGCGATCCGACATTACTCATATCATAGCACATCAAAGAAACCGATGAATCCCTTGTCCAGAGTGGATTCATCGGTTTCTTTGATTTGCCATGATCCGTGTGATCTCAGATCACAAATCCAGATCCGGATCATAGAATAGGAACACACCCTTATTTTACTACAACAAAATGTATTAAGGGTATGTTAAAGCCACACATATGCGTACTGAGGCGACAGTGGTAGAAGAGATAAAACCTTGTTGCTACCAAAAAAAAATGAAAAAATTGAGCTCAAAAGCCAGCAGCCATTGTTAGGCCTCATCAGCATGGCACAGCTAGCAGATGAGCTCTGGGTTCCTACACTTACTACATTTTGACGTTGTCATTTCAAGCCACATCCCACAACATCATCACCTTATTTTATTACAGTTTACGAAGTAAAACTAAATAGGAACAAAGAGTTTAGAAGAAAGCTCCCAAAAACCACTCCAGCTAGAGATACATGCCTACATCTAATGTAAAATCACAAAAAAATATCATATACAAAATATCAAACAAAACCAGGCTTCTGAAAAAACCCAGAATGCTTCAGGCAGTGAGTCGTGTCATGGTCTTTTCTGTTATGATCTCTCAGTTCCATGGCACCAGGCTGGTGAGTGGCTCGGTCACTGGAGTGGTGAAGGTCTGGGACATCCGGGATAATTCTCTTAAACCCATCCTTCGTTCGGATGAGGCGCCTGGGAACAATAGTATAGGAGGCGTGACTGTTAAACCCAGGCGTGTGCGTTGCCTGGCAACCACAGAGGAGACAGTTTATTGGGGTGATGATGGAGTCAACATGAAAGCAATGAACTTGAAATCAGGTCAACTGTTTGTTCATCTTTTATAGTAATAGCAATAGCAACAGAAGAAGCAACAACAATAGCAAATAACAAATTGTCTTAACTGGTTTCCTCTGCATCAGTCCTCATGCACTATTTTCCGGATTTTGCAGATTCTTGTTGCTATTCCAAATATTAGACCGTCTTAAAAGAAACAACAAAATTCTTAACTTTTGAATAGAGCTTTCAATGTTGTTATTGTAATAATATACATGCAGAAATTTCAACGCGCTGATTGGCCTAAAGCACGTCAATTAATCCCAGACAGTGCGGAAAGTTGAAATTGTGTGCAGAAATTTGAAATAAAACTTTTCAATGTATATTATTAACAATTAATCAAATGATTTTGAGTGCAATTTGGAAAAGATAAGCACTCGTAAATTTTTCAAAGACAACAAATTGCACTCGCCCTAAAGGTTTGTGCAATTTTTTCAGTCTTTGAAAAATTGAATTGTGTTGGTGTGTTGGTGTTGTTTTTTAAAGAGTTTTTGTTTTTACAGCTGCTCCGTTTTGCTTCGTGCCATAAGCTGACGGTTCACTATTTTTCACTTCATTTAGGCAAGTTACGTAAGATCCGAAATCATGTGACAGAGTTCGGCTCCACAGGCGCAGTGGCAACAACAAGCTCATGCGTTGTGAGCTCAGGATATGATCTGGACAGAGGGAATGGATATCTTAATGGTGAGGACAATTTACGTACTATCTTTCAGATTGGATGAGTGTTAAAACTCCTATTGATCTGCGTATAAAAATTCAGAAATAAAGTGTATAGTCAAGACTTAGAGATCAGTACCACAGTACAATTCTGTTCAGTAGCTTTCCAAATAATGGTCACACTGCATGGTTTGATGCAGAGATGAAAAAGATAGAACCACACTGTATAGTAAAACAAACAGTAGCACAGTACGTTACTGTTCAGTAGCTTTTCAAAGAATTGTCACACTGCATGGTTTGATGCAGAGATGAAAAAGTTAGAACCACACTGTATAGTAAAGCAAACAGTGCCACAGTTCCGTAGCTTTTCAAAGAATAGTCACACTGCATGGTTTGATCCACATATGAAAATGTTATCACCACACTGTATAGTAAAGCAAACAGTACCACAGTACAGTACTGTTCAGTAGCTCTCCATAGAATGGTCTTATTGCATTGATTGATTTACTGATGAAAGTAAAACAAAACAGTTCAACAGTATAGCACTTCAAAGTGGCTTTCCAAAAAACTGCATGGGTTTTCATGTTAAATCTAGCTCAAACTGTTTTTCACCAATTTAGTCCGCAGCTTACCAAACGAAGAATACTTAGCTACGATAGATGATGATAAGACTGGCTGCATCACGTGTCTGTCATGTACGCACACCACACGTGATAACATGTCTGTTCATAGGATGTGCACGGGGGGTGCAGAGCTGAAACTGTGGGATCAGCTACCGAGTGGCAAAATCAAGAAACGAGCTCGGTTAGCACACTTACAGGCTGAGTTATATGACAGCTTAATATTAATACTCTTGTATTATTTTCGTTATGTTATTGTTATCATCACCATAATCACTATCATTGTCGTTATCTATGTCACAATCACTATTATGACTGTCACCATTACTGACCAATTGGCTTACCATTATTGTTAATATTAATATTAATAGTATAATAATAATAACAATGATAATTATAATTTTATAATATTATTTTTATTATTGTTATTGCTATTGTTATTATTGAAGATTCCTATCCACTGGACAAGATAAATGATTAAATTAACGTTGAAATATATGTTTTTTTTTTCACGTCAAATTAGTGTTTGTAACCTATCTTCACCAGTGTTAAATGCTACTGACTCTTTGAACGATCAAGACCGCAGTTATGAGAAGAATTGACAGGGAAGGGAGAGAGGGGAGGTAGAGATACTGAGGGGAGGGGGGGTCAAACCTGTGAGGCAGTTGGACTAAGATTTGACAGGCTGCCATCGTGGACGCCAGGCAAAGTACAGCTTTTATCTTACACTTTCTCTTTCGGTTTAGATCTGAAACAGATGAAGGTTTCGTCACTACTAAACACGTCCGCCGTTACGGTCTACGCGACGTCAGTGATACGGAAAGTAGCGAAGATGACGAAGATGAACCGGATGGCGACGATACTGACGACGATGATGATGTCAGTACCACCGGAAACACGTCACGATCATGGTGCACAATATCATGACCACACAAATATCCCTTATTTGGGGAGAATTGTACCTTCGCACCGGAAGCGTGAAAAATTGGTTGAAGTCGCCTCCTGTGAGGATCAGAGATTATTTTTCGTGGCGGGAATCAACGCGAAACAGGCTTTTGACTTTTTCACGGGTACAGTGTAGAAGGCATTATGTTATTCAGAAAAAAATCTCTTCAGCAGACGCATTAGCGAGCTTGGGGGACGAACGGGTGATGAGGCCCAAAGAATGCGTGCAAAGGAAGCCACAGATGGATAGTGTTGCACAAAATACACCCCAAGATCAAATTACCCTACCCCTCCCTCCCTCACTCATTCAAAATTCAAATGGTCCGGAACCAGAATATTACAGCATTGACGGCGAAGATTGAACATTGAAGATTGACGGCGAGGAAACGATTTTTAAGACGATCAGTCTCAGAAAATTTTGGTCTTGTTTTTTATGACAGAGAGGTTGAAAACAATATCGCAAGTGCTTTGGTTCTTCTTTGCCACCATGGGTGATTATCCAAAGATAATTACTGCACTCTCTTGACCAATCGTATGAGAAAATTCTTTTGTGAGGAGGGGGGGTGGGAGGGTGCTTTTTTGGAATCTGTTCGGTAGACATTGTAGTGGCTTGATATTGTTAGTAATATTTTTTTGTATCAGAAATTAAGGTCTTTTAAATCTTTCAAGTTTACGGCTAACATTTATAAGAAATCGTATGCCGAGTCTATCCCATGTCTGAAAATCGAGCTCAGCAAGACCTGGAATGGGCCGGTATCCCGCGCGAATTCTTCTGGGGGTTGTGACTGGTATGCGCCATTCCTTTAGCCCGTGAGTCATTGTTTGATCTCCAAGGGGTTACGTGGTGCGTTACTCCAATCCTACTCAATTTCGGGATGGGGTTTATGGACCCATTAATGACCTCCCAACGCAAAGGGTTGGTTGGCTCGGGTGGTAGATTATCAGGGTCTGGAAGGGTATTCCCTGGATTCGGGATTTGATCAAGATATGTTGTGTGTTTCGGGAAAACACAAAATTCATTGGCGGGATTCGGGAATTGACTGTTCTCCGGTAAGCGGGATTCCCCAAAATCTTAGCACGGGATACGTAATTTTTTGCCTGTCTATGGGGAATTGGGAAAT
>OX453272.1:7522132-7614632 GCA_949710005.1 Ricordea florida | reverse complement strand
TACAAAACAGAGAAAAAAGAAATAATTTAAAAATTACCGAGGTGTTTTTTCAGAGTTGTGATTGAATGAACTTGAAGAAATATTTAATAATCTATAATCACAACATAAAAGTGACCAGGGAGCTGAGTAGCTTTTTGAAATAAACATACAGTGAGTACATGACGCCAATCATTTGACTACACTAGGCATCAGTTATAAGGCAGGTGGCAAGCATACAGTTGTTAAAAAATTTGATAACTTAACATAAGGGTACAGGATTAAATGGCACCGAAACCAAATGTAGTTCTGGTATCCTGCTGCTCACTGTCTGTGAGTTCAAAGTTTCTAACACATGTAACAGGGTCCTTCTGTTTTTGTTGTCTACAAGTCTGTTCAATGTATTCAACAGAAATATCCACCTTGATTCTGCAGCTGATAATGAACAAAACCATGTAGGATAGCCCAGCTGACGAATCATACCAAACAAGTCTTTCTTGCATTTTTGCAAAGTATGTTAGTGATGATCTTAAAATCCTTAAGACTCTCAATCCTTTATCAAGTTGAATTAGTTTATTTACATTACCATCTCATTTTAGGTTATCAGTGGTATATATATTCAGCGTTGCACTTAAAAAAATCACACTTGCCATCATTAATACAGCAATACATATTTGTTCTTATCCTTATAACTTCTTGTTTTTACAATGTAAATATGAGTCACACAACAGTAAGCAAAACAGGTAAGCCTATTTTTCCAACATGTCTACTTCAACACAATCTAGTTCACTTCAAGGTAAATTCGGAAATCAATACACAGAAAACTTTTCATTGTAACGGCTTGTGGTGTATTGCATATAATATAACGCTTAATACATTTTCTACATGACTTACTGTTTTCGAACCCTTCAATGACTTTCTTACATTGTAACCTTCGTGGTTCTCCGTCACGGCAGCCGCCTCCATATTTACAAGTAAATGTTGACATACTTCTTGGCCGTCCCAATACTTCTACAACTCCATTCCTGTTAGTACTAACACTTAAATCAGTAGAAAAGTCCTGCATGCGATGTTTCTTATCCAGGTTGGCCACAGAAGTTCTTCGGTTTCACATCATGGATTCGTCAATTTATAGTAGTTTCGTTCAATAACGAGTACTCATTTCGCTCATATAAGTTCTCATTCAAGTGCTAATTTCGCTCTATGAGTTCTCACCAAAGCTTACTACATTAGCAAGAGATTTTCTCATCTTCAGATCACTTTCGAGCCAACTGAAATTCATATACTGCTTGTAATCTTGGGGGCGGTCGATGGCGGTCGATGTCGGAAAAGCGAATAGTTATCATCTGTTCACGTTTAGCGCCTGGCCGAGTAAAAGGCTCATGAAATTCAGTCTCCAAGTTGGTCATTGTCCTAACTGGAAACATTTAAACTCCTTTTGATTTTAGTAAGATCGCTAATGAGGCCCTGTTAGTGAGGTTCTTTATGTCGCGCGTCTGAGTTTCAAACCTTTTCACGTCGCAATTTCGGAAGGTCGAAGGTCGCTGTCGTAATTTCCCGTGAGCGGCTCGTCGTTCGTCGCCATTTCAGGTCCTTTATGTCGCCGTTTCAAGGCCACGTCGCTTGTCGAAATTTACCCCTAACAGGGCCTCGCTAATCGTCCTCTTAAGCTACAAAATCATTACAAACTCTGGCAACGGTACGATACACTTTCAGCGTGAACTTTCATCAACAGACTTCCGTGACTTCGGTCACGACAATTGTCGTCTTCATATCGGTGCCCCCGAGTTCTATCCGACTAATTACGAAGTGTGTCTACACTGGAGTGAGTGAGTGAGTGAGCGAGTGAGTGAGTGAGTGAGTGAGTGAGTGAGTGAGTGACAATTTGCATATCGGAGTCCCCACAAAAACTCGCAAATACGCTTCGCGTATCCACGAGTTAAAAATGACTTGAGTAACACAGAAGTACCAGACTTGATCATGGTTTATTGGATCAAAATAACTTTCTAGTTTTGACCAGTATTCATGTACAGTACTTAATATAAAGACTCAAGCAAGGCTATTTTCTGGCCTCTAAGCTTAAGCATTTTGAGGATTTTAATAAAATTTGAACAAAAAATCACTTGATGAAAACAGACCAGTGAGGTTTACACATCCCTTTAATCTAGAAACCAATGATTTGTTGGGAATGACTAGAATTTCATTTAAAGGGTAATATTTCATTGCAAGAATCCTCAATCAAATGGAAATGTCCAACCTAAAAGAAAGTTAAACAAGGAAGTTTTAGCTTGTATGTTACTCATACAAGGTGTGCTAAGTTGTAATGAGAGATAGTTTTCAAGCACTGGAGTGAGCTTGGTCTAGAATAGGGTATCATTTCTGTGACACCAGAGTTTCAAAATTCATACTTAGTCTTTAATTGGGTGGAAAGTTTGGAGGTCTATCTTGGAATACAAAGCTAAATTGCAACTTAACATAGCATGGTCTAGACCAGGAATTCATGAGATTGAGAAACTAGCCCATCCATTATCACACAAAACAAAACAAAACAAAATGATGATATAGCAAACCCTTTACTGACCAAGCATGATGTCAAGATGGCTTCATGTTGGCTTTCGTTTTTCGGTTTCTATTGACCACAGCTACCTCTCAGTCAATAAGAATGCAAAAAAGAACTCGGCAAATATGCAGCCATCTTGACCATGAGTATGAGTGTGGTCAATATACACTTAATGTATGGTCCTGAGGGAAACAGTTTTGTTTTCTCAAGAGTCCTGATGTTTCCCAAGACAAAGTATTGGGAAACATCAAGATTCGAGGGAAAACAAAACTAACTAGTTTCCCAAGGTACCATACATTAAGGGCTTTGTTATATGTTTAGACTTTCCTATAGCAAAATCAAGCAAACAAAGATGGTACAACTAGCATGCGGGCAACAACTGCACAATTGTATCCTGGTCGGGATACATTTGAATTTGATCAGGGGCATGTTACCAAGAATCAACCAATCACAGTGCTCGTTTTGTAGAGTGAAAGTCTAGGTATATAACAATATCACAAATTTACTGAGAATAAGTGTTCAGGCAGAGTAGAAATGATAGCTACACGGGCTGGGCTATTTCAGCTTTGGACAGACACTACACCTCCACCAGATATTAAGATTGCTTTTGGACAAGGTGACTCACACAGTTTAATCCTCTCGAATATTTACCCAACAGAAAGCATTAATCAACATTCTAGACCTGGTTTAAAGAGAGCCAAACGGTACTAACCTGGTCAGGATTAAACAGCAACAACAATCTAATGATTAACCCTGGATAAGCGTTTATAGGCTTACTAGGAACTTGAGGCAGCTCACAAAAAATTATCCAGTCTGTTAAGAACACAATCAACTACACGTATTCATACAACCAGTGACAGATATATCCATTCTAATGATGTCAATGTCTAATGGATATCTAAATAATTTTACAACTGTGTCACCTGATGGCTACGAACAATAGCTATTGTTCATCTACTGTGATGAAACTATGCTATCAAAAGATTCTCAAAAGGCGTTAATTGACAAGTTGAAAGCTAAATATTACCAGTAGACTAAAGGCATGACCTAACAGACAATTCCCAAACACAATACTCCACACATCTGCAAAACAGTTCCCCGTAAAAAAATCTCAAACTGTACCTATGTCAAATTTTTCTGGTATTTGACAGAAAACAGAAAAATAATTTTGGTCAAAGGTAGAAAAAACATGAATTGGAAATACGAAAAAAGAAGGGCAGAATCTAGCCCTGTTTATTGGGCTTTCTGTACAGTTAAAGACCAAGCCATTTAATCAGGCAATTAGGTGGAGGAAAGAAAATGTAAAACATGCGCACATCTATCGTAATTGATAGGGTAAAAACTACTGTTAATGTTTCTGCATGATCAGGGAGTGTTTGAAACTGAATTAAAGAACAGTGGCAGTGCAAATTCATGTATTTGTTTGTTTGTCAAATTTTCAACAAATGACTTATAGAGTGAACAGCTGTATTATAATAATCTTCCAGTGTTCTGCCACTGGCTCTCAAGCAGAAAAAAACTGAAGTTGATGATTATTACTACTGTATATCTGAATGAAATGACACAGACAAGATTCTTGGGCACTCTCCCTATCACTCTACATCAGTCACCAACTTCAGGACTGTTAAGAGTGTGTTGGTGCTTCCACTGTATCTTACAAAGCTTTCTTTCTACTGCAAATAATATTGGCTAAGGTGTATGGTATAGAAAAGAGCTAAGAATGCCTGAGGGTCAGACATAATAAACACGCACTTTGGATGTGCTGACGAGCAGATCCCCATCAAAGAACTTTGTTTCAATCACCACATTGCCACTGGAAGACAAAATACAACCAACATTAGTACTAATATTGGAAAATCTATTTTACTATTAGAACATACAAATGCAAATATTATTTAAGCACTCTTGAGTTAATATCTTTTAATGGAATGGTTTCAATTGGTAGGTTGTGAGAGGATTCTTTTCCCTTCATGTCTGCAAACAGAATTTTATGAATTTCCACAACTTGAGTACAAAATGTGTTGAACCCATTTCAGTATTTCTCATGTTGACCTTCTAATAAACAGCCCAGTGTGTGACTCACTTAAAGATTATCCAGATGAGTTTGATATTTGTATGCTTATTTTTCATTCATTTCTATTTAGAGTAGTAGTATTCACTGTAAATAAACATTTTTAATAAACAGATAAATAAATAGATGTATAATAATAGGGAAGCCCTATGCTCTGAGGATACCAGAATAATGTATTTTGTCTATTTAAACAATCAACATAAGTTATGCTAAAAGCTGATTGCAATGACATCTACAGCCATGTGATGCCCATTCCTTCAGTAAACCATTTCCTTTGAGCTGCCTGAGTCCTTGCATACATATACTTTCTTCTTGCTCTGTGTTTCAAAGACACAATTCTCCTAAGTAAGTCCAACGTATTCACAAGACACAAGACAAAGAAACTTACTTAAGTACATTTGCTGGCATCATCTGTGATTCAGGAGCTGCCTCAATAAGCGACTGCCATGTGTTTGTTGAGGATGGGATTACAAATCCAAAGTCGAAATACCACTCTAAATCAACACATTAATAAAATATTCATGTTGTGTACAAGGGAACATACATTCAGTAATCAGATAGCTTTACCATACCATGTTACCAACTATATTTCCTCACCTTCTAAACACTTTCCTTTAAATAACACTTTCTGCTCCAATCTGAATTTTGTCATTTCTTCTTGAGAAGAAAAATTCAGTTCTCTAGAAACTGCTTTGCATTTAAGGATCTTTTTTGGTACTCGTGCTGTGAACCAAACCAAATACACAATGTCTTAACACTGAAACCAAAGTAATGAACTGCTCTGTTTCCTCTGGCTTATGTTCAAACTGAAGTAAAAGCACTTGTAATGATATGGCAGGAGTTGATGATTGCTTTGCTTCCCACCTTTATGAGAAGGGAAAACCTTCCAAGGAACTATGACAACAATACATGTAAATGTAGAGCCAACTTAACCCTTTAAGCCTTAAGAGTGACTTTATAGATTTTACTCTGGCTAATGCCAGACGATTTTACTTATCACAGGGAGACCCCTTAGGGCTTAAAGGGTTAAAAACACTAACTCCCTTAAAGAGCCCTTAGCAAAAAACCACTCAATTTGAACACTAACTGGCAGTAACTGAGAGCATTTGGTGAAAACGAACACATACAAACATACATCAATCATTGCCTCGATCCAAGGTCATGATGTGAATCAGTTCTTATGTATGCTGATGCAAAGAAAACTAAATAAAGACAACTAACCTTCATGTTCTGTGCCAGGAACTGATCTGAAAACAAAGACATTCCACAAATACAGAATGATACATTTTGTACAAATGTGAAAATATGATGACACATACAAGGAATTAAGACAGTCACATAGATTACTGCCAATAGCAGACTACAAACAAACTGGAAACACACAGCACAAAATATTAATAATCACTGTACAATGAACCAGACACAACATCATTTTAATTGAAATTTAGAGTCCCCTTCATGCAAAAAGGCCATGGTGCTTGAAAGCAGCTTACTGCTTCTCACCAAGCCAGCTGTGCTGTAGTTATTGCCGCAATTAGAGCAGCTGGACAGTTGATCACTCCTATATGAACATTTCTAGAACTCTCACCTAAAATAAAACCCAACCTAAACTACCCTAAGTACAGTGTAACTTCTTACTAAGCTTGCGGTGTCTCAGTTATTGCTAGAATCAACCCAGCTGGCCATAAAGGCCTGATGATGGCTCATATGGACAGATCCAAAGGCTCTTGAGTGGATTGCTCTATGACCTTGAGTATAATGCTGCAAACACATAACTGAACCTTACAAAACCTGCAGCGTTTCAGTCATGATCAGACTCAAACTAGCTGGCCACCATGGCTAGGTGATGGCTCATTACTGTTGACAGTTCAATAGGCTCTTAAGTAAATTGGTCTACTTACACTCCCAGTTAACCTGCCACACAGTCTTCAGCAAATGGTGGCAGTTTTAGGCCTGCAGTTGCTGTCAAGACTCAGACTCATCTATTACGAGCACCTTGCCATAAAGGTCAAATGACGCCCACAGTGAAATTCTAGAAGTTCTTAACTGTTCTACAGATAACCATGAGTATACCGTGCTACTTCACAGCATTATTTTCTCATCTTATGATCAAGTCACTTACAGATCATCACTTCCTTGCCAAAGAACCTTTCCAGAATCAGCATCACGCAGATTCATCCAATTTCTACGAATAAATATCAAGGAAACACTGCATACAAAAAAATACTCCGTGATCTATCACTTAAAGCAGATTGCCATCCAAGTTCCTCAAACACAATAGTATTACCAAATATTTCCATGCATATGAGGTGCAACAAAAATCAGTGTAAGACATGTAACATGGCTTTTCCCTACAAAAGTGTGGTTAAATGTTTCAATATCATAACACAATACATGCAAAATAACCAGTACTCTGTCAAAATCAAATTTTTAAATGCAAAATATCCCAAGTCCAATGAAAGTATAATCTAGATAAAGTTTACAGTCTTCACTTAGTTTCTCCCACTGTAATAGTTAGAAAATAGCAAAGTCTGAAATTGGTTAAAGATGGAAGTAGCACCCTCCTCAGCCACCCAACCCCTAAAAAATTACCTCAGCCCTGGTATTAACTAGCTATTTCAAAATGAAAGTTTTTTAAATGAAATGATTGTATCAACTGTTGTAAATGACATTTTTAGTCAAATTAACAGTTGTATATAAAATCTGCTCAGAGTCTATTTCACCAACTACATGTGACTTGCAATAATTATTATCTTTCTGGCTGTCTTTTAAATAAGGTTATCATTTTAATGGCAAATTATGCAATATATTTCCCAAGCACAATTTCCACGTCAAGGCCTTGGAATACCAAAGACTTTAATTTATCTAAACTACTCGATTTGTGATTTTCAATTCGTACCTTGAAAGATATTTAAACTCAAATAAGTGACAGTAAATGACCGACACTCGATCGATGAAATATGAGCTCAATTGATTAACTCCGCTAAAATGTACAGCTGTACAGTTCCAAGCAACTACGACAATGAAATGGTGAAAAACTCGCCAAGATTCCCTTTACCACCAAAAATGAAATAAATTTGGCTTGCAATTTATGTACAATATTTAAAAAAACAATCACAAGATTAGGCGATGTTTGAAGTTTCGGGAACGACATAATCCAAACGAAGCAGCGATTTCAGACTAACTCAACAACTCCACTCCGCTGTAGAATTCAAACGAAAGCTACGACCAGTTGTTTAGGAAACCATCTGCTATGTGTTTACCTATACCAATGGATCTAATATTCAATCGTAGATAAAATAGGCGTGCTACTGGCAAAGTTTGTTTTGTACAATAGAGCGAACATTAGATCGTTTACATGGACAAACCGAGTTTTAAAGAGGCTGGAAGTTTCTGAATCAAGTTATCTTTTCTGCTGCAAAAATTATACAGAAAAAAAGCCATCACTTTTGGAAATTCTGTTGGTATTACCTACAGCTAAAAAAACCAAGTGAAAAAAGTATCACCATGTAAACAAGTATAGAAAAGACGCTAGCACCAGTTCGATGTAATCGACAACAGCTCAGTCGCTGAAGGGAAGCTGAAGCGAAATACAATCAAGAAGCTTCTGCAAACTGAACTACAAGGCTTCTTAAACGATGTAACCTGGATGATTATCTTCAAGTTGAAGAATCAAGCTTATAGTTTTCCTCAGGAACAAAGAGCTAGTTCAAAACATGATAGGAAGTACCGACAAAATCAGAAAGGATACAACTTGAATCCTCTCAGAATTTGATCTTTCCGCGCTTCCCCAGTCATTTTTACCGTGAAACGTTACCCAGCGATAAAGTACACTCCTGTGCGCCTACTTCTTTAGAATTCCACACGAATAAAGCCGAGAAGAACAAAAAAAGGAGCCATAAAATAGCACAATTCCCCTGGTGATGCTTACCAATGCTGCGATAAATTTTCGCGGCACTAAGCAAGCTCAAACTGCACTCAGACAGAGAACTCTGGGTAACATTTACGTCAATGTGGGCGTGATAGCCGTGTCTCCAGGGCAACCAGTGTGGCACCGGAAATGAAGTTGCAAGGTTATCACTGCCAGGCAGTGTTGCAAAATCGATTGATGTCATGAGCTTTCTGTTCCTGGTTATTATCTTGTGCCTTTGTTACGACTACATCGAAAGATTAAGTTGTACTTCATTCTGCGACATGCTGTACAATTCCCATAATGAATGAGATTGGAACATTTACATATTTATTGTGTAACACCTTTTCTCACGATGAAGTGATAAGTACCGCGCGAGTAGTAATAATATGCTGGGACTTACAAGTTGAACTTGGCCGAGAAGCTTCTCTGATATAAATCAGCGTGGAACACATTCCTGTATTAAGTTTTTTTCAGAGGCCAGAATGTTATTGTGTGGATACAAGCAGCGTTACAACAAGGAATGATTACTGTCCTGGGCCCTCTGTTCCTGCAAATTATCGCAAATCTTCTTTGCGACTACAACGCCCCTCTATTTGCTCTGCTCCATCGAAAGATTCTCTTGTCCTTCATTCTCGCATTTCAATTCTTTTAGAGGTCGCAATTTTATTGCGTAGGAATGCTTCGCCTTTCGTGAGAGAACATAGAACAAGTCCGCCCATTTGCCTGTTCGTCCACCCAAGAGGAATTTTTTCTCTTGTTATAGAACAAGCATGGGAGAAGGGCGCCTCTGCCTGCAAGGCATTCATATGTAGCGAGATATGGAGTCGCATGACCCGCTTCCCTTCTAACGGGCTTTCATTTCGAGATACAGGATTTGGTTCTGTCCTCGTATACCGGTACACAAGAGCCAATACAAAAGACCAAACAATGCAATATTACAGCTAAACAATGACTCCTAAACAGAGAAAACACAATGGGTATTCCCTCGTGTACCGGTATACGAGGACAGAACCAAGGATTAAGAACGCCGAGGGAGGCGGCGAGGGACAAGACCAAGAAATATGACAAGTTTAGAGATGAAAGACAGCAATTCTCCAAAAGACGGAGACCATCTAGCGAATGCGTTGAAACAGGTACGAATAAAATGAACCTAGAGAAAATGTTGATGTTTCCTGGATACTCGCAGGTACAGATGCAGTGTCACGCTCAATCAAGGGGCTTGTTGAGCTACTGCGAAACTCACAGCTTACTTTTGTTCAGTATAATCTGCTTTGTGTGCACGTGCTGAATACTCCTCTCTCTAATGAATTGTAAAATAAAACTATTACTGGCTGGAAACTCAATTATCTCCTCGGTGTTGTACTAACTCGAAAGTCCTATTTTTGAACGGAACCAAGGACGTAAAACCTGGTGAAATTTAAACCTTCAATCAAAGCATTGCTGCAAATCAGTTCATTTAGCATGTTCTGTTGTCCTTTTTGAATTACGAAATAGTTTTGCGCCTTCAAAGAAGCCTATTTTCCCTTTTAAAGATTTCCGCCCTGTTAAATGAGTGAGCCCCTTGCGGCCTACACAAATCTAGGCACAATTTAGACTTTAATTCTAGAAAATGGAGCCTGAAATGATGACATGTAACATAGACTACAATACAAAAAGTCGTATCTCAACTACGGCAAGAAACCTACCCGTGGTTTCAAATCAAGTCAGTTTAATTTTTTTTTTATATATTTTTTATACCTTTCCCCTACTGTAGCAGATCCAATTATTAAGGAAAAAGCCTAAAAAAAGATAAAACAAAATAGCTGTCAGTTTGCAAAATATATTTGGCTATATGGAAAAATGAAGTGGATAATAATAGCAAATGAAAAGTTCCTTGTGTAACTCCCCATATATTTGGTATATATATGGCTATATACTGTCACAGAAAACCGTCACACCCCCCCCCCCCCACACACACACCTAACAAAGTCCGGCTTCACTTCTTCGCGTGACATCTTTTCATTTACCATCATGATTAAATGGCGACAAAACATAGATAAGATTGGAAAACGAAAAACAAAAACCACAAATCACAAGGTTAATTTACAATCCTGCCCACAATGCCTTCATTTAACACAAGCTACTTGTAGTGTGATTAAGATAAATTTAATTTAATTTCACATTTCACGCAATTTTTTGCGACTGTGATTCAGCCTGAAAAAAACAACAGGCTAAAAAGGAATTCAGTTGATCGCAATTTCTAAGGGACCATTCATTAATTAAACATAGAGCTTGGCTGGAGGAAAATTAAGCAATATTCAAAAACAAACTCGCTGCCCCACTCCATGTTCTGTAATTTTTTTCAAGGTCCCCCAATTTTCTTTACATATGTTTCCGAACCCCCCCACCCCCCACCCCCCTGAGCAATTATCATTGACAGATCACTATCTTGCGCCACCTGTGATATAAATTCTACCTTCATAGTTTACATTTTTAATGAAGTAAGTTCATCTGAGTACAAGATATTCAATAATGTTTCTTTTTGTGATAAGGATAATCTGATGAAACAAGAGATTTCAAATTCAAAACCAATGAATGTGGCAGAATAAAGATTGACCTGATTTGAGCTTGAAGAAAAAAAAAACAAATTTCCTACAAAAATCTTCAAAGGAAGTATAACTAAACAGCTAACCTCCTAACTCAGACTGCAGGACAACAAACACGGTATCATGCAAAAGACAAATTATTTGCTCTCTGCCGCATTATGCTTTTCGGGCGTTACTATGACGTTTTCATGGGTGGACCAAACGCGCTCTTGAGAGGAAAATGAACTGGGTAGCTCACAGGCGGCAACAGAAAAAAATAACTTTGTCTGTTATATATACCAGTTTCATTACCAGCTGGTAACTGCAAAATGTACGTAGTCATTTGTACATTTTCCAAACTTCGTTGCTTTTCTAGCAACGTTTCACTTGCGCGCCAAAAATCAAGGGCACGCAGCAAACGATCCATCCACTTTTGTTTAGAGGAAATGTGAAGAAAAGGACTCCCTGGACAGACATGATCAACTGCACAGCTTTTCAGCAAACTTTGAAATGTGGCTTGCTCTGCATTCCGTTATCCGTCTTAAGGCTTTACTTTGGCCCTTGATACATTATAGAAAGAACTGATTATTGAGTCTACTTCTTCTCCCTCTCCTATTCAGGGATTCTTTGAAGCGGGAAGTATTGATAGAACAGGGGGTAATGGGCTCCTGTAGAACATTAATATTCACCAATTGACAACTGCTAGTTATTGACAACAATTGAAAGTGGTGTTATAAATGATGAATTGTGAAGACAGGATCAAGTGGTGAAATACCATGAATTTTATGATTATTGAAGAACTGTTTCGTCCCAATCAAGGGAGTCATAATTTTCAAGTTAAAATGGTCGACCTGGCTTTCGATCTACCTTTTAATTTTAGAGTTAGGTTTTATTCTTGTCGATGTATTTTTAGATCAATGCAAAACCATGATTACTTTAAGATCATGTTGTTTGAGCTCGCACTGAAGAGGTTGGTGAACCCGCACCACGTGCCCAACAATGGTGATACGGTTAAACACATAACGTCTCTCTTCCGCTACGGCACGTGGTCTATTGTGATTGACGGGTCCCGCTGTAAGGTGCAAAACACGTGTATAGAATACATGGCTTTGGGGAGAAAGAGTGAAAATATTTGTTGATCCTTCTCAATAGTAAATGCGCAACATTGTGCCACATTGTGCGGAATCGATTAGCAAGGTCGATAAGTTACAGAATTAGCCGTAATATGTAACACGGAACTTGCTTCCTTGTGGGATAGCGCGATACGATTGGGTGACTCATGAAATGAGAGGAGCCTGTTTCTAGCGTGACCGGTGCAGTGCGCGCAATTTGCATTTTCATTCATAGGGTGCTGTTAATTATTCGTGCCCGTCTGTGCGCGAGGAAAACAAAGAGCGGGTAACAAAAACACGAGGCTCTGAGAAACAGATGTATTGAATTCTTGGTGGTGAGAGCAAAAGGTACTTTGCAAATTTGAACCGGCAAAAAATTGGACTTACGTTTTCTCATTTGGATCAAGAATTTATTTGTGATGTAGTTGGTCACAGCACGAATCAAGATATCGTAAAGACCAAACGAATAGAATCACAGTGTTGTGCATAAACTATGAAGGCGCCAACTTCCAGATCCCTCCTGTCAAAGGCGTACGACTTTTTACGAAGCAGAACGTCCAAGGACGAGCGCGTCTTCCATAAGCCGAAGAATACTTTCCCAAGCGATACTTATCAGGATATGTCCCAGGCGATTGAGGCTAAAGAATTGACGAGTCCTTCAAAGAAAAACAAGTATGTTTTAAAAGAAGTTAACCGGCGACCAAATTCCGTTAGCTCAGATCACAATATGAAAGGAAGTACCGAAGAATATTGGAGCCGTCCAAGAACAGCGATCAAGAACTATTGGACTTCGTGGGGGATGAAAAAGATGAACGCAGAGAACGAGGAATGGACGGATAAAAAGGAAATACAGTACCACCAAGAGGAGGAAGACGAAGACGAGGGCGTGTTTTCCATTCAGGTACGTAAGTTACTTTACTTTCGATTCAATATCACTTCGGTTGCGTGTCAAAATTGTGTTGTATTTCAGTAATGCGATAATTTAGTGATTAACCACAAAAGGTTATCTCCAGAACAAGGAAAGGGTTCGAAATAGCGTGAGAAAGCCAACACTGAGGAAGCACACAATACATGTGGTACAAATCTAAACTTTACTCCGACTTTTGATTAAAGGTGGACCTGATTAACATAATACTATACGACTTCATGAATCTCCAAATATATAGTTTCTAAGAAATCTGTTAGGATTAAATTGAATTTTGTAATCCTTTTTTCTATTCAAGCGTTTCTGATTTTGTAGGCTAGTAAGGAAAATATTTTTTTCAATGGAAGGGAAAACGATATTACCCATTTTGGATCGTGAAATGGTATCGGACTAATTTACTTGCCTGTTTTTCCGGTTTCGTTTGATTTGATTTTCTGAGAAAAGGAAGTGAGGAAAAGCAAGGACGGAAAGGCAGAAACAAACACTTTCTCATGTTATAAGTCTTCGGTTTGATATAGTGGTTTGTAAAATTATTCGAATCAGTTTCCTAGGCTTTTGCAAATTTTGAAATCTACATATGTTTTAGTTTAGGTTGTTCCGACAAGTTTAAAGCAAAAACTATCTAACACTATTAACCTATACACAATAAGAGACTTTGAATTGTAAAATTAAAATGTAACAGGACAATTATCAACAAGAATGACTTTTCTCACTAAGGTGGATAGCTGATTCCCTCGAGCAATATCTAAAAAACTGTGATATTTGTTCGGAAATCTGAATCAATATCTGTGCCATACTGTGACAATGAAGTAAGCTGCATATTTGAGCAAAAACAATTAGCCGTTTGTGTACAGCATTGTTTTGAGGTTTAGAAATAACACTCGATTATACCTCCCTCTGTTCAGAATTTATACACCATTCAGGTTTATGTAATGATAAAAAAAAAATGGATAATATCAAAAAACAGACGTTTTTTGCTATCTATCTTTTTCTACAGCGTTGCAATTAACATTTTGTAAGTTCATAATTTAATGATGAACTTTATGTACATGCCTCGTAGTTTTTATATGTACATGAAAATGGTGTGCGTAGGTTTACGCTTGTAACTCCTTAAATTTATATAACACATTGATCGTTCGTTTGAATATAGACTCGCGAAAGAAAAGTTTATCAAAAAGTTTAAGAAACTAAGGAAATTACATGACTGATATACAAGGAAGTCTGTAGGATTTCTGCTGAACTTTTGTGTCCATGTGGTCTCGGCATTGTTTAGAATGTTATGACATTTTTTGCTATTGTTTACTGCAGGAACATATTGGGCTATTTTTCCTTGCTCCTAATCAAATCGCGCCAAAACAAGACGTTAACTGCAGTCTTAAAAATTACGTTTTTAACCTGGCGATAAGCCAACTACGGAACGAACTCTACTTCGACTCCGTTTTCAAAACATTGACTTAGTGTAATGTTACAAAACATCGTGTTTCCGTTTTATCGTCAATGAACTGACACAATGAAATTGTTGCTTGCGTAGCCTTGAGAAAATCGCAAGTTCTGACAATCGGTGAATTCAATGAACGTTTAATAAACGTGATAAAAAAAGCTATGTACCTTAATTAGCGTAAATATTCCAACGCTAATCTAAATAAGTATCTAAATCTTTATTTAAAATGTACGAAGGTTGTATAATTAACTTTCAATGTCACGACATATAGAGATTACTCCATGGAAAATACGCACGTACGATTTTTATTCACGAGTTGAGTAGTATCAGAACGAACGAGTGAGCGCAGCGAACGAGTGAGTTTTCTGATACAACTCAACGAGTGAATAAAAAATCGTACAAAGCATTTTCCATGGTGTAATTTGTTTATTTTATAGATACTGAGATTTTTGAAAAGCCAAATTTTGTCAATCTTACGCGCGTGTTTAGGGAACCCATTCAACTGCAATGTATGCGTGTAAAACTAGAATAACTAAAACATCAGCTTCTCTTTCAAAATCAAATATTTAATGAAGTAACACAAGAAATAAAACGTCAGTTTATACCTTCACTACTTTTATAAACATTTTTACACAAACCTTGAAGCACCTGCCTCCGCCATGTCGCCGATATGAAAATGGACGACAATCGAAATCTCGATGCGATGTTGTTCACTAGTGAGTTTTCGTCGTTCGCGTTTGTGATTGGACGAACGACGTTTTTTCACTAGTGAATTTTCATCGTTCGCGTTTCCTATTGGCTAATGCATTTTACGTATCATTTTTACGTACTCTTTTTTTCGTGAGGAAATCTCAGGATCTATGATATAAAAGCAGATATGTGCGATTATTCCACAATCAACTACACTGATTACGGGTAGTTTGTAACCAGTAGTAGGCTCCCTTAATCAATTCCCTCTTGGAGTCAAGCCATGCATACATTTAGCCTTTTGTACATTATGCTTTTGTTTCCCCACTAAAATGCTCCACCTTAATTCTCAATTTTTCCCACTAAAATGCTCGGTCTCTCCCAAAAAAGTCACTAAAATGCTCGGATAATGCTCATTATACAAACGGTTTTTTTAAATTAAGTTCAAAGTTTACACTTACAAAAACGTGCAGCCAAAAAAATATAATCCTCGAAATCATCTATCATGAGGCTAATATGTACAGAAAGTGCATGACTCTTGAGTCTTGCAACGTAAAACCGCTGACTTGTCATCAGTCTTCACTCAGCTGTATTAAGTTTTTTTTCGTGAATTTTGAGTTTTAGTCTTCATTTTCGTTAAATTAAGCAGGATACCATGGCTATGGGCTCCTGAAAAAAAGTTAATTTCTATTTTATTTTCTCGCAAAAAATTAATTTTTCGGGAAAATGCTACTAAAATCCTCGAATAATGCTCAATGCTTTTGCCTCACTAAAATGCTCAGAAAAATGCTAGCATAATGTACAAAAGCCTACGTACATTGTCACTTGAACATTCAACCCTTTCACTCCCACACTCAAATCCTGGGAATTACAACGTTTCTCGAGCTTTAAATCCGTCCAGACCTGGAATCGAATATTGCTTCATACAATGTGGGTGTAACATTTTTTCTCTTGGCCACATCTATCAAACTTGACCGAGCTAGTAAGGGGCATGGGTCTATTCCTGATTTGACGTCACAAACTGATTTGCATACCAATAAGTCTTAATACACATGCATGCAAAGGGCAAAAACAGGGTGGAATTTGAAAAACCTTTTTTCAAACAGCTATCTACTCTTAATATACATACCAGAACCACACCAGAAACCACACTTAGTTCCTGGAGTAGACACCGAGCCATAACATGTTGTTCTCTTCGGCTCCCATTGTCAAACTTTAAGCAAGAGAAGATGAGGTATATCAACAATTAGAGTAGGGAGTAGGGAGCAGGGTTGGCGCAGTGGTGAGAGCGCTCGCCTTCCACCAATGTGGCCCGGGTTCGATTCCCGGCCCCGGCGTCATATGTGGGCTGAGTTTGTTGGTTCTCTACTCTGCTCCGAGAGGTTTTTCTCCGGGTACTCCTGTTTTCCCCTCTCCACAAAAACCAACATTTGATTTGATTTCATTTCAGTTGTGCTTTACAGTGTCCCCAATTAGTACGTTAGTGCTAGATACAGTTGACACTCAAATAAAGTTCATTATTATTATTATTATAATTGTTGAAGTAAGCCTACAATGCGAGCGTTAAACCTCTGTTAGGAGAGTGAACATTGTTAGCCACAAAAAGAGACTTGAAAAACCGACCTATGACTGTAACTCTGCTCAAGGTTTGATCCAGATGGTTAGGCTTAGCCAAAAGTTGCTCGGCAACTTTTCGGCAACTTTTGAGATTTTCGGCAACTTTTTAGATTTTTGGCAACTTTTAGAATTTTCGGCAACTTTGGGCTTTTTGAGGTTCTTTGAAGCCACTTTCTTCACGTTTTGAGCCTTATCACAAGGTCAGCGGTATCACGTTGCACGTTTTTCAAGATGGCGGACAATTACAGTGATTCCAATTCAGATGAATCTGCAGATGAGGGCCCAGGTAATCCGATTGCGGAAGCCAAAAGACTGGGTCCAATCTTCGTACTGAAATGGAAAGAACCTCTGATATTATCATTGGACTTTGACAAATAAAGTTTTGATAAGAAGCAATGTGCGAATTTTTAATCTTAAACACCCAAAAAAGGTACGAAAAGCAGAAAAATTTTGGCAACTTTTCGGCAACTTTTTGGAAATTCAGCAACTTTTCGGCAACTTTTTGGCAACTTTTAGACACTTTTATCGGCAACTTTTTTGGGATTCATTGGCAACTTGTGGCTAAGCTTACAGATGGTGGTTGCCCATGATCAGTTATCGTAAGTTATGAACTAAATGTTGAAGAGGAATTAACTTACCCTAGTTTAATGGCCTTGTTACCACGAGTCCCCTCTAAATCGGTGGTAGTGCGCCACAACAAGTTATAGAAGGGTAGCAGGTTTGACTCCAGTTGGGAGATCGCTGGTTTACTGTTTCTGAGTTTGCTTGTCACATGCCAAGAAAGTACATCTTTGCAATTGTGTCTTGTAGCTAAAATTTCTTGTCATTTGTGTCATGCGCAGTTGATCAAGCCACAGTACGGCTACCTTGGTATTGTACTTGTTGGAGGCGCCGATACTCCATTAATAAACCATTACGTCAATGACATCCTACCCAGTTCCTCCGCTTCTAAGTCCGGCCGCGTCAGAGTTGGAGATGAACTACTGGAAGTTAACGGTCACACCATTCGCGGGACAACGCATGCGCAGGCCCTGGAGATATTTCGATCCCTCCCGACCGTTGTGACACTGGTTGTGGCAAGGAATCGACATGCAAACCGTGCAATCCTGAAACACGTCCAGAAGAAAAAGGAGAGTGAAAAGGTGAACAACAACATCGCCAAGCCCGAGAAAAAGCAAAGTGTCATCGAGGAAGCGGTGACCACGAGTGTCATTCCCAGAAGCTTCTCGTCCGTGATTGACGTCACCAAGAAGGCGTGTCCGTATGTCAAGCCTGTCAAACGTGCGTCACGTGTCTCTTCCTTTATTGGCTCGGTGGAGGATATCGTCACTGGCGATGTAACCTATGGAGACAATTTGAAGAAGAGTCTTGTAAATGGAGACAACGAAGTCGCTGGCTCCCTGAAACGAGTTGATGACAACAGATTCAAAGGCGACAAGGCGGTACGTACTGCTTACAAAATAAGCACTCTTAGTAATAATGGACGACAGAATTAAATCGAGAATCTTATAGTGTTCGGGAATTAAAGGAAACTCCATGTTTCCGCCGAGTCTCTAATTTCTGATTCCATATCGGTACGCTGGCCCTCTCCACCCAAATGTATCAGTGAAGGGGGAAGGGGTGACCCGGTGGCATTCCAAACACGGTCCTCACAGGGCAGTGCACCAACACTGCTGTAACCGCTTCATGTGAATACATTCACCTACAGCTTTGATTCACATAGAGTTTGACATCCTTTTAAATCCTTGCTTGTTTTTGGATCATTTGTGCACGTAAAGACGAGCGTCATTTTCTGTTGACCCTTGAAGGTCCAGTTCTGATTACCATTCAGTTTCTTCTGCTCATATCAGCACATAGTACGTAATGAAGACAGGGATTGATCTTCAATACTGAACTATAAGGGTGTTCCTAATGATAGTGTGTGTATCGGTCGCAGGAAGGGGAATTAAGGTTGACATGGGTTTTGTTTTTGAACCCATCAGGCCTACACACTCTCGGACAAGCCTGGTAATCAGGATTATGCTGTATTTCATGGAGGGACCACAACTACCGACTCAGTGCCTCTGAAAAGTTCCACCCCCCGTCAATCAACCTTTGACTTGCCCCAGATCGATGAAGAAAACACATTGCGCTACTCGTCTGTGGCCCTACGACGATCCCGTACGATTAACGGCTCGTTAAAGCGGCGAAGCGTTATCGAGCGGTGCGACGCGAGGTCCACTTGGCCGTCAGTCACAACTAAACAACGAGCATCAATCGCTTGGGATTCGTTCATCCCACCCAAACAAGCGAGCATCAGACGAAGTTCCTCGGCACGCTTTCGACTACCAGTCGTGCAAACTTCGGCGCAGCTCGCTTCCAACCTGTCCCTTCACCAAAGCTCGTCGCGGAAGATGAATACGAAACACTACATTGAAAAGAAAACCATTGTGGCTGAGATCAGAAGAGAAAGCACCGGCGCTGACTGGGGATTTACCATCGGTGGTGGAATCTGTTCCCCGTACGGAGATCTTCCCATTTTCATTGTGAGTGTGTCCAATGATGGAATGGCGTGGGGACTGGTGGAGAGCGGTGACGAAGTGATAGGTGTGAGTGGAGAGAGTTTTGAAGGGCTTACATTTCTAGAGGCAGAGAAAATCTTGAGAAACAGTCCCAAAACCATGGCGACAGTCACTATCAAACGGAAGTTTCTTCAACGAGCACAGAGTTCACAAAGTAATCCATACGCTGAAGCATGGAGGTCACCAGATTCACCAAATACTGCCGCTGGCAGGCAGAAAAAAAGGCCAAAATCAATGCAATGTTGATCCCAATTAAAGAACCAATTAAGAAGACGAGACGTTTTTCGTCTTTCATACGTAGTTTTGGAGCAAAATTTAAGTCGATCGTTTTATTGCTAATACAGTTTAACATCCATAAACGTCTTCTCGCCAAAGAATTTTCTAAGGAAAGAGTAACGTTGAGACAGAAAAAAGGGTTTTTCCTTTTAACACCAAAAATGAGTCTCAATTTTGAATTAGATTAGATTTTTTTCCACGCAATTTCTAATTTTTAAAGTTGCCTATCTATAGATTTTAAAGTTAACGTTAAAAAAAGAAACGCTTTAGTTTCACTTTTGCAAATATCGTATTTGCGAATAACAAGCCCTTTGCACGGTAAATTTGTGAACGCCAGTTCTGAGCAAAGGTCGCTTCCTGTGGACAGAATTGTGTAAGTGAATTCTTCTGAGTTAGCTACTTAAGCATCTTACATAACCTTTTGATCTCGGTATACACGCCAAATGTGTACGTGCAGCCCCTAACGGTGTGTCTATTTGGTCTGAAATTGGGTTGCCTATTTTGCAGTATGCTAGGGTTTTGTACTTTGGTTTGAATCAGTTCCTGCCATCGGGTTAGTTTTCATGCATTGTTTTCAGACATGGCTTCATTGATTTAGGTCTGCAATAGGTCTCTCGAAATCATATACTTTATTTTGTCTTAAATAGTATACATCTTAGTTATGCAATGCTTTTAAGTGGTGTAGCATGGAATATCCCACAAGTCACTTGTTTTTTTCCATTTATACATATGAAAGAGTGTCCTTATCCTTGGCTTAAATTTTATTTTCCTATGTTTCAAACTCATTAACATACGTAAACATAGCGAAAAAAAAAAAGGAAAATTAAATTTAAAGCAAGCAAAAAAACTGAACCACAACGTGTATACCAAAATAATACAAGTGACTTGTGGGATATTCCACGGTATACCACAAGAAAGGGTTGCAGAACTATTTTATACGATGCCATAGAAAACACAAACAACAGTTGAAAGGAACTGCCGAAAATCAACATGGATGATGGGAAAGTCGGGTGTGATACCACTGAATTGCACAGATCAATGGGAAGGTTCAGCGGAGTACTGATGAATATACAACGCCTTTCCTGCATTCTGGTTGGCTGTATTTTCTATGGCATAGTATAAAGCGTAGTATAATATGGCGTTCACAATAATGTCACACACTGTACCTAATTACTGTATTTTTAGCTTGCCCTCCTCTCTTCCCAGTGCTTTCTTTAGCTGATTCACCCCCTAAGTAGCTAGATAACTGTACTGAAATTTTCAGGGAATTGTTGCCCGAGTGTTAAAAAAGCCTAACAAGAAAGAGCCTTTATGGTTCGTTTTTAGGAAGATAGTTGTTGTGATGGAATGCAAGGTTAGTTATAGAGCATGCATAGGCTCACATAGCGTACATAGGATAGAAAAATGTTTTGTTTAGTACATGTAGGTTAAAGATATCAATATTCACTAGAACAATTTTTGCTGAAGTTTTCTCTATTGATAACTTTAATAAAAAAGTTATTGTACCATTTCCCTGTTTGTTAGTGTTACTTTCAGAAGTATTAAGAATACAACTTTACATTTACCTCTACATAGGATCTTGAACAAAAGCTTAAAAGCCCTGCAATAATCAGCAAAATTTGTAGTCCACATGTTTATCTCTTTTTTTCCAGAATTTCATTCATAGAGTCCTAGGGTATGTCTAACAATAAGTTTCTGCTTTCACACTATCTCAAGACCTGGCAGCTGAGACTGCGAAAGAAATGAAATCGTATTTGCCTCTTGCAGTCAGCAGCCCAGTAAGCCCTTGTGACATGATGAAAATACACTCACTTACTAGAGACAATTCACTACGAAACCTGCCTGCACAGGTTCTGTGCTAGTGCAGTAAGAGGTATCTACAACCTGATACTATCTCTTTAATGCTGCAGCAAAATAAGGGTTGCTTCCTCTTGTCTTCCTTGTTTTATAACATGGTTGGAGCAAACTAAAAGTTTCTTTGTGATGTCTTTCTTTGTGTTATCTCTCATCTGCTGTTTTCTGTCGATCACTATATGTGGTTTCATCAAGAAGAGCTGCCCATTCTCTTTCCTCTGGATTGTCCTCAGGTGGGATTAAGCCAAGAAAAAGGCCAATTTTTCTCTGAGTAAAATGCAAAATGCACACATTTTCAAATGGTTACTTGAAAAATCTACAACTAAGTACCTAAATATGTGAAACACTTGGAAATCTATCTGCATGCTTTCGAGTATAAGATCCCATACACAAAACAATTTTGTGTCACTAATGTGTAATGTCTGTCACTGTTCTAATCAGAGGTGTGCTCTTGACAAAAGCAATGTTTAAAAGAGCAGTTAACACTGTTACTTCCCATATTGATCAAAATCTAACTTCTGACAAGTTATCATTACATGTACACCCTGGACATCATCAAACAACTTAGTACTTTATCTTCTTCAGTGTGGCTGGAGACAATGTTCAAGGCCAAACGAATTCCCAAGATCACTTGTCTTGTAAGAAATATCGAAAGCACAGGTGTTCTTTTCAAAACCACCATGTACCAACAACAACCAACCACAACCAAGGTTATTAAGGATCCTAGGTTGATCTATAAACCACTACCTCCCAACCAGCATATCAAGAAGTGTGTGACACCCACTACTGAGAGTTGTTAGTTATATCTTGGGGGCAAAGGGTTTAACTAATGCACCTATCTATGTTAAGCCCAAAGGATGGGGGGTTGGGCATGGGGTGGGGATTTTGGGCCCATTCTCAGGGTAAAAACCTGTTACATTTATGAGTAACATAGAACAAAGAAAACAAAAAAAGAGAGACTAGGAAAAGAATAGTGCAAAAAAAAAAAAAAAAAAAAACAAAACAAAGAAAATCTTCACAGGTCTTAGGGTCAAACACCCTACCTTGCTACCAGCCTTGCTATCAAATTCCCGTGGTTAGCCCAAAGCCCCCCACCTCGTGCTTAACATTGATAGGTGCATAAACAGGACACCCAAATTTCAATCAATCAAATTAAGGTTTTGGTCTGTATTTTTGTCTATCCCTTTTTTTCTAAATTTGCTGAGTTGTGCTCGTAACCGGGAGTAAATGGTCTATTTACACAAGACGCCTTTCTCGATCAGTAGCTAGATCGGACGAAAGGATTTCGAACTTTAACACGTAAAAATCCTTCCCTCCCTAGTAGATACCTCAAGCTCCTCGAGGAAAGCGAGCTGCCCGCGTTCTTACCCTATTTTTAAGTCCTCTCTCTCCATACATCTGATAGGCAACGAAGGAATAGAAACACGTTCCCCAGAAACACCAAAGGGCTAAGGCTGGCAGCCTTCCGTACGGCCGTAAATCAACGACCATTGAACAATTCTTGAAACTTTTATACCACCAACTACATGTTCTGAAGTGAGTAATTACCATTCACATAAGACTCTGTGTAAGCGACACCATGCTTCCTGGAGATATGGTTTGGCCCCAGTAACAAAACCAACCGACGTACACTCGCGGTCAGTTACAAGTTTTAAAATCAGCATTATTGTTTTGGGAATTTTTCATTTATTTTTCTGTAGACCTCAACCATAGAACTCTTTATCAAAGAAAATCGATATCACATGCACACTGACACTGAGGCCATTACTCCTGTTTGCATCTGGCGATTAAACTTCTTGTCATTAGAGAATGGCCTTAGTCATCGGGAAGGGGGGGACTGGTGAAAATAGGGGATGGGCCACCATATTTTATGCATGGCTTCGAGGGGGGCTATTAAAAATATGCAAACGTTTTGCCCGCAAAAATGTTAAAACCTTCATCTGGATGCCATCAACAAACTTTATAAAAACAACTTTTCCTGCATGCCTTTAAAAAAAGGTATTGCTGAAATCACTGTTGGAGAAAACAAAGTTAGTTCTGCGCCCGAAATGGCTGAGGCCTTAAATCACAATTTCTCAAACGTTGGGCATGATTTGGCCAAAGACATCTCCCGGGCTGTCAACGAGCCAGAATACTATCTTAATTAACCCTACCAACAAAATATTCTCCTTTGACAGCTGTAGCGTTAGTGAGGTCAAGAAAGCGACTGGTCTGGACAATATGCCTTCCTGACTATCTAAATTTACCGCACGCGTTTAACGCCTTCTTTAAGGTTACCGTAAACCTTCGCAGGTGTCTTTAGCCAAAAAATTATTACCGCGCTGTCTTAAATACAGCCACTACAAACTATATATCAATGTCAAGGTTATAAAATGCTCTATTCGATAAAAATTGTTTCGCTTCTATTGTTCTTAATAGTAAGGCGAGCGCGACCTAAAAGCGCGAAACGACCGACGTCCCTTTGAGCGAATTTATCGGGTATCAGACTCAACCGCGTAAACAAAACTACCAATGGGAATATCAAAAAAGCCTCACACGGTGTTGAAGATTAGTGCCTTGTGATTTATATAATACAGAAGTTTAGATTCTGCGGTCGAATTCCATACACGATAAATTCGCTCAAAGAGACGTCAGCCGTTTTGTGCTTGTGGGACGCACTCTCCTTGCGGTTTGAAAAAATAAAAGCGAAATAATTTTTGGCGGATAGTGCATTTAATTAGCTTTTTATTGATATATAGTTTGTGGTTGTTGCGTTTTAAGCAGCGCGCAGATAATTTTTTTCGCGAAGGACACTCACGAAGGTATACGGTAACCTTAACATACATTTTTAACTGGTCTCTTTGTCCTGGTATAGTTCCTTTAGACTGGAAGTTAGCCACAGTTGCTCCACTTTTGAACTAGGGCAATAGAGAAGCTGTCAACAATAATCGGCAGGAGCCCATGGGCTTCTGTTGGCGGCCAATCTCGATTATCCCGGCCGTTGCTAAAGTATTTGACAGAGTAATCTATGGTCAATTCTACAAGTACCTTAATGACAACCATCTTTTAGTCGAATTGCGGTCGTTTCGCCTACGAGTCGTTTCGCTAACGACCAGTTCGCTAACGAGCTACGTCGATTCGCCTACGTCTAAAGTCGTTTCGCTAACGACTTTGGGGTCGTTTCGTTCACGTTCCAACTTAGCACGCTAACGTCCTTTTTAGTTAACTGGGTTCTGTTGTTTATACCTGTCGTCAAAATCAACGCCTGAAAGTTGTCTTTTATTTGGTATTGTAATGTTCTATCACTATATTTTAAAATATTAATCCTCATGATACGTTAGCGAAACGACCCTAAAGTCGTTAGCGAAACGACTTTGGACGTTGGCGAATCAACCTAACTCGTTAGCGAAATTGTCGTTAGCGAAGCGACTCGTAGGCGAAACAACCGGTTACCTTTTAGTCAATTGTTAGTCTGGCTACAGATCACTTCATAGTACACTAACAACTCTGCTTGAAGCTACTAACAGCTGGTCTGTCAATACAGATAACGGTTTCATCAGTGGGGTAATTTTCATTGATTTAAAAAAAGCGTTCGGCACGATAGACTAAGATCCTTTTAAGCAAGTTAGTCAATTACGGAGTTGAACATGACGCCTTGAAGTGACTTCTGACTTCTCTCAAACTCCCTCCTGAGTTATTGCTACCTTACGCAAACACACGCACCATTTCCCAACGTGGAAATCATCACAATTACAATTCTACTTTCCTGAAGCATGAATTTCACTAGAGAGAAATTGGTTATCAACGATTCAAGAAGTTAATCAAGACCAGTTCTAGGCATG
Organism: Ricordea florida; assembly: GCA_949710005.1. NCBI lineage: Eukaryota > Metazoa > Cnidaria > Anthozoa > Corallimorpharia > Ricordeidae > Ricordea > Ricordea florida. The sequence continues at coordinate 7,589,254 of OX453272.1, read as the reverse complement.
AAAAAGGGAGAGCATACATAGTTGAGACAAAGAAGAATCAAAGTAGGACTATGGTGAACTCGTGGATATGTTTACAAAACAGAGAAAAAAGAAATAATTTAAAAATTAATGAGGTGTTTTTCCAGAGTTGTGATTGAATGAACTTGAAGATAATTTTAATAATCTATAATCACAACATAAAAGTGACCAGGGAGCTGAGTAGCTTTTTGAAATAAACATACAGTGAGTACATGACGCCAATCATTTGACTACACTAGGCATCAGTTATAAGGCAGGTGGCAAGCATACAGTTGTTAAAAAATTTGATAACTTAACATAAGGGTACAGGATTAAATGGCACCGAAACCAAATGTAGTTCTGGTATCCTGCTGCTCACTGTCTGTGTGTTCAAAGTAACAGGGTCCTTCTGAATAAGGTCTGAATTTTGTTGCCATGACATTGTCAATTTTATCATCATTATAGTTTTTGTTGTCTACAAGTCTATTCAATGTATGCAACAGAAATATCCACCTTGATTCTGCAGCTGATAATGAACAAAACCATGTAGGATAGCCCAGCTGATGTGATGATCTTAAAATCCTTAAGACTCTCAATCCTTTATCAAGTTGAATTAGTTTATTTACATTACCATCTCATTTTAGGTTATCAGTGGTATATATATTCAGGGTTGCACTTAAAAAAAATCACACTTGCCATCATTAATACAGCAATACATCTTTGTTTTTATCCTTATAACTTCTTGTTTTTACAATGTAAATATGATGAGTCACACAACAGTAAGCAAAACAGGTAAGCCTATTTTTCCAACATGTCTACTTCAACACAATCTAGTTCACTTCAAGGTAAATTCGGAAATCAATAGACAGAAAACGTTTCATTGTAACGGCTTGTGGTGTATGTATAGGTAATAGCATGGTTTGTAGTGATATTTGGTATAAATACCACGAGAGATATTTCAAAATTGTTGTACGTAATTTCAAGAGCCGTTAGGCGAGTGAAATTTGAGACAATTTTGAAATATCTCGAGTGGTATTTATGCCAAATATCACGTACAAATCATGCTATTATTTGTTTATACTACTACTCGCAAAAGGTTTGTAATTTTCACATGTAGGTATTTCAAATTAAGCTGAAATACCACTGCTCTTAGCCAATCAAATTACAGAAATTTCTCATGTAGTAGTATAATGTATATAATATAACGCTTAATACATTTTCTACATGACTTACTCTTTTCGAACCCTGGTTCTCCGTCACGGCATGCGCCTCTATATTTAATGGTAAGCGTTGACATACTTCTTGACCGTCCCAATACTTTTCCAACTCCATTCCTGTTAGTACTAACACTTAAATCAGTACAAAATTCCTCCATGCGATGTTTCTTATCCAGGTTGGCCGCAGAAGTTCTTCGGTTTCACATCATGGATTCGTCAATTTATTCTGTTTTCAGTAGTGGTTTCGTTCAATAACGAGTACTCATTTCGCTCAAATAAATTCTCATTCAAGTGCTAATTTCGCTCTATGAGTTCTCATCAAAGCTTACTATATTAGCAAGAGATTTTCCCATCTTCAGATCACTTTCGAGCCAACTGAAATTCATATACTGCTTGTAATCTTGGGGGCGGTCGATGGCGGTCGATGTCGGGAAAGCGAATAGTTATCATCTGTTCACGTTTAGCGCCTGGCCGAGTAAAAGGCTCATGAAATTCAGTCTCCAAGTTGGTCATTGTCCTAACTGGAAACATTTAAACTCCTTTTGATTTTAGTAAGACCGCTAATGAGGCCCTGTTAGTGAGGTTCTTTATGTCGCGCGTCTGAGTTTCAAACCTTTTCACGTCGCAATTTCGGAAGGTCGAAGGTCGCTGTCGTAATTTCCCGTGAGCGGCTCGTCGTTCGTCGCCATTTCAGGTCCTTTATGTCGCCGTTTAAAGGCCACGTCGCTTGTCGAAATTTACCCCTAACAGGGCCTCGCTAATCGTCCTCTTAAGCTACAAAATCATTACAAACTCTGGCAACGGTACGATACACTTTCAGCGTGAACTTTCATCAACAGACTTCCGTGACTTCGGTCACGACAATTGTCGTCTTCATATCGGTGCCCCCGAGTTCTATCCGACTAATTACGAAGTGTGTCTACACTGGAGTGAGTGAGTGAGTGAGTGAGTGAGCGAGCGAGTGAATGAGTGAGTGAGTGAGTGAGTGACAATTTGCATATCGGAGTCCCCACAAAAACTCGCAAATACGCTTCGCGTATCCACGAGTTAAAAATGGTTCTGAGCTTAAGACTTTATTCTGTTTAAGTCTCAAAATTTGAACATTTAGAATGGAAGGTCTAAATATTAAAACATTCAGTGGTAAGATTTATCAAATATTCTGATGCTTGCACAAATCCTCTTCATTCAGCAGTCCTTGAATGATCCAAATACGAGGCCCAGAAAGCACAGACCAGTTGATGAATCCTTGCTCACCAAATGACTGCACTGGGAACATCAATGTTGTTATCCACAATGTTTAGTGTTAACTGGGAATAACTTTGTGCGCTAGGAGAATAAAGTGCAAATACAAGGGACAAATGGTTAAATAGTTATGGTACGTTCAGTCCAAGAGCAACTTAAGTCAAGGGGATAAATACACTGTGAGGCAAAAAAGGAGTTCAGTAAAAGATGCCCCATTAGGGGTTTTAGGGATACGGGATATTTGTGAAAAAAAATTATAGGGATACGGGATATTTAGAAAAGAGATGGTGGGATATCGAACATCAAAGTTTTCTTTTTTGACAGAAGAAAACAGGTTAATTGATCAATATGAAAGACGGGAAAAGTTGAAAAAAGTATTGAAAATGCGAATTAATGTATTTCTCTAAGAAAAAACATTGTAATCATCCTTCAAACCCTATTTGCACTCGATTTCTATTTTAAAGTATGAAACCGCACCGGAAAATGTGTTTTACATTATTTGGTAATCGGACTTATCACATGCAGTGACGTCATCAGTATTACCTTGAATTATAGAGATACAAACTACAGGAATTAATGGGATACGGGATATTCAGACCCCCCCCGAATGGGGCCTCGTAAAAGGGAGGAGAAATTCTTTTCAATTTTTAACATTCTTTCATAAGAATGCCTTTGATCAAAATACAGCATGTTTTATACAGTTTTCACATTTTGGATAAAGTCAGTTTCTTCAAAACATCCAAATAAATACACTGACGAATTGTTTTTTCTGGTACAATCCTGATAACACAAAGCCTTCAGTCAGTAAGCTATTCAGACAAGACAGTCATAAATACATATTTGCCCAACAGGGGATTGATTTATCATATATGAGCATAAGGCAAAACCACTAACAGCCATGGGTGAATTATCTCATGGGAAGCATGAACTTAATGTTTATTATATAAGCATATACTGTAATGGGGTGTTGAAGTCTTACAGTAGGAAAAACTCACATTGTTTTGGTATCCTAACAGCTTCTTTATCTCCGACAGTGATCTCATGCATTGCATCTCTGAAAAGGTATTTTATTTGCAGCATCTTTTCTTCTTCAGGGCAAGGGTCATAAAAGCCACTTAGATCACTCTGTTAATAAAAAAACAAAGCCAAAATTGGAATTACAGTGCAATGGACTCAACCGGGGCCACAAACAGTTTGAAACTTAAAGCAATGGTTCTCGTTTTTGATTGACTAATGAACTACTGAAGTCAGACTTCTTTGTTATGACTGGTTTTTGACTAGCTAACGAACTATCGAAGTTGCACGGCTTTGTTGTAGATGTGGCCTATGATTGGCCAATTAACGTTGGATGGCCCTGGTTGAGTTCATTGCACTGAAAGTGATTAGTTCTCTATTATATATATATACACACCTATACATATCTATACACGTTATTCTCTATACTTCTACCTATACGTTCTCTATACGTTATCCACATATGTTATCAAGCTGTAAAATTGACAAATATAATCAAATCATGAGAATGAGTAAATTTTGAGGAACAAACCTTTGAACCTTCTGCGAAGAAAAGTCGCGAGTCCTTAACCTGGCACTGAACAGGAATGGTTACGTCAATGATTTTACTGGGTCCACGACTGGCACCTTGGGCACTAGAAAGAAAAATTGAATATGTAAACCTCTCACTTAAGAATATCAATACATACAAACATGTCCACCAAAATGTATCTCAATATACAATAATCATTATGGACAATTACCTTTTAGAAGAAAAGCTCTTACTTGTGAACAATGGAAATTTATAATAAACACTATTGCCATATGTACAATATGAAAATGTGATAAGGGTTCAATACAATGCAAAAAATAAGTTTCATCCTTTATTATGGATAACAATATTTCGACCTTCTTTGACTCATCAATAGCAAAATATTCTTTGGTTACAAAATGCTCTTTTTGAACATGCTTGAATTCAGTTTTACCGGGCCCATTAGACCGGATTTGTGTCTTAACTCTTTAAGTCCCAAAAGTGACCATCATCCAATTTCTCATTGCAGTATTCACTGCTTATCAACCATTCAGGTTATGAGAATAACGAAAATGATCACCAATAGATCTAATTGTATTGATATTTCAACAAATTCTCCTCACAAGTACCATAACAAATATATGAGAACAGTTAGGAGAAAAAGGAATATTAATATTGGGGCTTAAGGGGTTAATTTTCTACTTCTTATCTGTAATACAGCAACCCTGTGATGCAACACTTATACTTAATCTTTAACCCTTTGTGCCGCAAGAGTGACTTTATAGATTTTACTCTGGCTAATGCCAGATGATTTTACTCATCACAGCAAGACCTCTCTGGGCACAAAGTGTTAAACACTATCACTAAACTTGAGTTGGGCCTTAACAGGAGGGTGAGAATTCTTTAGCGTAGAGCTCACCTTTCCTCCATAGAGACCAAGTGACCATACCATGCATTCACTATTATTAGACCTGCACAATGGAATCAGACCTAACAATCACCATACAAGGACTTGGTTGGAGAAAGATTGACTTGCACTGTATCAACACAACTTTAAACCATTGCAATAAATTATTGACGCTGACTGGAACAAGATTTAAAGCTGTCACTAAGCAAATACCAGTGAGAGGCTCTACCTACTGAGCTAAGCCAGCCATCTGTGCTTGGAGCTGGTCAGCAGTGAGTGATTTTACATAATCATACTGTCTATACTACTCTTTACACAGGCATATTATTATGACCCATAAGTGGGTAGTCTGTTTTTAGGATGTCATTTTTAAAAGCAAGCTCTTGTCTACCGTGTCGTGAGGTTTCAAATTCCAGTATTCTCTGACAAGTGTCTTCCATAAGACGAATCTAAAATAAAGAGAGTCAAAATAGAATGCCAGATGTCAAAATTATTTAAACCAAACTTCTGTAATGAGCACTTTCATTAATTTTTAACTATAAACAAAGAAAAAATCAAACAGACATAAATTCATCTGCCAACTGTCACCTCTGACTACTTCAAACAAGAACAATCATTGTTTGCACCTCTACATGCATTCTTACCATGTGTGACCACAAAAATCACCTCAGCATCTGCTTGGCAGGGTAGCGTACAACTAGCCAGTGTCAAAGAACTTCTCAGAGGGTTTTAAGATCTTTAGCACAGATTTATTTAAACCACACCAAACTTCAAGAATTTTTCAAAAGCCTCCAAACTTTTCCCAACTTCCAGCTCCCTTTACAAATTCATGTTCACGTTAAATTGATCAATGTTTAACTTTTAACAATATTTCATTTAAAACTTCTCTGTTATCAGATAAGGCAATCTTTATAATATGACTTGGCTTCTTACACTGTTTTCTGCATCCCTTCGTTTTTCAGCAACTTGCTTTGCATACTTCTCTTTATTTTCCACAGCTTCCCTGTGAGAATCAAGAAGAAAGTGTTTTTGGCCTGCAGTACAGACTTGTCTGAGGGGCTTACAGAAAGAGTGCACAAATTTAAACTGAAGATGTACAGTACAGTTTCTGTACCCTTTGTTAAATTTGGACTGATCTAAGTCACTCAGAATCAACACAGTTTTTACATGTTATTTGAATAAAAATTCATATGAATGGTTACTTGAATTCATGTAGTGAAGGTTTAATACATCAATGCTTACAGATACAGCATGGTGCAAAGACTAAAACACTTTTCCTGTCTCACATACTTTTCTTTCTCCTTTAACAAGAATGGTTCAACTATCAGCACCTTCACGATCCAGAATACTGCAACTGGAGCAATGGTACCATAAAGTACAGCAGCCGGGTTTATTTCACTTGACAGGTGGATAGGGAAATTATAGACTTGAGTAGCACGTGTTAACCTATAACAAGTAAATATAGGTATTCACAATTACATAAAACTATATTGAGTAATCCATTGCCTAAAGTAGCTGTTTGTGGAGTTCAATTGACCAAGTAATTAGTCAAGTCAAGTCAAGTTTATTTACAAAATAAAAGATAAGTTTACAGTAAAGATAAGTTTACAGTTTAAAGTAGTTCCCAAAAGATCTGATATTTCACCAAAAAAGGGTGGAAGTCATCATCTGAGTCACATGATTTATGAGTCGTCAGGTGGTGGTATTTATGTCTCTGTTCAACATTGTGGTTGGTCATTTGAGCCATGATGTTATTGGCCGTTTGTCAGTAAATATCACCAACTGACGACACGTAAATCACTCAACTCCTGTGTTCAAACCATTTAGAGTTTATACTTGCCTAAAGATGAAAATTCAGATAACAATGTAGTGAATTTTCAGAATAGTCAGTTAGCTCCAGTAAGATAAGTGTGTTGTTTCTACTAGTGATATCATTACACAGTAATGAAAACAGTGATCAGAATTCAAGAGAACAACCACCATTGATAAACTGTGTTGAAACTGTAACAAATTCTCCCAAATAGTAATGTATGAAATGTATGAAAACCATTAAGGGAGAATAATTATTATGTATCTTGATACTGGAGCTTTACAGGGTTAAACACTTAATTAACTAAGTTGACTAGGTTCATACTTACTTTACTTTTAATATGACACCAATAGGTAAACCAATGCTTACAGTGCCTCCTAACTTGCTGTGTTCTGATATCTGTCTCTCACATCCATATTCAACAAGTGTGCCAAACGCCCCTGCCCTGGGAATATGAAAAGTCTAAGAATGCTAAAGTTTACTATAACATTTCATGAAATTACTCAGATACTACGCGCACTCTGATTGGTTAATAAACTATGGGTTATTATGCTGGTAAATCCATAAAAAAGAGAAACATTTTCTGTTTTATTGAAGGTTCAAGTTTATAATTTAAGCAATAAACCACACTTTCTTTGGGTATACCAGCGTAATAAACCACTTGGGATTTTGGAAGAACACTCAAAGGGCTTGTAAATCACGGCTCATGATTTACAAGCTCTTTTTGTGTTCTCCCAACATCCCGGGTGGTTTATCATGCCGGTATACCCAAAGAAACTGCTGTTTATTGCTTTAAAATAACATTATACCTCTATATACAGTCGCAGCTCTCCTTGTGACCACTCTCGTTACAACCACCTTTGTTAAATCCCGTTAGAATTGTCACTCAAACTCTGTCATTAAAAGCTCTCGTAAGCGACCGCTCCTGTAGGCGACCGCGACCACTTTTGGGAATTACCAACTGGTCTTTTTCGTGGTTTTTAAGCTCTCGTAAGCAACCACTCAAAGAGTCTAATTCGTATTAGTGAACACTTAATAAGATTACACTTCTCGATCAATTTGATCTTCCTTTGAAGACTCCAGAGGTCAATTCTGTCAAGGGAGCTCTCGGTCTTGTTAATAAGTTGGTGGAGTTTTCTGATTGGCAAGGCAACGAAGAACTGTGTAAAGCCATTATTCGCGTTTAAGATGTCTTGGTGGATTCAAACTCTACTCATTGAAACAATCATCGCTCAAGAACTTCTTTATTAAGTCTTATAAGACTTAGATTAGAGACTCAAAATACTGTTCTCTGAACCGTTGCTGTTTTACTTTTTTATACATAGAACTGATATATGATGTCATAATTGCGCCTAAGTGCTGTAGCAGTTCATTTGCACTTTCTGGCAGTTGTTGTGCTAGGCACTGTAATCACCTGAATGAGAAATTAGAAGTTTTTCATTGGTAATCTCTCTGGATGCGTGAACTATACCTTCGCAAACCCCTTCTACAACAGGCAATAACTAAATATTATCTACAATACTATACTATACAACACTATTAATACTCATTTACATATCCAACTCTTTATGCTAAAAGCTCTCGTAAGCGACTAGCCTCTATTGTTTTAGGGAGTGGTCGCTTACGAGAGCCCATTCTCGTAAGTGACCAGCTCCAGTTACGACTACTTTTTCGAATTCCCGAGGTGGTCGCTTACAAGAGCTTTGACTGTAGTGCACTATTTAAGGGGACATGTTTTAAGGCACAGTACATGGTTAATATGACCACCAGGGTAAGTTCTTTTCTTTTTCTAATGGCAAATACGCTAACTAGTTGAAAATAACTTTTTATTTATGTTATATATAGGAGTGATACTTTTACTGTATAATTATGTTAGGTAGAGTTGATATTCATTCAATCCATGTTACTGCACACAGCTAACAATGGGTAATACCATTTTATTACTAATAGTTTATACAACCTACTTTAATGCAGCTTTAACTCTTGTGTCATTGTCTAATTTCTTTGTATATGATGCTACAGCAAATGTATTTGGAAAGCCAAGCTAAAATAAAGAAATAAAAAATTACTTGGTGGTTGTTAATAGTCATTCTATACTTGGGCAGCTCCTACAAAGTGCAATGAATATGCCTTATTTTTGGGCATAATATTTTTATACTTCATTAATTAATATATTACAATAACATGAGAGGGTTACAAGAAAGACTTAAGGTCAGTATAAACCGTATTATTTAAAGTTGCTTGTCGAGTTCAATCAACCAGGTGAACGTAGTTCTGAGAAGAACCTGATTTGCACTTTACCTTTGGAAATGTTCACTGTGTGAGACTGGGCTCTAACACCCCGCCAATAAAAAAATGACATTCATTTTAAATTAAAAACTGATTTTAATAGTAAGTATATGTAGGACAGCTCAAACCAAACGTCCGAACCGCTAATGCAAAGAACTGTCAGTTGGAAGGACTTTGGAGCACACATAACCATAAGTAATAAATTGTTAGATGTATTGCCCAGTTATTCAGTTTCATACTAATCAAAGTAATATATTTTAATTTCAGTTGACCACAGCGTCAACTGGGCATAACCCGATCACCTAGTGAGAGATAAAATCTAAAGTCCTCTACCAGTGTAATTTTCAAAGAGTGTAGATTTGATATAGAACTGTTGTTAATGCTGATAAACAATCTGTGAGCCTCCCACCATTTACAGCAAATTTTTATTGATAGTCAGTTTAAACATTCAGTATAATTAATAATAAATTAATGTTATTAAAACACTTCTTATAACTACCTGAAGGGCAATAGTCAATCGACTATGTTCAGTCTCCCTGATAACAGTTGTGTTCATAGAGGACTGGAGACCAGCCTGCCACGTGAGGTATCCTGTGGTGTGTTTGTCAAGCTGCCGAGCAAGCACTGGTGACAAACCAAGAACATTTATCAAAACTGTAAAAAAAGTTACTGTTTTGCACCTTGAAAATAGACCAAAACAAAACAAAAGAAGAAAATATTTTTGATCAAGCATTAAGAGGCTTTTTAGTTAATGGTTTGCACCTTGAAGTACAAAACAAGACAGAAAAAGTCTTGATTTAGTCTTCAAAAACTTTGTGTTTTAATCTTTAAATGAAGACATCAAATTATAAGGCCAGTACTTACTTGCATTCACTCCAAATGAGAGTACTTCTCCATCAGTCTTAATAGATAGCCCTGTTGTTCCATAACTTTTTCCAATAAAAAATAAAGAAGAACGCAACTTAACCCTTTCACTCCCGAGAGGTCTCCATTTGACGAGTAAAATCGTCTGGCGTTAGACAGAGTAAAATCTATAAGGGAGATCTATAGTTTTTGAGGGAGATCGTTTTAAAGGGAGATAGTTTTTAAAAACAATTCTAAACAATGGAAAATTTTTTAAGCAATTATATTTTGCTTCCACGACTACACTGGAGCTAACGAATTGACAAAATTATCAGCCTCTAATCCTTATTGCCAGATGTTCTGTATAACACCCAATTTAACTTTTGTTATCCTTTAGTTAGTTGATTTAATAAAACAAGACTTGGAATTAAGGACATTTTTCACCTTTTTCTTGAAAGGTTCCTAAATGCTCTGAAGGTCAGCATGGGACCATCACCACCAGCAAATTCAACCTGGAAAAAAATTACAAAGGCAAAAACTGTCAATACATTAACAACAGGTTGCAGTTATAATTATTATCGGTGAGCAGCTGAACATTAATGCAAGTAATCAGATTTATTAAAAGCCCATTAATTTTACCTAACAAGTAACAAAAGATACACTAACCTGTAAAATGGCATAATCTACTCTAGACAGGTAGTGTAGTAGATTAGTCAAAGTAATTCATAGAAAAAAAAATTAGTATTTACAGGAGTGATATAACTATATCTAGATTTATAGCAGTAATCAATGGATAATCGGTTAAGTAAAAAATGATGACTGTAAATTGAAATTGAAATAGGTTCATGCTAGTTTATCATACCACAAACCAAGATTTTGATGAGAGTGTTGACGTCAACATAAATATCCTCTTGATCAAGAAGTTTTAGTAATCTGGTCTGAAGGCACTTTTTAAAGGATGTTTTAGTTTTTGCATGGAAAGATTCCCGTACTTCATTTCAGATTTTACAACCTATTCCAGAAAATGAGTGACTCAGTTGTGTCAGCTTTGAACATTTTATATGAAATTCACCTGTGGATGCAGACCTGGTTCTATACAAGTACACAGAGTCTACATGTACTTGATCAAAAAGTTTTAATAGGTTCATGGGAACACTTTGGTTATTGATATTGTACATAACAGTGGCTATACATTTGAAATAAAGCATGTCAACTGGAAGAATATTAGAACATATGAATAGGGATGGCATGCTCTATGTTATTGTGGAAATAAATTAAATATAAAGAATGAAGAAACTTGATAGACTGCTGAAATCTCCTAAACAATGTTTCAATATTGTCAGTAGCAGTAACCATTAGATCCCTCAAAGGAGTGAAAGGTTCAAACCTTTTAGTATAAATACTCAGGTGATAATACAAAATTGCGCGCTCTGATTGGTTCACTATCTTGGATTATCAGCCGATAATCACCTCGACGAACAAAATGGCTGCCAGTTGTTAGCGCGCTTGTGATGAAATTTAATTTTTTCGAGTTGTACAATGCTTTTTCTCTTCTTTTTTTGAAACAATCACCTGTGTATATATACTACAACAATTATTCGCCTCAGGCTTAGTGATTATCAGTGAATATTCACAGAGACAATATTCACCAATAATCACTTCGCCTTTGGTGAATAATTGTTAAATGGAGTTGTCCATATGGATCATTTACAGTACAACTACTTGAAACAAGGCCACCCAAATATTTTTTCAGACAAATTTTGAATGTCTGTTTTTGACGCTTGTTATGGTCTCCCTGTTTAGTCATTTACATATGCGCATGCAGGTCACACATGTGACATTCATAGTATTGAGAGATTTCAGTCACGCTTGTAAATCCACCATCTTGGATGGTTTGTATGTTAACCTGTGCCAAATATACGACAACGCTGAACAACAGATTTGTGACAAGTTTCTACCAACTAAGATGATTCTTTTGCAATCTCGATTTTTTTTTGTTAATGAACAAATTATATGCATTTTAAGTGAAATATAAAACATTTGTAGAGATTCTTCTGATTAGATACTCCACTGTGATTGGATAATTGGTATGAACATTTGGACATACGTGACTAAATCAGCTCAGTCAGCAAAAAAGACGAAAGCACCAATGATTAACTTAGTATTGTTGCAGTTATTGCAATAGTATGTTTAAACATACCTCACCCCATGCTCTGTAAGAAATGACTCTTCTTGCTGTACAAGAGATGTTGCCACTACCATTACCATTCCTGATGTTGAGGGAGCCTGCTAACCTTATGGTGTCAGCTCGGGTGATTGGCGCCTGGACATAATGGTGCTCATTCATTAGCCATACTGAAAAAACTCACCATAGACATTTCATCAATTTCCATAACTTTTTTTAAAAAGAGTAATCAAGTTAATTCAATGTTAAATTAAATCATATTAGATTGCAGGTTGCATACTAATGTCTGTGTTAAACCTAGTAGTACTGTCACTTAACACGTAATTGTTAAATTTTAATATATAACTTTGATTTATGGTGTAGGGGAGGTCTATACATTTCTTGAAACAAAATCCATTTCATCCTAATTTGTGGCAACCAAATAGTTCCCTCCTATATATTTTTCAGAGGAAAGAGGGAAAAAGTGCTAAAATATCTTGAGATGCTCTACACTTATCTTTAAGTAATATTAATATGTAAAAATAAAATACAGTATTGCCAATATTTGTGTAATTTGCCTTCTTCGCTACCAGCCAAAACATGGGTTATTGGTAGTGTTATTTAGTCATACTTCCTGAAGAATTTGGCATCACAATCCCAGTTCTTCACATCTGTTTGATATCTACACATTATTGACCAGGCATGAGGTCAAGAAGGCTGCACACTGGCCGAGTTCACCGGGGGATCGGGTACTCCCTTATTTGGGCTATATGGGAATGTGCCGACCACTAGAGGGAGTCAAAAATTTAGCAATACAACACATACCTCAATCGACTGTGCAATTGCCATGGTGCTTATCTCAATGTTTGGTAAAATGCTGGTAAAAAAAAGTAAACAATGTTTGTAAATAAGAACCATATCATAATGATAAAACAGGCCTTCTGACAGGGTGCGGGAAAAAAAAGAAAATTGTGCGGGTTTTGGGAGGCAAATTGTGCGGTAAAAACGGCGATTGTGCGGGAATTGTGCGGGATTGCGCAATCGTGTAAACAAACAAATATTCGATCACCAGGCCCAAAAAAACCCGACATGGAGGAATTTCTGGATAAATAAAAAGTGCAACAACTCCCTTCTTAGTTTGGCAATTAAACATAAACCAAATTTCTATTTTGCTACAACTTTTGCCAAAGTTTGTATCAACAAAATCATGTTGCGTGACACGATCGATTAAGTTTATTCAAAACCGTAATTCCCGGGCGTAACTCCGCTTCGAAATAAAATGTTTTCGACCAGAACAAGTTAATTTATGAAAAAACCCGACATTTTTGTACTTTCTTTGATATGTAGAGCGAATAATTATTATCTCGTGAAGGACTCTTCACGCTTGAAATACTGCAAAAACCACTACACCGAGACACGATTTGACTTAGACTAGTGCCCAGGCCGGCACGGAGCTGTGAAGAGCCGCCTTGTTGTTTTTATATCCGCTCGGGCTGTTCAATCACGGAAAGCGGCGGATTTCTCGATTGTTTTGCTAGGTAAATAGGCTAAATATAGCCTAAAATGTTTCTTTAAACCTTTGCAATCGATGGGAATACTGATTTAATTAGATTTTTAACCAAATCTTTCCATATTGTGCGGGATTTCGCGGATTTTCAGAAATTGTGCGGGATTGTGCGGCCTTGATCGAATTGTGCGGTCCCACACCCGCGCACCCTGTCAGAAGGCCTGATAAAAGGATTAAAGTGCTCCATGCAATAAAATCAACCTTTCAATAAGAGATTTTTCATTTCAAAGTTCTAAAAGACAAGAAGAAAAGTAAAATCAACACTAAAAAAGTGTTTAGCACTGACAGAGCCCTGTATCAGCAATTACCAGGGTATATAATTAAGTATCAATTTCAAGTACCCTTGATGTGTATCAGAGCAAGTTGCATTCATAGTGCAAACAAAGACTGTCTAAACAGTATTTAATACCTTTCTCTGGAGGAGTCTTCATATCTATCAAATAAGTCTGTAGCATCTACACCCACTGAGAGCCTACCCTGTAGGAAACATAACATTTAAATTAGCACTTTCACTAACAATATCTGAGTAACAATAAATACCTCTTATTAATTGAGTTCGAGGTCCATACTGTAAAATACGGGCCATAAATCGACGGGAAAAAACGAGGATATGTATTTTACAGTATGGACCGAGAAAACGAGGTTAATAAGATATTTATTATGTCTCTGGAGTCATTTTGGCGACCAAAACAAACTTTAGCGGGCCATACAGTGAAGTACGGCCCGCTAAATTGACCAATCACAGCGCGCGCACTAACTGAGAGATATAATAATAATCCTTATTCCTTCTAGTGAGGGTTATATTCTTCCTATAGCTAATTTTACTGAACTTTAGATTTGATCATTTTGGCCCTTAGTAAATATTTTCATAATTTTTCATTATCTGTTTGATAGACAGACTAAAATTGTAAAGATACATAGCAAACATGAGATTCTTTAAATCCTTTTCAGCCAATATTGGGATTGAAGTATTCTGTGACACTATACTGCCAGCCGTTATGTTTTCACATTTATTTACCATTTGATTAATAAATTGCATTGATTCAATTATTAATTTAGTTTTATTCTCTTACAAACACATCCAAAAACTGATATCTGAAGACAGTTGTGACCAAAACAAAATAATTTGAACTGACTGTAACTCCTAATCTCTTGACAAAGGTTCCAAACCATCAACAGTGTCTGTAAAACTATCATGTTAACATTGGAATACAAACTTGAAGTTTCAAGGGAAATTTTTTACAAAAACATATAGCATGTGGACATTCTTTTACTCTGGCTTATCTTCCTTACCGTTGGATTAGTTATCTGCTGCAACCGCCGTTCTTCTTTTTCTCTTTGGAGTCGCTCATACTCTTCACGAATCTGTAATTAAGGATATAACATGCAATGTTCAGAGCTGAACAGACAAAAAAACTATGAACAGTAACTAGTGAACTCTTCGTCTGCAGGCACACTGGCCCACATCTTTCCAAATGGGACTGCAAGAGTGGGAATGGCTTTACTTATAAATTTTAGTAAAGACCCTTTTATTCAGTGTCAATGAAGTGTTTAAGTTGGTGGATCAATACTAGTGATGTCTCTGTGACAAATTTCCAATAATTAGTAGAAAGATGTTATGCAGAGCTTCTAAAGATATCACCATTGTTGGCAGCTGTAGAATTTATCAACTTACTTCTGCAGGTGTCCTCTCTCTTTCAATGATCTAAGGGAAAATTATAAAGGGCAATTAAAAGAGCCTTTTTATAATCAAATCATAAGTAAATTCAACAATTAACTGTTGATGTGAGCAGCTCCGAGATACCATAGTGCACCTTGTTTATTGCTTCTTCTTCTTTTTGTTATTTTGTCACGACTATTTGCACTTTGTTTCTCTATTAGATACATGTAGCTTGCTAAGCCATATAAACCAGCTTTTGCTGAACTGGACAAATCTCTGTTAAAATAAATTATTGTTACCAAAATAAATAAATAAATAAATAAAAACATGTTGAGCCTGATGAACGAATACCAGTAAAACGTGGCATTTTTTCAGCATACCATAGCCAAACTTACTCATAATAAAGGAATGTTTTTCATTATTTCCAGGTACAAGATGACAAATAATACTAATCAGGCAATAAGGTACAATATAATGATATATCAAAAGTTATAAAAACCCCTCACCTCCCATCCAGCATCAAGTCCCTTCTGGCCATAAACATCATATATTGCTCTTGTTTCACGATTACCGAGAACTAGATAAAAACTTACAGTGAATCAAGACTGTTCAGTCTTTGTTTTTCTCCCAGCATGTATCTTCTAACCATCTTGGATAAACTTAGTAAGATAAATTTGGTAAGAGAGCAAGGGGACCAGGTATTGAGACTTCTCAAGTCAATGGTACCCAACTTGTAGGGATGTCAATAACACTTTTACTCCCAGGATACTGTAAAAGTAGCTATTCCCATTAATGCTTATTATACTTCCTTCAATGTTGGTGTCAAGAATTTGATGTTAGAAAAACTCAGGTTGATAAACTGTTCATTACAATTCTCTTCATTAATTTGTTTAAAAATGTAGTGATGGTGCCAGAAGAAGTTACATTTTCATGTCAAGTGAAAGGGCCACAGTCTGCAGTAGGTCACAAATCACATTCTACATAAAAAAGTCTTAACCATACAGACTAAAACAAAGTATAATTTGGTCAATGCATCACAAGCACCTTAAAATGGAGCTAGTCTCCACAAGTGTACATTTGTACCTTCATAAGCTTTTTGAATCTTGCTGAACAGCTCCACAGCAATCTAAAAACAGAACAAACGATGTTCTATTGACAATAAATAGCGCTGTGTCTATATGTCTGGCAACTGGACAGAATTTCCAAAATACTCGGTGTCTGGCAGTCGAAATTTTCTCGTGTTATGATTTTAATCGGTGATAACCTTGCAAGCGAGGAAAATCAGACTGCCGGACACTGAGTATTTTGAAAATCCTGTCCGGCTGCCCTCTGACTGCCGGACATAGAGACAATTCGAATAAATAGATAATGCATCTGCGGCAACGTAGCATATTTTTGGTACAAAAATTAAAGCCCAGTAAACCTACTATATAAATTATGTTCCGGAGAAGGCAAAACGTGGCTAGATTTGCAGATCCCCCATACTTCATTATGCACGCTGTTGCTGTACTATTTTATTCTTACAAAACAATGAATCATAGTGAAACAACGAATGTTTTCACGTGCATCACCCTAAACAATTCAGCTGCAGCATGCATAATGAAGTATCGGGTGATACAGAAATCTAGCGAAAAAAAGATTTTATGTAAACATACTTTCTTTTTGGATGGTTCTTGATGCTTGTCTGGGTGATACAAAACACACATTCGTCTATATGCAGCTTTTAGCTCATCTTCGTTAGCCTGAAAGAACGTGCACTAGTAGCATTAAGAGATTTGGGTACCGGGGTTTTGAGAAGAACACTAATGCTGTTATAATTTCACCTCTTTTCGAACGTTTAAAACCGCGTAATAATCTACTCCATCCTCTGTATCGATGTCGGAGTCCGCCATTTTTGTTTTCTTAAAATCCCTGCTGCTAAGAATAACAGAGGGCTCATAAATCCATAGGATTTCCGCAGATCAGAAGTATCATGGGCCAAATACACATCAGGAATTTATCTTGAAGGTGATTGGTTGATGGTGAGGCTACACCCCCTTTTATTTCTATATATGGAAACAAGCGTGATAGCTGCCAAAAACTTAATTTTCTTGTTGTTTCCCTTCGTTTCCATTTATCAGGCCTGCTCTTGATTTCTGCATTTTACTCTCACGATGTTGAGGGCACGTACCCCATTCAGCAGGCATGCCTTGAGGTATGTACTTACCGTAAATACTAGTAAAAGTTAAGTTAGGCTTTTTATTAGAGCTTAAAGTGATATCTCAAACTGCCCAAACAATAAAGATTGAGCTTATGCAATGCACTTGCGTTTTACACCAACTCTTTAAACAACTGTCTTGTTTCTTCACAAGAGGTCAAGATATCTAGGAGATTCAATAATTTTTGTCTCGGCAAGGATTATGCTTTATTGTTTCACGATCTGTTTCATGCTGAAGAAAACGCCGAGTTGTACGTAGCGTGTACATTTATCAGCATTAGCAGAGCTGGTTTTTGTAATTGTGTTGTCTACGGTCATCTTTGCCTAAGTACCGCGAATGCCGAATCTCCTTTGAATCGATTTGGAAAAATACATACTTCCCTTCGCTTAAAATGGTTCGAAAACTAGGCTTGTCATAAGTAAACTCAGATCAACGCAACTGGAAGAGAGCCATATTTATCTTGTGACCAATTCAAAGGCGGAAATCCCTTATCGGTTTCTTAGCACGTATTGTCATCTTTGAAATTCGAAATACTTGTTGGAAACATTTCTTTCCGTGCTTACGTGACCTGGACTATGCTTTTTTATTGCTTTATTAATTTTTCTATCGATGAATTGCAAGAGTTCTTTCCTTTCTCCCCCAAAATAATTCATTTAAGGCATCGGCATGTTTACATGTAACGTTCCGATGACAAATTCTCTAGTTTCATGGTAAACTATTTAATTATTTACAGCAATTATTTACTAGAAATGGGCGATAATTACCCTGCGAACACGGACGCATTGCCTGCTTTTGTTTCGGCGGTCAGAAACAAAAGCCGGCAATGTGTCTGTGTTCGCAGGCTACGCGATGATAGAATTATTTATTAGTCGGGCAACCGACTATAGGTTTACCCTCGAGTTTCATCGCAAATCGCAGTCACGTGCAATGGGGAATGCCGCAGACACGTAATACGGGCGCAAACTTCTTTTTACGATGTCGAAGTCGATGGCGAATATGTTGAAAACAAATGGTGTCATCTTCTCTACGCTCAAACATACAGACCCACAAACCGTTCGCGGTAGACCCACTCTAAAAGATGGCGTGTGTAATGACGTATACTTCGAAACGGGTCGTTCCGCGAACTGAAAATAACAAAAGAATCAAATGATTTAGCGAATGTCTCACTAGAATCAAACCGGAAATCAAACGAGTTACCAGTGAACAGAAAATGTGGACAGAGTGACAGAAGAGCTTTTGCTGATAAAGACAAGGTGCCTCGCGATGAAACTCGAGGAAACGACAACAAAGATTCCACGTTGGAAACCAGAACCTTGGTACCCTTAGCATTTCTTTTTTGGACCACTCCGCACCATAAGTGGTCAACACTCATCACAGCACGTCTACCTGTTGTCCGACTTACGATCTTAGATCGTCTTGTTTGTTTTGATATATATAAACTTTCCTTTATACTTAATCAAAGGAGGCATACCTTCAATAAATGTTTACAAATGGAATTACAAAATAGATACTCAAATGCAACAACTGCAAAGGCCACCATTGGAAAGATAGTGCCCAAAATATCAACCTTGTTGTTATCTTATAGTGGTTCATCTTATAATTATTTATGTGATAAAAGCATCTATTTGGGAATCATGATTATTTGACTGTGTTGTAATGTCCACTAATCCAGTGCCACTCTCTGTATAAAAAGAACCCATCCCCTTTACAATTATACCATTTTAAATTATTATATTATAATTAACTTTATGGTCTTATCATTAGGTTCTGTGTTTTGGTACAGCTAGGTTGGGCTAGTCTCTATATAAATTTTCAACCCACAACAGATGTTTTAGTTGACATGATTAAGAGCTAGACAAAAAGCAAACAATCATTTTCTCAGTGACATGTTTTTGGATTAAATTGCACTCTGTAGAAAAGACGTAGTCATTGTGCTTGGTTTCTTTTATTAGAATTCTCGGTGCCAGGAGCTTGACTGGTCTGCCTCCTAATGAACCACCAACAAACCTTGATAGGAACAGTGTTGGTATGCAAGAACTGCAAACAGAAATACAGCGAGTACAGAGTGAAACTGTAGAAATTCCGTGTATTGTTGGTGGCAAGGAAATATTTACAGGCCAAACAAGATACCAACTTGCAGTAAGTGTAAATTTATTAATATGCTAAACATGTGAAAAAGAAAATTATAATGGGCTAGATTCTAGAATACCCAGCCAATGGCAGAAATAGCATCCAAATTAGATGACTGCTGTAGTAATGACTGCCCTGGTAGAAATCCTACCTAGGATCCTAAATAGAATCCTAATAAGATCCTGATAGGATCTTGATTAAGATCCTTTCAGGATCCTACAGGTCTTTCTATTAGGATCTTGTAGGATCCTACTTAGGATCCTGTAGGATCCTACAAGATCCTACAGGATCCTGTTCAAGATCCTGTTCAAGATCCTGTTCCTATCCAGGATCCTAGCAAATATGTAGGATCTTGTACAGGTTCCTAGGAAATGTATAGGATCTTGCACAGGATCCTAGGAAATGTATAGGATCTTGCACAGGATCCTAGGAAATGTGTAGGATCTTGCGCAGGATCCTAAGAAATGTGTAGGATCTTGCGCAGGATCCTAGGAAATGTGTAGGATCTTGCACAGGATCCTAGCAAATGTGTAGGATCTTGTACAGGATCCTAGCAAATGTGTAGGATCTTGTACAGGATCCTAGGAAATGTGTAGGATCTTGCACAGGATCCTAGCAAAATTAATGTTTAGGATCTTGTACAGGATTCTAGCAAATGTGTAGGATCTTGTACAGGATCCTAGCAAATGTGTAGGATCTTGCACAGGATCCCAGCAAATGTGTAGGATCTTGCACAGGATCCTAGCAAATGTGTAGGATCTTGCACAGGATCCTAGCAAATGTGTAGGATCTTGTACAGGATGCTAGCAAATGTGTAGGATCTTGTACAGGATCCTAGCAAATGTGTAGGATCTTGTGCAGGATCCTAGCAAATGTGTAGGATCTTGTACAGGATCCTAGCAAATGTGTAGGATCTTGTGCAGGATCCTAGCAAATGTGTAGGATCTTGCACAGGATCCTAGCACATGTGTAGGATCTTGTGCAGGATCCTAGCAAATGTGTAGGATCTTGTGCAGGATCCTAGCAAATGTGTAGGATCTTGTGCAGGATCCTAGCAAATGTGTAGGATCTTGTACAGGATCCTAGGAAATTTGTATAAGTATTCTGATTGGTTCTTATCTCTACAAATCCCTTTGATGTCATGTTCCCTTTCAGTATATTAAGCATCCATTTGAAAAAGCACCTAACTTGATAACACATTATTTTATTCAACCCTTATAATACAAGTTATGAGAAATATTAACTTTTCAAAGAGCACGTAACTGTTGTTTACAAAGGCTTAAACTACACAGATCTGATTTTGCACTTAAAATAATACACTAATCACAAGGAATTGACAGTTCTAATTTCTACTAACCCTTTACCTCCCAGTAGTGAACAGCATGGAACTTCTCCATACAAGAACAGTGCAATGTACTATCAGTATGGCTAACTGTTAATGAGAATCACAGAAATGGTCAACTCAGACATTATCAATTCTTCTGATACCAAATTCTCCCAACTAACTTAAAACAAAATATATGGCAGTTGCTAAGAGAATTGCTTCTCAAAGCATGGGAGTTAAAGGGTTAATTAACATTACATGTAGCTAACAACAAAGATTAGTTTGTTTATCAACATCTGCAAGGATTTACTGTACAGGTCAACGTTTGCTAAACAAGAGTTCAACAATGCATTCTAGAACGATGCAATACAACGCAATGCATTTCAATACAAAGCTGTGCATAAATTTGTCAGAGTATTGGACAAGTATGAGGAAATGGGTTTTCATCAGCCTATTAAAATTTTTTCTTGGTACAATAGGTGAACATTCCAGGCACAGAGATTAAAATTTTCTTACAAGAATTCTGCAGTTAATCAGCAGTAGAAGTATGCCTATGCTGTTTTAATTTATCTTAACATTTTTGGTTCATTGATGTCGATATCTTGCTGGAATTCAGAACACCTTTTAAGAACCAAAAAGTATATTTCACTTACACTTAAAGTAGACTCAAACTGTACTAATAGAGGTACACTTAAATTACAGTACTTTTGGTTACTTAAAAGTATACTTCTTACTAAGTATGTAGTTTATAATTATAATAAAGTATACTATGCAACATGCAGGCGTTCTACTTTTGATATAATCATTAATATCAAAAGTGCAGGACATCTTGGTAAGTTGCTTATACTAATATGGGTCTCTTTTGTAATGCACACTGACAGTAACCCTCAGACAGCAAATACTACAGGTATTTTGAATCTGCACCTTATACTATTTATTCAAAAAAATTAACAATGAAGTCATGAGTCTCCTTGTAGTTATTGTGGTAGTTAGCTTCATTTTCATGAAACAAACCTTAGAAAATAAGATCTGACTGACGAGATATTGTTTCATATCAAGACTTAGCTTAGCTATCTCTTGATTTTGGTTTCTCTCGCACAGCATCTGTAAAATAAAAATACCCAGTGAGATGTATATGTAGTTTATATAGCAAGGTTGAAATCTCTGCAGAAAAAGGACTAGGTCTATATTGGTAATTGTTCTAGGTCCAATTCTGCAAAATATATTATGCTAAACAGTAGACGAACAGCTGGGAGGGCATCTACTCAAAACCAAATCAAAATCAACACGGAAATTCTGACTCAAAAATGTCCTAAGACAAAAATGAAAAATTTATACTATTCCTTACGTGTGTTCCCATTTGCTCCAGTTTCTGCTAGTTTTCAAACCAGAATCCATTGAAAACCTAAAGGAAAATCTAGGAGGGTGCTTGATTTGCAAGCCAAATGTAAGCCAGCTTTTCGCATGAAGTTCGTAAACCAAGCTATAAAGCAGCGCTCAAGTTGATTTTACTTTGTACTATGTCGTGATATTATTGAGGACCTTTCCACAGCAAAATTTTTAAGTTCATCAAAATAAACACACAGCCCTTTTTCAATTGTCTTTTAAGTTAAACTTAAGCTGCAGCGTAAAGTATGTGTGAACAAAGGAAGTCGTTGTTGTACTCACCACGAACTGCGCGCTTTTGAATGGTTCCCAAACGAATCTTGATTGTGACTTCCAAAATAAAAACGTTTTTAATTTATACGGCCTTGCTTCTCACCAAGCCATCGAAAACGTGTGATTCAATCGACGTACTGTACCACACCTGGAACTTTACATCGATTTTCATTCACCGCTTGAGCTCGCTGCACGACCAGGAGCATTTACCGCCATGAAAATATGCATGCTCTGATTGGTTCAGCAGCAAAGCATCTCGATCCAGGGCCTTGACGGCAGTCTTGTCTCAATATGGCGGACCATTATTGAGGTGTGTTAGCTGTTGCTTCAGAAGCAGTTTATGGGAATTACAGAAAGACGAGTGCTCTATTGGTCTTCCAAGCTCAGAAAGCGAATACAAAAGACTTGTTTAGAATATCAGCTTCGAGTTGCGCGGTGCGGTATTTTGTTGGCGATCGACGTGAAAGTGATGATTGGAGATAGCTTATGAACTCCAGTCGCAGCTGACCAGGACTACAGCAATACATGTACACAGGAGAAAGGCAACGTAAAGGAAAAATACGCTTGGACAACTTATTGTACAGTGCATCCTCTGATGCATTATGTCGCAAGTTTCTAACGATAGGAATGGTATACAATGAGCCACAACCTCAAAAATGACCTAATAGTTATGCTACCTGAAACTACAGTGTCTCACAACTACAGTGTCTTACACCTACAGTGCATAAATGAGAAATGCACGACCCAATAAATTGACATAATGCCTCTCTTGGTCAATTTATTAAAACATGACTTTAGAAACTTGTGTTTGAGGAACACATGTAGCATATATTTGAATTTGATAAGGTCAATTTAATAAAAATGCATTTGCAATTTCAAAGTTATTTGAACTGATTTCATTGTACCTGACAATAAAATTTTGCCCCCTTTATCCTCTCCCTCTGTCAGTGAACCATGAAACTGGTATTAAAACTAACAGCTACATCATGATCAGAGGAAAGGTGGAAATACTTCTATAGGATCTTATCAAGATGCCTTAGCAGGATCCTATAGGATTTTATCAAGATCCTTTAGCAAGATCCTATAGGATCTTATCATGATTCTTTAGCACAATCCTATAGGAATTTATCAAGATCTTATAGGATCTTATCAAGATTTTTTAGCTGGATCCTATAGGATCTTATCAAGATTCTTCAGCAAGATCCTATGGATTATATCAAGAGTGTGCATTAGGATCCTTACCCCATTCAGGATCCTGATTAGGTTCTTTATCCTATTCAGGATCCTGATCAGGATGTTTATCATGTTCAGGATCCTGATTAAGATCCTTATCCTATTCAGGATCCTGATCAGGATGTTTATCCTGTTCAGAATCCTGATTAGGATCCTTATCCTAGTTTGAAATCCTGGAAAGGATCCTAATCCTATTCAAGATCCTACAGGATCCTATGGAATCCTAGAGGATCCTGCAGGATCCTATGTAGGATTTCTACCAGGGTGCTTGCAATCATCAAATTTGCATACTGTTTTCACCAGTGGCAGGGTATTCTTGAATTGCTCTGAAAAATGTTAGATCACCTAACTTTTAAACAGGTATTCATTAAAAAAACAATTCATTAAAAACAAGTATTATTGTTGATAATATTAAATTATGTATAATAAGAAAATGTTGAGAATTTTCCCTAATTTAGCATTGTTTAAGTTTTTGGGAAAAAAAGATTTCCTGCATTATGCTTGAGCTGAGATTCAAATAGAGAATTTATTTATTTTTCAAATTAATTAAGCTGCAAGCTTGTTGGATCATTGATAAGTTTGAAGTTTGTACCATTTGCTCTAGAATCGATCAACATTGAATAATAGAAAAGATAAAAATTGGTTCTTGCAAGTGAGTGTCTTTTTAAGACTTTCTCAGGATAAGCAAATGAAAACATGTTTGAATTTTGTTGTGGAAAGAGTGATTTAACTTATTTTTAACACTCATTCTTATATCCATAGCCTTACAACCATTCTTTGAAGATTGCCAAGTATCACATAGCAACTGAGGTAGGGTTATACTTTGTATGATATGTTCATTTGGGTATTTATGCTGCATGTACAAGGTTCATCTACGGAGAATTGATAAAGCCAACTTTTCCAGTGAATCTTTGCCTGGTATTAGGCCAATTTGAAGGCAACGAAAGCACTATTGAACAAATCAAAATAGACTCTTTTAGGCTAACTTTGTTATTGCTTCACAGCTTTGAAACAGGGACATGAAGGAAATAAAGTTACATTCAACTGACAAACTTTTTGAACCATGAACAGAAAGCTCACTAGGATTAAACATCATGAAAAATAACCTAGTGTCATTGGAAAAAAAAGAAAAAAAATAATAATAATAATAATAATGATGATGACTTTATTTCAGCATTTCCACAGTGAAGTGGCTCTTCATCTGAAACATTTCAAATCAAATTAAATCAAATGTTGGTTTTTGTGGAGAGGGGAAAACCGGAGTACCGGGAGAAAAACCTCTTGGAGCAGAGTAGAGAACCAACAAACGCAGCCCACGGGGCCGGGAATCGAATCCGGGCCACATTGGTGGAAGGCGAGCGCTCTCACCGCTGCGCCAACCCTGCTCCCCTGACTGCAACACAATGACCTAACAAACTAAAGAGACATAAAGGGTTGAATGAAATTCTAACGGGGGAAATGAAGATCGAACTCCCTCTTAAAAGGGCCTTGTGGTTAACACCAGGTGAAGGAGCAAGGTTCAGGACCAGTAGTGAAAGGGCTGCTAAGATAGGCATTAATTTGTTGTCCAGTATTTGATTAATTTGCATTCATTCTAAAGTCAAGTATTAACTTATGAGAACAGTGGAAATTGAGCCTTGCACATCCATTTTTTCTGGTATGTTACTTATATCAGTCTTATATCACAAACTCGTACATGTAGGAGGTCATCAATAAAGCAATTGACAGTGCTATGGAAGCACGAAAAGAATGGGAAAGAACTCCTTATGAACACAGGTAAGCAGGAATTGAGCTAATAAAACAACAATGACCAAATCACCTGTGGGTAAGAGTGTTTTTAAAAGTGTTGATAATGAGCAGTTACTTTTCATTATTAGCACTATATTTTATTTTACTATTCAAAAGGAAACAGGATGTCATATAATTATAACAGAGTTCACTTATTTGTTGTTAAAGTTTTTATTAGACTAAGCTAAACAAAACAATTTATTTTTAGACTTGTACTTTCTGTTTTTTTCAAGAGAGTAGGGATAGTAAATGGTAAAATCTGAGACTCACTGAGATGGCAAAACCATTGTTTAAAAATCTGAGACCAAGACTAACAATTTTCGAAAATCCAAGCCCGAGACCCTGTGCCAAAAAAAATCAAGTTTACGTAGACTTTCAGCGCTTCCATCTCACATTGATGACTGGAAGCTACCTTTTGACAGAGACCCTTTCTGATAACAAATCTGAGACTTGGAGACCGAAATAAATGTACTTTAAACAAGACTTTGAGATTCTTCACAAATGCTACCGAGATTTCAAGATCGGATGAAAATTTTGCAAGACCCAAGATTTTGCAGGTACCATTCACCACCCCTAGAGACATGAGAATGTTTTGCTTGAAATTCATTCCCTTGAAGTTAATTGGTAATAATATTATGGTTGTTTGTAACTTGACTTCTCTATATATACTACATGAGGTATTTTTTAAATTATCATTCAGGGTTGTCAAAGAGGGCAGGCGATATTGCAGGCTGTGTTCATAATTATTTTCACCTGCTATAGTTTGTCAGGTTTGATGCTTTTCCAAAGAAAGAAATGAGACATGATGGAAACCCTGCTTATTTATTACATTTTGTCTTTATATATAATCATGGCTGTATCCTTTCAGGGCTGCAATCTTTCAGAAGGTTTCTGATCTAATTTCTGGAAAGTACAGAATCCAGACTCTTGCAGCAACAATGGTGGGACAGGTATATATCCCGCAATCCTTAAGAAGAAACTAGTGTGTGTGAATTGGAAAAGCATCTTAACCCTTTCACTCCCAAGGGGTCTCCATTTGACGAGTAAAATCGTCTGGCGTTAGACAGAGTAAAATCTATAAAGTCACTCTTGGGAGTGAAAGGGTTAAGGGAGATAGTTTTTAACCCTTTCACTCCCAAGGGGTCTCCATTTGACGAGTAAAATCGTCTGGCGTTAGACAGAGTAAAATCTATAAAGTCACTCTTGGGAGTGAAAGGGTTAAAGTGCCTATGAAGTAAAAAATGATTGCTATTTATTTGAAAGGCTTTTAAAAGTTTAGAAGAATGGCATTTTCCTTTTTTGCATATCTTTTTTTGTTTTAGAGATATTTGCATTTTTGTATGATGCAAATGAGGAAAGTGATGATGTCATTTTTGAAGTTGTTCCACTCAAGCAGTAAAATACTGAATCAAAAATATTGCTGGAAATATTAGAGCAGTATTCTCCAAACTGGGCACCAAAAATGTACATCATAAAAGAAACAAAATGACACCTACTGTGTTGTTGCTATGGCAACAGTTTTGGCTCTAGTCTTTTTCTGTGAAAAACCAAATATCCCCATTTGCAACCCTTAAAAGTGGGACACAGGGTCTTGCTCAGAACACACATGGTTCCCATATTGTCCTGACTCTTCCCATTAGATTGTTGGGAGTGTATGATCCTTGCTTAAAATAAAATCTGGGAATTTTAGTCTTAATTAAAACAGGACCAATGGCATCACTGTTACCATGGCAATGGCACAACAGTTGTCATTTTGTTTCTTTTGTGATGGACAATTCTGGTGCCAAGTTTAAAGAACACTGCTCTAATGGTTCTGGAGATATTCGTGATTGAGTTTTGTACTGTTTACAAAAACGCAAATATCTCTAAAACAAAAAAAACGATATTCAAAAAAGGAAAATGCCATTCTTCTGAACTTTCAAAAGCCTTTCAAATAAGCAGCAATCGTTTTTTACTTCACTTCATAGGCACTTTAAGTACTTTAAATTAAATGTAAACATTTGATTTATTTTAATTCTCCTTGTTCAGGCTAAGACTGCTTTTGAGGCTGATATTGACTGTATTCAAGAAATAGCAGACTTTTATAGATTTGGAATTCATCATGCCAAGGTATATATGACTTAAGTATTATTCAATTGAAGTAAATTGTCACTTTTACTGGTAATTTTCATCAATTAAATCTTAATGTTAACAAGCTCAGTAGTTGCAGACGGCCGGTTCTGGCGCAATTTTATTTTGATCGATTTTTTTGTGAAATTGTGTTTTTGGGTGTGGTCGATTTTTGGTGTTGCGATGTTTTTGCGAAATCGATGTTTTGGGTGTGGTCGATTTTTGGTGTTGCGATGTTTTTGGGTGTGGTCGATTTTGTCAGATGGGTGTGGCCAAAAAAGTTTGTGCATAATTAATTGGTTTGGGTCTCAACTTGTTCGATTTTTGATCGATGATTTTTTCTGGTCGAGTGATTTTTGGGTCGATGGGTGTGGTCATGGTCGAGTGATTTTTGGGTCGAGTGATTTTTAGGTTGACGATTTTTTAGGTCACTGCGCATGCGTGGGTCGATGATTTTTAGGTCGATGATTTTTTCGTTTGGGCGTGGTCATGGCGGGTCAAAAATGTATCTTTGTGGGGTCGGGGGTGTGGATGGAGTGGGGAGTGGAGGAGTGTCGGAGGTTTAGCTTTCCTAGCAACTCAACTAATACCAGCGGAAAGTCAAATAAGAGTGGAAGAGGTCGAGATTAGAGCATATTTGTTACTTGAACCGAGTAACAAATACCCAAGACTTAGATTCTACAAGTATAATAGATGATTTCCTAAGAACATCTATTTAGATTTTCAATAGAGGATTTGCTTCAAATTTAAATTCTGAACATCCATAACCGCATCAGAAACCAAAAACATATAACATGTAATGATTCCAGTTCCTCCTTTTTCACGATCCATTTCAAGTGTCACACCATTATAAGTATCATTTGTAGAATAACCATTCCCACGAATTTTATTATCGGGATAGGACCTCAAGTCGATCCACAAAGCGAATTTGTCCATGTAGAAATCTTCCTCTTTGATAGAATCATTCAATCCAAAGCGTTTAATAGCCGATCTCCATAAATCGGTTGGATTCATCCCCTTGGAATAGAATTGGTTTGGTATTCCATCCAAGTTAATTTTGATGGATGTGATTGCTGGATTCACAAAAGTCTCAGAATCTCTATTTCCTGGTGTATAGGTATTTGTGAATAGGCAAAGGATACCCGTCATGGATCTTCTGGGCACATTCACATGTTTAAAAATTTTATCATCATTAGGTGAAATTGTAAACGTTTTGTGTAAGAGAATGTCTTCGTAAGTGAATGTTTTCCCCACTTTGTAGGAAGCTAGCGCCTGAGTCGTCAAATAATCACTTGAGATGCTTGAATACTCCAACTCAATGTTAGTCATTTTATAATTTGGAGGTTCTTCAGCCTTCGAGTAAACGACAATATCATCAACTGAGGCTAGTGTAATTTCAAATTCTAGTGAGTCATTCTTAAACGCTCTACTACAAAACACACCATGATCCTTGAGAATGGGATGATCTAGAGGTATTGCATACCTAGTGTTATGAATCGCAGCAAGATTAACCTCCTTTGTATT
This sequence comes from Ricordea florida, assembly GCA_949710005.1. Lineage (NCBI taxonomy): Eukaryota > Metazoa > Cnidaria > Anthozoa > Corallimorpharia > Ricordeidae > Ricordea > Ricordea florida. Next base: position 7,560,068 of record OX453272.1, on the reverse strand, counting down.
TGAAGTGTCTTTATCACCCGCATTTGTTCTAAGTTTACGCATATTTTTAGAAGAGATGCCTTGCCTCAACCTATCTCTATGCTCCTTCTTTGGTAAATGCAAATCATGATACGTCTGGAATACATCAAATCTCTCAATATCTTGTATAGTTTCTCCACCGAATTTAACTATAAGTCTGGAGATGAGATTTCTCCCCACATTATTGACTATAGTATTGTCTTTATGTCCTGAGACATTCAGATTGAAGGTGAGATATACACTGCCTGGGAGGAACGCAAGATCCTTTGTTAATTTCGGAATTTCAATGTATAGTGTTTCACCAGGATTAGCAGATGAAGGATTGAATGTTATTCGATTCAATGATGTTTGCGCTTTCAAACCATTTAATTCTATAGGCAAACGATTTGGTTCAAGAATTTCTGGTATAGTAGTCATTTATGTATATATCAGACTAATCTTTAAAATGTTTAGAACTTTACTTATTCGGCCACTCTTATTGGACTTAGATGTACTAGGAAATCATCTATTAGAATGCTTAGCAAAAAATTAGAATAATCCACAGAAATATCAACAAAAAATCGAGACTTTCTAGTATGCAGTCTACGTGAATACTTGTAGAATCTAAGAATATTATCTAGAATTGTAGAGTTTCATCTAAGTCTTGGGTATTTGTTACTCGGTTCAAGTAACAAATATGCTCTAATCTCGACCTCTTCCACTCTTATTTGACTTTCCGCTGGTATTAGTTGAGTTGCTAGGAAAGCTAAACCTCCGACACTCCTCCACTCCCCACTCCATCCACACCCCCGACCCCACAAAGATACATTTTTGACCCGCCATGACCACGCCCAAACGAAAAAATCATCGACCTAAAAATCATCGACCCACGCATGCGCAGTGACCTAAAAAATCATCGACCTAAAAATCACTCGACCCAAAAATCACTCGACCATGACCACACCCATCGACCCAAAAATCACTCGACCAGAAAAAATCATCGATCAAAAATCGAACAAGTTGAGACCCAAACCAATTAATTATGCACAAACTTTTTTGGCCACACCCATCTGACAAAATCGACCACACCCAAAAACATCGCAACACCAAAAATCGACCACACCCAAAACATCGATTTCGCAAAAACATCGCAACACCAAAAATCGACCACACCCAAAAACACAATTTCACAAAAAAATCGATCAAAATAAAATTGCGCCAGAACCGGCCGTCTGCAACTACTAGCTCTGAATTAAAAGTTCTTTCTGTCAGTTGTAAATGTGATGTATCATGTTTCAATGTCATAGACATGATGAGGTCTTAAAAGCTGCTGCCAGTTTATTAACTTTAACTCTGAACTTTTGTATTATCTTTTTTACCATGCCCAAACTTTGATTTTTCTTTTGTCAGGAACTTTATTTGGGTCCTGAGTTACATCAAACCTATGGAGTGATAAACAGATTTATCTACAGAGGACTAGAGGTGAGGATACAGAAACATTTTTCATCTGTACTGCAGACGTATGTTAAGGTCCTGATATATGACACCCTGTTCAATGTGTGTTGTCTTTTTTTTTCGCAGGGCTTTATTGCAGCTATTTCTCCATTTAACTTTACTGCTATTGGTGCAAACGTGGCTGGGACCCCTGCATTAATGGGCAATGTTGTTCTCTGGAAACCTGCATCAACTGCTCTTTTGTCCTGCTATCTGGTGCAAAAAATCTTCCAAGAGGCAGGCCTCCCAGATGGTAACATCAGTGCTTCCAATAAAATTGTTTGGTAATAGCCCTTTCACTCCAAAAAAGGGTCATCAAAAAAATGGGAATCTATCATGAATATGTTTTCAAGCAGAATTGATGTACACTAGCATACAAATTGTGTACAGTTACAAGAACATTACTGACATAGAGAAACCTAAAAATCTACCAGCCACCCATTGTCATGCATGGTTATTTTTAAAGTAAAGTTAATTATCTCAAGGGTAATATTTTGCAAACTAAAATAAGTATGTATGCAGAACTGATTCTGCCAACAAAAACTAGCACCAAGAAATGAAGGTTGTGCTAATATACTTTATTGGTCTTCATACTTTGAATTGAATAATTGCTTGGTACCAAAGATTGATTTAAAATGACCTATTTGACATAATTATGTGGCTGTAATACATGGCCATACCCCTAAAAGTAAATATGTCACAGATTCTGTCAATGGATATCAAAGATCTGTAGCTTGTGTTTGTTCCTGGTGTCTGTAGGTGTGATAAACTATATTCCATCATCTGGACAAGCTTTTGGGGATGCCATCACAACATCACCTCACCTGGCAGGAATTAACTTCACAGGCAGTGTTGAGTAAGTAAGTTATATACTGCTAACAGTAAGAAAAAAAGAGCTATAGCTGTTACTTCCTTGTTTTCCAAAATTGCATTTAAGAGAAAATTGACCTATGACTGTTTGAGTTTGGTGGATGTGCTATTTTTCATTAAGGGAAGAGTCCATTATGTGGGTATTAGTATTTAGGAGGTGGCAAAATGTTATCATTTAATTTAATTGGTTCCATCAAAAATGTTGAATAGTATTCTAAATGCAAAATCCAACTAAAATATTTTTTTTCAGGACATTCAGATACATCTGGAAGAAAGTGGGAGAAAACATTGATCTGTACAAGTAAGCAAGTTACTGAGGAATATAAAAACTTTGTTGCTCCAACTCACTGCTACCCACAGTTATTGTACTGAAAATAGGATTAGAGCAAACAGTCCAGTTATTAGGCCATTTTTAACTCGTGGATACGCGAAGTGTATTTGCGAGTTTTTGTGGGGACTCCGATATGCAAATTGTCACTCACTCACTCACTCACTCACTCGCTCACTCACTCACTCACTCCAGTGTAGACATCTTCGTAATTAGTCGGATAGAACTCGGGGGCACCGATATGAAGAATGAAGACGACAATTGTCGTGACCGAAGTCACGGAAGTCTGTTGATGAAAGTTCACGCTGAAAGTGTATCGTACCGTTGCCAGAGTTTGTAATGATTTTGTAGCTTAAGAGGACGATTAGTGAGGCCCTGTTAGGGGTAAATTTCGAAAAGCGACATGGCCTTGAAACAGCGACATAAAGGACCTGAAATGGCGACAAACGACGAGCCGCTCACGGGAAATTACGACAGCGACCTTCGACCTTCCGAAATTGCGACGTGAAAAGGTTTGAAACTCAGACGCGCGACATAAAGAACCTCACTAACAGGGCCTCATTAGCGGTCTTACTAAAATCAAAAGGAGGTTAAATGTTTCCAGTTAGGACAATAACCAACTTGGAGACTGAATTTCATGAGCCTTTTACTTGGCTAGGCGCTAAACGTGAACAGATGATAACTATTCGCTTTTCCGACATCGACCGCCATCGACCGCCCCCAAGATTACAAGCAGTATATGAATTTCAGTTGGCTCGAAAGTGATCTGAAGATGAGAAAATCTCCTGCTAATGTAGTAAGCTTTGATGAGAACTCACAGAGCGAAATTAGCACTTGAATAATAACTTATATGAGCGAAATGAGTACTCGTTATTGAACGAAACTACTACTGAAAACAGAATAAATTGACGAATCCATGATGTGAAACCGAAGAACTTCTGTGGCCAACCTGGATAAGAAACATCGCATGGAGGACGTTTCTACTGATTTAAGTGTTAGTACGAACAGGAATGGAGTTGGAGAAGTATTGGGACGGTCAAGAAGTATGTCAACGCTTACCATTTAATATGGAGGCGCATGCCATGGTGGAGAACCATGAAGATTACAATGTAAGAAAGTCATTAAAGGGTTCGAAAAGAGTAAGTCATGTAGAAAATGTATTAAGCGTTATATTATATACAATACACCACAAGCCGTTACAATGAAAAGTTTTCTGTGTATTGATTTCCGAATTTACCTTGAAGTGAACTAGATTGTGTTGAAGTAGACATGTTGGAAAAATAGGCTTACCTGTTTTGCTTACTGTTGTGTGACTCATCATATTTACATTGTAAAAACAAGAAGTTATAAGGATAAAAACAAAGATGTATTGCTGTATTAATGATGGAAAGTGTGATTTTTTTTAAGTGCAACCCTGAATATATATACCACTGATAACCTAAAATGAGATGGTAATGTAAATAAACTAATTCAACTTGATAAAGGATTGAGAGTCTTAAGGATTTTAAGATCATCACTAACATACTTTGCAAAAATGCAAGAAAGACTTGTTTGGTATGATTCGTCAGCTGGGCTGTCCTACATGGTTTTGTTCATTATCAGCTGCAGAATCAAGGTGGATATTTCTGTTGAATACATTGAATAGACTTGTAGACAACAAAAACTATAATGATGATAAAATTGACAATGTCATGGCAACAAAATTCAGACCTTATTCAGAAGGACCCTGTTACATGTGTTAGAAACTTCGAACTCACAGACAGTGAGCAGCAGGATACCAGAACTACATTTGGTTTCGGTGCCATTTAATCCTGTACCCTTATGTTAAGTTATCAAATTTTTTAACAACTGTATGCTTGCCACCTGCCTTATAACTGATGCCTAGTGTAGTCAAATGATTGGCGTCATGTACTCACTGTATGTTTATTTCAAAAAGCTACTCAGCTCCCTGGTCACTTTTATGTTGTGATTATAGATTATTAAAATTATCTTCAAGTTCATTCAATCACAACTCTGAAAAAACACCTCGTTAATTTTTAAATTATTTCTTTTTTCTCTGTTTTGTAAACATATCCACGAGTTCACCATAGTCCTACTTTGATTAGCAAATTCAGTCTGTTTATTACAATGGACAATTTAGAGATAGCATGAGTTCCCACTTTTGCAGTTGAATTAAATTCTCGGGTGTATAATTCTTGTAATGTAAGCTACCATCTCTCATGTCACAACTAGTGATTTTGTTATTAAGTTGTTTGTCACCTTTGTTGACATTAATTGATTGCTCAACATTGATTCTATTTTTTATTATATTAACAGGACCTATCCTCGTCTTATTGGAGGTACTGTATATTAGAGATTGTTTTGGTATGGAAGTTTATATTGTGGTCATCAATAAAAAATTTGACTGATCATGATGTGCATAGTACTGTACATACAAACTTGATTGAACAAACCTAAACGTAGTTATCATTCCTATTGTTATTGTAATTTTTATTAGTAAAGGTAATCATACGGTTTCAAGTTCAATTTGGAATTAATTTGCACAATTTCAGAATTTTGAAAAACTCACAAGTGCAAATTAATTCCAAATTGAATGAGAAAAACCGTATGATTACTTATTAATAATATAAACATGAAAAATTCGCCTGGAGGAAGTGCCAGAAGATCTCATTGCGGACAGGAAGTGAGCATTCGACGTGGATTTTACACTTTATTTACTGATTGGCTGATGAAGATCAGCTGATAACGCTATGAACTCAAAGCAGTTCGTTTAAAAATCAAGAATATCATAATCCAGAATATTGATGTGTAATTTGCACTGGTGTTACACTTTTTGCACTGGTGTTACACTTGAACCGCACTGCTCTCAGCCAATCAGAATCAAGTAATTTTTTCATGTATATTATTATTATTATTATTATTATTATTATTATTATTATAGTATTATTATTGTTATTATCATCATTATTATTATTATTGTTGTTTTTATTGTTATTATATTTTAATTTCATTTTTCCAGAATGTGGCGGAAAGAACTTCCACTTTGTCCATAGTTCAGCTGATCTAGGTGAGTAACCTGTTCATTGCAGCAAGTACTTCGGTATAATGCCCAGTTTTGGTCGACTGCTTTACACTTGCTGAATAACTTCGTTCTCTCCTTTCTATGCCTCTGTGAACAACTTTTTTTCTGTTTTGTGTTCTAGACACAACAGTGAATTGTACCATCAGATCTGCCTTTGGTTATGGTGGTCAGAAATGTTCAGCTTGCTCAAGGATGTATGTACCAGAGTCACTTTGGGGAGAGGTTTGTATATTTGATTGTATTTTATTCAATCTTGAGTGGATGTGCTGGTAGTTACCCCAGTAATGGGATGAGGAACTGAAACCTTTGTATTGCTCATTCCCAGCTAGTTTTACTTAGGCAAACAGCTGTAAGTAAAATCTTTCAAGACTGCTGCTTGTTTTTGCTGGCTGTGGATCGTTGAATGAAGTATTTTAGGCCCAGGAATTTTCAATTTGCTCAATCTTAAAAAATAACAATAATAATAATAATAACACTAGTAATAATAATAAAAAAATTGAAAGTAATGGTTTTCCTTTCTGTTTTTAAAAAGATTCTTTGCAACTTTTCTTGGATTGGGTTCTTTTACAAATGAAAGTGTGTTATAGTTCTGGGTCACAGTCACTGGAAACCTGATGACAGAGGCATTTTAACAGCTCAACCTGTTTCTTTTGTTGTTACAGATCAAGGCACATCTGGTTGAGAAACACAAGGAGTTGAAAGTGGGATCTGTAAGTTGTGTTGTAACAGGAACCAATTATTAAACCGTTTTACTTTCAGTGACCAAGACTGCAACTTCCCTTGTGTCAAGCAAACAGATAACAAGAATTGACAAAATTGTTGTACATATTTGCAGCACTTGTACATTTATCCGAATTAGTATAAAATAAAGATTCACTTCTCAGTTGCACGAGACAGAACAGCAAAATTGTAAACTGTCCCTCTAAAAATTATTGATTTAATTCCAAGATCTTATAACCAGCTATGGCACTCACTGAGGAGAACTGTGACTTGTTAATGGCGTGTAAGGCATCTACTAAAGAGTATTATGGCGCCGATGTCAGGACTAAAAGGGTAATTTAACTTAGTCCAGTAGTTAATTTATAATGATATCATTTGTGAAAACAAACAGCAGTTTACATGAATGGTTTGTCCTGCTTGCAGCATTCACAGCTTCTAAAAAAACTTGACCACTTTTTTCTTCTGTCTTCCCTCAGCCAGAAGACTATGATACATTTGTGTCTGCAGTCATTGATGACAAGGTAGGTCACTTCATATTTTCTGAGGGTAAAAATGCCAGTCATAAGATTGCCAAGGAACTCTGGTTTAATGTTGCTATAATTACTGTAATGTTGCTATAATTACTATTATTACTGTAAAAATGTTGCTATAATTAACAATTATTCGCCGAAGGCGAAGTGATTATCGGTGAAATAATATTCACCGAGACGAATATCCACCGATAATCACCGAGCCCTAGGCGAATAATTGTTTTAGTATAAATACACAGGTCATTATCAAAAAAAGAAAAAGCATTGTACAACACGAAAAAATTTCATTTCATCAACAGCGGGCGAACAACTGGCAGCCATTTTGTTCGTTGAGGTGATTATCGGCTGATAATCCGAGATAGCGAACCAATCAGAACGCGCGATTTTGTATAATCACCAGAGTATTTATATTTATTACTTATGTTGTTTAACTCAATTTTTTTTTCATTTAGTCTTATAATAACATCAAGAGCTACATTGATTATGCAAAATCCAGCCCTGATCTCAGCATTGTAGCGGGAGGAAATTGCAATAACAGGTGCATGTACTGTAAGCTACCAGTAACATAACAGTGATATTGTAATGGGAAAGTGCAGGAAACAATTTGGGGTAAGCCACGAGACGCTATTAGATAAAATGCATGCACCGTAAGACAAACAAGACGATTTCACGCCTACCGACCAGTTTGCAAGCCTAGCCTCCAAATCCGGACTTTTTTGTTTATCAAATTACAAATTAGTTTCTACGATAATTCAGACAATCCTCCAGTCAATTCACTGTGGGACGAGGAACCTTTCAAACACAAACAGTGTGTCATAAATCGCCTCAAAAGTCTTCGTGATAGGTCAGACATCCTCAATAATATTCGGAGGTCTTCGCAACGTAGTCGGAAATATTGGGGACTAAATTTTTTATTCCTATTGTACGTTCCTTTCCCAGCGGAGACAATCGAGTACCGATAGAACGTCTGCGTTCGTAAGCTAGTCTCCCTTAAGGTTGATGAAGTCACAGTATATTTTATGAGGAATTACGCCTTTCGCTTAGAAATGTAGCCTGTGTTAACGGGTCTTGAAAGTTAAAGTTTATCGCCTTTTATGTTTCCTTTTAATTTTTTTGGTCGAAATTTTATCCTTTATTTTATTTTTTTGTTTTCAGTGTTGGATATTTTGTGGAACCCACGATCATCGAATCAAAAAATCCAGATGACAAACTTATGACTGAGGTAAAACTAAATATTGTAGTGATTTTGATTTTCTCTATCGCTGTTGATACACGCTTTTTATTACTGGCTTGTTTGCCTATTTATTGCAGGAAATCTTTGGGCCTGTGCTTACAGTCTATGTGTACCCCGATGGGAAATACAAAGAGGCACTTGAACTGGTGAGAAGACCGCCACGCCCTTCAAGCGGGAGGGGGGTGATTGCTGCTATTACACTTAGACCCCCCTAGAAGGTCGTAATGCAGCATCTGTTGCATTCGATCTGAAATAATTTAAATGCAAAAGTTTCAACGCGCTGATTGGCCGAGAGCACGTCAGTTAATTCCAAACAGTGCAGAAGGATGAAATTGTGTGCAGAAATTTGAAATAAAATTTTGCATGTATATGATTAGCAAGTAATGAAATGATTTCGAGTGCAATTTTGAATAAATAAGCGCTCGTAAATTTCTCAAAGACAACAAGTTGCACTCGCCCTACAGGCTCGTGCAATTTTTTCAGTGCAATTTTTTCAGTTTTTTTTTATTATTTTTAATTGTGCTCAGTTATTCCAAATTGCACTCGAAACAATTTGATTACCTATACCAGGAACCCATCCTGCCTTTACATTTTGGATCAGGCTTTTTGACAGACCTATTTATTTTTAGAAACACTAAGCTCCTTGCAATGTGCGGTGACATGCGCAGTTGCTAAAAGGCATTATGGGATTGCAAACTGATTTTACTGAGAAATGGCCCGTACAAAAGTAACGACGGGAAAATGAATTATGGAGGAGAGTTCTCTTTTGTGCACAGCTTAATTAGCAGCTATATCTATTACTTTTGCCGACAGAAACACCATCATTTCCTGCAAAAATCGTTTCTATAACTAGGTCTGTCAAAACGTCCGATCAGGACTATAATGGAGAGGAACGCTTCTTGTCATGGACTCCTGCCTATTATAATTTGACATCAACCGATATCTTCTTAAACCTGATTGGCTAGGCTGAGCTAGTATTGTTACTGAAAACTTATAGAGTGGAATGATCTCAATTTTTCATGTTTCGTAGGCGGATAAAACGTCTCCGTTTGGTCTCACTGGAGCAATCTTTGGCAAAGACAGGTAAGCTTGCTGTCCTATTCTTTCCTTCTTGTGCCAATGTGCATGCTATCAAATAGATTTAGGCAAGCCTAAAAGCGGAGCTCCTCACACAGTCCCTCCAAAAATGCTTGAAAACTTGTAGAAAGAACTCAGCTTTATGCTTATGTCCCTCCAAAAACGCTTGAAAACTTGTAGGAAGAAAATTGCTGCTGTAGACTGCTGGCTGTAGGTTTTGTAGCCGCGAAAAGCGCGCGAAAAACAAAGCCTCGTTTCGGTTTAAGACCTTCTAAATATCCCGGATGACTATGGCCGCCATGTTGGGGCAACTTCGTCGTCGCTAGGCGCACGCGCCCGCGAGCCATGCCGCTAGCCACGATGACCATGAAAACTCAAACGCATGGTTTTCTCAATTTCTATCCTCGCACGGTAGTTATGGGGCTCCGCTCTGCGGCTCTTCGAGCCGCTGTGGAGCTCCGCTATGAAACAATGGCAGTTGCAGTTCTCCCAATGTCTTATTTAACACTAAATGTAACTTGAGGCCGGTTCTTTAAACTGTGTATTACTAAATTCGCGGCTTAAGTATACTTGGAAGGGTGCGCAAAAGAGCATGCAGCGACTGATGTAGTGAAACTAATTCATTTTTAGTGAGCAGAGATTGACTGCTGATTCTTGGGGTGTAAACGAAGTTAAAAGGTTAAGTTGAAGATGTTCAAAATCAATTTAGTCAATGGTTTTGTTGAGCAAGGACTAAACTTCATTTAAATAACCGGCCCTCAATGTCCTTTAGACAGTTACTCTAAAGTATGGCGTACTAGCGGAGGACATACCAAGTCCAGAAATTGTAATTTTAAAAAGAGTCTGAGGTATCCACTGATCAGAAAATGTTGGTTAATTTCTTTTTTTACAACAATTGCTACGAATCTCGCAATCTGATTAGCTAATTTGCCGTTGTCGATAAGAGTCTAGACAACACTGCCCGCGTCAATGTGTCACCCCAAGCAATAGCCAATCAGAAACGCTCATTTTGGAGAATAAACCAATCAGATTGCGAGAAAGTTATAGACAACGCTTGCTCTTTCTTTGTGTCACGATCTTGGTCACGCTCTGAGAAAACATTTTGTTTGACGCTTTTTAACGTGGCTATTGGGGTAAAAAACAAATCGTGACCACTGTGATGACGCGAACTCGTTGTCGACAAGAGTACAGACAACGCTAAACCACATTCGATTTGTTAAACAGACGTTTTATTCAAGAGGCGTGTGACATTCTGAGGGATGCGGCAGGTAACTTCTATATCAATGACAAGTCAACAGGAGCAATAGTTGGACAACAGCCTTTTGGCGGTGCCAGACTCTCGGGTAAGTCTAATCAACATGAAAGATTTCTTGTAAAAACTTAAGTTTATTTATTATATAACAACTTAGCAAACTTGGCATTTTGAGAAGTCTGATTGGCTCTCCACCTCGGGATATTTAACAACTATCCACCGAAGTGGAGGTGGCTAGTGCTGGATATTTACCGAGCCGCGAAGCGGCGAGGTAAATATCCACCGCTAGCCACCGACACTGAGGTGAATAGTTGTTTTAGTATATACTAAAACAGTGAGATAATGTACACCAGAAAAAGAAAATGGCTTGGGAAATGGAGGACTTCTCAAGTGACAATCCAACGCAGCGCGGGTCGCCGTAAGGAATTTTTTGTTGTAATTACTGCCGTACGTCTCGTTTACTCGCCGACGGAAAAAAAAATATGTTTAGTTCTAGTGTCGACATTTTTTCAAATGGAGTTACAAACTCTTTCTGTATTTGAAAGCATTCTGTAAAAAATATTATTCAACTTTGTTTCTCAAGTGAACAAGTGACATCAAATTTGGTTACGCAAGATTGAATTTGCATTTGTAAACAAAACCTTTCTCGTTAGTTTTTATCGATAAACTCCGGGTTAAAAACATAAGCCATTACCTCTGAACACCGCCAAGCCAAATTTAGTCGCTTTCTTGGGGTTTTCAGGAACTGCTTCGTTGTTAATTTGGATGATTTCTTCGCTTGTCATGGATGCAAGCCGGGACGCCATATTTACGCGGCGAAGCGAAAAATTCGCAAGTTGCTCGGAGGTAAATAGCACAGGATATTCGGAGTTTGACTAGCCAATCAGAGCGCACCTTCAACGCTATCCACTGTTTTAGTATATACTAATCAACACTATAAAATAAGTCAGATGCAGCAAGATACTACGCGCGCGCTGATTGGTCGAAAACCTATGGGTTATTGTGCCAGTAAACTCATAGGAAAGAGAAACATTTTCTGTTTTTATTTAAAGTTAGTTTATAATAGCAGTAAACCGCAGTTTCTTTGGGTTTACCGGCGTAATAAACAACTTGGGATGTTGGGAGAACACGACGAGGAGTGATTTATAAGCTCTTCGAGTAGAAACTGCGGTTTATTGCTTTTATAAACTAACTTTAAATAAAAACAGAAAATGTTTCTCTTTTTGTGGGTTTACCGGCACAATAACCCATAGGTTTTCGACCAATCAGCCGTCGATTCTCGCTTTAGAGCTGTTTCCGAGAGGTGTCACTATGGAAATTAAGCAAAACAGGACAGCTGAGTGGTGGTTGTCGGTGCGCTCACGATCGCCTCACGATCGTCAAAAGGTCCACATGATCTTTTGAGTGTTCTGCGACTTTATCTTTTGAAAACTGCGAACGTATAAAAGCAATTCTGATTTTCCCTGTTTATTTCAGGTACAAATGACAAAGCTGGGAGTTCTCATTACGTTCTAAGATGGGTATCGCCGCAGAGTATCAAAGAAACAGTTGTACCTATTGAGGACTACAAATATCCTCATCAGAGCTAAAGTGTCTTTACCTCCGTCCTAGCCAATCTTCCCACACCCTGACGTCACCGATAGCAAGAGGGAACATGTGATCAAGAAATATGGCATCAAATACGCGCGACTTCTGGCGCCTGTGCTAAAAATGCTTGACTAATAAGAGGTTTTGTTTTTAACGGCGGCTTCAGATTTTATAAAAGTATAAGATTCTCAGCGCGGCTGTGTAAAAGATGTAACTTTTATTGTACACCGATTTTTGTATTGGGGCGATTCGCAAGCGGCACTGAAAATGAAGTGTGTAATCCTTGGTCCAATTTACCAGGTCGGAAGTCCATCATGGCTCCTGACTCGGTGGAAACCTGTTGGTGGAAACCTGTTGGTGGAAACCTGTTGGTGGAAACCTGTTGTTGGTGGAAACCTGTGGGTGGAAACCTGTTGATGGAAACCTGTTGTTGGAAACCAGTCGATATTTCTTTTACGTAACGCATACATTTATTGCTTATAATTCCAAATCAGAAACTGGTAATTTGAGGGGGTCACTTTAAAAGGTATCTACAAATGCCAAGTTCGTGACCCGGCGAGAATAGGATAGGTATTGAAGAAAGCTACGAAGTCACTCTGTGGCTTAGTAGCTACTCAGTGAAAAACGTAATGCAATAAATTGCTGTCCTTATTTAGTGCGTATTTCGTGTTGTGTATGACCCAGTAAGAAATAGGAGATGAGAGAAGTAAGGAAAGGGAAAGGTAACAATCAGGCGCGGATCCAGGGGAGGTGAAATGGGTGAATTTTTTTTTTTTTTTCTTATCCCTCAAATATTGAAATAACATTTGATTTCTCTGATTGAGGTGGAGAATGTGCATAAGCGATGACCGGTTCTACCAATCAATTTATTCATTTTGAGCCCACAAACACACTGTCCAGCATGTAATCCAAAACAACCAGGCTTTGGTTCTATTACATTATTACAAAAAGTCACCCCCCATTTCAAAATCCTGGATCCGCGCCTGAACAATAAGCCAGTTAACGAGAACAACTCGAGTAACTTTCTAAGTAATGTCAGCCGTAGATGAAACGGTGAAACAGTTCCTACCACACGGTCTATTAAAACAAACAGTACCACAGTACAGCACTATTTAGTAGTTTTTTAGAGAATAGTCTCACCCCATGGATTGATCCACAGATTAAAAATTTAACCACACTGTATAGTAAAACAAACAGTACCACAGTACAGTATTGTTCATTAGCTGTACAAAGAATGGTCACGCTGCATGGTTTGATCCAGAGATGAAAAAGTTAGAACCACACTGTATAGTAAAACAAACAGTACCACAGTACAGTACTGTTCAGTAGCTTTACAGAGAATGGTCACATTACATGGTTCCATAACAGCAATATCTAGAATCACCAGGTGTTACTCAAAATAATATCCTACTTAGCTGGTAAACAAAGCAAACAGTGGATCATAAGGTAATTGCGCCCATCTTTATTAATGGTTCAAAAATATCAATAGAAAGTTTAGTATAACAAGTTTTACTGGATGGTTATATCAATCCTATACACTTTTCAGAACTTTTTCCAGAGCTTTTTGTCAACGAAAACGGCGATAGATATGCGCTAACTCCAGACTGATGCATCATGGGATGTCTCAACAATAGTAGTCTTGACTGAACCCCAGGCCACACATGCATTTCTTGTACCATCGAGAACACAGCGGTAGCTTGCAGTAGCTAGCTTGCACTCTGCAAATCTAACACAAACGACAGAAATGGGTTTACGATGATTTACGTTATCTTCAGGGAAAAAACTAGTACATCGCGCAGACTGGAAGGTGTAGAATCTGAGAAGTATGTGAACTTACTGACGCGACAAAAAAAACGTTAAGCAATAATTTAGAATCGCACTCTAAAGTAAAATAGTACGTTAACAGTATACCGAAGGTTTCATATAACTGTTCAATAACTTCCAAAGAATTGTCACTGTGAATAGTGGAGCTAAGCCGTAGAGTAAATACCACATTATAGTACTGTTAAGTAGCTTTCTAAAGAATGAGCAGGGGCACCCAACGAGCAGATTGAGCCAAAAGCCTCTGAGAGACATTTCTAGGCTCCTTTTAAGGTTTAAAGACTGGCTAAAGAGATGTTTTTAGAAGAATTTGATCTGCTCGGATATCTTAGCTCAAAATTGAAGTGTTCGAAAATTTTAGGGAATGATATCTTCATTTACTGAAAAATTGCTAGCTAGATGGCACCTTCTAAAATCTTCCCAATGAAGCATTTGCTCATCCGAAATTGCTAGGTAATCTTTTTAAGTGCCAAAAATTTCAATAATATCCTTTCTGAAAACGTAAGGGACTATTTTTTTGCTTGTTGCGAATCTTTTAGGTGATATTTTAGGGACTGAAAATCTATTCAGATATACCGCTCGAAAATCCGAGAACCTGTGTTTTCGATATTCGAAACTTCTAGCTGACCTTGCTTCTGAACAGATTTCTACCGAAAATGGTCGTTGGGTGCCCTTGTATGATCACAGTGCATGCTTTGATCCACAGATAAAAAACATAAGAACGACGTACATAAAAATGACCATGCAGTACCACAGAACAGTAATGTTCAGTAGTTTTGCAAAGGATGTTCACACTGCAATCGGAGGGAGATGTTGAAATTTTCAGTTTGATGGCATGATGGTTTTGGCCAGTTGTTAGGTCGTTTTTACTTTCTATTTTGGTTTGCGGTTTTTTGCGTTTGGTTTTCGGTTTTACGCAAAAATGACTTCCTTTTCCGGGTTTGGTATCCAACAGGTGACTGGTTGTTACAAGTTTCAATCGAACCGCAAATTTACGTATAAGTCATTCCTGAAAACTTCCGTGCGGAATTCTGGATTTTTGGATGGTGGTTTCAGAGCTCTAGGATAGCTTTTGCCGATCGCAAAAATTCCACTTAAGTCTTCAATTGGGATTCAATGTAGGATTTTTGAGAATTTTCTTAGAATAGGAACGTTAACAGACCCTTTTAAACGCGGTATGCCCCAAATTTTAACTACATATTTGATCGATTAGGGGCCATAAGGGTTTGGAAAGTGGGGTGTATAAATCTTTAGTTTTGTATTTGGTTTTCGGTTTTCAAGTTGAAAATCTATAGCGTTTTTTCAGTTTGAAGTGACTCTTCAAATGGTTTTTCGGTTTCTGTAGTTGTAGGCCCCAACGCCCTCTTCTGCATTCTGCATGTTTTGATCCACAGATGAAAAAGTTAGAACCACACTGTATAGTAAAACAAACAGTACCACAGTACGTAACTGTTCAGTAGCTTTACAGGGAATGACCACACTGCATGGTTTGATACACAGATGAAAAAGCTAGAACCACACTGTATAGTAAAACAAACAGTACCACAGCACAGTACCTTTCAGTACCTTTACAGGGAATGACAACACTACATGGATTGATACACAGATGAAAAAGTTAGAACCACACTGCTTTGTATAGTTAGACAAACAGTGCCACAGTACAGTACCGTTCCGTGATTGGCTTTCATAAGAATGATCCCACTGTAGTTGGAATAGGGTAACCACCACAAGTGACACAATGTTTGTATAATTGTGGGAGATTGAGAACTTGACTCACCTTAGCGCCCAAAGCACAACACCTTGCCCCTGTCTTGGGATCTTTCCTGTAGCTACTTTCACGAGAAAGGCAAGTTTTGAACATGCCCACGCATTCTTTCTTTGAGGTGTGTTTCCTTCCGTCAACTGTGATCAGACAAGAAACGAGAACTCCGAACAACAACAGAAATGTTAGCTTCATCTGAGGACAAAAAGTTGCAACTTGTTTTAAGTTACAGGAAAATCGAAATCAAATGAGTTCGACCGTTCGTTCATTCCCATGTCATTCCCATGTTAAGGACGGGCATACAAAACTTTCAACGAAAATCAGCAAATTGATGAACGTCCAACCATTAAATTTAATCTCAGTGACCAGCTCTATTACCTACCTCTTTGCGACGTCCACCGTCTCGAAAAAAGTAAGCAACTCGAACTGATGCAGCCTTCACGCAAAACGTTTCTACAATGCATGGCGAAATACGAGGATTTGATTTTAGTCAAATGGCAAAACATGTTCGCGGGATTTTCAACATGTTACGATCAAAAGCTTTCGAATGGAGCTGTCTCCGAATGTCACGTTCGTAATCTTAAGCAAATGAACTTGTGCAAATAATTTACAGCTGCTATCTACATAACAAAGTGACGACTTACATGTTCAGCTGCGCCTTGAATGCTTCTTTACATACTCAGAAGGGTAGGTCAAAGAGTACGGTGACCCATGAAGGAGATCTCGATTTATTTTACTGCGACTTAGTAACTTGTGATTTCATAGCGGTGGCTGTGGTGCTACTGGGAGTATTCTTGATAGGTCATTGAATGATAAAGATAATTTGCAACAATGTACGTTTCCTTCTGATCACAAGTTTTCATGTATTAGTAACACAACGCTTCAGTCAGCTGTAAGGTTAGGTAGATAAAGGCGAACGCGAGCCTCAAGGCCCACACGGCCGCAGCTTATCCCGGTTTCTGAAGCATGAAGCACCTGGCAGTATTATTACTCCCCCTGGATGGGATGCTAGTCCATCGCAGGGTTACCCTCAGCATTATATCGCTGGTACCAATTTATACACCTGGCTCGGAAGTCCGGGACGCTAACCACAACACTACTGTGTCTCCAGAGTCAGTCAGTCAGCTGTACCCTTCCAAATTTATGCGACCAAGAATGGTTCATAAAATTTTCACCTACTGGATATAATAAGAGTACACTGGAAAGCATAAGACTGTTGCAAATAATTTCGATATTTTATTCATCCGTTTCCATGTAAAAATTTTTTTCATATTTTCGTAATACTTGTTCTTCTCATGCGGGATGCCTCGTTTCTCGACCGCGAATCATTTGTTAGTTTTAATTTCCAATTTCAAAGAGGATTAAAAGCTTAAAGCTACTTTTTAATCGTCAGAAGTCCATAACCCAATATGTGGACTTCTGTAATTGTGGTAAATCGATTACTAAATTTCACTGAATCTGTCTGTCTGCGTTTGAATCGAAATCGTTCTCGCCAGAAACGGCGGCGGTTCAAAAGATGATAGAGAGAAGAGTGACTAGAAATTCTTAAAGGGCAAGTCCACATTGCAATCATGTGGAATGTGGACTATCAGACATAATCTGATTTTACACTGGTTTATAATAATGAATGTGAATTAATAGGACCTTCATTGCTTAGTCTTATCACGCCTCAAGAGGACACTAGCCAGGAGTGTTGAAAAGTCGGGTTGGTGAATTGCAATTTTTTAAATTTACTGTTACAGTCAATATTCGGATCAATGTAAGTATCTGGGCAACTGTGCACCTACCCCTCCCCCAACCCAACATTCTCGCCAACGTTTTAACTTACTATAATTTGTTGGGTTAGGGGAGGGGTAGGTGCACAGTTAGGATCAATGTAAGTACTGGGCAACTGTGAACCTACCCCTCCTCCAACCCAACATTCTCGCCAACTTTATAACTTACTATAATTTGTTGGTTTGATTCTTAAGTGATCGCTCGTAAATTTGTCTCTCCAAATACTCACTCTTAAATTTCCGCTCATAAACTAGTGCATCGTAAATGTTGGGGAACAAAAAGGGTAAGATTTCCGCACAGGTCCCTATTTCATTATGCATTCTGTAACTATACTATTTCATTCTTCGAACACAAGAAATATTTGCACGTGCATTACACCAGACAAGGCAGCTGCAGCATGCATAATGAAGTAGGGACCTGTGCGGAAATCATTCAACAAAAAGCTATAATCTTTCTCTTGACTGTCCTCCATGCCTCGTGCTTTTCAAAATGGCGGATAAGATTTCAATGAGCCAGCGAGCAAAAGTAACGAACCAGCAATATATCTCAGTCAGCGATATACCCCTAACAATGTAACGTTGAAAAAACGACAGAAACCGTCTGTATTTTATGACCGGTGCCAGCTCGGCTGGGCCCCGGTAATAAATTAATAACCACACCACGTCATTCTATCAGCATTGTCCGCCGCCTACTCAAAGTTATTCTCCCTCTACTTCAAATTTTCGGGAGAACCCTGTTACATTGATCCCATTATTCTAAGCCCGATTAGAAATTCTTTTTAAACTAGTTGTGTGTCACGTTCTGGGATGGTTCACTCTTCTTTGTCATCCTCTCTTGACTTCTCTTTGTCTGCACTATCAGTAAACTGTGGCTCACCATACCACAGGGCTCCCAACAGAACGGCGTGACAAACATGCAACGACAATGAACTCACTACAGTAGAGGGGTAGGTGTTCCAGCACAACTCAATAATTCCCAGCAGGAGTAGCCTGAGGATAAATTAGAAAACGGGAACCTTTATGTCTGACTCAACATTTGTATCACCATTGTATGAACTGTTTCAGGGCTGCAAAAAAAGGGGTGTCGATTCTTAAATTTCAGCTTGGGCATTTATGCTATATTCATGATTCACAGAATACACGATTTTCAATTCATTATCGACATTTTGGGTGTTAACCATTTGCAAGACATTTCGGAAATTTTTCACCGGGAATTTCCGTTCGGGAAGAGTGCGTTCCATTTGACATGCCCCTCTCTGTTGCTTCCTCGAATCTCCCGAAACTGACGAGAGAGACGAGAAACCTGTAAATGGAACACAAATTTCAATTGGGAAATTTCCACTAGAAAAACGAGAATACCTTTTCAGAAAAAAGGCGCACACGAGCCTTAACACACGGCCTGAGCTTATCCCGGTTTCAATAGCATGAAGCACCTGGGAGTATTATCCCCCCTGGATGGGATGTTAGTCCATCGCAGGGTCACTCCAAGCATTATATCGCTGGTACCCATTTATACACCTGGGTGGAGAGAGACAGTGTGGAGTAAAGTTTCTTGTCTAAGGAAAGAACACAGTGCCAGCACCAGGGCTCGAACTCCAAACCTCCTGCTCGGAAGTCCAACACGCTAACCACTACACTACTGTGCCTCCACAGAAGTTCCCGTTTATTTCGGAAAATTCCCAGTGGAACAAACCAAAAACTCGGGTTGTTTACCATTTACCACAAATTCCCGGAAATTCCGGTTGGGATGTAAATGGTAAACGTTTTTTCGGTTCGTCCCACTGGAAAATTCCCGGGACAAACGGAAATTCTGAAAAGGTAGTCCCGTTTTTCCGGTTGGGACGCCAGAGGAGTTCCGAATGGAAATTCGTTTACCATTTACAAGTTCCTCGAGTTTCGTACTAGTTTCAGACCTCTCCGAGCGCAATCGCTTCAACAACAACAACAAATTTCAACAAATATGAATCCAGTCTAGCTCGGCGCTACAATCCGGGAATTTGGGGCAAATGGTAAACGACACGTACCGTTCTTTCCGAACGAAAATTCCGAACCGAAATTTCCAGGAATTTGTGGTAAATGGTAAACAACCTCGTATACCATTTACATCCCAACTGAAATTTCCGGAAATTTTGTATAAATGGTAAACACCCATTGTCCCAATTGCCTAGGTTTTGTATCCACATGTACAGGCGATCTCCTGATTGGCTGAAGTACGTCAGGCCACTTTGTCATCCAATCAGAATTAAACCTAAAAACCTCACGTGATCGGCCTTCACATGTTTCCGCGCGATTTTAGTGCTGTCGCGTATTTACAGAACTTTGATTTCTGATTGTTCACTGTACCGTGTGCCTGTGAGTGGCTAGAAAAATATATGCACTGTCTTTAAAAGCTTTTAGTATAACTACTCAGGTGATTATACAAAATCGCGCGCTCTGATTGGTTCGCTACCTCGGATTATCAGCCTATAATCACCTCGACGAACAAAATGGCTGCCAGTCGTTCGCGCGCTTTTGATGAAATAAAATGTTTTCGTGTTGTACAATGCTTTTTTTTCTTTTTTGAAATAATCACCTGTGTATTTATACTAAAACAATTATTCGCGTCAGGCTCAGTGATTATCGGTGAATATTCACCGATAATCACTTCGCCTTCGGCGAATAATTGTTAAATAGTGAGAAGACGCATATTGCTCACTTGTGAGAATGAAATGGTTTAAGGCAACAAATACCTCTACTTCCTCACTTACTTGACTGAGATCCACAAGTTTGTTCTCCACAGAAGGAACAGAAGGGTGTGAAAATACCACACATAGAACTGATAATGAAGAGATCGAGCAAATGCAACACCAATAAAATTGGATACAAATAACAAGTAAACTATCTGTTTGAATGATTAAGGAAAAATGTCAAAATCAGTGCTTCCTTCTTTCTTGAAGTATATTCCAAAATTACAATAAACAATTAATGGCCACATTCACGTTGGCTATAAACACTGGTTGTATACTACTGGTTTAGCGTGGAATATCCCATGAGTCACTTGTATTTTCTTAAAGGCAATGCATGATGGGAAGGTCGAGTGTGATACCGTTGAATTGCATTGATAGATGGGAAGGTTCAGTGGAATACTGACGAATATACAGTTCGGCTTTCTTGCATCCTGATTGGCTCTATTTTCTATGGCATGGTCAGGGGCGTAGCCAGGATTTTTCAAAGGGTGGGGGGGGGGGGGTCACAGAGGCTACTCACTCTTGTCATGGCGTTTTCACCACCTGAATATTGTAGGTTGTTTGCTCAAAAGAAGGCCTACCAAGGGGGGTCACGGGCACCCCAGGACCCCCCCTAGCTACGCTCCTGATGGTATGCATGCCGTTACAAATAACTAGGTATACATCTACTGATAGAGTGCCAACAAGTCAATCATCTATGTTTTGCATAGCAAGGGAATGGTTTTTCATATTTGACAGGTTCGTGGTGTCCCGTAGTTGTGAGGGTTTAAGCTAGGAAACTGTATTTACAAAGTGATTTTATAAACATGAAGGTTTTATTTGTTTTTGAAAAGAGTGAGCTGCACAATTCTGTAGCCTAAGAACCTGATATTAAAGTTTGAATAGTCGTCCCAAAGAACAAGACTTGATGCCTCGAATGGCATTGTGGAATGAAAGTAACCAAACTAGAGGCAATAATTTGTCTTGATTCTTGGAGTTCTAAGTATAAAAAAAAATGACATTATGTAAGTTAACTATTTTTCTGCCTACTGTATTTCCTCAAATAATAGCTGTTCCTCTATTTATCTGCTCCCTCAAATAATCACCCCCCTTTGCTGGAAGTATTTAAAATAAATGCCTCCCTTGAATAATGATTTAATGGGATAATAAAACAAAATACCGGTATTTCAGGCATTGCCTCCAGTGAGCAATACTTGAAATAATTGCCTCCCTTAAATAATCACTCCCTTTTGGTGCGAACAAAAATTATCTCCCCCAGGTATTATTTGAGTAAACATGGTATTTGAACTTGCAGCATCTTCTGAGAAGCTGAAATTGGTTTAGGATAGCCATTCCTTTCTGCTGACAACTTTCAGTTTAGCATTGGCTATCAGCACTGCTGAAATTCTGTTTAATACTAATAATTATTACCAGTATTTTAAATAGATTGAAAAGGATATGATTTGTTGTTAATTTAGCTGCACAATAAGGCATCTTTAAATATTTGTGCAAGCCTTCTGAGTTTCTGTGGACAGAATAACACCAGACACTGTCAATAAACTTTGCATGACATACAACCACATCTACATACTGTAGTATTTTCAAAGGACATTACAATTTTTTTTTCTTCATGGTTAGTGGTTGTTTATTGCCTTACCTTGTCCAGCGATGTAGATAGAAGAGCAGAAGACATAAAATGTGGCAAAGAAGAAGAGACACGTGAAAGAATCGATTCAGAAAAAGCCACTCTGGCAAAAATCTCCAGTTTACAGTCCACTTAAACAGGAACTGCCGACCTAGATTAAATGCCATTGTCATGTAGCTGACTGGGTTTTCCAGGAGAAAAGGAAGACCTAGAGATAACTGGAAAATACAATTCAATTAACCTTTGTCTGTAATTTTATGGAAAATCTTGTAAAGTGGATAAATATTTATAAAATGTCAGGCTCTCTGTAAGTCAGCTTTTGCATCTTTTGGTGTGCTATGAACAACCACACCAAATAACTAATATTTCTAATTCATAATTTATGTTTGTCATAATCTTTGTTCAAATACGAATTGCTGTAAGTTGAAAAAAGAAAAAATGCAACCTTTAATGTAGCATTATTTTCAATTCAAAGTGCATCCAATCTCTCTTGGTGACTTCAACAAATACTAATTAACACCAATAATGAGAATATAAGCAAATGATCATCAACAATGGTAAACAGTATTCAGTTCATTAACACATTCTCCTTACTAGTAAAGCTGCATGAAATGTACGGGTACCACAAAGGAGGATTTGGATCTTTAACATTGGTGCTTACTGGAATAACTAACAAGGCGAAGGCGAAGTGATTATCCATGAATATTCACTGATAATCACAGAGCCTGAGGCAAATAATTGTTTAAGTTTAAATACACAGGTGATTATTTCAAAAAAAGAAAAGAAAAAGCATTGTACAACACAAAAAAATTCTATTTCATCACAAGCATGCAAACGACTGGCAGCCATTTTGTTCGTCAAGGTGATTATCAGCTGATAATCCAAGATAGCAAACCATTCAGAGCGTGCGATTTTGTATCACCTGATTTTGATTTTGTATCACCTGAGTATTTATACTAATAACAAATAATCGTTATCACTGCAACATAACATCCATACCTGGACTACAGCACACAAAGCCAGTTTGGGTATAGTCCACCAAAACCCAAAGGACTTGAGAAGTACCAACAACAAACCAGGAGCAAATAATAGTACATTCATCTTCACACTGACAGCTATGCTGTTTCCAAAAGAATACCACTAACTAATCAAGATTTAATTTAATAAAAATTCTCAACTCACTCTTTTGGGAAATGCATTTAATAAGTAGTTATGTTGTGGTTCAATTTTATCCTAAGTTCAAATTCGTTTTCTTTTGTTTTGATTATGGTAATTCTTATGTGATAATGAAATTGAAAGAAAGGAAAATAAAATTTGAACCAAGGATAAAATTGAACCACAACAGTTATATGCAATTGCATGGGCCCAAGGGCAATTAAGAATTAATTTCACAGATATTGTCAAAGTTCTCACAAACTGCCCAAGTCGATTCAACTCAATTTCTAGCTCCTGTTGTGTCTCTGTAGCTTAATGACCTACAATAACTCTTTAAAAATTGTCTTTTAAAAGCAGTTTTCTGGCCTTACAAAATGGTCAGGCAAAACACAATAAAGACAGCAAGTCATATTTTTAGAAGGAACAAAACATCTGTGTTGCAAGGGAGACAGGAGCAGGGAAACGAAACATAGACTCATCATCACAAAATGCTACCAAGCACAGTAGGATAGCGTTTGGGGAGAAATGAGAGTATAACTGGATATTTTTGGAGCAAATTAACATTGTGACAAATTTTGTAAGAGAGAAAGTTAATAATAGGGTGGCATTGTACCTGAACATCACACAGCCTACATGCCACCAGGTAGACAAGAAGCAAAAAACTGCAACATAAAGGAACAGCATTGCCACAGGATCATTGAAAAGACGGAGAATGTAAATGGAGTGGATTCGGTATGATGCACAGCACATGAAGAAGAATGCATAAGGAGGAACCTAAAAGGAACAAAGACAAATTAGAAAATGGTGGATAAAATGTTGAGTCAAAACAACAACAACAACAAACAAAACAAGTAGACAATTAAAAACATGGAGTAGACAATGTTACAAAGATGATCAAAAGTGTGTTATTTAAACATCACAGGGATGGAAGAAGGCATTCTTGTTAGATCATCTACAGTGTTCTCCTTTTCAGGCGGTAACTGGTAAAATTTACCGCCTGTAACAGCACATGTTACTGCCTAAAATGGCCTGAAATTCTTGACAATTCAACAGCTAAGCGAGTGTTTTACCGATTTGAAAAACTTTTTTACCTGTTGAGCTGAAATAAAAGGACAACACTGCATCTAAGACAATGATCATCAGGTAAAGAACACAAGATCAAATTAGACCCCAATTGTCATTTTTTATTATCTGTTAGCTTGCATTGATCGCTTTGCAGAGTTCATGGGCAGGGTCATAACTTGGGGCTCCTGGGGTGATGCTCTGGCCGGCAACCTTGGTGTGACACAGTGAACCCCCCCCCCACCTCCTTCTTTGAAAAATCTCAGCTGTGCCCCTAGCCTACGTGTTGCCACACCCTCCCCCCGAAGGAAAAAAAAAACATATTTTTTCCTTCAGGGGGAGGGTGCAGCTACACGTAGGCTACTATGCCCCTGAATGCAAGACATTGGGATGATCAAACAAGTTGATAAAGTAATTTATACCTCATAAGGTAAAAAGGGTGTGCTGATGTTTCAAGCATTAGCCCTTCGTCAGAGCGAATGGTTTAGCATCTGTGAATACATGCAGTTATTTCACAAGGCTGTACTCACCACTGCTGTTCTTTGATAAATTGTAAACAGACATATTAATGTGGCAAGATAGAGCACCATGAATACATATTGGGCTGTCCTGATATCTGTCCCATGATCAGTTAGATAATACAATCCACCAAAGATATACACAAAGCCTGCTGGATACCTGAACAAATGAACAAGGAAAAGAGGAAAAGGAAACAGACTGTTACTATTAAAATATCAAATCGGCCTTACCAAATTTCTTCCTATTTGACCCATACAAAAGTTGTTAATCAAAGTACCGGTAACACTGATAGAGTCTTAGGAGGTGGATAGATTGCTAAACAAGGTTATTTTAAAATATGGTAAAACTATAACAAAGATAATATTTATTATTAATTTTAATTCTTAAAATTTATGGATAATACTAGAAAAAAATAATAATGAAGGCTATAGAATTCACACAACATGATCAAGTTTTCTAAGCACTTTGTAAGCTGTAGACCTGCACATATCAAGACTTTTCTCAACTCAATACCCCTTTTTGCCTTATTCATGAGCATAAAGCATACTAAAAAAATTCAGTCTTACACTAGAGGGCCTGTTCCTCCTTTCAAATTTGAATAGTCAAAGGTTCCATTGATCACACCTTCTACTTCCTCCATATATGCCTGCCAGTCTATTTCTGTGTCTAAGAAAACAAAATAAATTGAGCTTCAAACTCTAAGTATCTGGCCAACCATGTGTAATTTGAATGTGAATATATAAAAAATTCATATATGTCAAATGAGGAAGAAAGACTTAATAAATGAAAGACTGTCAAAGTTATGGGAGCATCTGAAGCAGCTGCAAAGAATAAGACCTGAAAAATTTTGCAGCTTGCTCACACAACTGCAACAATCTTTAACTCATTCAAATATGCCCAATTTGTAGTAATGTTACTGCCATAAAAACCTGGCTTCCAAATTTTTGTGTTTGGGGTAAAAGGATGAAGACCAGGAAGAAGCCATGCGATAGTGTACATCTGCTTTGAAAATTATGCATGGTTCAATTTCCCTGTTTCCATATCCCCACCCCTCCACCTCCGGGCAATCCCCGGGACAACTCCAGCCTTTCAGGCCCAGGAGTGGGAAATTGTCTAGGGCAGGTCTGCCCTGGAGGTAAGGGGCTGGGGCAAATTGAAGAGAATTCTTCTTTGAATAAATAATTCCTCGAAAATTAGTTCTTTGTTTCAAGCTCTCCAGGAGATATTTAAAGGTCATCAAAAAAACATTCAGCAATTGTTGTTCCAGCGGTGGGGTAAAGACCGCCAAAAAATAAAAAAACTTACAAATCCCGGGGGTATGCCTAGTTTCATTTGTTTTCCCTTTAAAGATCCAAACTAGTTTGGCACAAATTTGACCTTGAATTCATTTTAACCTACAACATATCTGTTGGCCAAATGAAGTCATCTTGCCTGCTATAAAGAATTGGCCAGGGGATTTCTGCAAATCACAAGCATAAATAATGATTTATTCGGTGAAAATCAAATAATAATTAAATGAAAGATGATCCACAAAATCGGGATAGAAAAATTAGTAGCTCTACCTTCGAAAATGCTTCAGAATAAACCTTGTCACTATCTGGTCAACATTTGTTACTTGTTCGTTCATTTATAGCTTGCGATTACTAGATAATACAAAATTACTTACATTTGATTTTCAAAATAACAAGAAAATTGACCGCGACTTCAGCAAGTATAAGAAATATGCCAACTATCCATGTCTTGTTTGGGTCGAACAACAAGGATGTAATCCACTCGATAAATGTTTTTAGATCAAATTCTCCCGATCTTGCAGGCTTGATCCTGTTTCTAGCGACCGCCATATTTTTGCCCTTTTTCTCTGTAAAGCCTCGGAATTCTCTAATTTCGCTGTGATTGGCCAGTTGGATTTCCGGATATATCCGTCGTTGAGTCGAACCCAGTACGACAGATTGGCCTGTGAACAAGATGCAGCTGTATGTCATTGTAATCTCAGCTTTGCATGCGAGTTTTATGCTTACTGGAAGCTTTGGACAGTCAATTCAGGGACAGATATGTACTTACTATGGTATGGATTTCTTTCTTTCTTCCCCCCTAACGCTCAGATCGCAGCGTGCTGTGTTTTATTTTGTGTTGTGCGACCCAGGCATAACTGTGTCATGTTTGACTTTGTGTTGCCAAAACTGATGCCCTCATGGAAAAGCGAAACGGGAGGCAAAAAATTGTCTTTTGAGATGCTTTTTTTAATGTTGAAATCAGCAGAACCTTCATTTATGGCCACGGTATCCAGAATTTAAGAGTCGTTGGCGCCTTGTCATAGAGTTGCAGACTTGGATGCTTTGTTTGTGGGTCATTTTAATGTCACGGGATTTGAGATTATCTGTCTCCCCATAGGTCATTATTGCTAGTTACTCATTTCGTTCCAGTTCACAAAGCTTATTGAAAGGAATCTCGGTAAGATTTCCGCACAGGTCCCTACTTCATTATGCATTTTGTATCTATACTATTTTGTTCTTCGAACACAAGAAATATTTGCACGTGCATTGCACCAGACAAGACAGCTTCAGCATGTCTAATGAAGTAGGGACCTGTGCGGAAATCATTCCGGAATCTCAAGCGAAATACTGGAATTTTGCAATTTTTCTTTGCGATACATTTTAAGCTAAAATCTCTTTTTGTACTCAAGACATAAACAGACGAAACTTGATCTTACCCTAAAACAAACCTTATGCCCCTCCTCCCCCTAACAATGTTGGGATATGTTCCAAATGCAATACCTAGGGGATGCAAAATAACATGTTGTTGTATTCGTTACCCCAACATTGAGAGTGGATGTATCACAAAATTGGACCTAAAGTACCTATCAGACGTTGTAATTAAATATACGCTAAGGAGAACACTCCTTTCTGCCAACAAGAACTTATTAGTAGACCCTATGTATAATCTTGAGTCTTATGGAAAGCAAGCTTTTTCAATCATTGCTCCTTTACTCTGGAACAATTTACCAGATGAAATAAGATCTACAACATGCTTAAGTTCTTTTAAGAAAAGAGTTAAGGCCTTTTTACTGAGCCGTTCTTTTTAGAATATGATGTAATTTCTGTATATTTTAGCAACCTTTTTAAGCGCTATTGGTTATTATTATTATTATTATTATTATTATTATTACATGTATTATTATTATTATTATTATTATTATTATTATTATTATTATTATTATTGAAGGAAACTTTGGTGAAGTATTTGGTCTTTGGTTTTAAGAGAAAAACTGCTCTTGGCCCAAGATGTTTGGTAAAAATTGTAATCCTAGAGGCCTCTTGTACATCTGGAGGGAAGGCCAAACCCCCTATGAGGTATTTAATATGAACACCCTCCACTTTTGAGGCCTTAAGTGCCTCATGATAGGATATGTATGATTGAAGTGAGGTAACACCCTCAACTCCCTTAGATATTCTCGTTTAATGATTGCTCTTTTCCTTGGAATATTGTTTGGAAGCATGGTTGGGACTTAAGATAGATTTTGTAGTTATTTTTTAATAATTATTAAATCTAATCTTGCCAACAATATTCACTCGTCTCCCTCTCACTGCTGTTTTCTCTCTGGTAACTTTCTTCATTCGTTGTTTCTTGATCCTGTGGCCTCAAATGAGCTACTTGAAATTTCTAATGCCTTTCGATCTGGAAAGGCAGCTGGCCATGATAAAATTCCCATCTCCATCATAAAGCAGTCTATTCATATTATAGCCAACCCTGAGCCCATATAATCAACCTATCTATCACCCATGGCATTGTTCCCGATCAAATGAAAATTGCCCATGTTATTCCCCTTTTCAAAGCCAGTGATCAATCACTCTTTTCAGTCTATAGACCAGTCTCAATTCTTCCTAGCTTTTCTAAGTTCCTTGAAAGGGTTGTTTATAACTGTCTTGCAAATTATTTAAGTAAACAAGACATTTTGTATGATAACCAATTTGGATTTAGAAAAAAATCACTCTACTTCATTAGCATTGATTGACCTATATGAAAAGATATCTTTAGCTCTTGACCACAATGAACATACCATTGGTGTTTTCCTTGATCTCTTGAAAGCCTTTTATTCTGTTGATCATAATATCCTTCTTGACAAATTTGAACACCATGGTATTTGTGGCGTGGCACTGGACTGGATTAGAAACTACCTCTCTAACAGGTTGCAATTTGTTCAATTTAACGATCACTAATCTTCTTCTGAAACTATTCGTTGCGGTGTCTCCCAGGGTTCCATCTTAGGACCCCTGTTTTTCCTGCTGTATGTGAACAACATAAATAATGTATCAACACTTGCCGAACTCATTTTATTCGCTGATGACACTAACTTATTTGTGTCCCATAAAGATCCTTCCTGCTTGGCAACATTGCTCAATTCCGAATTTAATAAAATCCTTTTGGTTTAAGGCAAACAAACTGTCTTAAAACCTGAAAAAAGGCCAACTATATGATATTTAAGCCTAGGCAGAAAAGGTGTCAGTTTCCAGTGTAAATATAGATAAATGAACAAAGAATTGGACAGGTTAAGGAAACAGTCTTTCTTTGAGTAGATCTTGACGAGCATCTGTCTTGGAAACCTCACATCTCTCAAGTTGCCTGTAAGACCTCTAAATCAATAGGAGTCATTTATAGAGCAGGATTTTTTCTCCCTAAATAATGTTTAAAAACTCTTTTTTAGTGTCTCGTTTATGCTTATTTTCATTATTATTTTACTGTCTGGGGATCTACTTACAAAACCAGTCTTTGTTGTCTTGTCTCTTTACAAAAGTGAGTTGTCACAATTATTTCCAAATCAACTTTTGATGCTCACTCGGACCCTATCTTCAGAGATTTAGAACTATTGAAACTTTTTGACATTAGACAACTAGAACTGGGTAAACTTATGTTTTCTTTTAGACACTCTCTTCTTCCAGTAAAGTTTAAGGATTACTTTTGTTTTAACAAAGAAGTTCATAGCTATGACACTAGACAAACTGATAATTTTCACCTTGTCTTTTGTTGAACCAACCTTCGTAAATTTTCTGTCAGTTTCCAGGGACCATCCTATTTAAACTCTTTAACAAATGAAATCAAAGACTCTTCTTCTCTCTCCTCATTTAAAACTAAACTTTGTAAATACTTTTGTGAGAACTGTTAATTATATATAAATGTATTATATGTACACATCTAATCTTTGTAAATAGATATTGTTTTCTTCAAAGTGTTTCATCATTTGGTTTTATGTTTGCTTCTTTATATTATTGATACATACTTATTTTAGTTATCCACCATTTATCTATTATCATGTAATTAATTTGTATACACTAGCAATCCTGGCCTTGTAAACTTATGCTTTTATACTTTGAGGGAGCCCAATATCTATAAGCCTTATGATTTCATTTTGGGCTTCCTCACCACATTGCTTTTGTGTACTTTCTGTATTTCATTTTTCCTTTCCTTTTCTTTTTTTCTGTGGTGAAAAAAATATAAACAAACATATTTGGCAGTGTTAACATGAATATTGGATGACTGTCACCCTAGTGAGATTTCACTCTGAATCTCTCTTGTGGCTCTGTATTTGTTTGTCATGATAGAGTGAGTCATTCTGGAGCAAGTTCATCCAGTCTCTATGTCAGAGAAAAAATATCATTCTGATGTGAAATCTTGCACTGGTATCATTTCAACAAAGAATGACCACTCAATTTGGTATGAAATCGGCATTTCAGTGTACTGAAAAGGGTAGACCATTATGTATAAGTCATTTCAAGTCTTACTTGTATAAAATAGTCATCAGGTTCACACAAAATGAGGATCAAATAGTCATCCCAGCACGAAACTTATGCCAAAGTGAATTTTACTATGTAAGTATCCACCTTACTAAATCCTTAATGCATCTATTTTGTATTAGTAATATAAATAGATTTAGGCAAGCCTAAAAGCGGAGCTCCTCACACAGACCCTCACACATTGAAAATGCTGTCACTAAAGTTATTAAATACACCTGGTGTACGCAACTACTTAAAGAAGATTCGATAGCTGAAATAAATCGTCAAAAAAAAACATCTAGCACGCGACTCAACGGAAGAACCATTACCTGGTCAGCAAAATTATAATAGTTTTAACACAACACCAAAAGCAGCTAGGCAGCTCTTTAACAAATGAAAAATAGACACTCAGCTTTATGCTTATGTCCCTCCAAAAACGCTTGAAAACTTGTAGGAAGAAAATTTTTCCTCCAAAACTGCTATGAATAATCTGTTTCTTCAGCAAAACATTGTAGACTGCTGTAGACTGCTGGCTGTAGGTTGTGTAGCCGCGGCAAGCCGCAAAAAGCGCGCAAAAAACAAAGCCTCGTTTCGGTTTAAGACCTTCTAAATATCCCGGATGACTATGGCCGCCATGTTGGGGCAACGTCGTCGTCACTAGGCGCACGCGCCCGCGAGCCATGCCACTAGCCTTGATGACCACGAAAACTCAAACGCATGGTTTTCTCAATTTCTATCCTCGCATGGTAGTTATGGGGCTCCGCTCTGTGGCTCTTTGAGACGCTGTGGAGCTCCGCTATAAATCTATTGGCATTCTATCACAAATGCCGCATTCTGATTGGCTACGCTACCCACTATCTATTCTGTGATAGATAGTGAGTAGCGCAGCAGTGCGCCCTTGCTAACAAAATGGCGGCTGCTTCTTTACGTTTTCGAAGTGTCTGTGAAGAAGACGTAGACAGTTTACTGGTCGAGGCTGTTCCAGAAAAGACAAAGTTTTGAACAACTAGTAGATTTATACTAAAACAATTAGATTATTCACTCTCAATTTCTATGCATCATAGTTGACTCGGGCTGCGCCCTCGTCAACTATCACGTGATAGAAATCTCGAGCTCCTAATCTAATTTTTTAATATATACCACAATTATAATTGTTTTCTTTCCACTCTTCATATTCATATCATTGTCATATCATACCATATCATATCATATCATTGCCAGCAGCTAGCAATTTCTTCTGTATTTTTTGACAGATAACAAGAGAAAGCCTAGTGAATCATACAGCCTTTCCAACTGTACCTGGTTCAGGGAAAGATCATGTTGCACCAGGACAGAAGTGACATCAATATTCCAAGAAATGCCACCTCTTGAAACTTCCAGTGAAGACTGCCGTAACCATGTCAATTACATGATGTGTTTTGTCTGCAGCCCTTCTCAGTACAAGTGGTTCAAAGATGGTAAACTTTACATCTGTAAAAAATTCTGTGATGACATTTACAGCCATTGTAAGGATGCATCTTATGATGGCAAGAAGATTGGTTCTGCTTACTCCAGTGGTAGTGAGTTTTGTGAGGCACAGTTTTTCCAGGTGATGGATAAGGATGCAGAAATAGACTGTTTTGCGTTTGATGATAGCCTCTTTGGCTCTGCAATATCATGTCACAATGGTGTTTTGCTTTTGCTTCCTTTGTCAGTTTGCTTGATTTATAATAATTATTTTTGGTGGACTTGAAAAAATAATGTCCATTATTCCCTGAGATAGAATTCAACATTTTCAGTCCTGACTTTCAAAAGTTCAGTTTTGGAAATTTTATTATCATTAGAATGTATTGATCAATTTCAATATTTTAGATTTAAAATGTTAGTTTGTATTATAGTATTTAGCATGTATTGATTCTTTGATTATTATTTTTGGAATACACCTAGATCTTTAAAGAAGCTTGTTTCACTGGAACTTGCATAGCCTGTGAATACAGCTGACCCTCACACCCACAACACGTGTGGGAAATAATGAGAGGCAGCTGTATTCACAGGCAAAAAGAATCTTATGTGTTAATAAAGCTTCTGCTCTTTTCCAAACTCTAGGCAAGGATGCATCAACAGATTTTACTAGTAATAGCCTTTGTGTGCCAAATACCTTTGTTGATTTGAGTTATAGAGAGAGGGCTAAGCTTGTCTTGAACCCATTTATTCACTCTTGTCCATGTTCAGAAATATTGTTTAAAGAGTCATTGGTCAGTACCTGGTGTTAGTTAGGCAACAGAGATTGAAGAATTCTCCTGCAGCTATGCAGAATTCCTTGGCAAAATTTGGTTGAATTTTAGCTATATTTTAATTCAGAGGTGGAGTCATTATGTTTTAGTTCTGTTTAACCCTACATGCTGACGTCTGATCTCCCCAATAGAAGTGTAAAGCGCCTTTGGACATATTCATATGAAAAAGTGCACTATATAAATTCATTACATCATCACCCTATATTACAGTTCTTAATGAAAAACCGGGGTGGAATATTAAGAATATCAGTAAAAAGAACCAATGTATTTGTGTGATTGTTATAATGCTGGCAGACTTGAATTCAAGCTTACTGTTTTGTAAGTATTAAATTACAACAGTTGAGGTTTGAGATTTGCATAAGACATTTGTTTCTCTGGTGCCATTAATCTGTTACATCCAACTACTTATAGTTGGATTGCAGTCTCATTTTTTTTGTTTTGTTTTATATTTATTTCACTACTTGTTTTGGTTTTTAAACATTTGAATGTAAAATTTTGTGCATTACTTGTTTTGGTTTTTAAACATTTTATTGTGAAATTTTGTGACAAAGTTCCTTTAGGGTAGATTGCAAGATTACTCCCATGAGAGGATTCAGTATACTACAATATGTCACATTAACTTGCTCTGGTACATTTAGCCTGTAATCAGATATTGCAGACAATAATATTATTTAAAATTCAGATCAACAAACATTTACATATATAAAAGTGTTTCAATACACTTTTGATTAATTTTCTTTCAAAAGCTGCCCATTTCTTGAGAATTTTTCTTAACACAATAGAGAAGACCTTCAAGAGATTGGTGGTCATTTAAAATTCAGCAGGTTACTTAATTAAATATGTTGCTTCAACATGTCATACAGTAATATGTCATCGATTCCTAGGCATGTTTTAAAATGTAAATAAAGATTTCAAAGCGAAATGTATGGAGAGTGGCCAGTACCAGCCAGATCTGTATAATTAAGTAATGCTTGTTAAGCATTTACCTTAATTTTGTGGTAGGGTGGAGTAGGAGAGTGGTTTGGTGGGGGTGGTGCTGGCATGAGTTGCCTCAGGGTGAAACTACTTACTCTTTACATTCAAACCTGACACTTTGAAATTGTATTTCTCTCGCATTTGTGGATTTTAACCTGCTACAGCTGGCCCGTCTGATGGGGAAATCAACAAAGAAAGAAGTCTTCTTGTCATTTCCAGGTACTGTTTTGGATTCTGATACCGGTGCACAAGGGAATAACCATTGTATTTTCTTTGTTTAGCTCTAATGTATTGTTTGGTCTTTTGTATTGGCTCTTGTGTACCGGTACACGAGGAAAGAACCACGTTTTGTAAAAAGGAACAGCCACAAGATTTGTGGCCTGTAAATATCTTTGTACCTCACCATAGTTAACAATGACCTCACTGACAGATTCTTATAATCTTCTACATATACTTCAACTTATGATATTAAACTGCGAGTGATTCCAGTACCGTTCAAACTGCACACCACTCGAACCACGCAAAACTGGAGGTGAATGTTGGCAAGATTTCCGCACAGATCCCTACTTCATTATGCATGCTGTAGTTGAATTGTCTTGGGATGCGCGTGCAAACATTTCTTGTACGGCTACAGCATGCATAATGAAGTAGGGACCTGTGCAGAAATCGTTCCTGAATGTTTTTTGTTTCCTCCTTTTTTGCAACTGATCCCTTACGTCCTCCCCCTCTACACACTAACCACCGCCCAAAGATAGGTCACGCCATAGTTAATAGAGGGGACTAACTATGGTCACGCAGCGGTGGCAAAACTCGTTCCAAACAAACACGTACAACGAACATAAACCTTGACATTTGCCACCCTTTATAGACCTTCAATAGTAGGAGGAATATAAAGAATATTCCTACTATAAGTCTCGCATAGAACGAGGCTCTTTCATCCACCCTACCGGAACAATCAGCCCACTTCCGGTTGATCCATATCCTACTCGTCTGTTCAGGAAACCAACCAACGCAGAGCGCTTTCATGGCTAAACCATACAACAAATTGGTTGGATATCGCGTATTTTGACTAATTACACGAGACCTCTTCTATAGCTATAAGCGATCTGGTTTCCGAAAAAAGGTTTGAGGACTTAGAATTTTGTTTTCAACTGAATTGTTGAGTCCAAGTGAACATTAGTTTGTACGCGCGCACCTCCTCACTTCTCCACAATAATCACGTTTTCTCCATAATGCTGTGCGCCACGCCTTGGCTACACACGTCACATTCAGTGTTTTGAGTCTGTTAGTGTTCGAGAATATGGCGTGTGTTGGGTGGATGTCTGACTGAAATAGGGCCCGATTTTCGCGTTTAACCTCACAGAGAAAGGACTTTTCAACAATGGCAAGTGGCAGTGGTAGTAGCACGAGACAAGAATTCAAAGTTGCTGGAAAATATCACCTTATACGCAAAATAGGAAGCGGTTCCTTTGGAGATATTTACTTGGCAGTACAGACCACAAATGGCGAAGAAGTCGCGGTGAAGCTTGAGCCCACCAAGGCTCGTCATCCACAGCTTCTCTACGAATCTAAGTTGTATAAAATCCTTCAGGGAGGCGTAGGAATCCCCAACGTACGATGGTATGGCCAAGAAAGAGAGTACAATGTGCTGGTAATGGATCTTCTTGGGCCGAGTTTGGAAGACCTATTCAACTTTTGTTCCCGTCGCTTCACGATGAAAACAGTTCTCATGCTCGCGGACCAAATGATTGGTAGAGCCGAATATGTGCACAACAAGAATTTTATCCATAGAGATATCAAACCGGATAACTTTCTCATGGGTATTGGAAGGCACTGCAACAAATTGTACTTGATTGATTATGGCTTGGCAAAGAAGTTTCGCGACACGAGATCGAAACAACACATACCTTACCGAGAAGACAAGAATTTGACCGGAACTGCACGGTACGCAAGCATTAACGCACATCTTGGCATCGAGCAGTCGAGAAGAGACGACATGGAATCACTTGGTTATGTGCTTATGTATTTCAACCGAGGTAGTTTGCCTTGGCAAGGCCTAAAGGCGGCCACAAAGAAACAAAAGTACGAGAAAATAAGCGAGAAAAAGATGTCAACTCCTGTTGAGGTCCTTTGCAAAGGCTTCCCTGCTGAATTCGCCATGTACCTAAACTATTGCCGCGGACTGCGGTTTGAAGAGGCACCCGATTACATGTACCTGCGACAGCTGTTCAGGATTTTATTCCGGACTTTGAACTATCAGTATGACTATGTGTTTGACTGGACAATGTTGAAACAGAAAGCTGCACAATCTACGGCGTCGAACACGGCGACTCCTTTCCCGCCGAGCTCAAAGAAACCCGAGCACGCTCAAGGGCATGGCCATCATCATCCTTAAACAAAGAAGCAGAAAACTTCCATGGATCCTGCGAGGACTAAACATAAGTATTTTTACCTTGTATGGAAGAATTAGTCGAGAATTGAGACTCGACGGAAAGATTCGCTGAATCATGCATGTCGCAAGCGAACGGCGTGTTACCCGTCTTTCGATTAAGAAGTTTTTTTATTTCGTACCGCCTTCCTTTCTTTTTTCGTTAATTTATTTGAGATCTTACTGAATTCTTAGTACGTTTTTGTCTCCATTACAGCTGTGAGGTAGAGG
Source organism: Ricordea florida (assembly GCA_949710005.1). Classification (NCBI taxonomy): domain Eukaryota; kingdom Metazoa; phylum Cnidaria; class Anthozoa; order Corallimorpharia; family Ricordeidae; genus Ricordea; species Ricordea florida. The sequence continues at coordinate 7,523,778 of OX453272.1, read as the reverse complement.
CTCTTAGGAAGGGAAGCGTACTTGCTCAAATTGTTGCAGTTTTTACAGCGCAGCGCGGTGAACATGCGCGTGATACGAACAATACACATTTTTCCCATGAACAACTTATGCCAGAAATGTTTTCTTGCATGAAGTAATTATTATTTTTACCACCAGTATGAGGTGAATTTATTTTTCTCGTAAGCAAGTAGAATTTTTGTTGTGGATGGATAGGGCTGTTAGAGGGTAATCAGTAATTCACCGAAAAGCAATGTACCAGTTGCAATCAAGACATTTTTTCAGCTTTCGCTCAATGTTTATGTACATATGATAATAGCTTGCTTTTGTCAGTCGTTCATCTTAATAAAAATTAATAATTATCTCCTAACTGATAGTTTTTTAGATCCTAATTTTTTAGGTACGTTTATGAAAGTTTGTGAATGTGACGGTGAAGTAGTAGAGAGCTGTACGTTGTAGCCAAAATGGTTTTTTTTTGTGTGAATATTTTTTTTTTCTTTCATGTTCTATTTCTTACCACAGCAATCTCCACGCATACTTTTTTGAACAGAACTGAAGCCCTGTTCGCTAAAAATTTATTGAAAGCAAAGTAACTCAGCAAAGATATAACAAAAATTGTATGACTTTCCGTGACATTCAAAACAAAAATTATTTTAAATATCTGACAGGCGTACATTCTGTGTAGGCCTTCAAAATTCTGCTGAGGTTTGTGAACATGCTATTTAAGTATCAGAAAGCTGAGAGTAGTTTATTGACTTGCATGGAAATTCAAAACATTTTCCTTGAATATTTTTTAGGACACTTGATGTTCCAATCATCAGGTGTAACAGGTAATTCTGTTACTTCTGATGTCTTAGATGTTTCATCATCATTGTTAAACTCCACTGTCATTGTTCCCTTAAAAGGGTTTGCAATATCACATCCCTGTGATAAGAATAAACCATTTACCTAATATTTACTGGGGGTCGCCAAATCAAATGTCAAGGACGTGACTACTGAAGAATGCCAAATCTCAGTCTATGGGATAAAAAGCCAACTACACAAGCCCCACACTTTGAAACTAAGCCTCCAGAGTTAATGTTTGCAAATTCTGAGGCCTAGATTCTGAAATATCAGTTGTTCAAAAAGACTATTGTTCCTTTCCCTAATGCTGCTGCTTTAAATAATCAATATATAATATTACTACTCAGTTCTTGAATAATAGTTTTTATTAAAGTCAATTATCTTTTTTATCTTATTTTTGTTGTTACCTAGTCTTGTTTCTTTAGATCAGGTAACAAAACTTAAAAATATGTCTATGTACAACATGTTGTCCAAGAGTGAATAATGCACTGCTTTTTGTTATGTATGTTTAGATGTGCCTTTATTTGTTTGCATGGTTGTTTATGATAAGTTTGGGCCTCGGCCTTACTGGCAAAGGAATGAAAGATGCAGAAAAGCATTTGTCTTGCACACATGTGATGTTATGGGTTCCCAGTGCGGTGGGGTAGGGTCAAATGTCTGATTTATTCATTCCATGGATAAAGATGACAGGAACCCAGGTGAATTGCACATTATGTTTTTAGCCCTGTTTTGCGTTCCAGGTGGCTTGGTGCTACAAGAAGTGCTTTTGTTAAGAATTTTCTTCCCTGTTAAATATTCATGTAATT
>OX453272.1:7282132-7519632 GCA_949710005.1 Ricordea florida | reverse complement strand
GAATTAAGTAAAAAAGTTAAAAGAGCATTGATATACGGAGAAAACCTGTTTAAGCCTGTTCAACCTTGTCTTCTTTACAGCGAATGCCTGATAACCGACTAGAAATAATTCCACAGAAAACAAATAATTTAAGAAGTGGCAATAGCTCTTCAAGCTGTTACCTTTTCTCTTCCTTCTTTAAGAAATTATCACTCCATTATCTGATACACTAAATACTATATTTTGATGGTACTCTTTGCTTTTCCAAATATTGATTCTTGAACAAACAACGCAACAAGTGATATCAAAAAGAAAAACACGGTGGATACTCGTTCCCAAGTCACTAGCACGCCACAAATTGAGAAACCCGCGTTCCGAGCGACTTTTTCTAGGAACGCTATGTATTTCTCAAAGTTAAACTTCGGAACTTTCTTTTTATGGCGCAGCCTTCCAAATACCCGCGCAGATCCGTAAAATACATTCTGTAGCCTCTCCATTCTGCCTTGGGTATCTGACACGGGTTGAGGCTTGTATACAGGCACTTGTCCCGTATCGGGCATATGGATTCGAAGAGACAAGCCATTAGAATGCTGTTTCTCAGTGTTCCTGTCAGAGGTAAGGGATTCACTTGCGGTTTGTACAGCGGGTTTGATTACATGTTGCTCGGTTTCAGATTCGGAAGAATCGGTTTCCGGACACTCAACCCAGGCTTTCACAACTGTCACTAGGTACCTAAGAGGAAGTAGAACCCAAACATCGCACATGTGAAAGACATTTTTGTCAGTAGCCAGTAGTAACCAGCTTGTTGGCAAGCAGAAGCATTATAATAATAATAGTAATAATAGTAATAATAGTAATAATAATAATAATAATAATAATAATAATAATTTAAAAAAAAAAAACTTTATTGAGCATTTTTCATACAAACTTGAATCTTAGGTGTATGTGGTTAAATATATATATATATATATATATATATATATATATATATATAGTTATATATATATATAGAAGTTCTATATATATATATATATATATATATATATATATATATATATATATACTATATATATATATATAGAAGTTCCCCAAAATTTGTATATGTATATATATATATATATATATATACAAATTTTGTTTTCCTTAAGTTCTTCCCATGAAATAATATCAGTAAAAATTTCAATAGCCTACCTATAATAATAATAATAATAATAATAATAATAATAATAACAATAATAATAATAATATTGTATAATTTTATTTTATAATAATTCGCCGTAATTTCCCGTTTATTTCGCCGAATATTTCTCTCACAAACTCACTACATAACAACTGCGTAATCACTCTCCTCGCGTCCCACGTGCACTAAAAACAAAAACTCTTTATGATATGCGATACTATGATTGAAAGGTAAGATCATCTTTCTCCATGGTGAGCCACCAAAGCTGTCATATGTCAACACTGACACTATCTTAATTGAATCAGATGAGAATTAAGGAAATGATCAGCTCGAGGCTAGAACCCACTTTCAACTGCCGTAAAATGGAATTCTCAACGCATAAGAAAGTAATTTGCACTCATTTAGGAGTATTCAGATCTTGGGAGTGGTAGGGTCCAGAGCGACACTTTATAAGGTGAGCCCTGACTAGCTTCAGTAGAGCCACAGGCTCGCAAGTTTTCACGTGTCTTATGTAACTTAAGATTCAAAGACTTACAAGTGGTACTGTTTGGTTACCCATGATGCCGTGCTGAGTGGATAGGCAGCCAGACACAGTGGAATCAATGCATGCACTATGTACAGGAAGCCAGAGCGGTTCACAAACAGGTAAATATATGCATTTATTGCCAAAGAGAGAATAGTGAATAAGAACAACATTGACAGCAGGACCTGTTGATTTAAGGCAAAAAGCTTTCAGTCACTATGAGAATATTTAGGAGCGTACAATGATGATAAACGAAGAGAAAACACGGGATTCTTGGATAAACTTATGATAAACGATAAAGAATTTACATTAGCAGCATTAAAACGATTGAAGCGTTTACCGTTACAGTATTAAGCAAATTCAAACAATTGCTATTTATCGTGAAAAAAGTAACAGACTTGAACGGAATTCGAAGCGAAGATTCGAAGCGAGTATCAGGCCTCCGCACTAAAGGTAGGGGTTAGTAACACTGGCTACATTTCAGTAATCAAAATTCTTAACATCACTCTTCACAAAAAACGCCTACAAACATTTTTCTATCTTGTCCGTGAGAACATTCAAAAACTTCCACCAAAATAATGGCTCTATTTACCAACGAAAACATGCCACAAAACGTTTCATGGCGCTAAAAGTCGCCAAAGCACTCCCAGCCCAGTCCGCTTCCCCTCCGGCCCGGACACGTTGGTTTGTTTGAAACTAGAGAAGGACTCTCCTGATTCATTTTGTTTACGGATTCATGTCAGTTTGTTGTATAAGCGGCCTTTAAACTGACGGGTATATAGTTGAAACCAGGAGCTTATCACTAGGAATCTCCTTTATATTCTTGATCGGACGTTTTAATTGACAGACCTGGTTATTTTTAGGAACGCCTTTCGCACGAAATGATGGCGTTTTCGCCGAGGTTCGCCCATGTTGACAAAAACAATATAGCTGCCAAGTAAACTGTGAGAACTCTCTTCCATATTTAATTTTCCCGTAGTCCCTTAATCCAGACCATTTCTCAGTACAATAAGTTTGCAATCCAATAAAGCCTTCATCAATCGCGCATGTCATCGCACACTGCAAGGAGGTTTGCGGTCTTCATAGAGTTGGGTTGGTTTTCAAAACATCTGTTAGTAACACTGAAAGCCACCTCTACTTGACCAACCCTTTGCAATAATTTGAAGCAGTATCACAAATCTTTGTGAGCTGTTATGAGGCGAAGTGCCAAAGACAACGTGTTTCTAACAATAGCTGGGCGCGTCAAAACGCCCGATCCAAAAGTTAATAGGGATGAGGAACGCTCCTAGTGATGGGCTCCAGATGTTGAAACCTAACAGCTTTACATGACGCAACTTTTGCCGCCTATTTGTGCAAGACAATTTTAGAGTCTGGACAGCCCTATGATCTTACCACACAAGCAGACGAAGAATCGCTGACAAACTTCACTCTCTCATTGAGACTGTCCACTGCCTTTCTGAATGTCAGAGAACAACCTTTTATTCTTAGCTGCGCACGCATGTGATCTGTTGGAAAAAAAATCCTACAACCCCCAGACTGTGCTGGTTATCACTAACTTAATTACAAGAAAAAATCGTACAACCCTTAGACTGTGCTGGTTATCACTAACTTAATTACAGGAAAAAATCGTACAACCCTTAGACTGTGCTGGTTATCACTAACTTAATTACAGGAAAAAATCCTACAACCCTCAGACTGTGCTGGTAATCACTAACTTAATTACAGATTTGGTTTTACATGGGCAAATATGGTCACAGGTGTGTCTGACCGGTTCTCGAGTTACTAGTGTTTTGAGAACGTGTGAATTTGGCTCCTACTAAAAATTATCCCACCTCAAGGGCTTATAAAAGTTGCTGCTTGAGTACCTACCACTTCGGGTAAATCACTGTCCTCTGCAAAAGTGATCGAGTAGAGGGTCCCCAGTAGGTTTGGCGGGATGCGTGATTTGGCTTTTTCTTAGTGGTGATATTCGGGATTTGAGCCGAAAACAGGGGAGGCAAGCGGGAATTTTCGTTCCGATTGGGAGCGGGATTTCGTGTTTTTATATTATAGGGTTGGGATGCGAGATTGGCAAGGGAAAAAGACCGGGATACGGGATTTCAATTCCAATGTGACTTTATCCTAAGCTGACTAGCGCAAAAACCGCAAGCTAACGGAAATAAACCATTTGTACGTATAGCTGTGTCATGCAGGTTTCAAGTTATGAATAGCAACAGGTCTGTACCCTGTCACGACTTGTCAAACGTACTCATTATCGCTTACCCCACGTTGAAGGCTCTGAGTCCTATTGCATTAATCATTATTTACTAACTAAACCAAAAACGTCTTTGAAAATAGGGCAGGATTGGGATTCCCAAGTAAAAAAGTGCGGGATGGGGGATCAACAAGAAAAAATGGACGGGAAAGCAGGATTTGAGAACCCTATTGTGGACCATCCATATAAGCCACCCTCAACTGACTCGGGCTTTGAGACAGTTATCATTAGTTGTCAATTCCAAATAGTTTGTCGTCCCCCGACCAGCGAACGAACGTAACGGCTAACAGCTTCATATTTATTTTCCGTCAGGTTACACGTCAGTAATCAACCACCAGCATAAACGTCAAAAAACAAAACTAAACTGATTATAAGAAATAACTACAAAGCATGTAAGTTTCACCTTGTACTGAAGTAGAATCCATAGAGTTCCGTTCGAAAGCTGATAAACGTCAGCTAAGAGTTTTAAAAAGTTCTAATTTAATTAGCTCTACTTGTTTTTCATGCCGCTCAACTCAGTATGCTTTCGATTCGCGGGAATGGACACAATGAAGGATTTCTTCAACAGATGAAAACATTAGAATCCGCAGTGCAATAAAGGAAAACAAGACCTAAATACAATAAACCCCCTATTTATGAGTTACCTTGAAACTCCATCATAGAGTATCCAGACAAGAGCATGACACATGTGGACATACTCCAAAACAGTGCTAACGCGTAGAACACGTGTGCGCCGCTGATAAAACGTATCAGGTGTAAGAGCACTTCGAACGCTGTGTGCAAAGAATGGCCGAACGCAAGATGTGTTGCTTGGTCTTTTGCCATGATGCCGTACTGTAGGGCTCCGGCAACCAACGCGAATGAAGTCAGAAAATATGGGAGTTTCTGATGAAAAGGACAATGATAGAAACATGCAATATGACATTAAAGTACCAATATATTCACTAAATATAAAGAGGCCCTGTTAGGGGTAAATTCCGACGAGCGACGTGGCCTTGAAACGGCGACACGAAGGAGCTGAAATAACGACGAACGACGAGCCGCTCACGCGAAATTACGACAGCGACCTGTGAACCTTCCAAAATTGCGACATGAAAAGGTTTGAAACTCAGACGGGCGACACAAAGAACCCCCCTAACAGGGCCTCACTAAATTGATATCGTGGCATGAATTCACGGACCTATTGTGTCCAAGTACGATTTCGATATTAACTTGAAACACGTTGAATAATGTTGAGGCCTTTGCTCAGGAAGACAAAAAGTTTCGCATAAAGGTATCGTTCAGCAGCTTTCTTAAGACGCTGTTACAATGTGCAATGTTTCGTGCAACTTGTCTCGCAATGGCGTTGCGAATCAAGTTGCACGAAACAAATTGCACAGTGTAACATATCTTGCAACGGCCAAAATCGTTGCAGAAAGTAGAACTCGATTCTACTTTCTGCAACGGTTCGTGCACTTTGTCTCGCAACGATTTTGGCCGTTGCAAGGTATGTTACGCTGTTCAATGTCACGGTGTTTCTTGCAACTTGCTCGCGACGCCATTGGTAGAGTTGCACGAAACATTGCACTAAGTGTAACAGCGCCCTAAATGATTGGCTATTGTACATTGTACATGGTTTTATCCATTCGGGAAAAGGCTGGAACCACACTTAGTGGTATAGTGCTGCAGTACACTGCGTGGTTTAATCCACAGATAAAAATGTTAGAACCACACTGTATAATAAAACGAACAGTACCACACTACAGTATTGTTCGACAGCTTCATAGAATAGTCATACTGTATGGGTTCGATCCACAGATAAAAATGTTACAACCAAACTGTGCAATAAAACGCAGTACTGTTAGTAGCTTTCCCAAGAATGGTCACACTGCATGGTTTGATCCACAGATGAAAAAACTTAAAACCACGCTGTATAGTAAAACAAACAGTACCACAGTACAGTACTGTTCAGTAGCTTTCCCAAGAATGGTCACACTGCATGGTTTGATCCACAGATGAAAAAACTTAAAACCACACTGCATAGTAATCAATAACCTGAGTAACAGCTCATCCTCATCTCGCCGCCTCTTCCTGAAGAAAAGTCTGATACTGTCAGGCTAATTTTAAAATCAAGCAAACAGTACAACAGAGAAACAGCCTTCCTTTGACAAAAGATGGCCATGGTGTATGGTTTCATCCAAAATATAAATTAATAGAAAAAGTTATAATTTTTTTTACACTTTGCATGCATTTTAAAGGCACATGTTATTACTTACTTTTGTGGTGGCATCCATGTTTCGAAGGGTTTTTCTATAAATTTTGTCTTCTTCCAGAATCTTTATCCCTTCCTCCAACCACGGCATTGTGCGACTCACGACCAACCACGTACCCACACAACACGTGACCAATAGCAGACTACGCACAGCCAACCATGGATAGCCATACTTGGCACGTGACTTGTAACCATCATACAAGAAATTAAAGGTCATGCTAAGTATCCATAGCAACAATCCCACACGACTGAGTCGCTGGTATGGGGACCTTATATTGCCAATTAGCACTGTTAAGACGTGCAAAGATTTTATTATTTGTCTGAGCTCTGGTCGACGGAACTTTTTTGCTTCCCCACACCCAAGGCCCTCGAAGATCAGTGAGGCATCCATGGGAAAAATTTTGTCATTTCTAGGTTCAACGCGGACAATGCGAGGTTTCCACACGCCATTACCCATGATGCGTCGGCAGCATAGCACTGCAACCTGAGACCTAGGAGAATAATTTTTTTTCTCTAATTTCTCTGATAGAGAAATTTAATAAAGGTGATTTTGATACGACAAAAACAGTCTAGTTTTCTAATCTTATATTTAGTTTTATCAAGAGTACTTTTAATGACCTCCCCTAAAGCAAACTCGTTCGTTTGAAGACTTTGAATTCAAGTGAAAAAGGCACGTGTAATTCCCAATCCAAATTATAAACTGCGTAATATAGAGTACAAATTAATTATAGGTCTCTTAGCGTGCCACTAAAAAAAAAAAAAATCAATATCCGAGTATTTAGCAGTTTTTCGACATAGGGCAGCTGGCGTTTCATCAGATTTTTGTAAACTTCAATAAACTTTGGGTAAACAGCTTGGTTCAACACTAGGGCTTACCAACCATTCGAACTTTCCAAAGCAGTTATCCACAGTTCTTTGTTCAGTTTGGTATGGTCAAATACGTCATATTCATCAAATGTGTGTATGTGCACAACACGTGATTGATTGAATAGACTACACAGCATAGAAATTGTCGACTTCGTAGAAGTAATTTGCCGCATAATTTCATTTTGACTGATGTGAAAAATTATGCCCAAGATCATTTTTAAAAATGATACTCGCGCCACCGGCAGACGTGCACTCGATTAACGAACAAGCAATCGGTATGGAATTTAAACAAATAAGACATACGCGAAATTCTGCGGAATCACTGGACTTACCAGTAACTTAACATCGAGACTTCTCGAAAGAATTTTAACATTATGATTCAAGTTGTGTATTGGCATGAAATGAAAGTCACACAGGAAAATGTATCTATCAGCTAAGCAGCGGTCTGAATTGGGTTCCATAAAAAGCCCAACAACCTTTTGCACCAGAAACGCCAGTCGAAAATATGAAAAGCTCGTATTACAAAGGGACAAAGCTCAGTGCTATTTTAATAAAACTTAGTAAGAGAAGAACGTTCACTCATTTGGCGGAGTTTGATGGGAAGAAACGGCTTTGTTTTCAAACTACATCCTACTGCTACGTCTTTTATGACCGCACGAGTCGTCAAAACCTGATAAGATAGCGATGGCACTTAGTATGCTTCGGTCAAAACTTTAATAAACTTATTCCATTCTTCTTGTTCGTGTTTTGGAAGGGTTGTAAAATACAAGAAACAATGTTTACCTAGAATCCGTAATGAAGCGGATTTAGCTGGACCTATTCTCGTCTAGTCAAACAGTTATCAAGATACACTCTCTGAAGCAGCGCCCGGAGTCCATACGCGATAATCAGACCAATTTGTGTGACATAACTCTAGCCATAACTCAACCATACGAAATTCGCTGTTTTTAATACGTAAACATAAACACAAAGTAAGCCCTTTATTTCGGTAAAAGTAAACAAAGACTTACTCGAAATACAATGCGTCATAAAGCCGATCAATCTGAGGAGTTCTTTCAGTTGTATTTTATCGCTGCATTGTGTTGTGCTTTAATGATACCTGGCGGTTTTTCTACATCTATCGCAAACTATGCACATGACTTCAAGTAAACCTAGTTCTTACAACTCCTTTTCTTTTGAATCAAAATTCAGTTTTCGCCGTTCTTGTTCACACTTTAAGAAAGAAGGTAACAGAAAGGTAAGAGCCGGCTAGATACATATAAACCTCAGTTACTGCCTGAGTGATAATACTTACCTGTATTATAGATATCTTTTCCGGCTGCGTTGAAGTGTTAAAGGCATCAAGATTTGGGCGGTTCGGCACGATAAAATCAAATGTTTTTTCAGGGACGCAAATTAAAGTACATAACAGCTAAAAAAAGTAAACTAATTGACGTTGACTGTTTTCATTAGTGAGCTTTTAATGAGACGGAAAAAAAGCTAGAAAACGTATGCAAGGAAGACATAGAAACTTTTAATTTCTTAATACCAAATCTAACATGACATTGATTTCTCAGCGTCTTGTAAGGTAATTTTTGGAGTCGCGATCAGCTTAAGGTAAAAAGTAAAACAAAGAAAACGCAATTAGTTTTTAGAGAAACCGGTGTCGCGTCGGTGAGAAATAAACACACAAAAAAATGTTAGTAAAACGAGTTGCTCTGACGAAGGGCTGACGTCCGAAACGTGCTCGAGGGTGAATTTTCTCTGTGCCGTAAATTTAACGCGCATATATGCGTGAATTTTACTGCGTAAGTGAAATTGGAGGCGATTTGTGATTGGCTTTCGCGAAAATGTTAAGAGTTGAGTGCTGTTTGTCTATGAAGGTTTACGTGAAAGCCTATTGTTTCTAATCCTAATTACGCACGTTAATTAAGCCAGTTATATTCACGTCTGTACTTATATATCAAATTTACGCGACAGTGGAAATCCATAAGACATACTGTATAAACTCACTTCATAAACTTTTTTTGGGTTTCAATAAAAAGGAAGACCTTTCAAGGTGCGATGCATAAGGAATACCCTTGTCAACGTTGTGTTTGTGGTAATTTTTTAAGAGAAAAAAATGGCAAAGAAGAAATGTAAATCAGACGTAAACAAAGTCAGCTAATTCATTTACGTATTTAAGGCTTAAGAAACTTTGAAAATAAGTGAATTGCTGTTTCTTATGTTCTCGATTAGTCAATCAGTCACTGAAAGTATTAGTACTATCTCCAGGAATAATAATTAGATGAAAATTGTCTCACCTTGATGTTAGGCCTCTGGCACTGTTTTACGCAGTTACAACTGACTGCACACAACTCTTGCTAAAGATACAGTGTCAACTCTGCAAACCAGAAACAGCTGTGTGTCTCTCGTCCCCATTTATATATGGCCTTCCTGTACTGTCAGCTGCTCAGACCTTTGAAAACTAGCATCCCGCTGTAACTGCCAAGACCTCTTTCAGATCTATTTGATACAACGTGAAAGATTAAGAAGCGCCTTATGGCTTATCAGTGTTGAAACAAAGGGAAAATAAACTTAGTTCCAGTCATCTTTTAAGCTTGCTTGTTTGCATTGTTGCTAAATAAAAACAAAGATGATTACTCATCAAATATTCTTTTTTGAAAACAGGTGAAAAAGAAATGGCATTTTCTTAAGTAAATCAGTTAGATCCATCTGTTTACGTTAACTGAATTTTTTTGTAAGTATCTCAGCAGATTGATGAACAGCTACTATTGTTTAGATTCTTCAATATTTAACAATATCATACTCTGAAATCGAAGTGAATAGTGGCAATAGTGGCCAATTAAAGATTGGCGGAAACACTTTGCTACAACAAATAGAGCAATTTTAAATGAGTGCGAAAACTCAGTTTTATAAATTCATATTTACAATTCTGAAAGAGATTCTCAAGAGATCCAAAGAAATAATCTGCTGTTTTGGAGAATCAATCCCCAAATCACTATACAGTTGTACAAAAACTATTAGGTAGATGCTTCTGACTCCTGGTAAACTCCCTTTATCATGTCTACGGTTCCGGCCAGCTGTCAGTGATAACAATAGCAGCAGACAGGGCGTGCTGTCTACTTTGAGGGTCTGTTTCCTTCTACTTTTTAACCAACTGCAGTGTAAACCAAGGAATATCCTCTTCTCGAGGTGTGCTTTTCGCACATAGGTATATATAGGCAGCGGAAACTCCAAGGAGAAATTGAAATTTTTAGGAATATCAGGCGCCTAGAAAAGAGAAAAAACATGTGGTTTAAGCGTTCACATTCAGAAACATTCTTCTGGTTTTCCTTTTTTATGTACTATATAACGACGCGTCGCCATTGTGAGCCTTTGCTTAATGGTAATTTTATGGAAGAAAAAGGCAAGGAATAGAAAATGCCAAAGGCCAATTGTATTTAGATATTAAAGCACAAGAGAAGATGTAAAAAGAAAGAAAAAGAAAAAAAAAAAGGAAAAAAAGAAAATAAGAGCAGTGTAACTGGTTCAATTACTTCTTTTTTTCTAATGTCACATATAATGAAAATTTGCCCCTGTGGACTTTCTGTCAATGGTATTTTTTTAAAGAAAAAAATTAGGCAAAGAGAAATTACTAAAGTCCAATTTGACTTACACATTTAAGTACAAAGAAAAGGAGAAAAAGGAAAAAACAAAACAAAAGAAAAAAAAGGAAAAAGTGAAAAAAGGAAGCCCTCAGAACAGTATATATTGATTTCTTTGCCTGTGTTTTTGAAGTTAAAATATGAAGAAAATAAATTTATATGATAAAAAACGTGCGGATGGAGGGGTGAAATTACCCGGCCCCCAAGCCAGATGGAGAGTAATTCCTAGACACCTTCTCAGAAACGCCAAGGGGGTGGGATGACCCAGCTTCCTAGCCAGATCGAGAGCCATCCCGCGCTTGGAATCCGGTACCTATCGCATCCTAGTCGACTGCTCTATCCACTAGACCACGCCGGCTGCACCTGATATTATTTAGAAAAACAAGACCCATTTCTGCGTGAACGCGGTCTTCTATCCTGCCATTTCCAGCTGTAAATGCCAGAAAGTGAACATGATGGAATCTCAGGTGTCCTTTAATTTGTCTATATTTTTACAGCTCTATCTCAGTGCATGCTAGTATTTTGTAAGCATTGTATATTCCTGCTCTAATCCCTCACTTTTCATTTCTCTAATAGCACTCTCTTCCTTAAAAAAACACTCTCTTCCTTGATGGTTCAGATGTCTCATAGTTTTCTTTCTGTCTCTGATTTTTTATATTTTTTTCTCTCTTATTTGGTCACCATTCTCACAGGAGCATGTCAAAAATTGTATTTTGTAATATCCAGAAGCCTTACATCCCTTTTAAATTTTTCTGATAGCCTCAACAACTGAAGCTGTTCCATTAATGTTCTTAGTATGCTTTTCATCCTAAGCCAACGAAGAGACATGAAAAATACTTCGATTTCTTTGTAGGTTGAAAGATACGATTGATATAATAACAGGAAAACCACATAAAAAACCCAGTTCACTCACTATTATCAGTTGTTATAATATTTTGGAGCATTAATTCGCCTTGAAGTGAGTCAGACATTCCCTCACTGCTATCACTTAAAAACTCTAGAATTACTTCAACTCCATAAACCTCAACAGTCTTTGGCAAATCAGTTCGTGACATATTCCCATTTAACATTAGATTGTAAAAAAATATTTTTTCCATTGTCCACAATTACTCTTACGAGTGTTTGAATTCCTGCAATAACAGTACACGATTTTATTATAGAGTAGCAGAGAGAGTAAATTAAACTAATGCACAAGTGAGACCGAAGTTTTACATTCCAAAAGTATTGGTTTGAGAAATTTTGAACTTGATTAATGGGTACCCCCTTTATTCTAAATACTTCATTATTATGTATACTCTGAAAATAATGTACCTAGGTAATCAGTGATGGTATTTCAAACAGTACACATGTACCTTGAGGATGCCCTTTGCCATATAGATCCCTTGCATGAGAAACAAATATTTTAAACTCCATATTACCATTGCAGCAGATAGCAACACCAATAACTATTTTTAATATAAACTTAGTGTAATCGCCAGATATGAGTGATTTAAAGGCTCTTTGTAAAAAAAGGTACAGTAGTGCGATATCCTTCAGTTATTGTCTCTCGATGCACAGTGCCTGAATACCTATCACCGTATTCTCGTTGATAGTCAGCCTGAAACACATTTAGCTTTGTTTGCAATTTTGTCTGCATTAAATACGACTGTCTTGCTAATTGAGAAAAATTTGAATACAATTGATTTCCATTATTAAGTGGTAAAATCACGAGCAGAACTAATGCCTTGTCTGGTATTGTAAATCAAAGAACATAAACTCATTGCTACAAATTATTGCCCTGTATTTTGTCTGTATCGTGGTAGGACCATGGTCCTTTTCCATGTCTGAAATCAATTAAATTTAAAATAATTTGATGCATGGGCTTGACTCTTGTAAATTAAGACAGTTTATTCGGAGAAAGCAATGACAAATATCGACTAGCTCTCTCTCTTAACTTTATCATACTTTACTGGATTATCATGCATCACAGCCTTTGGATTTCACGTGTTCGGACTAGTTTATTGTGCACCCACACCACACATAATTACCTCAGAAACCAAAGTTAAATCTTAATTACAAAGACTTTTCAAGTCAATGTTAGAAATTAAAAAACGTGGTGCATTATGACTTGACAAATCCTACTATAAAATAAAGTGTACAGCGTAAAAAAATTACTTAACTGCCGTAGTGACATGTAGTCCCAGACTACCTATTTTTTTACCATGTGTGTGTTCTCTAATCATACCCATGCGCAGAGACAATAAGAGGGGACGCATGCGTCTTAGGGCCCAGACGGTGATTTGTCACTGAACGCAGAAAACAAGAACGAAGGGCATTTTTAACCTGGGGCCCACGATACCCAAGTAATTAGGGTAGTCTCTTGTTTTAAGTTTGATTTCAAACTGAGCAGGCGTTCCCGATAACGTCATTCCCCGCTACGCCAACTATTCTACAAGGGATTTGAGTGACTAAATTAAATGTTGCTGTACGTACGCGATTTCGCGCTTTCGACTGAAGACTGTTAACCACATGAAACTGTTTTCGCAAGGAAAATACTCAAGAGAAAAGATTTTCAAAGGCTTTACAAATCACGGCTACATTTCAGAATACCCATCCACAAGGAGCCGATTACTAGGAGCCTCCATCTCCCATACAAGCCCTTGGAGTCAACACTTTCTGATGAAAAGTTATTTATAGAAATAGTTCGTGATCCGAGATCACATGGATCATGGCACATCAAAGAAACCGATGAATCCACGCTGGACAAGGATTTATCGGTTCCTTTGATGTGCCATGATCTGTGTGATCTCGGATCACAAATCCAAATCCGGATCACACCAAAAAAACTCACCCTTAGTTTCGAGGGACTTAAATTTAGTAATAAACGGCGCGCGTCACTGCAAGTTGGATCAATAACTTTAATAACATAGCATCTCTAACGCCTTTTTCGTGCTTAGTAACCTCCCGCGTGCGTCCATAACTCAAATGTTGCACGTTGCACGTTTACCATTTCTTATTTTTTTTTTATTGTCAAACTGCATTGGATATTGCACAAACAACGCACGAAATTGGAATATTCCACGATGTTTGTACAGTTGGTTATTGTACGGTGGGTTATTTGTATAGACCGGCTGGCTATGATGACGTTGAAACGTAAGTTGGCAGAGAAAAATTCAAAATTGATGACATTTTCAATTCCTTTAAATGGGTCCTCGTTAAAATTTATCAGTTTAGAAAGAATCATATACAAGGGTATTAAATTTCACGGCATAATTTTCGCGAGACTGCGATTTGCCTTGGCCGCTTCAATCTCGGTGTATTATAGGTTCAGCCTATTAGGAACTTTTAGCACCAACGGTTTTGTGGGCGGCTACGGGAACCGGAAATGAAACCAAACGCTTCTGCGCACGCGCGAGTGTCACCTCGTTTTCTTGTTGCCGTCGCGGGCTTCTCTAATACGGTAAACAGAGTAGTTTGACGGAGTAGCGAGTACGTGAGGTTTAGGTGAGTGTTTTTTAACATTTCAGTTCACTTTTTCTCCTGTCATTGGGGAAGATAAGTTCTTCTACCTTTATTCATATTCTTAAGACAGTTTTCTTTAGAACTGATTGGATATTTTTGCTTTATTTCGCTTTTTTCACAGGCATTGATGAGCCAGCATGTCTGTCGACAGGGGTTCCAAGTAAGCTTGAGTTTTTTTACATTGTCGTTTCGCTAATACTCCTCTTCTAAATTATTACTTTAAGTTTGGACGAGGGTTTTTCTTTCAAGTTTTTCAATATTGTAACAGTTATAGTTTGCATGTCGTCTAGATCAAAATGGGTGTACTGCTCGAAAGGAAAATCTAAGTTAGTTGACTAGTTCACATCATACAACAGTAAAACCTCCTCTTCCGAAATTAAGCATCAAATGCACAGAGCAAATGCTTTCTAGCCTTCTTCAGGGACATTTTTAGCCGAAATATCTAGTTTCTATCCTATTCTATGCCATTATTTTGTTCAGCTCGTTTCGCGCCGTACTCACGAACTGTTGTTTTTGCTAAACCATTTTTATTTTCACTGGCTTTCGTGCGGAGGGCGACTGGTATCACCAGTCCCCACGCGACCTAGGTCAACGTAGTCGTCCACAAAACCGTCGATGCTTAAAGTCCCTATTATTTGATGTAATGCCAGTGTTATATAACCGTATTTTGTGAAATTTGATACTTCCGCCTGTGAGCGTTGAGAATTTACAACCGCGCAAGAATTTCCGCTCGGGCTTGTCAACATTTTCCTCTCTGGTAGAGGGAACTTGCGCATGTCCTTCACTGTACGGCCCGCTAAATTCAAGTTTGTTTTGGTCGAAAAATGTCTCCAGAGATATAATAAATATCTTACAAACCTCGTTTTCTCGGTCCGTACTGTAGGTTACGGATCCTCGCTTTTTCCTCTCGGATTTATGGCCCGCGCAACTAACAGTACGGACCTCGAACTCAGTTAGTAAGAGGTATGTATTTTAGTTGGGAAATTTTACGATTCATTGATTCAATGTCATTTAACTGATATTTTCAATCTTACGCCCTGTTTGCATGACAGTGCGGCGATATTACAAATACATTGCTAAAAATCTTTGGCTCGAAGTTTTTACTTGACAGAAGGTAAAATGCTATCAACTCATCCTTTCTCTTCACTTCAGCATACCAAAAGTAATACATCAGTTAAACCGGTAGAATTCAAGAGTAGTGTAGCAGAACATAAAAATCCATTGCTTAACCAGAATGCATGTGACGTGGAGCTGTTTCACAATTTACAATTAACTACGATAATTGTAAGACAATCAGGCGCGTTATGATTGGTTCCTTAAGGTGATCGCATCATTTGTAATTGTTTGAATTTTACACTCGTTTTTACCACTGTTTACTTCAGCGTTCGTGACACTGCCGTTGGAAGAAGGTGAGTCGTTGCGAATAGCAATAAAATGCAGATTTCTGTTGTTTTTGCAAAGTAGACATTAGCTCCACAGGGAGGTGCACGGCCAACAAACTGAAGAATTGCGAGCGGAGTAAACCGAGCGTGGACTGAGAGTTCATAGCTTTGAACCACTGGTTCATCTTAGG
The DNA here is from genome assembly GCA_949710005.1 of Ricordea florida. Lineage (NCBI taxonomy): Eukaryota > Metazoa > Cnidaria > Anthozoa > Corallimorpharia > Ricordeidae > Ricordea > Ricordea florida. Next base: position 7,503,878 of record OX453272.1, on the reverse strand, counting down.
CCACGCTCGTCTTCTGATTGCCATATAGTTTTTCGGCCCTATCCTTTTCACGGCGTCGGTAATTCATGAATCCACACTTTTGACGCTGAACACGAGACCGCTCAAGTATTATGTTAGTGAACACACATACACAGGGTCCAGGCGATCTCACGTGTGACTGTTTGTATTCACCAATGTGTGGCCGATTCTCTGAGACCTTGAGTGCTGCATAATTGCAATAAATGCATCTCTACGTTCTTGTGCTTACTTTAGCAGCCGAGCCCTTTTCTGGCTTAGCTGATGACGGATCTAATGTTCTTGAAAAAGGCGATTCAGTATGAAGCCATTCTACTTTCTGTTTGTGTTGATCCACTGCTTCTTTCACTCTTTGGTCCATCATTTCCTCTGTTAAAATTCCATCTGGTGAACCGTAAGCGCTTGCCTAAGATGAAAGGGCGTTTTAGTAATTAATACAAAGTGGTTGTTTCATAAGAAACTGGTTTTGCGTCGGTAAGAAATGTAAAAGCTCACCAAACGAGCCGATGAGGAAAGTCATCTCACCGTAAGATGACAGAATGTTATAGAAGATGACGTTTCAAGTGTTAGCTCTTTGTCAGAGCTTCCTTTCAAGGCTCACGCGGGGGTTAGGGCAGAGATCTCATGTAGCCCCATTGTACGTAATTGTTCCCTTTACAGGCAGAGATCTCATGTATATATCCACCACGAATCCCGTACGTAATTGATTGGTGCGTTGACGTAATTGAATGGAGCATTGAATAATTTGACGTGTCTTACGTAGTTGGGGACTCGTGATGGGTATAAACCCGAGATCTTTGTTCTGGTGGTACAACTTACCTTACCAACTTAGGGAACCTTAACTTTTTATGAAGGGGGGGGGGGGGGGGCTGATGTGATTTGGGAAGCACCATTTAAAAATTGCATGACACCCCTCAGGTCGCCAATTTTTTCACCTCCCCCCCCTTAAATCAAAAGAAAGAGAAGTCAATTTCGGATAAAACCATTGACATAAAAGTATTGCTACAATTATTCACGTTTAGTTTTGCACGCCAATAATCACCTTTCGTTACAGTGATTTCTAAATTTATAGAGTTAGGGTTTCAAGTTTCTACATGTCATGTGTACACAAATCACTCGTTGTTTCTCACTTATGAATAATTCAATTATGTCAAGCCACGTGCCGCTGGATTTTCTGTTCATCTATCACGAAAGAATAGCCAGTACTGTCGAATCGCTCTCGAGGTCATTACCGACGAACTTTAATCTCTAGATTTAAGTAGGAATCCTTCACAATCCGAAGACTAAAGTAAGCTTGTTATTTCATTTTGTATATGTTATAGTTCAATTTTATCCTTGGTTCAAATTTTATTTTCCTTTGTTTCAAACTCATTATCATACATAACCATACCAGAAAACACAGGAAAATGAAATTTGGACTACAGCATATGCATTATCACAGTTTTCTTTTCACGGTTTAGTTTAGTTCTATTTTCCACCTATCCATCGCGTGACTCACCCCAGGCCTTATAGTTTAAAGTGTTAAGTAGTTTTCTGTGTATTTTGTGTTCTAGTTCGAACCACATTCTACCACAGTCAACCGCAACTACTTGTGCTCTACTTCGTTAATTTTTATTGTCGAACCCCCAAAGGATTCAAATGAAGCAAGTCATCAAATACAGGATTTAAAGCTGTGCGTCCCATTATTCTCCAACATGTAACTCTCTGGGTCGATTGGGCCCAAGAATTTATCGTACTACCCGCCGCCTAATCCCCCCCCCCAAATCGCACCAGCCCCTCCCCCTCCCTCTTAAAAAATGAACGGTCCCTTATTTCATAAACTCTATTTCTGTTCTACTAATCACACGAGGCCTATCAAACAACGCATCTTAAGAATGGATGCCAAGTAGCATCCTAAGACGACACTAACTTGGGATTTGAAGAGCAAAAGGAAACGTGGGAGAACAAGAGAGACTTGGCGCTGTAACGTGGAGAAGGAAAGGCTTGATTTGGGGTTTTGCTCATGGAGCGAAGTAGCTGTGGTCGCGTGTGACCGAGTGGCACAGCGCAGAAGAGTGTCAGGCCCGTTTATTTTGGAGATCTGATACGTAATATATCAAACACGAGATACAGTGTTTCATCACATATCAAACACCGAGAAGAGAGCTGAAAATAAAAACGCGCAGCGGAGACGGTATTTTTAGCGTAATTCGAGATGTTCGATTTGTGATGATACACGCGCATCGATTGTCTGATAAAGCTTTTCCCACGAAGCTATTTAGAGGGAGAAATTGCCGATCCAAAACAGAGCCGTGTCATCAGATATCCAAGCACGTAAAGGCGTCTGATTTCCTTTGTCTTCCTTTCATGCACTATTAATGAGTTAAAGAATTGTATAGTCAATAGACTCCATTTAGCAGAGCCTGTCTGAAAGTTTACCTGCCATGCAATGGCTAATTTGGAGATCTCTCTTCCAGACAAATCCTCAGTTGCTTCTGCGATCTTCTGACATTTCACACTGAAGTCAAAGTTGGCAATCTTTAACCGACTGAAAACAAGATCACAATATACTTTATAACCTGTACAAACAAACTTCGTCTACCAGTGACAGAGCTAAATGTCAATGTCACTGCTAAAGTCAATGTCTATGTCAGTGACACTGTCACTGTCAATGTCACAATGTTACAATACAGGGGTCAATCGATAAAACTTACTTGTTTTCAAACTCTAAAACAATAGCTAAACTTGTTATTTTTTTGGAAAAATTTTCTTGAATTGAGTACTGGGTAGATCGTATGCCAGTTACCTGGACCGCGAACCTGTTGTAGCAGGTTTCAAGACATACTCTTCAAAGTATTGACGCACTAATCTGACACGTTCTTCGAGTGACGGAAGTCCAAACTCTATCATTTCGTCTATTCTGTCATTGATGGCCCAGTCAAACTGGTCTGGCTGGTTACTGGCGAGAACTAACATGAACCTGCAAACACACAATGAAAGGGCATCAAGTCACAGAGTCAAGAAAACACATAGCAGTTAATCTAGCACATCTCAGTCTTACAAGCCAAACGTAGAGTCAAATTAAGGCGGGCTTGACACTCTTTTCGGAATTCATTAGCCTGTACTCTCGAGCAAACGAACAGAAAACGTGGGGGTCAAAACACATATTCCGTTTTCCGTGCACGATCCAGTTACATATCGCTTTAATACGCATATTCACACGTAAGCGACAGCGTCCTTTGCCGTCACGTCCACTGCGTAACTATGGGGTCTTGCGTCTGATACAAAAACTCGCACAGAATGCTTTATCAAGAATCTTCTCATAGGCTACGCAACGATGAGAATAGAAGTTGTCCTACTGATTAGACTTTCGCCTTGACAGATCGACAGAGCGCAATATCGACAAGACTCGATTTAGAAGTATTGGACAAACCTCGGAATAGCTTAAGTGATAAGAACTGAAAGACAAAGAAAAACAATGGACACTTCGTGTTTGGAGATCGGAGGAAACACAGCTCTTTTTCCTTTGCTAAATGATTTCCAACTCAATACAGTGTTTTATCCCTATTTTCAATTTGTGCCCAAATGGATTCAACTGGCTTCTTTTTACGTGATGTGTGATGACCCGCTGAATCTCGTATTTGATTTAGTAAAAGAACAAACGCCTATTTTTGATACACTGTCTTACTTGCGTGAAGACTCCCCTGTCCTGTAGAGAAATGCATTAAGAGTGCTACGAAGATCCTCGCTCATTTTTTCCTGAAATAAGATATATGAAGAAAGGTCCATTCACGTACGAATAAACAAAGGGCCAGACGGACTAAAAAGCAAATGAAATAGGACAAGCGATACTGAATTGACAAACGGTTCAGACTCGACGGAATAAGAAAAAAATAATATGAGAGGCCGGGGCCGGCAAGCACAAATAGCCTACTGATTGTCTGACTGATTCATACTACAAGAAACTGGGTAAATCAAACGAGTTGATTAAGTAAGTTATACCACCGTAACTGAGGTAAAAGGAAGGTGCTGACGTTTCGAGCGTTAGCCCTTCGTCGGAGAACTTACTTAATCAACTCATTTGATTTACCCAATTTCTTGTGTTTCAACTTCCCACCGACGCAGCACCAGTTTCTTTAGAAACTATCCCCACAATACTTGATTCATACCACAGTCGAACCTTGCTATCTCGAGCTCGGTCATCTCGAACTCTTGTTGTTTCGAACTATCGCTTGTTTCCCTTGAGAGTCCGAGATAGCGGGGTTTAACTGAAAGTGAATCTAAGAAAAAGTTAATAATAATTCTGTTTTTCAATTGGTACCTGATTTCGCTTCCGCAGAAAAGCATCAGCTTCATCAACAAATAGTAGAAGCCTGTAATAATACAAACACCACACAATGAACCATGTCAACTAAAATGGACACACAACTGAAATCTTAAACTGACATAAAACTTAGCATAGCAACCGACAGGTACTGTATAATTTGACGTTTTGTAACGCTGTGTTTACTGCTAGATCACCAAACGTGTGGCGAATCTTGTAGATAAGCATTTTTTGGGAAAAAGACCGCATTGGATCTGGATTAGAATATTTCGTGGTAACATGACATTTGTGAGATTGGTTATTTGACTTAGGAAGCAAGTTCTTTGCTTTGCCTGCTGTTAAAAGCTCGCAAATAAATTACTTTTCATGTCAGTGACAAGGATTTAAATGTACTTATATTCTTTGCTGTTTTTTTTTTACAGGGAAAAAATGCCTCCTAAATGTGAAATCACAACGTTAATATGTGACTAAGTGCTCCCATCCGGCAATTTTTTTTTCTTGTATGATTCATAATCATTTATTTTCCAGCCAGAAAATGGCAGTCATTTACAGCTAGAGTACAACACATTGATGAGTTAATTGCATTCATCAATCTTCACAAATTTACTCGCTGTTTGTCAGTTTGTTACTGAAAGAAACCTCTACTAGACTGCACATCAAGGTTACTCACCCTCTTCTTGAGGTTTGCGCCCAGTCAAACACTTTATGCATTGCTGTTACTCCTTCTTTTCCCATTGGTACAATGTCTCCCCCTGTCATTATTCCATAATCCATTCCAGAGTGTTTAGCTAAGCTCTGCATCATACAAAACAGTCTGTATGTTCTAATATGTGCGTATTCATTGGCCTGGACCGGGGGCAAGGTAGCCATGGATACAACAACAACAGTCACAGTAATCTATTCTAGAATTTAATCTATGTTTCTGTCACTTGACCTTCTGAATATAGTTGCAACTGAAGTAACTTTACTGAAGCTATGAAGACACAGGAATGTATGGTAGTGGTTAGCGTGTTGACTTCGGAGAAGGAGGCCCAGGGTTCAAGCCCAAGCCATGGCACTGTGTTGTTTCCTTAGACAAGAAATTTAACTTCAAGTTGTCTCTCTCCACCCAGGTGTATAAATGGGTACTAGTGATATAATGCTGGGGGTAACCCTCCATTGGACTAGCATCCCATCCAGGGGAGGGGGGGAAAACAATAATTCTAGTTGTCTCATGTCACTGAAACTGGGATAAATTCTGGTAGTGTGGGTTTTAAGGCTTGTGTGCACCTTTATCTTGACTGGAGCTGACCTGCTGTATGCGAGGGAGTGAGGAAATTGGGCCAGAAAACTCCCTTTGTTACAGCTGAGAAACTACTCATAAGGCTTTCCGGTCTACAATTCACTCCTTTAAGTTGAATTAACAGCAATTCAGTTTGTCTAACAAACCAGTAATAGAAAGGTAGTAAAATATTTATCATGCTACCTTGGCAAACATTGTTTTCCCTGTCCCAGGTGGTCCGTAAAACAACAGATTTCTGTACAGTCCTTTATTTTTCTTTGTGTTGGCAGTTGCCTTGCTGACTTCTTGAAGTCTGGTTTCAAGAGAAGGCTGCAACAAATACATAAATCGATAACTTATCTGTAAATTCATGAATTACTGTTACACAGTATTAATTAAATGCACACAAAACAGGTTGGCACAGAAAAGTTAAAAAGTATTTGCTGTTAAGTTCTTTTGTTATTTGTGGTACATGTATTAAAGAACCCTTCAAAGGCAATATTTGATGCAACATTGTCCTACTAATGAAGATGTTTAGGAAATATCTTTTAGATATCAAATAGATAGGTAATTTCAATAATCATTAGAATTTTGATTTCCTAAAAACTAGAGTTTTGACACAATTTATGATAAAAATTATGCTTGCATGTAGTTAAAATTTCTGGTAACTCAATTGCTGCAAGCTTCCTGTTAAAATTAAAAAATTTCAGCTACCCACCTTCAAGATAATTCCCTGCAAGGAGTCTTCAAAATTTACAAACAGCCTTCTAACAGTCTGAAAATAGAGCAATACAAACTTCCTTGGTCAATCAACTATTTATTTCCCTCTTTTATAGTAACTATGTCCATTATATTATTTTATTTGATGGCATCCTGTGTGTACCTTAGTGTAAAAGGAACTCCACTGCACTTAGCATTACAATTACATTTCTCTAAGCAATTCTCTCCTTTAAACCGCCAACTTTATTATTAGTGTTCAAAATACCATCATAAATTTGACTGTAAGCAGCTTTATTGACTCAACCGTCAATAACAAATGGTACAAACGGTAGCCGGTCGTTTCGCCTACAAGTCATTTTGCCTACAAGTCGTTTCGCCTACACTTGAGTCGATTCGCCTACACGTTCTGAGACGTTTTGCCTACATTCAAGTCAATTCGCCTACAACCCAATACCCTAGAAAAGTAAATTAGTATAGGAGAATTATCACTTTTAGCGACTACAGTTTTACTCGCCTCATAGTTTGTTCGCGTATCTGAATGCAAATTCCGATCTTTGTGTGTTACATGTGATTTGTTTTCGTTGTCAAGGGAACCCACTTGAGCGCAGTTTCGAAACACGACACGATACAAGAAACAGTTACAGTGGAAGCTCGATTTAATGAAGTCGCTGGGGACCGGGCAAATTTGTTCGTTAAATCGAGGGTTCTTTATATCGAAAACCTCGATATAACGAACTTAAAGGGAAACAACCAAATTTTCGTTATATCGAGGTCATAGTTAATGATTGATTTGTAACACAGGGGACTGATGTCACGCAATTCAACGCAATTTTTGTCACCACAAGCATGGTGGTATTCAGTAGCAATTATTTTAATTTTTGAGCAGACATGCAGCTTTTGTTTTCAAAGAACGACACTTTAAGAGTAGCGATTTAAAAATGTTGCAACACAGAGGAGGGACGTCGCAGATTGTGGGTCATGTGCCATTGACACTGTAACTTTGGCCGGGACATAGAATATCATTCGTTATATCGAGGACTTCGTTAAATAGAGGTTCGTTAAATCGAGGTTCCACTGTAGCTCGATGCGGGAAATTGTCCTGTCGCATCGAGTTTAGAATGTATGGGATGGGTGAAGTAGTTTTGCAATAAACCTATGAACCTACTTATTGACAACAGTTCTGATCTTTACACTACATGGTGTGAGACGTTTTGCCTACATCGAAGCTCACTTTTAGTAGGTTTATAGGTTTAATGAGTGCTGAAAATAAAAAGTTGTATTTTCTTTAGTGCAAAGAAAACAAATCACATGTAACACACAAAGATCGGAATTTGCATTCAGATACGCGAACAAACTATGAGGCGAGTAAAACTGTAGTCGCTAAAAGTGATAATTCTCCTATACTAATTTACTTTTCTAGGGTATTGGGTTGTAGGCGAATCGACTTGAGTGTAGGCGAAACGTCTCAGAACGTGTAGGCGAATCGACTCAAGTATAGGCGAAACGACTTGTAGGCGAAACGACTTGTAGGCGAAACGACTTGTAGGCGAAACGACTTGTAGGCGAAACGACCGACATTCGTACAAACCTGTATGGGATGTCTGATAGCTCCAAATACACTTAATCTAGATGTGTCACGTACAAGACTAGGCTTCCCTAAACGAGCTTCTACAAACCTGTAGGGTTAAAAATATAATATTATTTATTACTTAAGAAGAACTATAACATTCACTGTATCAAGTCATAGCCATCCCAACAAACATAACTACGTACACCCAACACTTAACCTGTGTAACTTAATTACCAGAACTGAAGAAATCAATACTATTAATAAGAATTAGCTCTGTGCAGGACTCACCTTGCTGTGACCCCTGTGCCATACTTGGCAGTGTATACACCAAGAGCAAGGAGAGTTATACCAGCTGCCTACAGCAGAGGGGGAAAATTTATTATTAAATGATAATCATTTCCAATATTTTGATAGTGCAGTTTATAGCAAAGAGTGTTATCAACAGCATATAACTCAACTCCTCTTTAACTCTCACCCCACAAAAAACATAATTATCTTCAAGTTTCATTTGCTTGAGGTACAGAATAACATAAACATCAGCTTGTGGAAATGTTCATATTATAATGATAATGAGCTTTACAGTACATGTATATCAGTGTCAACTGTATTTAGCACTAATGTACTAATTGGGCACACTGTAAAGCACAAATGAAATGAAATCAAATATATTAAATTAACTCAAATCAAATGTTGGTTTTTGTGAAGAAAAACTTTTCGGAGTATATATATAATTTTCAAAATGTTTATATTCAAGTGCAGGGAAGATTTTCACAAGAGGTGAGTGGCTCTCTTTAACACTCACACAATGGCTCTACAGGGGACATGAATAAACCCCCTCTGCCCCAATTCAATCTAACATGGCCCCTGAATCAAAAATCAATGATTGAAATAGGAAGTTATGAAAATACACTACTACACTGCAGCAATTAATTAGTATTTCTATGGATGTTATGACATAGAAAAGTAATCTGACTTACTGTAGCTGATATTTTATCCCAATCCGAAATAAAAGCATTAAATCCAGCACCGAGGATGCTTCCTGCTGTCCTGGTTAAATCAACAAGATGAAAAGAAAAATGGTAAGGGCTAGACACTCCATCTGAAAGAAAAGCTATAAATGTAGGTTCTTAAAAGGATCCTTGTCAAACAACCACAAGGTTGAAGTTACAACATATAGATTTAGCAAAATTACTGCTGTTTTGCCTTGCAAGAAAAAATACTATTAGCTACTTAGCTCAAATAAAATTAAATAATATTATTAGGGAGCCAGAATAAAGAATTAAGACCCGTGAGAACAAAACAGACTTCATATGCATTGTGTCAGACCAACACCTACTTGATTGATTGCAAGACTGTTTCTCTCTGTTCTGCTGCCTTTACTCTAATTTTTTCAAGTCTGATATCCTTATTTTCACGTTCCACTTTCGCCCTGAAACACATCAATACAATGACTAATGTTTGGTCTAACCAGCAATCACAAAAATGAGATATCTACTTATAGAAGTACCAGTAATGATAGAAACAGTTCATCTGGAAAACTACAATATACAGTATAGTAGTGTGGTGATTACCATAAAGGATTTCAGGTTGCTTCTCATCTAAAAGCACTGAGCTGTTTGGTCACCTGACAAAAAAACTTTTTTCTACATTATGTATCTTATTTTATTAGTATTAAAATACTAAATAATAATACTGATGCAGATAATAATAATAATAATAATAATAATAATAATAATAATAATAATAATAATAATAAGGAGGCATGACAATGTGGCTAAAGTGATCCATTGGGACCTGTCAGGAAAATGTGGGTTTAAACGAAATGAGAGGTGGTATGACCATGTTCCAGAGAGTGCGCTTGAAAATGACGATTACAAACTTCTATGGGACTTCAGTGTGCGAACAGACCATGAAATAGTGGCTAGGAGACCGGATTTGGTGATCATTGACAAGAGAGACAAGAGCTGTCATACTATAGATGTGGCAATTCCAGAGGATGGTAGGGTGAGAGAAAAGGAAGATGAAAAAGTTGAAAAGTACCAAGATCTAGCGAGAGAAGTTCGAAAAATGTGGGGTGTGAGGACAAAGGTTATTCCAGTGGTAGTGGGAGCATTGGGATCAATACCACTGAGATTGAATGACAATTTGAGAGCCATTGAGGTGGGCACTTCTGTTGGACTGATCCAGAGATGTGCTTTGTTGGGGTCGGCAAGAATTCTTAGGAAGGTGCTGGAGATGTAGAAAGAAGAGAAAAAAGAAAACAAGGGATGTTTCTTGGCTTCCCTAGGCAACTTGTTGTTACCCGGAGCCAATGAAGAAACCAGCTTCTATATTATAAATAGCTGTGTGAATCTTTAATAATAATAATATTAATTACGTAGTTACCCTGTGATGGACTAACATACCATGACAAAGACTCTTACGGACAGGCTGTGATCTTATAGGTAGCCTGCCTTGACCAATATTTACCTGATTTCAAACTGCTACATTAACCCTTTCACTCCCAAGGGGTCTCCATTTGACGAGTAAAATCGTCTGGCGTTAGACAGAGTAAATTCTATAAAGTCACTCTTGGGAGTGAAAGGGTTAAGGGAGATAGTTTTTAACCCTTTCACTCCCAAGGGGTCTCCATTTGACGAGTAAAATCGTCTGGCGTTAGACAGAGTAAAATCTATAAAGTCACTCTTGGGAGTGAAAGGGTTAAGGGAGATAGTTTTTAACCCTTTCACTCCCAAGGGGTCTCCATTTGACGAGTAAAATCGTCTGGCGTTAGACAGAGTAAAATCTATAAAGTCACTCTTGGGAGTGAAAGGGTTAAGGGAGATAGTTTTTAACCCTTTCACTCCCAAGGGGTCTCCATTTGACGAGTAAAATCGTCTGGCGTTAGACAGAGTAAAATCTATAAAGTCACTCTTGGGAGTGAAAGGGTTAAGGGAGATAGTTTTTAACCCTTTCACTCCCAAGGGGTCTCCATTTGACGAGTAAAATCGTCTGGCGTTAGACAGAGTAAAATCTATAAAGTCACTCTTGGGAGTGAAAGGGTTAAGGGAGATAGTTTTTAACCCTTTCACTCCCAAGGGGTCTCCATTTGACGAGTAAAATCGTCTGGCGTTAGACAGAGTAAAATCTATAAAGTCACTCTTGGGAGTGAAAGGGTTAAGGGAGATAGTTTTTAACCCTTTCACTCCCAAGGGGTCTCCATTTGACGAGTAAAATCGTCTGGCGTTAGACAGAGTAAAATCTATAAAGTCACTCTTGGGAGTGAAAGGGTTAAGGGAGATAGTTTTTAACCCTTTCACTCCCAAGGGGTCTCCATTTGACGAGTAAAATCGTCTGGCGTTAGACAGAGTAAAATCTATAAAGTCACTCTTGGGAGTGAAAGGGTTAAGGGAGATAGTTTTTAACCCTTTCACTCCCAAGGGGTCTCCATTTGACGAGTAAAATCGTCTGGCGTTAGACAGAGTAAAATCTATAAAGTCACTCTTGGGAGTGAAAGGGTTAAGGGAGATAGTTTTTAACCCTTTCACTCCCAAGGGGTCTCCATTTGACGAGTAAAATCGTCTGGCGTTAGACAGAGTAAAATCTATAAAGTCACTCTTGGGAGTGAAAGGGTTAAGGGAGATAGTTTTTAACCCTTTCACTCCCAAGGGGTCTCCATTTGACGAGTAAAATCGTCTGGCGTTAGACAGAGTAAAATCTATAAAGTCACTCTTGGGAGTGAAAGGGTTAAGGGAGATAGTTTTTAACCCTTTCACTCCCAAGGGGTCTCCATTTGACGAGTAAAATCGTCTGGCGTTAGACAGAGTAAAATCTATAAAGTCACTCTTGGGAGTGAAAGGGTTAAGGGAGATAGTTTTTAACCCTTTCACTCCCAAGGGGTCTCCATTTGACGAGTAAAATCGTCTGGCGTTAGACAGAGTAAAATCTATAAAGTCACTCTTGGGAGTGAAAGGGTTAAGGGAGATAGTTTTTAACCCTTTCACTCCCAAGGGGTCTCCATTTGACGAGTAAAATCGTCTGGCGTTAGACAGAGTAAAATCTATAAAGTCACTCTTGGGAGTGAAAGGGTTAAGGGAGATAGTTTTTAACCCTTTCACTCCCAAGGGGTCTCCATTTGACGAGTAAAATCGTCTGGCGTTAGACAGAGTAAAATCTATAAAGTCACTCTTGGGAGTGAAAGGGTTAAGGGAGATAGTTTTTAACCCTTTCACTCCCAAGGGGTCTCCATTTGACGAGTAAAATCGTCTGGCGTTAGACAGAGTAAAATCTATAAAGTCACTCTTGGGAGTGAAAGGGTTAAGGGAGATAGTTTTTAACCCTTTCACTCCCAAGGGGTCTCCATTTGACGAGTAAAATCGTCTGGCGTTAGACAGAGTAAAATCTATAAAGTCACTCTTGGGAGTGAAAGGGTTAAGGGAGATAGTTTTTAACCCTTTCACTCCCAAGGGGTCTCCATTTGACGAGTAAAATCGTCTGGCGTTAGACAGAGTAAAATCTATAAAGTCACTCTTGGGAGTGAAAGGGTTAAGGGAGATAGTTTTTAACCCTTTCACTCCCAAGGGGTCTCCATTTGACGAGTAAAATCGTCTGGCGTTAGACAGAGTAAAATCTATAAAGTCACTCTTGGGAGTGAAAGGGTTAAGGGAGATAGTTTTTAACCCTTTCACTCCCAAGGGGTCTCCATTTGACGAGTAAAATCGTCTGGCGTTAGACAGAGTAAAATCTATAAAGTCACTCTTGGGAGTGAAAGGGTTAAGGGAGATAGTTTTTAAGGGAGATAGTTTTTAACCCTTTCACTCCCAAGGGGTCTCCATTTGACGAGTAAAATCGTCTGGCGTTAGACAGAGTAAAATCTATAAAGTCACTCTTGGGAGTGAAAGGGTTAAGGGAGATAGTTTTTAACCCTTTCACTCCCAAGGGGTCTCCATTTGACGAGTAAAATCGTCTGGCGTTAGACAGAGTAAAATCTATAAAGTCACTCTTGGGAGTGAAAGGGTTAAGGGAGATGATATAAAGACAAAACATAAAATTTCACTAAAAACATCCACTTACTTTCCCCGAAGTTCTGCTTCAAGTCTTTTCATTTCATTTTTATGTTTTAACTCTGCTTCATATTCAATTGTACCTGGGAGAAGGAGAGAGAGTGTGGGATCCGTTGAAATCCATGTAGGCAATAATTATAGGAACATCATTTCTGACTTTTTGAATACAGGATAATCCTGTTATTTAGCTATGATAAGGAAAGTCACATTACAAGTGATATTACATGTACATGAAGGAATACAATGACAAGAAGTTGGTAACTGACTTTAAGTTTAACAGTTAGTTTGGTTTCTCAGAAAAATTAATTTTAACTGAAACAACCTTTTCCCTTGAGATTACATAATGGGTCAATCTATAATAATCCTCAAAATTGACCGATTTTTATTATAATGTCTTCAGTTTGCAAATATCCCTGAATCTTTTTTTTGTGAAAATTTTTGTATTTAATACCTCTTTTCATGGCCTCTTGTTTCTTGACTGAATCCTCTTGTTTTGCTAAGTTCTCTTCATTCATTCGTCGCTGCAAAAAAAATTATCTGACTTTTTGTTCAAGGTTAAATGAACGAGCAGTCAAGAGAAACGGCAAGCAAGCAGGGATATCATGCCAAATAGGAAAGAAAGCTGAAAAAAGGTAAAGCAAACTGCACTGCATTGTAGATCACCTTGGATTCATATATGGCTGTCTAACGAATGGGACGTATAATTTTGAATACAGACAGTGCAACAAATCACATTCAAATCATTTTTTTGGTAAAGGAAAATTACCTGTTGTAACAGTTGATCATCATAGCGTTTTCTTGCTAACTGGTCCTGGTACTGAGCACGCTGATAAACAAAGCAAGAGGTAATAGACAGATGAGAGCATAACAATGATTGTCAGATTATCATCAGTAATGCTAACCAGCTTTGCTATAAATTAACCATTGTTAAAGTACCAGGAAAGTGGAATTAATGCATGCAACCAGGACTTTGACTGAGGGGTACAATCAAGTTTGCTTCCACGCTGCTAGTGTTTGGTGGAAAAGCTAGTGAAATAGATTAAATTATCTCATCAACAATGGCTCTTACATAACCAGTCAGTAACAAGAAACTGAAGATGAGAGGCTCAACCTTAATCAGCTTTCTCTGACTTGTTTATTTCTTAATATGCCACTCCTGCACCCACCTTACAATTCATACATTTTTTTGTTATTTACAAAGCTTAGATCTGACCATCACTTATGCACTGTGGAGAGGGAATCCAATTACCAATACTTTCCCTGGTCCACTTCACTAGGAAGCTTGAAAATCATATTCAATCAAAAGAGAACCTGTCCTGCTTGCAGGCTACATGTACCTTTGATTCTATTAACTGATACACTCTCACAATCATACTTACAGTTTTTTGATGAGCCCTCACAAGAAAAGAGACTTGTATCAAGAGAAATGAGATTGTGTCTCGATAGAAACAAGACTCATATCAAGGGAAACAAGGCTCACATGGCAATTGAGAGAAGTGAAATAGATACAAAGAGAAACAAGATGAATCTTGAGAAAAACAAGTTGTGTCTATCAAGATGGTGTTACAATTATTTTATAAACCTGCAATTAAATTACCTCCTAAACTAAGTACCTGTTGATGTTGCTGTGTTTCTGCTGCTAAAGTTTTCCGTTTCTCCTCCTGTTCAACCCTTACTTTTTCCATTTGCATTTGGTTAATGTGGGCGTCATACTCCTGGGATAAAAACATACTGAGTAGTACTATCTTGAGTTTTTCCTGTGTCCTTTACTTAAATCCTACTCATAAAACAAGCTACATGTAAGGGTGCATTCCTTTGAAATAATCTGGAATTGATTTGTGATCACCGACAAATTCACTCTGGACAAGGATTCACCAGTTCCTTTGATGCACGATGATCTGTGTGACCTCGAATCATAAATCTAAATCTGGATCATGCCATAGGGATGCATCTTTTTTGAGTTACACTGTTTTGGATGAAATCACAACGATAACAGCTATCCAAACCAGTTAGAGAGAATAAGTAATGTGTGGGTCAATGTCCCTGCCTCAGGTTTTTCTTCAGATTAAAGCAGGCTACAGATTACCCACCTTTATTTGCTTCTGTTGTTCAAGTTGTTTTGTTGCTTCCTGCATTCGAGCCATCTCTAGTGCCTCTTTAGAATGATCTGGGAAACATGATATTTCAAAAATAATTTATTTTTCATAAATGGCTCCCGTTCAGGAAGTGCAGATTAATTTAAGCTTTTGGGATTTCATGATAATTCAATTGAAAGGGTGCCTGCAATAAAGCCACAAGGTGACTACTAATCAAGTGGTCAATTCTCCTACCCTGTATATGGTTGGAAAATTTAAGGGCGAATTTGATATTTGATCAGGTGTAACTTTGGGTTATATTTCACACCCTCTTCAATTAATCAATCAATCATTTAATGAAAGTATGTCAGTCAATCATTTGCCAATCATAAATAAAACAGTAAACCAACTAACCAATCAGTTACTAATCAATTAATCAGTCAATCAATCAGTCAATCAGTCGATCGATCCACAAATCATTTTAGTCAATCAACCAATAATATTAATCAATCAACCAACAATTTTGTATAGCTTGACTGGCATACTTTCATTAAATGATTGATTGATCAATTGAAGAGGGTGTGAAATATAACCCAAAGTTACACCTGATCAAATATCAAATTCCTAGAAAAAAAAAGATGATTGCAGTGCAAATATAACTACGTAAACCACAAAAGTATTCTTTAAAAAAAACATCCTACGATTCCATGTATTTTCTGATATAACACTAAAATGCACTGAATGGAGATTTACGCTGCACGTTTTCTCATATATAGATGCAAATTAAAGTAATTTGAAATCAGCTGTTTGCCTTTCTCGGAAAGTTGCAGACTATCACGTAAGGAAACGTTACGCAAACTTACGGGATTTCTCCAGCTCTCGTGCAGCTTTAGCAGCCCTTTCAAGACCCGAAGGATCAAAACTTCTCCAAACCCCAGATCCCTTGCCTTCGTCTCTCTCTGCCTTGTCCTCTTTCTTGACTCCATCACCTCCGCTCTGATCACCTCCAGAGGGAGACCCAGGGATGATAGGTGGTCCATCGCTTGGAGGAGGAGGTTTGTTCACACCAAATAACCAGGACATTGGGAAAAATCTTTGGACAGCAAGCACTACAACTAAAACTTCCAGAATTATTTTTTCGAGACTGATGAAATCTTCTCCACGTGCCAGGCGCAACCAACCGGCTGCCTCGCTTTGGAACAATTGGAAGATCCGCTGTGTATGAAAAGTGAGGCTCAACTGTCAACCCATGACATCATTTCAGAGTTCATTCAAGAGGAGAGGACCGAACTGCAATTTACTCCGTTTTGACTTGCCGCATTAGTTACCTTGAACTCTTCTCTCAGAAATCGCCATTATGTAAGGAAATTATATTTAAGTTATTGAGGCTTGATGCTGGATGGTCAAGCTCTCTGTTTTCTTGATGGAAAACTCTGTTTTTACTCACATCCTCTTGGCGGGCTCCTTGTCCAAGAAACACGGGAAACTGTCATAGCAAAACATGATTTATTCTCTTAGTTCGTCTTTCTTTATTTTCAGGTCGAATAAAAGACTTCAAGAAACGCAAGCTCAAGTCGACGAGGTATATCTCATGTCTTCTGTTCAGAATGAAGAGAAAGATGTCCTTGAATGTCGCTGTACTCTCAGTTTTTTACTGCTTAATTTTTGTACTGTGTACTTTCTCACACTTTCGCACGTTTCTGCATGAAGGGTCTTGCAAACACTCGTTCGTACAAACTGGGCTTAGTCTTGTCTAATTTTTGCTTGTTTGTACAGGTTGTTGATATTATGAAGGTTAACGTTGATAAAGTGCTGGAAAGGGATGCAAAACTGTCCGAACTCGATAGTCGAGCAGGTAAGGTTAATAAAGTTTTACTTTTTTTCTGGGTTGAAGCAGGTCTCAAAGATGTATAGATATTACTTTTCCTTTCACTGTAACAATCTGAACATTAGAAAATACGATGTTGTTTGGTGCTGTCAACAATTTGTGCTATTTTAAGAGCTGACGTATAAATAGGTTATGCATTGTTCATCAATTGTACTTTATTAATTAGTGAACTAACCTTATGCATGATTCACTTTTCCTTGTTCTCTTTTGCCCCCCACCTCCCCCATTAAATTTTTTTTATTTTTTTTAGCGGTCTATTCCCCACCCCCGGTCAGGCCAAAAGAAACAATTCCCCACCCCCGGAACAACAATTGCTGAATGTTTTTACGGCAAACTTTAAATGTCTCCTGGTAAGCTTGAAATGAAGAACTCATTTTCAAGGAGTTGTTGATTTAAAGAGGAATTATTTTCAATTTGTCCCATCCTCTCTACCCCCAGGACAGACCTGCCTTAGACAATTCCTCACCCCCAGGCCTGAAAGGCTGGACTTTTCATGGGGATAGCCAGGGTAGGGGGATGGTACATGTAACAGGAAAATTAAACCATGCATTACTCTAAGCATAGTCAGACCCTGCAGTAAACATCAAATGTACTGGAATGATTTTAGCAAGGTTTGTATGCATCTTGAAAACCCTTGAATTTTAAAAGTCCATTTTCAAGGCTTTGAAACTAATTGAAATTGATTTTTGTCCTTGCAAGTCCTTGATTTTTTATTGAAAAATATTAGTGCTGAGGTTTAAAGTAAATGAAAGCCAGTGAAAAGAAATGTTCAGGAACAGCACAGCCCAAAAAATAATGCATGCACAAGAAGTGGCACAAGAGGTTCTTGCGCCGCAAGAACACCCAAGCTGTCGCAAGAATTAAAAATGCCGTGAAAAGTTCTTGGAATTTCAAAGTAGGGTCCTGGGAAGTCCTTGTACATGTGAAGGCCTTGAAATTTGAAAGTAGGATCCTGGGAAGTCCTTGTACATGTAAAGTCCTTGAAATTTGAAAGTAGGGTCCTGGGAAGTCCTTGTGAAGTCCTTTAATTTTTGTCTTGAAAAAGTGTACTAACCCTGTAATAAATTTAGATATGGAAACACCATCATACACCTTCTTTGTCATTATAAATGTTTGTTTTCAAAGTGCCATCATCAATAAAGTTCCTTATTTATGAAATTTCTTTGATTCACAATACATGGGCAATCTGAGTGAACTGTGTACATGGATAAATTTTTGTTAATAGGTATGCAAATTTTGGGAGAAGAAATCAGGCATAAATGTCAGCACACATGATCATTAACTGGGATATTTCCTTTAATGTCATTACATTTCCTTAAAGTTGAGATAGATACTGGCGTATACTGTATGTTGCACAGGGGTTTCAATAGAATTTGAAGTAGGCAATGATTTGTAGTAGGGTAGGCGACGGTATTAGCAAGGGGCCTTGTGGCCCCTTTTGCTAGAGGGTCTGAGAAAATTTGGAAGCTCTGAAATGTGATTTCCAGCATTCTGGGCATGGACACCAAATTGTGTATAAAAATAAGGGTGATTTCTTATCAGCAATAACATTTTTTTTTTTAATTTTTACAATCATGGTGATATGTTGGTGAGCTAGAAATAGCCTTTTGGATACATTTCCCGGAATTTATTCCCACAGTCATTGAAGACAATGAAGTTGAGCAAACCCTTATTCTTTTAGCAAAAAAGCTTCTTATGTTGCATCCAGACATTTTCCCACGGCTGCAGGTAGATCATGTGACTATATCCAAAACCAGATGTGTTGTGTTGCAATCAAATCAAATTATAATGTGACCAACTTGACAAGTTGAATGATAACAGCAATACCAAATCATGAATGTGCACAATGAGGCCTGATATTGATCTCGAAATTGAGGTAAAAAGTACATCCAAGCTCATCTTATTAAATTTTAATTTTGTTTGAAAGAATCGTTCTTTAATTACTACAGTTTAGGGAAAAAGTAGCCGACGTCTCTGATCAAAGTAGCCAATGCTTTTCGTCAGACGTCTGTGCTTGTTGAAACTACTGGTTGCAAGTCATTTTTTTAGTTAATTTTATTTTTAACTGGTTATTTTTTCTAAGGGTTTTTATACTATTGTAGCCTGGTCACCCCCTAATGACACTATGAAAGAGGAGTGTCAAAACATCATTATTTCAAAACAACTTAGCATCAACTACATGTATGTCTGACTGTAGTTTGCATTATAAAAATTAGAATCACTTAGTTAATGAAATTGCAGTATATGATTATTTACTGAACTATTGTATGCCATAAGCATGCACAAGAATGTACTGTGGCAGTTACTTTTGCTTACAATTTTAGATCAGTTACAAGCTGGTGCATCTCAGTTCGAGCACAGTGCTGCAAGATTGAAACGCAAGATGTGGTGGCAAAATTGCAAGGTACGCCCTTCTACCACAGGAGCATCCCATTTTTGTTGCTACGTGATTAATTTCTCTATTTGGAGTTGATTTGTGCTTTCTACATTGTTTGCGTTGGGGAGAAATGGAGCTTAATATACTATTTGGAATGATTTCTGCACAGGTCCCTACTTCATTATTCATGTGGTAACTGTGCTGTTCTGTTCTTTGAAAACAAGACAAGTTTGCACGTGCATTACCCCACACAATCCACTCACAACATGCATAATGAAGTAGGGACCTGTGCTGAAATCTTGCCTACTATTTACATGCAGTATTTTGAAGGTATGGTACACTGTAGTTCAGTGTAGTGTGGTTAGTTTGTTGAATTTCTGGTAGGGATGCAGACCCTGGTGTTGGGGCGTAGTGTTGAAACTCCACCCTGGTGTATAAATGGGCACTGGCAATAGTGGGGTAAACCTGAAATAGACTAGGATCCCACCCTGATGATGTGCAGTAACAATACTCCACAGTGTTTATTGCTAAAGAAACCCTGATACTGTAAGCTTTGTTGATGCAGCCCTCATGGCACTCAAGTACACCTTCACCTTTGTCTTTACCTGTAAACTTGTGGATAGAAGACTACCACACAGGCAGCTTAACTGGCTTGTGCATAGGTTAAGTGATCAAGGAGATTTCTTGCACAGGGGCACAATTCACCTGTTCCAGGCAACTGGATGGGACTTTTGTCAAGACCTCTGGACTTATAATAGATATGATGTCTGTCCTTTGGTTTTATTATTAAGTGATATTTTTATTGGTACGGTCACAAGCAGTTATTGATATCACAGGTTTTGTTATTTGACATTAATTTGATCTGTTTGTAGATGTGGATCATTCTTATTGTGGTGATACTGGTCATTATTGCAGCTATTATAAGTAAGTTCCTTGTATTTGATTGCAGTTAATTTATTTAAGCAGGAGAGCTTATTTGTCTTTAATTTTGACAATTTAAGTGTTTTCATGCCTTGTTAAAAGCATTGTCAGAGGTGCAGTAGGAAGCTTTTAGCATTCAAGGAAGAAGAATGACATTCCCACAAAATGTTTCTGTCAGTGTTTTTTGTGATAGATAGTGTTTTCAAATTGGGAAAGAGTTGCAAAATGATTAAACAGGGTACGATGCATACTCTGGACTTTGTATGTTTTGTTGACTTATAAGATAATATTTACTCTTTTGTTTTCCTCAGTTTGGGTTGTGGCCAACAAGAGTTCTGATAATTCGGACACCACATCTTCCCCTCCAACAACAAAACCATCATAGACTACAGTACAAAAGGAGGATGGACCTCAATTATTAATCTGTTTTGTAGTTACTCGACTAGTTATGTAGAAGTCATCATCCAATCCAATGAACTATGGAAAATACCATTGACAGGGGTAAACATGCAAATTGTTCAGTTGATTATTATATTAAGTGCAACCTGAGCTGTAATGACATTTACAGACCTGTTAAAGCTTGCTTTGTAATTGGCACTAATTTAAAGTATTTTTCACATGATTGGGATGGTTGATGTGGTTATAAAATAAGTAGATGTGTTCCCTATTCCTAGCATTTCCACTACTAGATTCCAGGCTTTGCCAATCACCCAGTCAGTTGTGGTGTTAATTACCTTGAATCCTGTATTAAGCCACCCCTCCCTGAAGGAGAAATTTATCAAGCCAGCCTCCTCAAGTAAGCCATCCTCTTCCCCTGAAAAAAAGTATCATCCACAGTTCTCTGGTGGGATTGAATTCTGTGATTTGTTCACATCTAAGCAGCTCACTTTGTGAGGCTATTGCACCATTGATTCATGGAATCGTGAACATGAAATCATAACTTGCAAGACTACAGTGGTAGCCTGCAGGCCCTCTCTCTTGTTGGTTTAGATGGTAATATGTATTTTTGGTGTTCTGGGATTCTTGTTGCATAAGTGAGGTGGAAAACGTTCAGATCTACAAAAAGAAAAATCCTCGAGTACAATACACCTAGCGTGCTGTATTTATGTACTTAGTAAAGTGTTAAGTCACTCCCACCTGAGCCCCCTCTAACCCCCCCACCCACCCCCCTCCCCAAAGGTGCCTTAAATAAATAAGCCACTCTGGTGGCTTAGGAGGGTTTACTGTAACTACTATGGACAGTACTGCCAAAACTACTATTCACCATAAAGGCAGATTCACTCATTACTATTGCATTAAGAATGACTTAAAGTTGCAGACCATCCTCCTGTCAGGATATACAATTAAAACTCCAGCTTATTGCAAACACCATGCGCCTTAATTGTAAAAGAAATGATAGGATATTACACACTGAATTTTCGTGTCTCCTATCTGACAGTTAGTGTAAGGTGAAATTGCTTATTGATCATTACTGGGAGGGAAAGGGTTAGCAGAGCAAAAATGCAATTTGGGAACCTTGAATCATACCATATGTGGACTACTGTATTCTGGAAAGACAGGAGTACTTCATTTGTGGGATCATACGGGTTTGCTTTTTTGTCTTATAGTTAATTGTTATTTTTTTAAGGTTGTAACTATTATAGTGGAACATTTGGATGTGAATCACTTTGCTCTGTTTTGTATATTTACAAAACCATGTGGTATTAATGTGACTTTTTCGAAGACTGTACATGTCCCTGTTTTTCTTGCAGATAGTTATATTAAGTTCACAAACCTTTTGCTCTGGCTTTCATTTAATCATTTTTTGAATGTTCTGTTTCATTTGGTTTTACAAATCATGTCATTGATAGCAGACAATGTGACACTATTTTATTCACACAATAATATGAAGGGTTCTTATAACTTATTCATAGCAGCAACTACTATTAAGCAGATTTGCACCTGACTTGCTCTGCTTAAAACAGTTGTTAAATAAAATGGATATTTGTTTCCAGTAATGAGGGTCTTGTAAGTGGGAAGGAGGTTAAATAGCCATCAGAAAATTTGAAGAAAAGTCTAGTTGATTAAAAGTAAATACACAAAATTTGTCAACTATACTGTCCACATCACTTGAGACAGTGCAAATGAATAATGTTTTATTCATATTACTGTGTCATACTGCAAACTCGTGTCAATTCTGCTTCTCTTAATTGGCATTTTGCAGATATTCTTAACTTTCCCTCACGTTTTTATTCCCCACTATTTTTCTTTCATTGCACATTTGCTAATAGCATAGTTGGTTGTAGAATCAATAAAGTTTAAATTTTGTATCAGCAGTTACCCTCACCACTCTCTTTAGAATGTAAAAGGGACATGTTATGAGTTATTCAGGCATAGGTGCTGATTACCAGAGGCTGGTTGTTCAAAAGCCAATTAGCGGTAACCCCAGGGTAAATTGCAACGTAGGTTTCTTTTTCGCTTATTAAAAAGTGTTTTGTCTGATAACTTTCTCTATTTTATTCAGAGCACACAATCATCAAATTGTATTCAAAAAGAATTTATACTGAGTGTGCCTTTTAAGTGCTCATATCTGCATAATTTTAAATTTTGCACCAACCCTGGGTTACCTAAACCCTGCTTTGAACAACCTGGCCCAGGAGGTTTCCTCTTCCTTACTAGGTCTTAACCCCAGCATAGTGGCATCTGGTGTTCATTTCCAACCCCTATTTAGTTCACAGTATTGAAAACAGAGTGGCTGTGACACTGTATCTGTATGTATGTGAGAGATGATATCCTAATTAAACATGCAAACTTTTGGGGGTAAGTCCAGTAAGATTTTTAGTTGTTCTTTTTTAGGTTTCTGTGTCATCTTGTCTACAAGATAGTCTTGTGGGAAAACGGTGATTGCTCAGGGTGCCTGCCAACACATGAACCCATGAAAAATCTTTCCTGGTGAATTTAACAAATTGACGTCAGCTTTTTATGCGTCTGTCCTTTTATTGATGATAAATTGCGTCATAACATTGTCAAAGTGTTGTAGATCCACGAGCCGATAACAATAACAAAATGCGAAAAAGGTCAAATGAAGATTTAAATGAAAAGAAAACGCAAGTGAAAAAAATCAGTGGTCGGTTCCGGCAATTCTACTTTTTACAAAAAACGCGGATTACGAAAATGAAAAATGCCTTAAAATCAAGGTCTTTATTTGTATTTTACACTCAAAACAAAAAAAAAGACACCCTTTTTTTAACTTCGACTCGCCATTATGAAAACCTGAGAAAAGTGTCCCCTTTTCTCATAAAAAGCGGGACATTTTTAGGATTTGTCTTCGATATAAAGTGAACCAACTTTCTTGAGTAATATTTATATCTCACTAATCACATAACAGCGAGAAAGGAAAATTTCTCAAGTTTTTTCAGCTTTTTGCCTTTTTATACAAAGTCGAAAAAAGTCGACTTTTTTTATCTTTCTTTGTTTCGACTTTTCAGCTGGCAGCTGTCAAGGTGACAGCTGTCAACATTTAGTTAACGCGCCTTTTTTTGCGCCGTTTGTCGACTGGTAATCAATTGTGACTTTCAGTTTGAATTTGGCGCCGACTATTATGGAATATATTGAAAGCAATATTAACGTGATGAGGAGTCAGATAAAAGCGAACAAAACATACAAGGAGATCAGTAATCTATTCAAGCAAAGGTTTCCGGAAGTAAGAAGAGGCTTCTCTGAAAGAAACTTGCGTTTATTTGGCCGTCCTCTGGTAGGAAAGAGGTATACCAAGCGACGTAGACTGCATTGCGGGCACCACTGAGCTAACTGAGTTCGGATTCATTCGTTCTCCGTTTACGAAGTACGTCTTCTCTAAGTCTTCGATAGTGGTAAAAGCCACTATCTGATGGGAGAAATATCTCCCCTTCTTCGGAGGAAATGTAGATCCCTTTGTTTAAATCGAGCCTGAATATCATGGCCAGATTACGGTTGTTTAAAGTTGAAGACTTAAGTTTGACCTCTTTCTTGTCCATTTTAATCTTGATGTTAACGTCCGACATCTTCAAGCATTGAGTCGCCATGTTGGTGTTCCATATTTTTTAAGATGGCCTTAAATCCCCTTAGCAATTATGCAAACAACCTCGATCCCCACGTGAAGAAACGTTACTGTGAAAAGATTTCCTGCGTTGGTATCGATCCCATTTCAATTCCAGACAAAACGTATGATTCAGACTGTTTGCCACGGGTCGAATCCATGGATTTGCTATCATTTTTAGTGCTTGGGACAAGTTACTACAGCAAGGATCAATTTAAAGCTTTTCGGAGTTTGCAAGCGTATAATCAGCTCGTTTCAGGGTTTGTGAGCTCTGTGAAAGGGCACAAAATAGGAAACAACTTCATTGTTCTCGGAAAAGTCAGGCATTCACAGAGAATGAACGATCCGTGTGTTACATTGTGGATTATAACCGAGGAAAATGGTACTGTTCTTTTCGCACACTGCATTGGATGTATGGCAGGACAAGGAGAGTGCTGCTCGCATATTGCGAGCGTCCTCTTCTACCTTGAAGCATGGAATCGTGTGAACGAAAAGCTGTCATGTACACAGGTGAAATGTAGCTGGTTGATGCCAACGGCCGTCAAAGAAGTTCCCTACGCACCCGTTTCAGATATCGATTTTCGATCGGCAAAGAAACTAAAGCAAAATCTAGACCAAACTATCAACGGTTTAACAACAAGCGAAGGAATTACAAAGAGCGGGGAGGCGGCCAAAGTTTTAATTCCTGTGCCAGATGAGACCGATTTAAGCAAATTTTACACTGAACTGAATTCTTGCAAAACAAAGCCTGTCTCTCTGAGCTTGATTCAACCTTTTTCTGAAACTTTTGTTTCAAAGAGCAGAAACATACCAACCATTCCCGATTTATTTGACAAGAAGTACTTAGAATTGGAGTATCAGGATCTGTTGGAGGCATGTTCAAATGTTAACATTCAAATCGCAGCTGAAGAGAGGAAACTCATAGAGGAAGACACCCGAAATCAATCACAGGGTTCTAGTTTCTATCGTCACAGAGCTGGTAGAGTTGGGGCATCAATTAGTAAAGCAGCATCTCACACCAATCCAGCACAGCCTTCACAGTCATTAATAAAGACACTATGTTACCCGAACATTTTCAAGTTCAGCAATGCAGCTACAGAGCACGATTGTAAACATGAGAGTATTGCAATTAAAGCATACGAGAAGGTCATGAAGGAAAAGCACACCAACTTTCATGTTAAAACTTGTGGCACATTTATTAATCAAAAATATCCCTGGTTGCACGCTACACCTGACTTTCTTTGTTATTGTGATTGCTGTGGCGAGGGGTGTGGGGAGGTTAAGTGCCCCTATTGTTTGAAGGATACAGATCTCAAAGATTACCCTGAGAAGTCCAACTCATGTTTGAACTTAGCAAATGGAGCTACAAGTCTTAAAAGAGAACATGCATACTATTACCAATCACAACAGCAAATATTCACTACTGGATACAATTACTGTGACTTTGTTGTTTGTGGTTTTAATGAACAAATTGCTTTCTTCTGTGAGAGAATTCTCCCAGATATCTGTCACTGGAATTCTGTTGTTCCCAAACTAAATCACTTTTGGAGATATTGTGTTCTACCAGAAATCCTGGGAAGGTGGTATACCAAGAAAAGAAATGTGTCTCAGCCATCATCTGGTCTCAGTTCTGTCTGCTTTTGCAGAATGAATACTACTGATGCTGTTGTAACATGCAGCAACCAAGCATGTCCCATTTCTTCTTTTCACTTGACCTGCTTGAAAGTCCAAAAAGTACCCAACAAGTCGTTTTGTCCTCTGTGCCAAAAAACTGCTGGAGCCAGGGATAAGAAATCAAAAGGCAAACAAAGAAAGGAAAATTTGGATGAAGCTCTTGAACTAGACTGCATATGTGTGTGCAAAAAGAAGCCATTGCCTTCAGATAAAGTCCTTAAATGTCATAACCCATTGTGTGCAAATGGACAGTTTTTTCATTTGGCTTGCTTAAACTTCAAAAGGATGCCAAACAATGCCCTTACAAGATGGGAATGTATGGGTTGTAAGTCAGGGGGCAAAGTCAAGCTAAATACCAACAAAGCAAAGGACTCTTTACATGCATGCAAGTCAGATGATGATGATGCCATTATAACTAGAATTTCAACAGGCCTTACTGAAAAGTCAGCATCCCTAGCAAAGCTCAACGAACAACATTACAAACTGATTTTGTCCCCCCACGGCTGGCTTGATTGTGATATTGTTCATGCAGTGCATGTGTGTCTTAAAAAAATTAACCCTGGAGTTGAGGGTCTGCAGAGACCAACTTTAGGTCCCTGCAGAAATTTTAATCAGGTCAGTGGTGAATTTATTCAGATTTTACACACTGGGGAACAACACTGGGTGTGTGTAGCATCGGTGGGTTGTGGAGATGGCACAGTGAATTTATATGACAGTCTTTACCATAACATCATTTGTAGTGAGGTAGAAGATCAGGTAATTAATCTTGTTGGACAGGCAAATTTTGCTGGCATTCAAGTTGTTCCTGTTCAACAACAACAAAATGGCAGTGACTGTGGGGTATTTGCTGCTGCCTTTGCAACCTGCCTAGCCTATGGCATACCTCCCCAAACTGTGCAATTTGATATCAGCAAAATGAGAGCACATCTGTATCACTCCCTAAAGAATGGTCTACTGCAAATGTTCCCTACATCTGAATGACTTCAGATATGAAACTCCTTTTAGAAACAAAGTCAAACATTTTGTCTAGTTTGTATCAAACACTTCTTCTTACATGTATTTACCTTGGAATGAACAGAAAGATGTAATCAACAGTGGATCTTCCCAAGTTCCCAAAAACATAGTGCTGAGAATGGCTGTGTTGATGAACTACCATGATTATACAATGCTAAGAATTAGGGGTTGACTTGAACCTGAAATTTACATTTTCATCTTTGTAAGAGCAATTGAGTTCCATTTTGCACTTCAATACACCTGTACTCCCTTCCTATAGACACACTTCATGAAGGCCTTAATATTACTGTAAATAGCATGTAATTCCTTCCGGCAACATTACTACTTAACCGATATATGGTGTCGTTCAATTTTATTGTGTATGTTGTTGTTCAATTTTATCCTTGGTTCAAATTTTATTTTCCTTTGTTTCAAACTCATTATCATACACTACCATATCAAAAAAAAAAAGGAAAATAAAATATGAACCAAGGATAAAATTGAACTACAACATGTATCCTTGGTCAAGTTTTATTTCCCTTTATTTTGCACTTATTATCATACATTACCATATGATAAACAGTGAGAGATAAAAAAAAAAAAAATTGAACCAAGGTTAGAATTGAACCACAGCCTACACAAGGTGGAGAACCACAGATAAGACTTCTTTAATAATAACTGCCATTAGAAATTTTTGTGGGGAGGTCTAGATTTTAAGTGACAAAGATGGACAGATTTTGGGGGTTTTGAAATACTTGATTTCAGGATCATGGGAGGGAAAAATGGGGTGGGAAAACTTTTGGCAAGTATTATTTCCGAGTTTTATGGGAGGAGAAGGTTTGTTGTAAGGTGAAGAGTTCTAGGAGGTAAGGGATGGATTATTGTCCTCACTTGCAAATTCCTGCCACTTTAAACCTATAGTACTTCCCAATTTACGCTAATTTAAACAACAGATATGTTTACATAAAGTTGAATCAAAAAGCTTACTCAAAGGGGTCCACAGATGGACAAAGATTTGTCAGAGCTGAGCAAACTCTGATCATCCTGTCAATTAATGGACAGTTTGCAGCATTGTTAGAACAAGTGAGGTAATCCAATGGTAGAGTTGACTGCAAAATAGTATATTTTTGCCTCAAAAGTCCAATGATACGCTCCACGTGTATTCGCACATTGGCAATACCCCGTGTCCTTTCTACATCAAATGGGTCTAGTTGGTTCTTGCCTTTTGTGAAGGCCGGGATAGCTAACTGTGCTTGGTAGAGTGCAACGCTCTCAGTAATTGTGAACCCTCTGTCAGCTAACACAAGGTCCCCAGCCTTGAGGTTGTTTAGTAAACCACACCTCTCTGTTAAGTATTTATCAGAAGTCCGTCCTCCCCATGCTTTCGATGTAAAGCATATCGATCCTTGAGGTGTGATTCCGATAAGTATTTTCACTGTATTGTGATGTTTATAATTCGAAAATGTTTGTGACCTTGCAAGCAGATTGGAAGGGCGTTCTATAAAAACTTCAAAACAGTCTATTATGATTGTTGTTTTCTTCCCGAAAGAAAACTGGAAACACATAGGCATTGTACGCCACAACTCATCTCTTTCAGGCCACCTAATGAGGGGAGATAACCTTACATCCGCAACAGTCAACCATGCAGCAAATGTCCTTGAAACAGTTGAAAGAGAGACCCCAAACCGAAAGGCGAGGTCTTGTAGTGGTACATTCAGTCTTAGTTTGATCCTAAAAATGTCCTAAAAATGTCCCGCTTTTTATGAGAAAAGGGGACACTTTTCTCAAGTTTTCATAATGGCGAGTCGAAGTTAAAAAAAGGGTGTCCTTTTCTTGTTTCGAGTGTAAAATACAAATAAAGACCTTGATTTTAAGGCATTTTTCATTTTCGTAATCCGCGTTTTTTGTAAAAAGTAGAATTGCCGGAACCGACCACTGATTTGAACAGCAAGTAAACTCGAAAAATGCTAAATTTTATTTAAATTGACGCAATCATGGTGCAACTATTCTCAATAACTTTTCTCACCTTCTCATTGGCTTGTGACAACACGTAATACAATTTGATTGGGTAAAAATCTGACTGTTTGACAGCTCACTTATCACGCAAAATACCTTGCATAAATTAGAATTTTATGTGTCTACTCTTATTGATGATAAAAATTAGCCAATCAGCGCACGAGAATTTGCTCAGTTATTGTAAAATTTTAGCTTGCACATATTTTTAACTAGTGAAACCTAAAACCCAGTTTTTGCACTGGAATTGCCTTTTAAGTTAAAAGTTATTTTTATTTTCACTAAAACGTCATTCAAACAATTTTAAAGTCGTACATGACACACGCAGACTTAGACTAAAACTATCTTCAGCGCATGACGTGTATGGTAAATCTCACTGA
Source organism: Ricordea florida (assembly GCA_949710005.1). Classification (NCBI taxonomy): domain Eukaryota; kingdom Metazoa; phylum Cnidaria; class Anthozoa; order Corallimorpharia; family Ricordeidae; genus Ricordea; species Ricordea florida. The sequence goes on along the minus strand of OX453272.1, from coordinate 7,474,589 downwards.
TTCTATATCATAGTGGGCTCATACTCTCAAACAAAGTTTCGCTGACCAGAGTGATTCTAAACCCACAGGCTCACAATGCTTTTCACTACAATGATGGCCGCAGGTGGCTGTGTGATGGAAGAAGTGATTTCCTCGATGACTCCCTGTTATCTTTCACTCATCTCCGCCATATTACTCTTCGTGGAAAACTGACTAGCATGAGCACAAATTGGCTGAGGGTGAATAGCTTAGCTGGGGATAACATACTTTTATTTTCGTGCCGGTTTCAAAATTTGGCGGTGAAATCTCCCTGGAAATCCTGGAATGACAGATGCACACGAGTTCGTTAGACAAAAGTCTACGGCAACTGAAATTGCTTTGCCCGACAAATTATCGAAAATCAAGAAGGCGGATGAATTCCCGGCTGTGAAGTACAAATGGAACAGTAATGAGGTATAGGTTGTGAGCTATATTGCTGCATGATTTTACGTAAATTTGTAGTTTTACTCTACTTTTTCAATTTTCCCCTTCAGCGCATATGGTTATCGTTTTCTATAGTCAGTTGCTAAAATTTTTTATCCAACAACTTTTGTCACCAAAGCACACACACAAACAAAAAAGATATTAAAAGCGTTCAATGTCCGTGGCTTCTTCAACAGTCAAGGATGTGCTCTCGTTTGAGTTTGTGCATGAATTTCGTGTTGTCGTTTTCGGCACATCTGATTTGCAAGAAAGTTGGCAGGTTTTGTTTGTATTCTTTATTTCTCCATCTCATGGGATGGTGGTAATATGCCTTTATCACCCTTCACCAACCAACTCAGAATGCAACATTGTTTTTTTTTTTGTTTTTGCTCCGAAGTATGCGGAATTATTGTCAATAATTCCTTGCAGTTGAATTTTTGGCTTAACGTTGCATAAAAATCTAAACTGAATGTAAATTTGCCCATATGACTTTTTCGTTCTCATATTATACTTAATTTATATCCATTATCCAAATCTTTTCGTGGATTTCGACTGAAACATTTCATTTGCTTGTTGGTTTGGGAAAGGAAACATTTTTTATACATAACGAAACTTTTCCCGAAGAAGAATCTTAATTAGTTCGCAAAGTTTCCTTAAAACATTGTCTCTATTTCTAATCTAACTGATATTGGCCTTGATCTTTTGTAAGTTACGTTCCTTAGCGTGCTGCATGAACCAGGCGATCTCACTCGCAAGAATTTACCAATTGAGAAGTTGAAGTATGAGGATTTTTAACGTGAAACCATGTGTACTTGGCAAGAGTATCTCAATTAAAATTTGTTTTAGTTATAAATATTTTATTGAAATCTTTCACTTCTTTGGTTCCTGCAAAACCGCGCACTCAATAATCATACATTTAGCTCTACCTCCCCACAATTCTTTGTACAGTAGTTGAAATTTTTCAGCTGATGTACTGAACATTGGACTTTCTATAATACGGTACCCATCAATTTTAGAGGTCGTGAAATAAAAATTCAGATTCCAGCCTAAATACCACAGCCATCAGATAAACTTGTTTGCATGTTGATAGATTTTTGCCATCTATAGCTTTTATTAATCATTTATGATGGCCCAACCTTTATAAATTTTAATTTCCTCAAATGATGCTTTAGTTTAACTTTTTTGTTCAATACTATTTTACTCATGTTTTTTTTTATCAAAATTATGCCAAAATATGGAGAAATAACAAATGAAATTTCATATATACTCTCTTGCATTTTTACCTGTTTTAGATTAATTCAGTGTAATTTTTTTACAATAATTGTGGGCAGATATGACCCAGGGATCGCTATAGCATATACTCTGCAAATTGTGTTTGGACTAAATCTAATTTGACTGTTCCATTTGCTTTGGGTTTACACCTACCAGTGTGTGGGCAATTTTGAAAATTTGAAACTCTGTTGGTAACAATGCAATACAGAACTTTGCATGGGAAACAGACATAATAATACTTATTGAAAGCACAAAAATGCAGAAGAATCCTTTTGATATATTTAAACCAAAAAATTTAGCTACTGTAGATAAGATTCTATGTGCTAGCAGTTAGCATTAGCTTATTAACATAAGTATGTTGCTGTGAGATTCAAAGCTTTGTCAACTATCCATTTTTATGGAATTCCTTGCAGGTTTTGTTAATGATAAAATGTCTTATGATAATTACTGTATGTCTGGGTTTAATTCAAAATGCAGCACTGGATAGTAATTTAAACTGCCTGAGAAGAATTTTGTCTTCTTAGTATGTTAATGACACATTTGTCACAGCATTTATTGATTATAGGTACTGTACAATCCAATAGAGTGTAGGTAGTGGCATTATTGTAAATAAAATTTCTTTGTATTTGCTCTTCCTTTGTGTATCCTTCGAAAATTTGTCATGATCATATATTTGGCATTTCTGGTACTTTTAAAAACATTTTTTCCTAGACATGTTAGGTCCACAAAATTAAATTCTTATATTTTGAGCTCATAAAGTTTATGTTTATATATGGCAAGTGGCATGTTTGGTCACGAACTATATAAATATGTTGGATTAGTTTAATTTTGTCTTTTCTGTTGGACCATCTATTTAGACTATTGTGTACCCACTCTTTTAGATTATACTGCCACAAACTGTAAAATTTATTTATTAGGTTGTGATCTGTAGTGGTGTTTAAGTAGATCCTCCTTATTTGTGTTAGATGAAATATATTGGGATCACACTACATATAATGCTTTGTTATGTAAAATTATTATAATGTGATGCAAAAATTTAATTGTGCTCATTTATTCCAAATGAGTGGTATACTGAGTGATAGCAAATCTTTTGGATGTCTTTTTAAAGTAAGAAAAGAGATAGAAAATTGCTACAGGAGGGAAAAAATCCAGCCCATGTGCCGTGTCGCAAAAAGCTGGACAGGTCCCATGTGCATAACTAGCCAATCAAATTCAAGGATTTAGGATGCCTGCCTGCTCAGATGCTTGAGAAAGAAATAAAATATATCTGTACATGTGTGATATCACTTGTGCATAGTCTTTGTCTATTTGCTATCACTTGTTACTCATTACACCACTAAGTTTTTCACAGTAAAAAGCAGATTACATGGTTGCTTGGATGTACAAAATTTTTCTTCTCATGTTCAAAAATATTTTACTTTATCTTTTATTGCATTCATACATGAATATTATGTTTCAACACTCCAAGAGAAAATGTGCAGCAGTGTAATAATTATCCTCTATGTAATTACTTTTAGTGGTATCTCATCGTAATTTTTCACTTTGTTTTTCAAGGAGGTTCTGTCCTTACTGCTAAGTTTAAATGACCATGGAGAGTGGGTTACTAAACAGGTGCAAAACAGGTAGGGACAAGTGGACAAAGTTTGTTTTGCCACTGTACAATTTAAGGGGGGCTGAGATTTTTAGCCTTAGCCCTTTTTCAGCGACTTACAGGAGATGTTCTTTGCCAGGGAATCTTTCATTTTAAGAAATTGTTTAATAAATTTATTTACTTTAAATTCATATTACTAGCCTACAAACAGATGTGCTTACATTTCCTGATACCCTTTGTTCCTTGTCACTCATATATGCAGTAGTGAGGATTGAAAAAATGATGGAAATGTTGCTATTCCTAGGCCTTAAACGAATCAGTGAAGAGCACTTTCCTTAGAATTAAGTCTACAATCAATCACTGTTATTGCTCATTTTATATTCTATAGGAGTAAAAATATTATTTCTCAATCATTTATCATCCAAGTGTTACAGTCTGTAGTCTTCAGTTTGAAAATGTTTGTTGTAGGCACTCTCTTAGTATTTTTCCTGTGGTTTTTGCAAACAATCATGTTGAAAGAAAACATTCATTTAACCCTTTAAGCCCCAAAGGTCCCCCTGTGACAAGAAAAATTAAATGTCTAGCGTTAGCAAGAGTAAAATCTGTAAAGTCACTCTTAGGGTGCAAAGGGTTAACAATATCTATTATAGAATAATAAAATCTCAGAGCCTTACTCTCCTTGTTATCTCTCTTCTTGCTTTAGGCCACAAAATGGATCTATGTTTATATTTGATAGAAGCAAGGTACAGTAATAATAAACATCATTATATGACTGGTTCCACAAGGGGGCAAGATGAGGTGAATCCTGAGTTCTGATTGGGCACTTGAATGGACAATATGGGCGTATCTCGTGTGGTCATGATTTGCCACGTTGTCTTGTAAAACAAAACAAAACGGCCATATAATTAATCCTTTTTTGACCAAGCTTGTTTGGTCAAAAAATATAGATTGAAACAAGATTTGATTACATTTGCCAGTATATTATTATTTTGATGTGTTTGTTATGAAATTGTCTGAAAACAAGACTGAGTTGTGACAAATTATCAATATTTGACAATAATAATTTTTTTGTTGTGAAAAAAGAACAATGTGATTACATTAGCCTGTCTGTGCAGTGCCACCACATACAACATGATGGAACAAAGTGTTTTCTGATAGTCTTGTTGATTGTAGTGGCCAACCCTCCATCATGAAGCTACATAATAAATCATTGTAATGATGATTATTTGATGTGATACAGTATAAAAATTTCAATTTACGATTATTCAAATTGCATGTTTCTAGGTCAGAGATTATCGCAAAGATGGATATACTTGGAAGAAGAGACGATCAGGAAACACTATCAGAGAGGATCATAATAGATTGAAAGTGGAGAAAGTGGAGGTTTAATTTTTATATGTTGTGGTTCAATTTTAACCTTGGTTCAAGTTTTATTTTCCTTTGTATCAAACTCATTACAGGCCTTCTAACAGGGTGCGTGGGTGCGGGACTGCACCATTCGATCAAAACCGCACAATCTGGCACAATTTCTAAAAATCCACAAAATCCCGCATAATATGGAAGATTTGGTTAAAAATCTAATTAAATCGGTATTCCCATTGATTGCCAAGGTTTAAAGAAGCTGTTTAATAGGCTATATTTGGGCTATTTAAATTGCAAAACAATCAAGAAATCCGCTGCTTTCCGCGATTGAACAGCTCAAGCAGAGATGAAAACAAGAAGGCGGCTCTAATCGTTGCTCTGTGCCGGCCTGGGCACTAGTCTCAGTCTAATCTTATTTTTCATTGGCGATTTGTGGCAGTATTGTTTTGCAAATGAAAACAAAAGCACTGCAACTTTGGGCGACAGAAAATCAATAATTCTCGTCAAGAAACGGTCTATTTTTGTTATTCAAGTGAAGTACGTTTTCATTCAGGAAATACAAGTTTCACGCTCTTATTTCTAAGTTTAAAATAAAATGATATCAAATTAAATTTATAGGCCGCATGCAATTGAATTTGCATTTGTCTCTGTGTTGTGGTTTTTTTGCAGCAATTTAAAGCGTGAAGAGTTTTAAACCTTAACGAGATAATATTCGCTCTATGTATTAAAGAAAGTATAAAAATGTTGGTATTTTTTATAAAGTAACTTATTCTGGTCAAAAACATTTTATTTCGAAGCAGAATTACGCCTGGGAATTACGGTTTTGAATAAACTTAATCGATCGTGTCACGCAACATGATTTTGTTGATACAAACTCTGGCCAAAGTTGTAGCAAAATAGAAATTTGGTTTATGTTTAATTGCCAGACTAAGGGCACAATTGTTGCACTTTTCATTTATCCAGAAATTCCTCCATGTTGGTTATTTTTTTGGGCCCAGTGATCGAATATTTGTTTGTTTACACGATTGTGCAATCCCACACAATCGCCGTTTTAACCGCACAATTTGCCTCCCAAAACCCGTACAATTTTCTTTTTTCCCCGCACCCTGTCGGTAGGCCTGTCATTATCATTAAATTGCCATAACCAAAACAAAAGAAAACCAAATTTGAACCAAGGTAAAATTTGAACCACAGTTGTTTACTCCATACATAGTTTTGTGGAATACGTTTTAAAAGGGTTAGACAAATAAGACAAGTGGTTTCATGTAAAATAGTTCCATCATGTTTCTTTTGCAGTGCTTCGAGTAGTATTGCCAGAACTGAAATAAGAGGGAAGTGTCATGGTGATTGGTTTGCCAAGTTTAATTAATATAGTGCTTTGATTCTCCTCTCTTTCTGCAGTGTTTGAGCGTGCTTTACACCCACTCTGCACTGGTCCCTACCTTTCATCGCCGCTGTTATTGGATGCTTCAGGTATCCTGTACATGTATAAAAACTACCTATTTACAGGAGCATTTTAAGCTCCTTTGTACAGTTCATGTTCAGTTTTATCCCTTGAAGATTTTTTTCATTCCTTTTATTTATTTGTGTGCATCTGTTATGACTAGCTGGAGTAAATGCCATGGTTTGGCAGTTACAACAATCATTGAAAAATTGATCGTTGTATTCACAAATTTTTCTTGTATCTAGTGCTTCAGGTGTGGAATTCGCCTACTCTCAGTTTCAAATATTGTATGTGTTTCTAACTTGAAATTCTACTGAAAATTGGTTTGTACATTTTTTCAGAATCCTGACATTGTATTGGTTCATTATTTGAACTTGGTTGAGGAGTGTGTAAAGCCAATAACTGTATCAGTTTATGCACCTCCTGACAGTAACCATGATATATCAAAACAGCTGGAAGCAATTTGTAAGTATGTCAGTCATTCTCATTGTCTTTAAAACCTTAAGTATAATGTAGGTAATCGAATGGTTTCAAGTGCAATTTGGAAAGAATCAGCACAAGTACATTTTGCACTCACTCTATAGGCTCATGCAATTCTTTTAGTCTTTGAAAAATGTATGAATGCTTATTTACACAAAATTGCCCTTGAAATCATTTGATTACTTGTTAATAATAATATACATACAAAGAATTAATTTCAAATTTTTGCACTGAGTTTCAACATTCCGCTCTGTTAAAGATTAATTGACGTGGTCTTGGCCAATCAGCGTATTGAAATTTTAGCTTGTATGATATTAATAAGGCAACAGGGCAACAAGACTCTTACTTATCAAGAGTGTGGTATTTCAAGAGCCTTTAGCCCGCTGGTTGGGCCAGTTGAACTTTGAAAATATGTCAGGGGAGGTACACAGTGAGTAAGCCAAATTATTCCAAATTGAACAGGTCAATTGTGAGGTCTAGCTGATTTGGAAATTCAATTCGTCATACAGAAATTCCATAATGTTCGGAAAAGCACTGAATGGATGATGTTGCAAGAGCTTGATCGTGATTATGACTCTTGTTATGGGACATTTGTATTTCCATTCACTGCCTTTTGTTGACAAAAAAATTATTGTTTCCAAAGTCCATTGCTATGCCATGAGGTAAATAATATTAACTATTTAATTCATATTTGTTCCCTTTTTAAGATGCTGGTGTTCCTCCTGATTTAAAGCCTGAAGTGACGGTAATCATGTTTATTGATCAATTTTTTTGTCTTGTGTTGACTGCAAGACCTCAACTTGTACTATGTACAGTAATATAGAGGACATATTAATTTTGAAGTAGCTATGGCAAACCTCTGGGACTAGGGTCTGTACCACTACAGTCATGGACCAGGAGACTGTGGCTACATTTTGACGTTGTCATTTCAAGCCACATCCCACAACCCTACCATTTTTCATCTCCTTGACGTGCATAATGTGGGAACCCAGAGCTCATCTGCTAGCTGTGCCATGTTGACGAGGCCTAACAAGGCCAAAACAGCTGTCCATGGCTGCTGGCTTTTGAGCTCAATTTTTTTCATCTTTTTTTTTTTTTGGCAACAACAAGGTTTTATCCCTTCTACCACCGTCGCCTCAGTGCGCATATGTGTGGGTTTAACATACCGTTACTACATTTTGACGTCGTTTCAAGCCACATCCCACAACCCTACCATTTTTCATCACCTTTACATGTAGACTAGGCCTATGGGATGAAAGCTGAGTGGTTTAATGTATGGATAGGATTTTTTGGTCCTGCTCTCTTTGCTTTTATCTGAATCTATATATCTACGTATTGTGTGATATGATTGACAGGTGTCAGAAGAAAGTCCCTCTGTGTCTCCATCGTCGTCAGAAGATAACGACAAAGTGTCTAAGACTGAGAAGCATCGAAAACGAAACAAGTTAGTTTACAAGATCTCGATCTTCCCCAACAAGCAGTTTCAAGTACGCACAGGAAAACTGCGCGTCAAGTTTATCAAAGTGACACAAGATAAACAGGGGCGCCTGACCGTGTCAGGACATCGAGAAGGTTCGCCTTCATTAGAAGAGGAAGATTCCTTCCATGAAGGAAATGAATCACGAACTGCGAATGATCATCCAGTCACGTGTCAGTCAACTGTTCATGGCCGTGAAAGTCACGTGCTAGTTACCAATCCTCTCAATCTCTCACAAAACCTCTCTCGAACTACGTGTCCTGTGGTTCCCATGGTCAACCGACCGGTGACGTCAGTTTTATCATCTCAGTTACATAATTCCAATGGAGAGAAAGGACAGTCAACTACAAGCACTATTCAAACGTCAAATTCACACATTCATCTTGAAAAGCCGTTATCAAACACGATTTCTGGAAATCAACATCCGGGAGATTCCTCTGTGGATCAGGATCAAACCACTGGAATCCAGTGGAATTTAATTTTTGGTAATAATTCAAGTACAACAGGGAACGTAAACCATCGGTTTTCTGAGTTAGGCAGCAGTCCGTCCAGTGATTATGGAAGTTACATGTCTGATGCTGGTACTCGACTCAGTTTCTCCGGGTCCGAGTCTACTGGCAATGGGCTACCAAGCCAAAATGTGACAGATTCCGAGCATGCGTTGTTTGATGGACCATTCCGCATACCGCTCCCAGTCGACAGAGATTCACAGACAACCCGAGTGGACCGTGCTTTTTCTCAGCATACGGCGCAGGAGTTGTGGCAGTCTAATAGCGATGTATCAGTTGACATGTCTGAGCTTGTTCCTCTGGAGTTTGACATGCTCGACTGTGATCTCAGTCACGTGATACCGGAGTGTTTCAGTGGTGGTTTGAACTCCCCGCCAAAGCAGAATTGTAACGAGACTGTACCTGATCCAACTACCAATGACCAGACATCTGAACATACGTCACGAGACAAAACACAGCCATCCACAACTACCGTTCTCAGTCCATTTCCTCTCGTCACGTCATCACCATCATCGTTCGTGTCCCCTGCAGCCGGTGTCCCTAGCACTTCCGGTTTGACGTCATCTACTTCGTATGCTTTTGTGAATCCCGTGATTCCAGTCAGGACCACCGTAGTGACGTCTTGTTATGTCAACGTCACCAACAACACTCAAGCTCCTTCGGGAAGCAGATCTGTTAACCAGGCTCCTATCTGTTTTGGTCAGCAAAGCAGTGAGGTAAGCATGCAAGATGTGTCTGTTAGTCGTGCAGTTTCCCCGCGTACGTCAGACGTTGGCAGTGTCGTTTCAGCTCCAGTTCATAGCTGTTTACGATCATCGGCCGTTCCATGGTCCAGCGACACCAATAACAATTCATTACGCGAACTGAAGTCTGGGCTTTCCGCCAACAGCCAATCAGCGCACTCTGTACCAGTCTCCGCTCGCATCACGGACTTCTCCCCTGAATGGTCATACCCAGAGGGTGGAGTCAAAGTGCTCATCACAGGTGAGTGGGCTATACAGGACGGCTCATACACGTGCTTGTTTGATGGTTGTAGCGTGACAGCAGATTTGTACCAATCAGGGGTTCTACGGTGCTACTGCCCCCCACATGATCCTGGCCTGGTTACTTTGCAGGTGGCGTGTAATGGATTCATCGTCAGTAACGCATGCGTGTTTGAGTATCGTGCACATGATTCTCCCGTGAGTGGTTCTAGTTGTCACGAATGGCTGGCAACTGATAACGACCGGTTTAAACTGGCAATACTGGATCGACTGGAGAGACTTGAGTCCAGGTTATTTTTGAACCAAACTGGCCAAAGTGGATCTGGAAGTCAGTCCAGTGGTAACAAACGGTACTCAACGTTTGAGGAGCACATAGTGTTGGCCTGCGAAATCCTCCAAAGAGCTGACAATTCCGAGAAAACTATGGGAAGAAGGGAGAAGCCTTTCAGAGGAATGACTCTTCTTCATTTGTCAGCAGCTCTGGGCTTCAGTAAAGTGGTTTGCACGCTATTGAAGTTATGGCGTGAGACTGATAATGCTGTGGTCATAGAGGAAGTAAATCCAATGAGAAAGGACGAGTTTGCCTGTACCCCGCTGATGTGGGCATGCGCACTGGGTCGGTGCTACTCTGCGCAGTTGTTGTTAGAGGCTCAACCCAAGGCACTGCTGGAAACTGATTCTCGCGGGCGCATGCCCCTTCAGCTAGCAAGAGACAGGGGATTTCTGGAAGTTGTGGATGCGATCGAAGATTTTATCCTGTCATCTGCTCAAAGGTGCGTCTTCCGAAGAGAACAGCACGAACTGTCGTTGTTGTCTCTGCCTCTTTTTGCTCAAATGCGAACAACTGTCATTTTTTTTTTCTGTTGAAGTTAATCATGAAGCATGCGGAGACCCAGTTCTTGATTTGTTTTGTTAGGCACAAATTGCATTCCAAGGTACTTTTCACTTAAGAAGCTCATTTGGAGTCGCGAGCTTGCTTTGGGAGACGTTATTCTGAAAAATCTTTCAAGGAGAATTAAGAAAGTATTGTATTTTATTTTTTTCTCAAGCATCTGAGCGAGCCGGAATCCTGAATCATCGAATTTGATTATACTAATCACGCGCACGTGACCGGTCCACTGAACTTTTTACGATACGGCTCACGGGCCGGATTTTTTTCCCGCGCTGTAGCCTGTATCTCTTTTCTTACTTTAAAAAGTTTAAACTTAGTTTCCTATCTCCTCTTTTCTTACTTAAAAAAGGAGACATCGAAAAAAAATAAATAAGTTACTTACCGGACAAGGTCGGTCCGTATAGGATTCAAAGGCATCCTGTGGCGAGCTCGTGGAATAAGATGTTGGTTCAGGGATCTTATTTTGCGAATTATCAAGCGTATAGAGTGGTTTCAAATTCCGTGCAATACACTTTACTGAAATACGATTTCATTTCTTTGTTCTATTTTGCTACCTTGAACTTGAGACGATCGAGAATCGATAAAATATTTTCTATTGTTTACGCTTGACCACCAGCTAAAAATGGCAACGTGTCATGTCCTGCTGCACGTTTCCGAACCCGAACCGAACACGCAAAGATCACGTGAGTTCCGAATATTCTATTGTTTACGCATGACTTCGTGATTTCCCCGTCGACCACAATAGCTCTTGAGCTGAAGCTCCATGAGCTAAAAACTGTGCCCTTTGTCTTGAGTACTCAAGACCTCGGGTACAGTTTTTTCCCATACGGACCTACCTGCAATGGAGGACAAAAATGCTTGGGACAGTTATGGAAAACCTTGTTTCCACATCCTTAACTTATCAAATAATCAGATGTAGCGTAATATGCACTTCTCTAACCACGTGGATACCAAGAGTGTCCCTCCCCTCCCCCCTCCAAACAATGTTGGGATGACAGAACAGGCTAAGGTGTACAGAGCTGCACAAACTGCAACATTGCTTTGGGGGGGAGGGGGAAAGGAAGAGAAATTAATTCATAGCGTGTTAATCGTCCCAAGAGTTTTGTCCCCCATTGTAGCTCGGTAAATAACTTATATATATTGTACAAAGTCAAGATCTCCAAAGAGTTCAGCTTCAAAAACATTCAGTGCGTTCTTAATACAACCACCAAATCAATGAATCAGACTTTATTTGGAAAAAGAAATCCCTTGTGTACTTGCAATGCTGGCTTTCTTTAAACTATGCGTTGTTAATCGGTTCTTTAGTGCTGTTAGTAGCTGATAATTTTGTACGTGTGTATTTTGTAGTAAGAACTTTCTCAGTGTCGATAACACCTCAGATGAAGCTCTTTCACCAATGGCCTCATCGTGTGAGGACATTTCTCGTCCTTCTATGTCCACTTCTCCTATGTTACTGACGAAACCTGGTGGTGCGAAAGAACTGCACCGCGCAAGTTCTCCAATGTTTGTCGACGAAGAGGAGGACGATCTTCCTATGAGCCGAAATCCCGCTCGTACGCTAGCGAAGACCCTCGTACAAATACATTCCATGATCAGCGAGGCGGAACAGGAGGCGGAGCTAAATCACCGTATTACCGGTCACTTGTCACCACTTCACGAAAACACCGAACTCGTAACATCTGGGACCTGGAGTTCGGCAGTACGGCTGCGCACCTTCAGCTCAGCCTCGTCCCAGTCTTCTCCTCGTACACCTTGCTCGTCCAAGTCTTCTCTCTCTCCAGGTTCACCTAGCTTTTTAAACTCGCCCCATTCCTCACCCGCCGGACCAGATACTACTGAATTTCAGGAATTCATTTCCAGCTCCCGGAAACTTTTGGAAAGAGATTTATCAGATCTCACTTTAACGGGTAAGATAGTTCATGCTACAATAGATTAACTCACGCTTCTCACTTACCCTATCTGACCCGTTTTATTAGATGGTTCTGATAAGTTGAACAGTTGAGAAACTGTGTCAGATTTCGGGGGTTTTAACGTTTACAGGTTCAGTATTTCGTAATGTTTGGGCTAATGGAGATACGGAGAATGGACGTTTTTTGGAGAATGTTTGTAGTGCGACAGTTTTTTTGCATAACGCAAGCGGAAGTTAATAGTTACCAAGAGGTCAGTGTAGAATGATCACCATTTTTTCTTGTGACCTTGTTGGACGTACAATCCTGGCATTGTATGAACCCTTGAGACTCCATTAACAATATGTCATCCAGCAACTACCGTGAAACCTTTCAAACAAACCACGAAAATGCTACATAGTTAGTTGACCTACACTCAAATCGTACCCTTCATTGTCTCTATGGGTTGAAACTAAGAACTTTCTGGATTGTTGTTTCTATGCGTCAGTCAATCCTGTTTTCTTTACATTGTTAGATCGAGAACAATGGGAGCTTTACGAAGCAGCTAAGATAATTCAGAACGCCTACAGAAACTACAAGGTCAGTTGCAGTGCTTGCCATCTGGAGGTTTAGTTCGTTAAAATTTCTGCTAATATTTCGAACTTTTCGTCGAGTTTGAGTGAATATTTTCATAGTGTATTGATAAATTACGATCTTTCTTATTACCTACTTCTAAATAGGGGCTTCAAAGCAGGAACCGTTCAAAGTGCTGTTAAGGTCATATTTCAAAATATAGAAATTTGTGAATTTTTGAAATTTGAATTTGACAATTTAATTTTTGCAAATACAGTAGCTATGCGCCGTTGTTTTTAGAATTGCCATCTGTTTTCCAGTGAAGTAATGGTAAACGCGCATCGTGCAACCATCGAGTTATGGACGCACACGGGAGGTTGGTAAGCACAAAAGAAGCGTAAGAGTATTTCTAGCATCTTCAGTGCTTAGCAAACCTTCCAAGTGCGTCCTAACTGGATGGTTGCACAGCTGCTGCAGTACCTTACAATCGCGAATAAGAGACGTTGAGCACCACCATGTTTGTTTCCTTAGACAAGGTGCCATCAGCAGGCCCAAGAGATGGATGCGGCCATTTTAATTCAAAATCACTATCGCAGATATAAAGAGGTTTGTTAGTGATGTTCCTCTGTTGAGTCTCACTTCATGAGTTGATCCACAGATGAAATAGTTAGAAGCACATTGTATACTACAACAGACAGTACCACAATACAATACTGATCAGTAGCTTTCCAAAGAATGGTCACACTGCATGGTTTGATCCACAGATGAAAAAGTTAGAACCACACTGTATAGTAAAACAAACAGTACCACAGTACAGTGCTATTCAGTAGCTTTACAAAGAATGGTCACACTGCATGGTTTGATCCACATATGAAAATGTTGTCACCACAAACGAGTCAAACTAGTGTAGCCAGAGCTATGAAAGTGCAACGGAAATTCATGACTGTGATCGTTGTAGGAAATTCAATTCTACCACTGCGTAGTGCCTCGAGAGAATGGATCGCTTTCTTAGCACGAAAAAGGCCGTGCAATCAGAAATAAATGACATAGGTATTTGTAAGTGTTGAATCTTATTGAGAAGCGAAGATATTACCAACAAAAATTAAATCTCGAACTGCAAGCGTTGAATACTACGCTGCATTATGCTACAAGAGTTAGTTGATCTCTGACACAGCGCAAGACCGTGAGTCAAGTCTCTCCACCAAGGCAACAGTCATTGATCACAGCATCGCAAAATAAATATCAAAGATTCGCAGCTGAGAGCGTCGTTTCAAGCTCATCATTTTGACTCGCAGGATCTTACGATATACATATGATACGTCCATAAGATGACAGTGTATGCCTTTCTTGTTGTTGTCTTTGTTTTAAGTCGAGGCTCTACCAGTGCGCAGTGTACTCTGATCCGCTGTAAACGAGGCTCTGCTAGAGCGCAAAGCATTGTGGTCCGCTGAAAGTGAGGCTAAAAACTACGGCAAGATCTCGATTTTGCCTACCTTTCTTTTGAATTTTGATTACGAATTGGCCCCACCGCATAATTCAGTCCATACACTGTAGGTTAAACCTTACAACCACGTGAACTGGCTTACGTTTTCCTGTGAGTGAAAAGTTGATTTCTTGGTTGTCTTCTTCTGGGCGTTAGTAGGGACCTTAAGCAAAACACGACCACGACGACGACTACAACAGCAGCACTAAACAATAGCGTTGATGAACGAAACAATGAAACTGCTCGTGCAAAATACAATCTGGTAGACCTCTTTGCTGTCCTCTGCAAAACAACAACGTGAAATGACCATTTTTCACGTTTTCTGGAAGATGTAATGAACTGTGAACGCTTTAAGTTGGAAAAATTGGCGGTTTAAGAGTTTTGGAAAGAAAATGAAGCAAGACTGCCGCCATTTGTGCAGGAGAAATACAAATCCATTTTTTCGAACGTCGCGTCCTCGGCGTCGTCGTCGTTCTTGCTTAAGTTCCCTAGTTACACAGCCAGCGCTCGAAGAATAGTGAGTGGACGAAAGAAAAAAAGGGGAGAGTGTTTTTCGTCTCGAGGTACAATAGTTGTTTTCCCATGTCCAGTGTATCAGAACGCTTGCAAGAGGCTAACGTTTCAGGGGATCTAGTGTCCAGGAACCAAACTTATGCAATAACAAACACGTGAAGTTGAAATGACTGGCGAGTTCTGCTTAGTCCGCTCCTTCCCGCTGTTATGTTGAAAATCTGAAATTCTGTTTTCCCTTTCAGTACATCGCCTTTAAGAAGATGACCCAAGCAGCGTTGATAATCCAGAGCCAATATCGGACTTATCGTGAACATGAGCGCTTCAAGAAGAGCAGACGAGCAGCCGCCATTATTCAGAATCATTTCAGGAATTACCGAGAGCGGCGGCGCTCATCGCAGAGGAGGCGAGAGGAAAGGTTGAATAAGCGACAAGAGGCGCGGTACATACAGAAAGCATCAAAAAGGTTTGCATTCATATTACAATGATTTCTTTTGATGCAGATTGATTTCAGTTTTAGTTTGGGTTATTTCCGGCTTGGGGCGTTTTTGAGTGTGGATTGTAGTATATGTTGTGGTTCAATTTTTTCCTTGGTTCAAATTTTATTTTCCTTTGTTTTAAACTTATTATCATACATTACCATACCAGAAAACAAAGGGAAGTAAAATTTGAACCAAGGAAAAATTTGAACTACAACATATATAATATATAGATTTAGCCTAGCCTAAAAGCGGGGCTCCCGTTTAGTACTTTCATTTCACTTTAAACTGTAAAAGCATTCTTAAATATTGCGAAGGAATTCACAAACGTTTTTAACTATAGTTAAGTCGAGGTCGATTAACTCGCTATGATTTTTGTCTAAACTTTCGTCTGCCATTAGTACGGTCTTTCTACCTACAAAGTCATGGAGTATATTCTACAAAAAACACAAATTATCAATGTACTGTATTCTATTCCTGATGAAATCAACCATTCTATTTGCGTAAATGTATGTAAAAGATTTGTACACGCTACTGGGAAATGCAGGACACAACTCTTGTCATTTTCGTGTTAAAACGAACACCTCGGTAAATAAATGTTTACTCCAAGGTATGGTAAAATGTATGCAAAAGGGCTTAGATATAACTATCTATATAAAAACACATTTAGGCAGTTCCGCTAGCATTTTTTACTTACTCACCAAGAGTTTGACCCTGAGAATGAGAGAGATTAAAGTTAGCAACACATTCCTTGAACAGAAGTTTGACTCGGAGAATGAAAGGGTTGAATGTTGGAACCATATTTTATGAACCAAGAGATAAATGGTTTAGAGTTTGCACGTCACTAAATGAGATGGTTATTGACTTGAGAATTGAACTAATTTCCGCGCTCAAGGTTACATTCTAAAAAAAAAAGACTCTGAAAGTGCTAGAGAACATGTTGCACATTAGAAAGTCCAAGCCACCTTTTAAAATAACTATAGAGACAAGGTAGTGTTGTGATTGTCGTGAATTCCGAGTAGGAGGTCCGGAGTTCAAGCCCTAGAGATGGCACTGTGTTGTTTCCTTACACAAGAAACTTAACTTCACACTGTCTCTCTCCACCAAGGCCGTGTTGTTCGAAGCAGGGTTAAGGTAACCCAGGGTTAGTGCGAAATTTAAATGCAGATATGAGAGCTTAAAAACACATTCAGTATAATTCATTTTGAATACAATATGATGATTGTATGCTCTGAAAAAAAAACAGAAAAAGTTATCGGAGAAAATGCTTTTTAACCGAGGAAAAGAAGCCCGTGTTAAAATTTAACCTTAGATTCGCGCTAATCGGCCTTCGAACAACCGGCCCCAGAGGCCGGTTGTTCGAAGGTCGATTAGCGCTAATCCAAGGTTAAATTTTAACCCGGGATTCTTTTCCTCTTGTTAAAAAGCGTTTTCTCCCATAACTTTCTCTATTTTTTTTCAGAGCATACAATCATCATATTTGATTAAAAAAGAATTATACTAAATGTGCTTTTTAAGCTTTCAAATCTGCATTCAAATTTCGCACTAACCCCAGGTTACCTTAACCCTGCTTCGAACAACTCGGCCCAGGTGTATAAATGAGTGCCGGTGATATAATGCTGAGGGTATCCCTGCGTTAGACTAACATCCCATCCAGGGGGGGGGGGGGGTAACAATACTCCCAGGTGCCTCATGTCACTGAAACCGAGATGCGCTCCAGCTGCGTGGGTTTTAAAGGTCGTGTGCGCCTTTAACTTTCCTTGTGGTAACCATTAATAGGCAGGAGCCCATCAGTAGTCCTATATTGATGGGCGCCTCTAACGAGCTAATCTGCCCAGGTCGCCAAGTGTCGGGCAGGCACTGAGCTCCTATCAAACCCAGCTCTTATCCATTGTATTCCTCTTTTTGTTTCAGGTCCAAAGACAACTTGTAAAGAATGTATCATAGGAAGATACCGTCTCCCATGTATCGATCTGTTGTCAAATACTCACCAACAGGCTGTAACGACACAGTAACTGTTGTCATTTCCTTGTTATGTAGTACATACGTCTTGTCTTAGTGTATAGCCCAGCTGTTGTCATTTCATTGTTATGTTGTACATACGTCTTGTCTCAGTGTATAGCCCAGCTGTTGTCATTTCATTGTTATGTTGTACATACGTCTTGTCTCAGTGTATAGCCCAGCTGTTGTCATTTCATTGTTATGTTGTACATACGTCTTGTCTCAGTGTATAGCCCAGCTGTTGTGGGCGAAAGGATGTTCTACTTTGAAGCGAATAGCAGCGGATTTTGTACATGTCGCTATCTTGTCACTAGAGCCCACGTTTCTTTTGGTCAGCTCCAGTATCGATCTTGTTGCATCGTGGTAGTTCTGGTTCCTTCCGTCAGTGTGAATCTGTAAATTCAAAAAAAAACTTTGTTAAGCAGTTGTATGCTGTATCCTATGACACTAAAAGAGCATAGTTCTTGAAACGGTACGCTGAAAAGTCCAGTTTTTCTTTGGCACTTCCCCCAGGGCAGGATGCAATCTATATTTGTCCTTGCTCTCCTGAAGTATAGATAACAATAATTACTTTAAATCTACTGCTATGAACTTTCTTCTTACAAAGCCGGTGGTTATTTTAAAGTTTCCAGCAATTCCAATGCACCTTAACGCTTTTTAAAATATCACTAGAATCAGTGACAGCGCCCCTTTAACATTTCATCGATGGCTAGATACAAGCCTCTTGTAATGAAATTGTTACAGGGCGTGGTACTTAGCACGTGTTTTACCGTACAGAGTCTTATCCGCGATAAAACGTGATACTTATTTCGTAGACACTTATTTGTCTTTACGATCATTAACAAATTTCGGCAGCATGTTGTGTGTAACTTAATAATGAACGACCGATCAACATGTTATTTAGTAGTACATAGTGTATTATTGTACATATTAAGGGTTATGGTGTCGACAAGCTAACGATATTTATTCATAGAAGAACAATTTTCACACCATACGTTGCTGAGGGAATATGATTAATATAATGCCAATGCATTCGCTTTTTGACCAAGTCGTGTAAACGTCATCTCATAATGTGTTGTTTAAAAGATCAGTGGAAGGGCCAAAGAATTATAACTTATTGTTCAATTGAGTATTTATTACTCTGAAAGGTCAGGGAGACTGGGAACCAGCTTTCAACATCAGAATTGTCTTGGTATCGTGCGTTAATTATGATTGGTCGTTGATTTCCAGTGGCAACCAAGAACCAATCACAGCTCATATTCGTTGGTGTCTAACCAGAGATCAGTTATCTATAGATCTTGCCACCATCAATGTAGGATCTAAAAGTACATTAAGTTTAATGCTGAATTGTGCATCATTAGCACTGATCCGGCTATAAAAACTAACTTAAGCTTAAAGCAGAGATCTGGGTTAGCTCTTATCCAGACTTTCTGGCCTTCTAAATTCTCTGGAGTGGTTAATGTGAGGTTTGGTTTTGAAAAGGTCTTGCAATAGCAATCACTAAAAATGCATTATTAATCTTCAACTCATTGTAGTTTGCCTGGCGCTATAGCAATTTAAGAATGCACTTTTTAATAATTTGCACAAGAAGGTTTCCCTTATGATGGGATTTCTTCCAAAACACCTTGACAATTAGTCAAGTTCGGATGTTCGGACCTTTGACTTGGCTTCATGTTAGCTGCTCGAAAAAAATACTTCGAAACACTGAATCTTTAAGTTCCTCGACCAAACGATACGATAAAGAAATTCGTGAATAAAACACTCTCAGCAATGAAGTTCGGAAGTGGTTTGTGCCATGTTTGGTAACGATGCTAGTGGCGTTTTTGACGGCGTTGCAACTCAGTAGATTCTAGTGTTTGGTGTTATGCTCAGCGTCCTAGACAGAATGTAGTGTCCTTCATGGGAACTAGTGGTAGGTACGTGGTGTAAGCATCGTGTATGGCTATGGAGAGCAATGTATGCCATATATTCACTAACGGGGAACCACTATATGATGCTTACACCACGTACCTACCGAACTAGTTGATGTACATACTGAGAAACCACTGACTGCTGCACTTTGAGACATTCTTTGCAAACGAACAATCAGGGGCGTAGCTAGGGGGGGGGGGGTCCTGGGGTGCCCGTGACCCCCCCCACACCTTTGTGAGACTAAATTAGAGTAATTTATGTTACGTGGAACTTAATTCATCTATGCAGCTATTTTGTAAGCTTGTCCCTACCCCTCCCCCCCCACGCTCACTGAAAAAGTATTCACATTTAGTAAAACACTGCGTGGTTGTCGACATAACAATCTGTTAAGTACCCTGGGTGTGACACAGTGTGATCCCCCGTTTGAAAGATCCTACCTACCCCCCTGACAATTCACGCCCCCACTAAGTACAGTGAGCGGGCATCTTTCAGTATTAAGGTTGTGGATATGGTTAGTCGCGTTACAGCCTCTCAAGTTGCCAAGCCCCAGAGTGCACCATATAGTTACATACTAAACCAAAGTTCAACACCAAGCATTAGCTGCTGGGTTCATTGTACAAATATTTCTTCCTTTGCCTTGTGAACGTGATAATCTCCCATGATTTCAAGCTTTCCCTCCCATCTGGCCTTGTAGCTTGGATCGTGAAAGCAACGGTAGATCTGTTCCTAGTGGTTTCGTTTTGTGACCAAACTTGTAAGTAATTAATGTAAATTTGTAAATCTGTATTTTAGGTAGAGTAATGTTTTGTTATTTTCTGTAAGAAATATAAATGTTTACTGTTTCGTTTTGGGCCTCGCGCCACGTTTCTTTATTTGATGTAATCTTTTACTTTTGTTCCCTTCGATCATTTTGTAGAAGATAATAATGAGTATTCATATAATGGCGCAAAACTTCGAATGAAGGGAATGATTAATTACAGTGCGATTACTCGAACCAGGACCAACCACATAAATTCTCATAAAAAGATTATGAATTGTTTTTGACGCTGAGCACCAGATTTGTAGCGTGTTTCTACCGACTATTATGGATGATTCATTTTCAGTCTTGATATGTTTGTACAGTTATAGAGTAAATTGTACGCATTTGACGCGATATATGAAACGTTTGTGGAGATTCTATTGTTGAGATACTCGATCCTGATTGGATAAATTGTATGAAAGTTTGCTTGGGTGGCCTTGCTGCGAGTAATCGCGCGGGAAAAGGACACAGTTTTCTTTAGTATTTTGATTTAAGTAATGGTCCGGCTAAAAGGTAGGCAGGTGAACGGCAAAACTCATTAAAAAGGTGCGAACAGTTAATTGTTAATTCCATTTAAATCGCCTGATCTCATTGGCTAATACCAAAAAAATCCCGAAAAAACAATGAAAAAAATTCAAAAAAACGTAATTTTTAGACCTTGTCTTTTCCATATCCTTATTTTCTCTCTCTCGACAAAATTTGGCTCTTGTTCTATGCGCCAATTAGCATCACCAAATTAACTGACATTGCCGAGCCCTATTGTTTTTCTGCCTGCTTCTTAGCCGGACCATTACTTAAAAACAAAAATAATTGTGTGTTTATATGAGGAGATTCGCACCAGAGTGACTTAGTTTTCTACCGTGTTCACTTGATTGTTACTTAATTAAGTGAGAGTTGAATTGACTGAAATGATCATGCGTTACCCAGCACACTGAAATGTCTATTTCATGCCTAATATTATATATGCAAAAATTTCAGCATGCTCATTGGCTGAGAGCACGTCAATTAATCCCAAACAGTGCAGAAAATTGAAATTGAGTGCAAAAAGTTGAAATTGAGTGCAGAAAGTTGAAATTAAATTTGTTGCATGTATATTATTAACAAGGAATCACATGATTTGTCTCGTGCAATTTGGGATAAATCAGCACTCGCAAATTTTTCAATTTGGTTAGCCTTTGAAAAATTTAGTCGTGCTGATTTATCCCAAATTGCACTCGAAATCATGTGATTACCTATACGAATCGAGTGGTGTTTCTTAACTTACATGATACCTGAGGGGGATTTCGAAACAGAACGCTATTTTCAATCCGACTTAGAAACTGGGGTGAACTCGCTGCTGTAAGATTCATTCCGTCATAGCGATGGTATCATGTAAAAGAATACAGAGCACAAAAGGACATCGGAGTTGAACTCGAGCGAGGCGAGAGTGATCACGGTATCATTCCCTGCTAGTAGAGGTCTCTCACGGCGTGTGAAAAATGGAAGGAAGGAGAAAGACTGATACTAACGGTATCGTGGAAACACCCCTTAATGACAAACCTGCCACGCCTTAAAGCGGGTATTTCCGCAACAAGACCATTTGTCTACTGTGGACTGATATTTCTGGTAAACATGCGTAGGCAGTCAATAATTCTTGAGACGCCGGTAAAACCTTTATTAGGCCAGAGGGCAGAAATGGTGAATATAAACATTGGTGGGTGTACTTAATTTCAACACAACAATGGCGCCGACAACAGCGTTTGCTTCAAGAGGTTTGTTTTGCCCAAGTTGTGTTTGCTGCCGCCGGCGACACGAATCGTAGTTTCAAATCGCCTGCATGCTTTTCTCGGTTATTGAATTTAAAGTAAAATCTCTCTAATATGGGGACTCCAACTTGATTGAAATGTTTTAAGGAAACAAGACTGCCCCTATAAGAATGTGCTTTCTAAAATCAAAGCAATGTAACCACATTGAGAAGATCAATATACTTATTAAGGAAAATTTTTGCGCTACCTTGAGTGACCTAACCTCGGGTTTGGCTATTAACATTTGAGGTACGCAGAGCTAATCCTAATTCTGATTAATTTCTTTTGAGATAAACTGGAAAAAATAGCATAAACTCAGGGATATGTAACTAGCGGTCGGGATTTTTCAATCTTGCGTTCATTTTTTTAGAAACAATCTAAAGACCATTTTGCGAGCAATCCGATGAATTTCTACCGAAAAAAATTTGGTGAACATGAATGGCAAATAGACACGATTGTTTTAAAATGCAGATTGCTTAATTTCCGTTCATCTTTTTAATCCCCTCCCGTTCGTCGATGTTGATTAAGAATACAAGTTTTGCGGGGCTCTTGCGGCATCATGATTCTAAGCAGTCACGAGATACCGTTTCGCACGTTAAAAGCAAACGTGAACATTTTTCAATTCAAACGGTTGAAAACTGATTTGTAGTAGCACAGGATAGAAAAGTTTGATTTGTTTGTAAACTCAAGAGCACAAACATGATATTCGGAAGACGTAAACGATGTCTCTTTCATGACACATTACGGAAACAGTACAATATCCGAGAATTTAATTTGGCGTTGAGTCAGATCCTCTTGTTTAGGCAATATGCCACTTGAAAAGGTGCAATTTACGCATTAATGTTGTTCCGCAACACGAAAGCAAAGCTTGTTCATTGAAAACATTTCTTTAATCTGATCTTTCGTTTAATGGTTTTACAGTAAATTGGTGTTTGGGAAAAGATGTTTTCAGAGTTTGGCTGAATTGAAGTTTGCGAGTTTTGTTTGTTGCGTGTGAGGATGTCGGCATGCAGACTGCATGTTACCATAGCAAACAAAATAACACTCTGTAGCGCGTGTTGTAAAACGCTATAAAATTGAATTGCCCTTGAGGAGTAATTTTCGTTAAATAAAAAATAAAACCATACCTATATTTTTGAAACTGTTTTTCAGGAATTTAAATAACAAGAAATGGCAGCAGTGCGTAATGAACTACACTAAATCAGAGACTTACTATACTTTGCGGTTAGTTTTTAAGTATTTCATCGGCGAAAGTGGCGGTATTCTAACTGGAATGAATAGAGGATCAGCTGTTTCGTCTCCTTGTTACGGCCGAAGAAAAAAACCGAGTCGGTATACGAAAACCCCAGTATTCTTTCTCAAACATTTTTACAAGCCAATACACTGAGCAACAACATGTTTAATTTACATTCCACTTGGCAGGTTAGGAACATGAGCCCTGGCTCCACTTTGTTCCTCTAACAGCAAAATTAGATATGTGATGTTACCAATACAATCCAACAAGAAGTAAAGTTACAGTATATCTGAGCAAGAAAGTAAAATCGATAAGAAATTTGGACATTAACCGGACAAGAGCTACGACATCACAGTTCACAGGAAACGAATTGTATAGGACTCCTTTGAATATCTAGATAAGGAAACTCCGGTAAAATGCGTCAAAAAACACTTCATCTTAACAGCAAACTATTTCTGAGGGCTTTCTTTGCTGATAACATACAAGCTGTCCGCACAGTATCTCAAAGATGCAATCAAAAACCAAAAATATATCAAGAGTACAATAGGATTGTCGTCATTTTGTCGTAATATACGAAGTTGTGCATTTATTCTTTCCTTTTTCGGCTCTTTTCACTCGCAAGTTCGTACTTAAGAAGAGATACGAATATTCATAATGTTCTTGAATTTTGTCTCAAGGAATGTTGAATGGGGTTCGGGTCACGTGGTTATATTCACGATCGTTTAATTTCCCGTTTGTGAAGGCTCTTCAAATCTTCAAACGCTTTTACACGCTATTTTACGCTTTTTTTCACAAACGCTTTTATATGACGCACATGTACGTTCAAACACTAAATTAACGAATCTTTTATGAAGTCTAAATCCAGTTTCTTGTTTAGGAGTATCATAAAACTCTTATTTTAAAAGAAAGAAATACACTTCTAGGCTGTATATTTTTCATTTTCTTTGCTGAAACCATACTGTGCAATTTATCGAATTAAAAGATGAGTTCTGTAAGAGTGAATGTGAAAATAGAGCTTTCAATTGAACTAGACTGCTTTTTTACGGCATTCTTAAAATGATATAAGTTATAATTGTACCCACGTGGACTTCTCAACACAGACTAGAACTGTAAAATGAGAAATGTTTATTTCTATTAAGCGTCAAGCAAAACTATTTTTCATCGAAGCAATTATTTCTTTGTTCGAGTTGGTTTCTCTGTTGATAAAACCAGAGAAGGTTGAACTGGGTGCCTATTAGCAACCATATAGGTTTGTTCTTCCAATAATCAATATTAATTTTTCCACGTCTCAAGATTTTGTTCACTGTTGGCCATGATAAATCAGTTGCCCTCAATGAAGTCAAAGGCATTTTGAGAATAAACCTATAAAAGGGTTGAAAATCGATTAGTTTGATTTTGTTTTAGTCGGTCTGATGAAACCTGAATTGATTATTTTAGCTATGTTCTCTTCTCGTTTTCTTTTCAGAAAACAGCTCTTGAAAATATAGTTGTACGGAGTTCTATCCAGTCCAACTCGGCGGTTTTCACTTTTTTGGTTCTGCCTCCAAACGCCACCAAAGGTGTTCAAAAGTCCATGTACTGCTGCCTATTAACAACTTGAAATTACTGCAGCTAGAAAACAAAATTTCGACAGTAATTTCACGAAGAGGAAACATGAGCCAAGGACTACTTTTTCTAATTGTACTTTTTATGCTCTGTTCACTTTTCGCTATTGAGACACCAATATCAATGAATCTTAAAAGGTCAAATACTTCTTTGATGAATAATATATTTTGTTATTTCTGACAAAAAAGTCGAAAATCGTGTTCTCGGGTTGATATTTTGGGTTCTAGCAGTGTAACCGATAGTTTCCATCTTCAGTTTTCGTCGTTCTTAATGGCTGAATGAATTACTCTTTAGAGCAATGAAAATAAATAGATTCTTGAGAGCATAAATCTGGAAAAATAGCTCCTTAATACATCTTTGTTGGTGGTTCCAGATACTGTACCAAATGCCCACACATATATGTATGTATATTGACAAAAACAAGTTATTACGTGTTCAGGAGATAGCCTCGGAACGTCACTTTATTGATTAAGGCTCAAATTGGGATTTTTTGTCGGTTTAGATTGTATATTTTTTACGTTCTAAATGGACAGCTGATCTGAAAGGAAATATGAGGTCCATTTTTCCTTGTTTTAGTGTCCTTGTTAGTCATTTGTTATCACGGATGTAACTATGCGATAAGAAAACCAGTTGTTGCAATAGTTTATTCGGTTGTTTCTCCGATTCGATGGTTTATTACACAATGAATTGAGTTGGGATTTCCGCTGTATGAACTTCAGTTATTCTACCACAACCATTCTTTCTCTATTTTGCAATATAAACCAAATAAAAGTTGCAAAGAATCGAAAAAAAAGTTAATTTTTCATAAGATAAAAATGTTAGGTTTTTTCAGTGACTTTTTTAACAAGTGCCTGTATGGCCGCTTGTAGCTCATTCAGGAAACGAAAATCCTTATTTGCGATAAAAGTGACGTAGAACTCATTTGCTTGATCACATGGTTAAAAAGAACTTTGCAATTTGTCAGTAGGAACAGAAGCACAGTATCAATTTGTAATTGAAAATGATAAGTAAATGTACTATCTCGTTTCATCTAGACCACGCGGGTGAAACTTCTATAAATGAAACAGGTTTTTTTAATATTGAAGGATTTTGTCGAGTCGCATATTTTATAAGGTAAAATAAGAAAGTTAATCGGAAAATTCCCAAAATGCATTGTTCGGCCAAGGCGAGCTGCTAGCACTAGATCTCCCACTTTCACTTTTCGACTCGAGTTTGGTCTTTCGCAATCTAAGCCGGTCATTTTCTAGGAATTAATTTTTTATCGTTTCTTTTAACGCGATAAATAAACCGATCAGGACTTGACAGATTGTTCTAGGCGCAAATTCCCATGTTCAATATAGAGTACAGCTAGGCGTCCATTAGCGAATATTGGATTTTATGTTTTGAGAAAGGCAGCAATCGAGCAGAAAAGCTTCCTTCCCACTCAGCCGGGAAATAAAGAAAATCAAGAAACAAAAGAAATGAAAGCCGTCTACACACAGAATGACTGCGGGGGACTTGAATCGTACAAGGTATCAAATGATTGATTGATAAATAATTGCTTTTTAATACTCAAGGTACATAGAGAAGACGCCATGGCGAAGCCAGCTAACAAATTGAACTGAAAACAAAGCCTGGTTAGTGCGCTCTAGATGAACTTTTTCGAACGAGAGCAAGAAGTGCTACCTTTTGCGAGTGTGTCACTGAAATATCTTTGAAATAAAAAGTCTGAATATAAAATTCAGGTCGGTGTGAATCTTGTTGAAGAGAATTGAGAAACTACATTCAGTCAAGTAGCATTGCTTTTTTTCTAACTTTATGGTCACTCAGTATACATGGTGTTTTTTCTTCTAGACATATGATGTTGCATTTGCAGTAACATCGTTGAATTTTTTTAAGAGACCGTTGCTTTGGGAATGATTGACTAGACTTAGCGTCTTGTGGACTTAATTTTACCTCCCGCCTTTTTTCCAGCATTTTCAGAATGTTTTGTCTAGATGTTTCCAATGCATTAACTTTACTGACTTAGGTCAGAAGAGATAAGAACGAAAAATGATTGCTCGTAGTCTCTGAACCGATGATTCAACAACACGACAGTAACCAGAACTCTACTGAGCCAACAAAAACTGATTCCGGTGATATCCCTGCAGTGTCTAGCATTTTTCCAATGTTTTCTTTCTGTTTAGGCTGGACAGAACCTAGAAAGTACAAGAAAGCTATCAAATGATCGTTGTACTGACGCAGTGTTTTAATTTTCTTGTCAGGTTGTCCTTCAATTCAATCCATTGAAGACTTCAACTCCCACATCATGAATTCTCATATCGCAAGCGTTTATCAACCGCTTGTGCGATAAAACGTATTTGAGTATCAAGATTTAGTGAGCGTAAGCTCTGAAATAAGTCGAAGAAAATTGAAAATCGGCTGAACTCGGAAGATACGAGTGGTATCCGAGGCGAGTTAAGCAGCAAGAGTGTAAAACAGTTACGTGCTCGACTTTGTATGCTTTTCCGTGGGCGGTGAGTTTGTCAGCAGTGATCCTCGAGTGCATCGTATCGCGTTCAATTACAGGAAAGTGATTTCTCCCCCGCATAGATCAGAAACATTGATACAGAGAGGCAATTCTAAAATTTTCGTCAGCTCATGATTGCAAATGGGATATTTTTTTCATTTCATCGCTTATGATGGAACCAACATTAAACCATATATTACTTTTATGACAGATTTCTGACAGTTTGAAACAATCCCCTTTTGTCTTTCTAATCTTAGAGTAAGACTTTTGAAATATAGCTGATCGTGTGAAAATAACAGCCTCGAGTAACAAACTCCACAACCTCACATGCAACTCACAGTGAAGGTAACAAAAAACTGCGCACGATTGCGTTTCGTGCGTTTCGTGTTTGTGAAAAAAGCAATGCTTTCTTTTCGAAAGTTATGACACATTAGCTAACGTTTCTTTTGTTTACGGCTCTAGTGTCCTCTTCCAATAACGCATCCGTTATGAGCTGAGATCTCTACCCGTGGGACACCCTATGTCGCTGTTACGAGCGATGAATAGTAAATTTTACGGTGACTTTCTTTGTTCCGAAGTGAATTACTTTTGTACTTTTCTCTGATAATTTATGAAAACGTCTCAAGTGGGCTCTAAAATGCGATGAACAAAAAAGAATCGAACAATTCAATATTTTTTTAATCGAAGCTGCTCAGAGTTTAGTATAGCCGGGTGTGACTATACTGGTTTAAGTTCATCCGAAAATTAGTCTATGATTGTTAGTCAAGTTCTTATTGGAAAGGAATTTTCACGCCAACATGCATATGATCAGCCCTGAGATTCACTGTTACACTAAACTCACAAGTAAGAACAAAAGGAAAACAACTGAACAGTACTGTCCTGCATTAATTTTTATTCTAACTTTCTAATTTATCGCCGACACTTTAAGTGTCTTAAGCCAAAAAAGTAAGCCCGTTGTAGCGTGCTTTCCCGAGCCGGTAATGTTTGTTTTGCAGAAGCAAAAATGTTGGAAAATTCTCATGTAAAGTATTTTACTTTTATCTGAATAAAACTGAAACGTTTATGAGTTTTATCTTCTCTTTCGTAAATGCACATTACGTTTTTGACTGGTTCTTAATTTCTACCAAAACTGCATTGGTCTCCATACAGTGAAATGGCAGTCACATACCGGAACAAGTGTCACTTTCAATGATTAAAATTAATTGCGTGTTCTTTTCACTTTTTGTGCAATGTAAGTAACTCATTTTTACTAGAATAACCAAAGTAACTTAAAAAGGATGCGAGAACAATAGAAATTGCCTCCTGAAGAGGAAATAGTTCTGAATTGAATACTGTATGTCTCACAGTTCTGCTAGCGGCCATTGCACTACGTTTGTGGCGAACGCAATCAATTTATAAATTTCCCGAACGAGCACTTCGTATGAAATCCTTTCTTATTCTTCTTTTAATTTTGGAGCATTCACAGGATGCTTTCTTGTGAAGTGGACTCACGGGACTGCTTGGTGTTTAAGCAATCTGTTTCCCCATATATTCACAAAAAATACAATAAAATATTGAAGGTCTGGTATTGGACTGACATATCGTGAAACCCTATAATTGGAGCGTAAATTTCAAAATTACGATAATTTTAGTCTTTCTAATTAAAAAATCCTGTCACACAGATAGTAGGAGTCGCTTTATTTCTGTTTAACAGTCTTAAACAGCAACACTTCTTCAGACTTTGATCATTATAAGTTTCAATAATTCATAAATTAAACAGTTTACAACTTTTAATCGTTTTCTCGCAAAGTATTAAACCATTCATGTTTGCTTTGTCGTGGAAATAAATTCACCCGGTTTCTTTCATCGGAAAGTCTCTTTCTATAACACAAAGGTATTGGTTTTTTTCCATTTAAAAAGAATTCAAATCCGGCTTGCGCAAGTTTGTTTTGTTTTCTGTATCTTCCTGTTTTGCCGCACATTAAGACCAAAAGTTTACCGCGGGTGACTCGCTTAATGTGTTTTAGTCTCGCAAAAGCAAGAATATACAGTAAAAATTCAAGGTTTCTATAAGTACTTGAATAAACATTACCAAGTATTTGAATTACTGTTGGGACGCTTTCAAAGAGTAGTGACTTGAAATATGCTTTGGTCAATCAATGCACAATTTTGAAAAAAAAAAAAAAAACACATTGTTGACAGTTGTGGAGTTGGCTCCGACTGTGAAAAGTGTTAGAGCCTTATTACACGACCCAATACTTTAAAATAAGAGTGGAACGACTTTCTATATTTCTTTTTACGCTGAGAATGAAATTAGTAAAAGTTAGTACCATGTTCTTGGAATAACGTTTTGATCCAGTCAGTGAATGATGTATGTCCTACCTTTGTAGGCGTGGCAGAAGTGAGTCAAAAAATTTTCTTTCCAGCATGAAACAAAATTAACTGTTTGAAGGCTCTCGTTCAGAAACGATTGAGTTACGAAAAACAATTCAGTGAGTCCTACTTTGAAATAAACTTGATTCTGTTCTATTTGTCACAGCTTATGAGTTAGTGGAAGACGAAACAAACTGAAAGAATGAATGTCCGTTAAAACCAACCGGCTCCTGATACAGGTTACGTTGATTTAGCGGAATTTGTCATCGACACAGCTAAATATTTATGCTGAGAACACAACATCTTTTATCACAACAGTGTGTTTATTGAGCAAATTATCTCTCAATTAGCTTCGAAGACAACACAGTATACAAGTAAATAGAACATGGAGCTGTTTTAGACATAGATTGCTATTTTCCTTAATCTTCTGCAATTCATCGACTAGATATGTTGCTACGTTCCTTCGGATTAACCTTTTTACACTTAATATATCGATTTCTTTGTATCTTTAACTTTTGAAATGTCTGTTATGGTCAAAGAATGCTTTAATATATACCCAATAAATCTGTTTTTTTTTCGCTTTTCGGTCTACTAATATACAATAACTATACTCAGTTTGAAGCCCCAGTGTTTCCCGCAGCTTTCTGAACCATGTTTGTTGATTGTTCATAAACACAGTTTACAGTTAATCAATCTTTCATTGAATCGATAAATCGATGTCAAAACATAAAATTAGCCAGTCAAATTTTACACTGTTCTTTCGTTAGTGTAAGTAAATCTTTTATCAGCAGGCCAGCCTGTAGTTGTAGGGAAAGATAAACCTGGATGGCTCGGACACATGTAGGAATTGTGTGCGGTCGTACGAAGGCGATGGAGCGAGGTAATCAGCGGAGTATGGTGAATAGGGACTGTAGACGAGACCACCGTCGAATGGACGAGGAAGGATCGGAAAAACGAATCCTTCGCGAGGGCCTCTGTCTGGTGCTAAGAGACTGGCCATGTCGAAGGATTTGCAGGGCTTCTCTGACACTTCTTTTCCCGTCTTAATCTCATCTTCATCTTTGTGTTCACTGTTGTCTGTGGTTGAACATTCAGTCGGGCTGTTGTCTTGGTCTTCAGATAGCTTTCGTACGTGCTCGCTGCTCTCCGCTTTGCAGATGACTACTCCATCTTTTGTTGACTCGGTAGACGTTCGCCGACTCTTGTGCGATCTTTTCTGTGTTCTTCTTCGTCTGAAGTCACCTCGACGGAAATCATCATAATACAAGGTGCTAATCGCCCAGAAATGTCCCTTACCGTTTGGGCTTCTTCCTGCCTTGACAAAGCAGTCGTTCAGAGAAAGGTTATGGCGAATGCTGTTTCTCCAACCCGTTCCTTTGTTTCTGAAGTAAGGAAAGTGAGTCAGAATATAATTGTAGATGTCGCTTAAGATAAGTTTCTCTTCCGGCGAGCTTAGAATCGCCTCAGCGATGAGTCCAATGTATGACTGGGTAGGTTTCTCTTCGTCACAGCAAGAGGCCAGCCTGAAGAGTCGCTCTTTTAACAGAGGTGAATAAGTTGGTGTACCAAATGAACACAGAGCGGACCACAGTGGTGGGCTGGAGGGTTTCATGGCGTTTTCTATTGCCGTGTTGCTGAATGCCGTGGAGTACGGACCCCACACCGGCCAGTAATGACGCGAGTATGGTATGCTGGTGTTAGCAGTGGCTCTCCAGCTCATCTTGTCTGCTTTCTCTTCTTCCGTTTCTGCTGGGGCTTGTTTCTGGTTCACCACTGATGTAAATGCTGATCCACTGGCTTCCGTTGAAGAGATCATGATCTCAAATGTGCTGCAATGTTAACAGTGAAGTGACCACGAAAATTATGCTGCCACTCACTACTTGTCCACTTCTTATATCTGAGTGTATGAATGCTATGTGGAGACGTGATTGGCTGAGAGTGTATCAATACACAAGAGACAATGCTCTGGAGCTAGTATTGAGTCTAATGTCGTTCATCTGTGGCCGCACAAACCTGTTAGTCTAAGGGAGAGCTTGATATCATCACGTATCCTACAAACCCGTCCAGGAAACAGCATGTTCGCAGCGAAACTGCTAGCGCCTAGTGAAAAAAAAAAAAAAAACGTAAAATCACCAAAAGAATTCACGGTGTATCGTCACGGCAGCTTAGCCTTCCAATTCTCTCAATTTAAGACTGGTGTTAATTAAGTTCACGCCTCTATTGTTTGTGCTTGTCATCACGAAGAGTTGTTCATCACCTCCTGAATAGTTTCCTGTCAAAACATAACTCTGTTTGTTATTACGCTTGGCGGGTGGGACAGGAAGCCATCATGGTTGTTCTTCGTACAACGTATTTTTGAATCCCAGCGAAGCACCTTTTACAGCAAACGGGTTATTTACCAGCAGTGGTGTCGATATTTTAAATGCACCGCATAGCAATGCATGGTTTTCCCGCTCGAGACTCTCTAACTGCACTATTTTAGTTGTCATACAAACAAGGCAATTAACGCTTGGCGATATAGTGCGCTCCTCTGCTTTCCGCTCTCTGCGCTTTAGAGAGGGAGGTCGAAATGAAATGAGCTCACTGCATTCATTTGAACGACTTCAATAAACTGCTAATTAACGTTAATTTATTATACAAAATCTGTGCGTTTAAGTAAAATAACCCCCTAAATTTTTATTTCAGTTTAACGATCAGTTTAAAATCAAAACCATGTATACGCGAGCCTAAATACTACAAACTTCACATCAGCGGCTTACGACGTGTTTTCAAGGACAGGAAGAGAGCACTGGGCTTTGAGGACTTTTTCTGTGTTTTGCTTGGTTCTATTTGACTTAATCGTCATGTTATTTTGCGTGTTTTTGAATAAACCATTACCGTATTTAAATAAACCGTGAATATATATTGTTCTGAGGGTTTACCGTGGGATATGAAAAGGTGAACTCCAATTGGACTCTATTGTTAGGTGTGCGCCAAGATTAACAGCCTTTTAACAGGAATGGATTGACGATATCGGCTCTATGGTGACTTAATTAAACAGCGAAAAGTGCTTTCAGTCATGGGATTACCATCTGATAGTCGCCCGTCCAAAATTCATGTTCTTTAAAATGAATATTCGCCCAAGAAACGAAGTTTCGAGAGCATACGTGGCAATTG
Source organism: Ricordea florida (assembly GCA_949710005.1). NCBI lineage: Eukaryota > Metazoa > Cnidaria > Anthozoa > Corallimorpharia > Ricordeidae > Ricordea > Ricordea florida. The sequence goes on along the minus strand of OX453272.1, from coordinate 7,441,877 downwards.
TAGGAACTTCAAATTTCCAAGGGAAGCCAGCAGACGATTGTCCTGAGACAAGAGCCCATTGTGTTTATTGTTCAACGCTAATTTACGGAGAAGTGAGTTTTGCATTACGGGATCAAACTTGTCCAATCAGAACAAAAGAAAGTGTGGTGCTGAATTGAAGGGACAAATATCGCTGCGGCTGAAATCGGAACAGTCTTGAGCAAACTTACCAAAACTGAAAAAAACCCGAAATTATTTAACAGGCATAAACTACTTTAAGCTCATTTGGCTCTATATGGACGTTTCTTGTACATTAAAGTTTCAGACCAATTGAAAGAGTTTTGCTCATCTTTTTTCAATAAAGCCAAAGTTTCCCGGCTACAAAGTTCTGATCGAAACAAGTTCTTTTTTCCGTAGCATACCAACTTTTTATTTCAAAGTTAATGCAGCCGGAATTCCGCGGTCGGCGGGTACAAATAGCCAATGGATATTTTCGGAAACCAGTCTTCCATTAGTTGCGCCTAATAGTCTATATTTAGAAGGTTTTGGTATATCACGTTTGTGTGTTTTTAAGTGGGGAAACGTTTTGCTATGCTCACATGGGATCAAGTCACCATATCCTAGCCTTTCATACTCTACTCATCTTTAAACCATGCTCTCTTCATAGGTCTTTTTCTAATATTGAATGCATTCTTAGCACTTTGGACCGATTTCCTGAAAACGATTTGACGAACACCGCTAAGCTTCAACAATACAAACATTGGACTGATTCCGACTTTGGCCAATAGTTTAAAATAATTTGATCATTTTCCCGTACCTTTGAAAGACACGAAACAAAGTTTTTTGACGCTTCAGACAAGAGCGCAGTTGATATCGGGGCAAAACTGTCAAATTTTAAACTTGTTTGGACTGTCAAAAGTCAATTAAATACCGACGCATATTTTGAAAATTTCGACACTACGTGTTTTTTTTTGGAATCATTCCGATATCGAGCTGAAACACTGCTTGAACTTGGTATCAATTGTGTCTTTTAAAGCTAAACTATATTCAGTGGGGTATCTATTTATAAATTGGGGTATAAAATTTATGTTGCCCTTTAGTGCCTTTTTTTCAAACGGAGCCACACTCTTAAACTTGTCGTGGCCAGAATCCCTGTCACAAAGAAACTTGCTGAAATACAAATGCAGGATTTCAAAGCATTGGCTTCCAATTTTTTTTGCGTCATCTCACCGGATTTTCAAGGTGGCAAACAGCAGTGCCGTTGCCTGGAGAGAGAATATCTTTCAAAAATGACAAAAATCTCATGCGGATCTTTTTAACTCTCTTATATTCACGACTCTATGAGCCAATTTGCGATATTATAAACGAAAAACCTGGGAAGATTAGCTGCGGTAGTGGGCTTAGGGTTTCGCGGCTATCTGATTCACGGAATCTGGCGTACAAAACCTACATAACCAACATTAGCAAGCATTAGTGGCATTGGTGCTTTGTTTGAAACAGTGTAATTATAGAAAAAAAGTTCTCTTTTTTATGCTCATCTAATTTTGGTTCTGTCCTTTTTCTCAACGAAAACAAACAGTTTTTAATGTGATAATGAGTAAATCTGGATTTCTTCCTTGCCTCTACACATCCGACATAACAATCGCATCTCGCAGCAATCAAGGCAGCGTTATTGAAGCAGTTTTTTAGATTGTGGAATAAATCCTCAATCAGTTGATTGCTATCAGTGTTTTTAAACTGGATCCAACCAAATAGTTCTAATCTGTTGCTTTGAGAAGCGCGAATTCAGAATGTGGAAACTTACCATGAAGTTTCACCACAAAATAGCTAAAATTGGAATACATGTTCTGACATCTTTTACTTAGTAAAGCTGACTTCACAACAATTGAAAACCTTTTATTTCTCTCCACAGCAAATCCTCAAGTCGTAATAAATGGATAGTTCTAGCTTTAAACTCTTTTACTCACAGAGTCATAGGATTTTAAAATCCTTTCACTCCCAGAGAGAACACTCGAGTCATCAAATGTGGTCTTCCTTTGCAATTCTTTCGTTCTCAGGGATCTGTAGCCGGGCTCTTCCTCTTATGTTATTGGCAGCACTTAATAATATGTCATTGCAGAGCCGAAAAATTGTAAAGTCATTCGATGTCATCTTCAGTTCCATAGTTACCTTGTATGGTACGATTTTAACCGAAACTGTAATGTTAAAACATGTTTCTCTTTCTTGAACTTTCTGATAGCATCAAAAAGCCGATATATGTTCTGCTCAACTGCTCACACGACATTTCAGCTGCAAGACAATTTTTCGGAGGATGGAGCAGTTTTGCCTAAATTTTCGATCAAACCTATTGATTAAAACTAAATTTGATTCAACAATTTTTCAACGGCGACGCACATAATTTTTTTTTTCACATATCATTTTGCGTTAGTGTTGCAAGGTGACTGGCGCAGTCTAGAACGACTGATTTAATTCGCTACAAGAGTCTCAGTTGAAACCAAATTAAAGATATTCTGTTGATAACAAAAGCGAATTGTCTGGTGACAACAGACCCATTTTGCTGTCTTGTGTTTCTCATTGCTAGGATCATTAGACAACGAGTGTTAAGGAATTTTATTTGTAGGACTGCAGAGTGTTTAAGAAAGACTCAGTAAAACCATTACCGTTTTAATATGGCTATCTGATTCGATGGAAAGAGAATGAACTCGAATAAGAGATGGCAGATTTCTGTGGGAAATATCTAAAGGATTTGGTAGGAAGCAGGGAACTCAGGTGTCATACGTTAATGTCTCAAATTGTGTATCTCATGATGTGTTTGATTAGAGGTCCTTCGACAAAAGTTTTGATATGTAATAAAAATGCGGCTCGTCAATGTACGGTATTATCTATTTTTAGAATGGCACTCGGGCTGCTTGCTTTTTATGGGGAAATGCATGGCGGAAATGCGTTCCGTGCCCGATCTGTGGATCCTTGAAATATGAAGTCGTTTTCTCAGGCAGCGGATCAAACCGAGGTGTCGTGATCTTTAGGTGCGATATTATTGGCTATAACTTGGCAACAGGTATATTCTAAATTTAGGTGATATTTCTTAGACTAATAAGCCAAGACGAAATGAGAGAGATCGAGACCACTCACTGATAAAGGACATTCCTAGAGTAATGTACAATATTGCAGAGTCAGGGGGGCGTGGTCCGATTTTCTATCTCTTCCAAAAGATGGCACAGATAGCTCAGGTAACAACAGATGACTTGGGTTCATACTTATTTTTTCTTCACCAATACTTTTAAAATCATATACGTATACTTTTAAATAAAGGTCAACCCGCAGGAAGAAGCTAATCATTCATAAATATAGAATTTTTTTAATCTAAGACCCTGTCAAACAACTTCCGGAGTGACAGATGTATTTTTGTATCACTGTCACAGGCAAACTAGTGAAAAAAGCAAAACCCGGTTATCCTGAAAGGAGTCGAGGAGTCAAACCTGCCGATTGCTAGTTCGGTTGTTCTACCACTTAGCCACAGGAGACTCATGGGTGCACGGCTTCCGCAGTGTATTGGAAAAGAATCATTGACTCACTGCTCCTGAATGTTCTACTGTATATATTGCACTGTCATGGCTGAGGTTGAAGTTACATGCTATGGGCCTAATGTTTTAATATCTGCTGACTGTATAAAACCTATATGTGATTCTTCTCTTTCTAAAAGATGCAGCAATAGTTCACTGTCATCATGATACGTTATTTGATCTTTGGTAGCTGGAGACCAACAGGAAATATCATCTTCAAAGTTCTTGGACAGGCAACCAACTACCCGTAAAAACTGTTACTAATTTACTCGTTGCAAGTTATCGAGTTAAAAATCCGCTTATACTGTTTTACTATCTCTCTTTCAGAATCATCTTTAAAAGCCTAGCGATCTTTACTTTCTTAAGCAAGGGCACTGAACCATGACATTTAACTATTGTTATAAGTATTCACTGTGGCACTGTTTGTCTTATTAGTCAGAGTGGTTCTAACTTTTTCATCTGTGGTTCTAACCATGTAGAGTGAACAATCCATGGGAAGCTATTAAACGGTACGTACTATTTTACTGTTTGTTTTACTTTACAGGGTGTTTCTTACATTTTCATCTGTTGATCAAACCATGCAGCTGTGCAGTGTGCCTATTCTTTGGAAAGTTACTGAACAGTACCGTACTGTGGTACTGTTTGTTTTACTATACAATGTGGTTCTAACTTTTTCATCTGTGTATCATACAATGCAGTGTGACCATTTTTTGGGAAGCTACTGAACAGTGCTTTACTGTGGTACTGTTTTTTCCATTTTGTTTTAATGCAACATTTACATTTCTTTCAAAGAAAAACCAAACACGATACCTAAACTACAGATTTACAACTTTTACTTTGATACTTACCTACCACATTCATTTTAATTTCTTCAACTTTTTAAAGTCATGCCAATATTAATACCAAAATTGAACGATAGAAGGGGGAAAGGTTTTTAAACGATAGCATCTTAGGATCGTCAATGCATTTGGTCAAGAAAGAGAGGTTGCCGTATTGTTGGACCGTTTAAGTTAATTAGGGATAATTTTCCAAGAAAAGGTGACCTCGTTTTGGATTCTTTTAATGCACGCAATTTTCAAAGTTTTAATCCATGATCGCAAAGTCGCACATTTTTAACCCACCTAAGCCTTTCGATCTTTCCCCTACGATTGTGCACGTGGTTCTTTTAACTTTCGCCGGCTTACCGTCCCAGATGAAGTTGAAGGTGATCTTGTTTATTTGTTCTATGTAGTTGCTAGCTGGGGACGTTCAAAGCAGAAGCTTTATATATCAGTAATGTGGTACTGTTTGATTCTTGATATTCAATGTTTTCGCATGATACAGTGACACTATGGCTATAACGACAATAGCATTTTTCCTTTGATACATTAGTTTTATGTTCCCTTCAATCGAAATTTCACGCTCTGGTTTCCGTTTGTTGTTCAGAAGCGTGTTTCCCGCGTGCCTTGGTTTGACGTCGATGAAATGGCGCCGGGGCCGTCTGCACCTTTTCTTGCCTTTCTGAACCTTCCTTTGTATAACTCCAGCGCTCTTCCACTGACCGCAAATGAAAGAAAGATAAAGAAACCTGCAAACAAATGAAACATAATCAACGATGTTAAATCGCTTCGTCAGCATTAGGCTTGTAAGAATCGTTTTTTAACAATTTCCCTCTTAGAATTTGAGGTATTTTCCCATTATGTGCTCTCTTCACAATGTATATATCGATATTGCGACCAGAAGTTGGGTTAGAATTCCTTCTTGGGCAGCTAGTAAATAAGATTGTATAAGTCTGAAATCAGCGATTATTTTTCTTCTCTGTGCAGCTTTGACGGTCGCCGACCCAAGGATCCTGTGTGTGCCTTATCGCCAAACTGTCAACAATCCGATAACGACTACCTTTCTAAATCTGTAATTGTATCCACAAACTCACGATTTTAAAAAGTTAAATTAAATTTCTTTCGTAAATTCATGCACTTGTGTATGCATGTGTATATGTTTTGTGTATGTGCGTATAATACTAATTATAATAATGTTCGAGTACATATAAACTCATGACAAGTTATATGAGCTTAGATTGGTGAAATATATTTATACACCGCCCACCTCGAATGGTCCTGCTAGCTGCAGTTAATGCTCATATATATTTGTAAAATTTGTAACATCTGATAAAGCTTTGTTGTTGATGTGGTTATCATCACTGTCATCATTATATTAACAGTGTCATTTTAGGGACGGACCATTAGAAAAGTGATGGGGGGGGGGGGTGGGGAAAAAACAAAAAAAGTTCATGCAAGGCAAAATGCCAAAAAAAAAAAATTCATGCAAAGAAGAGGGTAAAAAAAAAAAAAATTCATGAAGGTCCAATTGTGACTTTTTCACACGTAGTAAAAAAAATTCGTGCAGAGAGGTTCACCTGAAAAAAAAAAATTCCTGCAAAAGCAGTGAGCGAAAAAAAAAATTCGTGCAAGCTGAAAATTCCCCACCCCCCCCATCACTTTTCTAATGGTCCGTCCCTTAGGTAGAAAGCTACAGTCTTCTGGCTTTTGTTTTCCGGCAAGATTGCATTTCGCAAATGCCAAGTTTAAGTTTTTCGTACTGGATTTAATGATCAGCTTTCAAAACGAAACAAAACGAACCCTACCTTGTAAGCTGTTTAACACCACAAACGGGTACCACAAGAACCACAGAACCCGGATATTAGCTGCCACACCCAAAAGCCACGTGACACCCATCACTGAAGCCATCTTGACACAAATCCAAGTCATACTGGAACTTGGTCGCTGATTGGTTACTGCAACAACTCTCTGAAGATGTAGAAAACACACGAGGCAATGGGTAGTACTAATATTACATGGCTCCTGACCTGGCCTAGGCTGCTAGGTTCGGATATTTAAGTAATAAACCACAGTTTCTATGGCTTTACCGACGTAATAAACCACGCGGGATGCTTGGAGAACACGTCAAGAGCTTGTAAATCACGAGCCGCGTGTGATTTACAACCTTCATCCAATCAGCGCGCTAATAGTGTCTGAGTTATTTTATAAAGTACAATACTATCACATATTGCAATCTGACTGGCCACTCAGGGTGACCTGCTAACATTTAGATGGAAAGCTTGAGGTTTTCTGGGCTGTTACCATCACGTGTCAGCTAACAATTGGGTAAAATCTGACTAGCAATCTGATTGGATAACAATAGGGTAAGGTTGCAATCTGATTGGCTACACACACTTGAAATTACCTTTCGAGTTCTAGTGATGTGTAGTAAGGTGTGTCCCAACGCAAACACGTTAAACAGCATCAGCAATGAGACAGGCAGCACAAACGAGAAAAGCTTGGCGAAGGGTCTGGATATGAAGCATTCCTCTTCCCCGCGTCCTGGAAAATAAATTAGTGAAAAAAATCAACAAAAGGTGAGGAAGAAGACGAAGAAAGACAAAAATTAGCTAACAAGAATAAGGGACACTTAAAAGGTTCTAGTTTTGTACGTCAATTAGCATTACAGCACACGTAGTGAGATGAAACAAGCCAAACTGTTGCCGACAGATGTGCGAACATTAACGAACATTTCCGTTTCCGCTCACGTGATTTTGTGCTCGCCAGGTCTCCTCCGCTCAGACCATGTGCTTTCGTCTGAGCGGACGAGCTTGGTGAGTTGTTTAGTCGTTTGTTTAAATTTACCCACACTGTAAACTAACCCGTTAACCCCGTAAATTCGCCCTATACTAATTTTTAATGTATTTTTTGATTTCTTAGCATGATTGTATTAATCAAGCTTCACCGCTCATTTGGATTAAACTTCGATCAGATAAACGCTTCGACTGTTTTTGCTTCCTCGACTTTTGACGATAACACAAACCGTATCCAACAATTCCTGCTTCAACTTGGTCAACAGCAAAAGTGATGACAACAATAACCACAGGTATCCCAAAGGAATACACAGAGTACTTCACCAAACGTTTGATTTGTTCGTCATGTTGTGCACCACCTATCGTTATGAAATACCAGCGATTAGTATATACCAACTCAGCAACCTTGGCATTTTGGCTAACCAACTCGGGATATTCAACACTTCACCTTATACCTTATGGTAATGTTGTAACAGCCTATTTTTTCAAAAACCTATTTTAAGTTTTACTGTCACTTTAATGTGACTAATGATATGCTGCTTCATTGGTATTTACATACCTCTTACTAACCTCGTTTTCTCGATTCATACTGTAAGTTACGGACCGAGTTTTTTCCTCGCGAATTTATAGCTCAAGTACGAGGCGCGCGGACCATGAATCCGTGCGGAACAAACGAGGATCCGTAACTTACAGTACCTTACAGTATGGACCAATCACAGCGCCCGTTCTAACTGAGAAATATAACAATGACACAGTTGTCCTCTTCAATTTTGGTTCGTTGTGGATTTAGAAACATTTACCTGAGTTTCAGAGTGAATTGTTAAGTGAAGCGTATTTAAGGTTACTTTTGTTGGCTAGCTTGAGGGAGTTTAATTATGTATCAAGGTGTAATTGTATGTCATAATCCAGTGCTCCAAACCTAAATTTGTTATCTGAAGTTGTTATTTTAGTTGTTGTTATCCAGGCTCCCCGGACTACGCGCCTAGACTAGCTCGGCTATTTGCGGGTAATAGGTGTATCTAAAGCTATTTGTGGATTCTAATAAAAGATGATTGAGTATTTACTGACTCAAGCAGTACGATGGGAATTCATGCCAGGTGGCACAGCCCTTTGACAAAAGCAGCAGTGTCTGCCTTAAATGCACCGTAATTCACAAGGACAAATTTGTATAGGTAATAGCATGGTTTGTAGTGATATTTGGTATAAATACCACGAGAGATATTTCAAAATTGTTGTACGTAATTTCAAGAGCCGTTAGGCGAGTGAAATTTGAGACAATTTTGAAATATCTCGAGTGGTATTTATGCCAAATATCACGTACAAATCATGCTATTATTTGTTTATACTACTACTCGCAAGAGGTTTGTAATTTTCACATGTAGGTATTTCAAATTAAGCAGAAATACCACTGCTCTTAGCCAATCAAATTACAGAAATTTCTCATGTAGTAGTATAAAGCTTTTTATATATTTGGCAGCTTCAAATGTTGACCAAGTATAATTGCTCGACTTCTATAGGTGCCAACACCTTGAATATATTGCCCACATAACTAGACTTACTTACTCTGCCTACCAAAAGAATTCTGTTCCGTTCTAACAACTGGCCATACAACTACAGCGAGAAATGCAGTGCAAGTCACGTTTCCCTTTTGTTGTAGGCAAACACTACTAGAAACTACATAGTAATAAAACAAATAGAAATAAGGGAGACATTTCTATGGTAAGGTGTATTGTGCTTAACTCCTGGAATACGAGTTCTTTAAAAAACAGTAATAAAAGGTGTTACCTGAGGATGTGAAAGTACGGTGAATGTCAAAGGCCATAACATTCATCCACATAAATGACAACAAAGACGAAAAGTGCAGAAGAACTGCGACCACCAGGCAACGAACGTTATCTGACGTGTCAACAGCTAAGAGGAAGACAAGCTGGTAAAGAAGGAGACTTGAAGTCAAGTTGATAACAATCTTGCCAGGTAAGTTACGCAGCTCAGAAAACAGAATATATGTGGCCAGCAGGAGAATCAAAGAAACAAACGAAACAATGCCACCAATTGAGGTGAGTAGTTGTAAAGACCCACGTGCCGATGTAATCTTCGTGGATTGGCTTTCTTTCCTCTTTTTTGTAAAGGTTTTCGTAAAATTGACGCATAACAGCAGTCCATCTTCGGTCAACTGAAAAACTGTTTTTGGATACACTTTACGGTGAGGCTTCAGTAAAACAGAGCCATTGGGGAAAGCCTCAAATTCGCTTTTATTGAAAGCAAGGAACGTGCAGTTCAGATTAATTTCTGTTTGATTACCTTTGCTTTGCACGGTACTGTTATGTTTAGTGCTTTCATGCCCGGTGTAAGACACCGAAGACTGGACTTGTTGACACTGGTCAACATATGGATCATACACCTCATCTGAAAGGCACAACACTTGTTTCTCGATACTTTTTAGAATGTAACCTTTCCTATCTCGGAAGCCGACTTGGTACTCTGAGGTCGACTGAAAATCAAACAAAACTGTGAGAGAAGGAAACATCGGACTACTGCCGGATACGCATGCCTGATCGAGATATGATGGGTGAAATCCATTACATAAAGCACACTGTGGATTTCGGAACAGAAAATTTTTTCCTTGACTACGATAGCACACGGGGAATGCATACTTTAAGCATTCTCCTTGGCAGACACTTTTGTTGCTAGCTCGTGCGAAGATGGAACAATCCTGAAGTCGAGGAATGCATCTTTGTAAATACTGGAGTTGTTCAGGAGGGGGGTGTCTCCACATATAGCAACCGTATTTCTGTACTAGATCCGCAATGTTAAGGTCAGTAAAGTTAAAGTTTGAAACATTAAACCTATAACAGAATACTTCAAGTTTCCAGTAAGTGGTATTTGATGCATTGTTGCACTTGGCGCAAAATGCATTCCTGTAAGTCACGTGAGAGTCCGTGTCAAAAACTGGTAAGTTAGAGAGAAGGTCGGCCTCGTTATCGTGCTGACATTTATGTCGTGTGTTTTCGTCTGCCCAGGTCATTGAACACTTGTTCCAGGCTGCGTAACCATGGTACTGCGCTCTTCTTTTGGAAATTTGAAAAGCGACACAGGTTTCATTTGGAGCTTGGGTTCTAGGTGGGCGAACAGCACCGTCATTGCACCTTGGAACGAGCAAAAGTGCGCTGTGAGTATTTTCGTTGCATCTTATGTGTGTATGTAATGTATCCTTTCCAGCCTGTTCCTTTTCAGGCTAAATCGCAATTGCTTAAATTACGCCAATATCGCGAAGATCAAGGCACTTTAAGTACGTTTCCCCCCACAGTGCAAATATATGATTCATTTGATGCGTTAAAATATTTAAAAACGAAATAGACTTACAGTTGTAGATTCCATCAACAAAATATTTTATTATAGCACTCCATGAAGAGAAATGATACTTACATTACTTCAAAATCATAGCAACAGTCACCAAAACTGTCACACTGGTTATCACAGTAGCAAAGACTTTCATATGCCGACCCTGGTGCCGCATAGTATATTGACGCATTCCTCTCTAACAGATCGCATCGCTCTTTGCAGCTGTACATATTAACCAAATTGTGGGGAGGATATTCCGTTAAAATATTCTCTTTAAGAAGTTGGATGTGCTGACTCCAGGTAAATCCCATAGGATCTGAGGGTAGATAAACACATTACGTTAACTTTTGCTATACTTTTGCTTCATAAAATCTAAGCTGTCTCATATTTTTGGGATTAAGCACGTAAGCGTCAAGGAAAATAAAAGGCAGATTTTTTATAAGAAGGAAGCACAACAAAGGTCTGATGAGTCCCTATTTTGAAGTTAAACCTGCAAAACATGTTGGCAGATGGAAGGAAAGAGAAATAACAGGGATAAGGAAATACACTAAGAACTAAAATGTACTGGAATTTAAATAGATTATGGAATGCTAACAGCAACTATGAAGAAGATCTGTTTTGACAAGGATAATTAATTCTGTTGTAAGTGAATTAATATTAATACCGAATGTATCATTCAAGCAATCCTTTTGTAGCGAACTGTTAAAGAATGCCACCACCGGTGGTCTTTGAGGCTTTGGATTAGGAGAGGAAGGCGTAGAAGGCTCTCCTCCAGATGTCAATGATCCAGGGATTTGATCACCAGATGATATCAAAGATAGTGGTGCTGGAATTTGTCCAGATGAAGACGATGGGGGTCCAGGGCTTTGGCCAGAAGAGGATGGCGGTCCAGGAATTTGTCCAGGTGCGGAAGGCGGACCAGGGATTTGTCCAGATGAAGATGGCGGTCCAGGGGTTTGGCCAGACGAAGATGGTGGCCCAGGGCTTTGTTCAGAAGAGGATGGCGGTCCAGGAATTTGTTCAGATGGGGAAGGCGGTCCAGGGATTTGTCCAGATAAGGAAGGCGGTCCAGGGAGTTGCCCAGATGAAGATGGCGGTCCAGGAATTTGTCCAGATGAAGATGGTGTTCCAGGGCTTTGTCCAGAAGAGGATGGTGGTCCAGGAATTTGTTTGAGTGGGGAAGGCGCTCCAGGAATTTGTCCAGATGAAGAAGGCGGAGCAGGGATTTGTCCAGATGAAGATGGCGGTCCAGGGGTTTGTCCAGGTGATGAGGATGGAGGGCCCGGGATTTGCCCAAATGAGGACGGTGGTCCAGGCATTTGCCCAGATGATGATGTTGTTGGGATTTCAGTATTTACTGGAGGTACGTCAGTGAATAGAGATCGTGTTTCGTTACTTTCTTCTCTCATTGGAGGTCTTACAGAAGTAGTGGGTGGCATTGTCACTGTTGGATATTGGTAAAATTAAAAAAAAAAGGTTAGTGTGCGGATTACAACTTATATAATATTTATTTGAAATAAATTTTTATTAGCGATATCTCGATAAGGTACGTGTTGTTTTTGTCATGTTATATACATTAGATTTTAGTAATTCAAAACCCGTTTCGTGGTTTAATTTAACCAGTGATTCTAGTATTTTACATAGAGCACATCATCATTTGCCTGCCTACGCAAATCCATATTAGACTTAATGTAACCATTAATTTTATCCTAAACTTAAATCATCAGAAAAACTTGATATCAGCTACAAAAAAGCTAGTTGTATTTTTCTCATGCATTTCATTTTCTAATATGTAAAGATTGTTAAATATGTAACTGATATAACAAAATCCTTATAAAATGTTACCAGGGGATTGTGATCCTGCGACTGTCCGCCATATGGTTGCTTGACAAAAGACCGCAGTCAGTGTTACCAACATAACCATGTCAAGGTGCCGGGTCATTTTCGCTTCCATAAAGAGCCAGTACCCTAAGGATAAATATCACAAATCATAAACAGAAGGCGAAAGAGTATTGATTAGCGTGGACGACGTCTGATGTGGAAGTCCGAGGTTCGAAGCCAGGTGATGACAAAAAACTTGCTGCCACAAGGCCTCTTTCATCCAGGTGTAGAAATGGGTACCGGAACTATTTGATAAGGGTAGCCATGAGAGGACTACTTCTAGGATATACTCCTATATCGGCTTCAGTGCATCATGGGTAATGTACCTTTACCTATAATCAAGATACCGAATTTAAAAAACAAACATTTAAATCCACTTTTTGCAAATTACTGGCCCTTATCATGGTCTTTTGAAGTGGTCGTTTAGGAAGAAAACTGTATCTGAAAAAGACGCCCCTGAGAACGTAACTGTCCTCTCCGTCCGTACCACGTTTAACCATCCCTTACAAAAAATATTGCCATAATAGCGGGGCTCCCGCGCGCGAAGCGCGCGCGGAGCAGAGCCCCATACTCATGGAATATGGTCAACCTCTTTTCGTTTGGTTGTCACGTGACTGACCGAGCGTACGTACGTCCGTACGTCCGTACGTACGCGTCTACAGATTGTACGGGTAGGGTAGGGGAGACTATCAAAAGGAAGGGAGGGGTATCTCAGGCTTGTCTTGGCAAATCCACATCTTTTATATTGGACATTCACAATATGGTCAATTGACAGCTGTGAAAACGGGATAGCCACTGACCAGCATCACATGACCAAATTGTGGGCTCATGTGTCAACTCATCGAGGTGACGTGATTTATTTGGAAGCTGTTCTGGTTGCCCGCATATTTTTGGCGGGAAATTGCGTTGACGACTGAAAAAGAAATTTTCAGTTCATTGTCTTTTTGAGACACAATATTACTACTCTACACTGTTGAAGTTTTACTAAAGGATAAACGAAACAATTTCTATTGCTATGTCAACAAACAATAGCAGAGAAAATATAATTTGCAGAACACAGGGTTCAGGTGAAGAGCAACGGGAAAGAGAGCAAGAATTAACTGAGGAAGAATGAGCGAAGTACTGTAGATCGCCAAAGAAGGCGCGCTCGGGAAAGAGAAAGGAGACGAAATCATAGCGAAGAACGCCGGCAAGCAGAAAGAGTCCGGGCTCGAGAAAATAGACAAAATGTTAACGAAGAACGCCGAGAAGCGGAAAGATTCCGTGCTGTGGAAAACAGACAAAATTGTAGCGAAGAGTGCCGAGAAGCGGAAAGACTTCGTGCTGTGGAAAACAGACAAAATTGTAGCGAAGAAAGCCGAGAAGTGGAAAGACTCCGTGCTATGGACCCGGCAAATTTGCATAAGTTTTGTCTGCATAATATTTGCTCACTGATGCGTGACTCAGCACTCGCAATTTCCACTTTCCCTTAAACTTGACACTTGACTTGGAAAACCGACTTCTAAACAAACCTTCTTCAGAAAAATGATCTTCTGAATGCACTACTTTTGAATGAGAAGCAAACTGATGAAAGATTTCAAATTTTTATGTCCTTTAATCATATAAACATCTCCCCTGTCGACGGCTAAGAAATACTCCCGCGGGAATTTTCTCTTGGCGGCAAATTGCAGAATGTAGCGCTTTCACTGGCAGCTTTTCGCGTTGTCGAAGTTGTCATTTAGTGTGTCGATTGATAACTTTGGTTTCAACGCCGTTGTTTTCGTAAAAAATGTTCTTCTAAATTGTAAAATGTCTCAAATGTATGTTAGTCATTCACGTGTTGCGTTGGACCAGGTCTACTTATAGTTCACACTTTTACGGTTATTTATTTCTTTTGTTTAAGTAACTACAGCTGATTGTAGTGAATAAATGAAGGCAGTAATTTTTTAAACTTACAATGTAATTAAGAAAAGAATAATTAATAATTATTTTTTCATTCTCGTGAAAAATGTTTTTCGGGCTGGTAGATGTTGGTTACAGCTTGCCCGAAGGGCAATCTGTAAAATTAATTTTCTTTGCACCCTGCTTGGAGTAAACATTTATTTTACCGAGGTGTTCGTTTTAACACAAAAATGACAAGAGTTGTGTCCTGCATTTCCCAGTAGCGTGTACAAATCTTTTAAATACATTTAGAAAATAGAATGGTTAATTTCATCAGGAATAGAATACAGTACATTGATAATTTGTGTTTTTTGTAGAATATACTCCATGACTTTGTAGGTAGAAAGACCGTACTTATGGCAGACGAAAGTTTAGACAAAAATCATAGCAAGTTAACCGACCTCGATACTTAACTATAGTTAAAAACGTTTGTGAATTCCTTCGCAATATTTTAGAATGCTTTTACAGTTTAAAGTGAAATGAAAGTACTAACGGGAGCTCCGCTTTTAGGCTTGGCTAAATCTATATATTAAGAAAGTTAAACCATATTCCCTCTTACCTTTTTACTTTAATTTTGGTCTTGTAACTCAGTAACGAACGCTTGATTATCACATCTCAACACTCATACGAGGCAGAAACGAAATTTAATAATCACGTTTTCTCGTCTGATCACCAAATAATGACACCGTTTTGAATGTCCAACTGCTGAGTCTGTTTGAATGTATCAGACAAATGTGCCTTACAAATTTCCATTTTTATTAAACTTCTGATTATATGAGCAGCTGTTTCATATAATTTACACAATTTAATTCGTAGAATTTCATGCACATAAGGACAATTCACAGTAAATTCGCGGCGGATATTCTAGCTGAGCCTCTCGATCCTACAAATAAAGTTGATAAAACGCACATTAAAACGTTTCATACCAAGCCTTCAATATTTGCGATATTATTTATCAGTTTTTGTCTATTTTGTCTACTTTTATTTATGTGGATCACACACAGTTCATAACATGCAATGGGTTTGTAATTAAAGTTTAACAGAAAGGGGTTCTAACGAGTCAATACAAACAGTCTTTAACACTCTTAGGCACATAACGAGTTCCTTTAAAAGGGCATTGATAGGAGTCATTAGCCGGGGTAAGGAGCTGGTCTTTTCCGGAGCTGGATATTCTAATCAGATGCTGTTATGAACACTTTTTGGATTGCGTCGAATGAGACGTTTAGTTGAATAGAGATTTTATAAAGATAATAACAAAAAAAGATTCAAAGACAAAGTTTTCAGCTCCGGTTCAAATTAAACGTCATTTGAATTACAGCTTCAGATAATCAGGGTTTCGATAATTGGCTTTCAGTAAATACAGAATGCTGTGTTGGTTTAGGAAGGTGCATGGTACTGAAATAATAAACAGTTATTAATTTAACTCCTTTAGAAGTAAGGGAAAGGATCAAACATCCTTAAATTGTCCTCGAAGGAAGACGTAAGTATGAAATTCTTAGGAGCGGATGGTGTGAAAAAATTTTTCCCCGACATTGAAAGGTTTAGATTAATGACGGTAAAACTTGCAGCTGTATATGTAATTAGTTATCTTTTTTTAGAAAAGTGCAATAGAGATGATATCTTTGTTGTTATAGGTCTGCAAATTTATGAATATTTCGTCCTATACGAATAGTGCTACATTCTATAACATTTGCTTTTCGTTCTTGGTTTCTTGTTAGAACGACTCGTTTGTTGTTTGAACTTCTTTACAGGAAGAAAATAAAATCTTTTTCGGGAATTTTTCTTTTCCGTGTTTTTTTTGATGATATCTTCTTTGTCCAGATTTTAATCTGTTTTCTCGTGCACTTATCCCACTGATGATATGTGGTGTATTCCCTCTCACGCAAGATTGGATAATGGCATTAAATGACTCGCTATATTCCAGGTAAAATTGAGGGAGGGTCACCGGGGATATGTACTGAAGTGTATCTCCCAGTCTCACCCCTGAAAACTAGTTAGCAACAATAAGGCCAGCCATGATGGGCAGCCTACTCTTGGATGAAGCGCAAATGGTTTATTCACGTCAAGCGGTATGAAGTGCATATAATATTGAACGATTTTAGTAACGATAACTACAGATTGAACTGGGAAATGAATAGGAATTTTCCGTAATGAAATCGGTTGTTCCGTTCTTTGCTATCACCAAACTGTTCCGTTCTCGGAAAAGATAATTTCTCAGGCCAAATTAGATTACTACGAAAATTTCCACACCACTCAAAAGTTATCTATTTGTCTATCGATATAACACCAAGTAATTTTATGGTTTGTGCAAAAAGAACACTCAAGCTTTTTGAGAACGAAAAACATCAAGTTCACATTGAATTTATACATACAGATTGTGATTTAAAAGGATTCCTTCAAGAGAGCATCAGGGAGAGAGAGAAGGACACTCGGGGTATCGGCTGAGATATGAAAACTTCAGTAATTATAAAAGTTACCCAATCATTCGCGGCTCTAGAATATGTATGAGTTTCTTTCATTATGGATTATTCAGGCGCAATTCAAAGATAATTAAGATAATTTAAAAATACCTTGAACAGGGCTGAGATTGGTTTGTAGGGGAGGACTGGGCATAATATTGACGTTTGCAATTGTGCTCATTTTATCTTCATCGAAAGATAAAACTTATCGCTTGTTACTGCGGAAATGCTTACTTTCAGGCTCCTGTTATTTCTTAATAATTACATTATTAAATGCATCTAAACTCATACGCCGAAAAGGAAGGAATTCACTCATCATGACGCATTGGGAATCGCGTAAAAACCTCCTTGTATTTGGATTATCAAATACACAAAGGTTTGTCCAACATCTCATTTTCAGCCCTTTTCGCGACATTTTCCTGTGTGATTAAATACTGACCCCCCATTAATGATACTTTCTTAAGTAATACGTATCAGCTTAACTAACAGTTTACAGGGGTATTTTATGTGTGCCTGCTCAGTCATCAAACCCAGCTTTGATATGTAGTGCAAATTTGGTTTTTAAAAATCCATATTTATGCACTTCAGTAGGACTGCGATTCAAGGTGCCATTAAGAGGTACATCAATGCAAGGTAAATGAGTTTCAGTGAATGGATATCCTGCTAGCCTAGTAGAACATCCCTTTCCGCATTCCTGGCTGTGAGGGAAATGAGATTCTGCTCTTATAAGTAATTACTATTTTAAATAGCAGGCAAAGAAATTAAAGAAAAAGGAAATTTTCCATCGTATCGTGCTGGTAGAGTATGAGGGATCGGCGCCTGTTTCGCAACCCATAATAAAACCTTAATCACACTTTATTTAAAAAAAAAAATACTTTTTAGTTCTATCTCTTGTTTGGTATTTTCATTATTTTCTAGTTACGTCGATGTGTGTGGGTTGAAACACTGTCTCTTTTGTATTCTAAATATTGCTGGAATAAACAGTTGTTTTTAAGGAGAAGCTTTATAGTCGTTGCTAGGTCGACCTCTGCCACCCCCTTAGCTTCAAAATACCGGAAATAGAGAATTCGACTGCAAGGAACCAGGTTAAAGAGAACCAAACAGAATTTTACTCAAAACTGTCAAGTACCTATTACTAATCTACTTACGTAAACGCTAAATAGCATAAATAAAAATGGACAAAAGGTGGTTCTTCGCTACATACATACATACACACATACATACATACATACATACATACACACATACTTTATTTCACCTCGGAAAATTCAGAGTAGCTACTGATAAGCTAGTGTCTTCGAGACCACAATACAACAAATTACAATACTCATATAATAAAACGTTAAAATCTAAAATCTAAAATATGCTAAAAGTTTATACATTATAATACTAATTTCAATACTGCTGAAATGAGTCGTAATTTAGTATTCTACCCTTAAAATCCGTTATAGCAGAAGTTCTAAACAAATCAGGAAGAGAGTTCCATAATTTAGCAGCTAAATATGAAAAAGAAAGCAGGCCGTAGGGTGTTTTTTTATATTAGGAAGAGACAGAATAAAATTGCCCTGTAAACTAAAGCTTGTAGAGCTAGAGTAAACATGTTACTTAAACATCCTGGATAATTACTAAAAAACAGACTCATATAGTATAACTAAAAAATTCTGCAGGCGTCCAATATACAGAGGTTTAGAATGGATTGATTTTATCCAATAAAGTGCCATAAGGTGAGTTGTAATCCTTCAGTATGAATCTAAGAATACACTTGTTAAGACTGTCCATTTTTTCAGTTTGTCGCGCACCACAAAAATGCTAAACAGATGAGCAATAATTGAAGTGTGGCAAGATAAAAGCCATACACAATCTAAGGAGGGTGTCTCGAAATTAGCTTACGAAATCTTAGCATAACGTTAAACTGGTTTTTTATCTTCTTGCAGGTAGTAAATATCTAATAAACAAAGGAAAGCCTATTCCGAAAATATCTAGCGAATTGTTTAATGGAAACGAAAACCTGTGTCCAGTATTTCCCAGTATCATTGCTTGATGTTTAGTCTCATTTACGATCATACCATTTTTGTCATACCTGACTGATTTGCAATTTTGACTTCACGAGAAAGACAATTACCTAAAGCCACCCGGTCAACGTTTGAAACATATATTTATGATCATCGGCGTACTCATTCAGTTTCGCTTCTTTATAACATGACAGAACAAGTTATTAATAAATAACTTGAAAAACATAGGTCCCATCACACTCCTCTGAGGAACCCCTCGTTTAACGCACGTCCAGGTTGAAAAAGTCTTAATTTGTAACAAGTAATCCTTAAACAGCGTACAACTTCCTTCTCCGACACCATACGCATTAAATTTTGATTCACCAGGAGCAAATCATGTTGAACAACATCGAATGCTTTAGATAGATCCATAGACACTACGGCAACCAATTCCCCTCTGTCTCGTATGCTTCTCCTATCCTCAGTCAACCTCAACAGTGTCGTCTCACAACCATAGAACCTTCTATAAGAGCTGATGAAATCCGATAAAATTTCACGACTAAAATCATTCACCTGCATAGCTAACAGCCTCTCATATATCTTGTTAAGCACAGGTAAAACTGTAACAAGTAGGCTCAAAAATCCTAAATGGTGCCAAGGACTTTTACACTCAGAAGTGATCATTGTACATCTTCGTCTTACGATTATAATACATTATTATCACTTTATTAGGAATTGTGGCGCATTTTGTGGAATTTGGCGGGCTAAATACATTTTCGCCCGCTGAATCAAACCAATGCAAAGTGTGAAACAAACTATCGTACGATTTAAGCAGGCAACAAAAACTGAGAAGCCATTGCAATGTTCACGCCGTTTTCTTGCAGCCAACGTCGCTCGATGGTGTCCTTTCATTGTGGGACAATAAAAGCCATTCAAGTTGTAAACGTTTTCTTAGTTTGTGTTTTCTCAATGCCCTCCAAAGTGATAACAATAGTAACAGAGTTTATATCCTTTGGCATAAATATGGTTTGGGCCCTTCTCAGAGCACATCATTTGAGTCTTAGTCTGGCCCAAAACATATGTATGCCCAAAAACATAGAATCAATTGTTGTATTGTCAATCAAACAGATGATAAGAATCTAGGCATTTATCAGTTGAAGGACAGTAAATTGATTGAGTAGCAAATTCTTTTTTACTTATCTGTAAGGAAGTCTATTTAAAGTACTCACTAAGGGGAATTACGTCTTAGACTTAAGGCCGGCGTGACAGTGTTAATCCGATTGGCCACGGACAATAGCTGTATTGATACCATAGGTTTTCATATTTTCCGTCCAGGATAACAGACAAATCAAAATCGTGTTTCTAATGATTCTTCTGTGGGATTTGTGCGCTGACCATTCTCTGATGCGGCAGTCGTATGAATTGGTTTCTTCCATATCTGTACAGCCTTTCTGAACTTTCCTTTGTATAACTCCAGAGCTTTACCGCTTGACGCGAAAGAAAGGAAGATAAAGAAACCTGCAAACAAATGAGAAATAGAAGAAAACTGAAATTTAGCGAAAGAATAATCAAACATGCCCGGTCATTGATATCATTTCTCGTAATGTCAAGAGTAATGTCATTTCTCGTAAATGTCAAGAGTAATCACTAAGATTTTTTTTATCTAAATCAGTTCTTGAGGAGCGGAAGTACTATAGTACTTCACAGTTTCTTTAACCTCAACCTTGCCATCATCTAATGGTAGTTTAATTGACAAGTATACAATAGAATTATGATACAAAAGAATTATGAGCGGTATGAACAACGCCTCAAGCACGGGAACGGTACGGTGTCCTATCAAGTTTTAAACTCCCTCCCCTGACTCAAAAAGCGTAGCACGACATAGGAAACGACAGAAATATCACTACTAGGACCGATAACCAATGTTTAAATTTTTGAGACTAATTTAATATAACTCACCTTGTAGACTGTTCAACACCACATATGGGTACCAAAGAAACCACAGAGGCCGGAAGTTTGCTGCCACGCCCAAAAGCCACGTGACACCCATCATTGACACCATCTTCACACAGATCCACGTCATACTCGAACTTGGCCGCTGATTGGTCACTTGCTGTACCCTCTTGAGTAGAAACATACATTACCGTAGGTTAGATGATGATGGGAAATTTATTTTCTCGTATGCAATTTGCTCTATCTAGCTATGCTTTACAGTAACAGACAGTTGTGATAAAGATAACGAGCCATGTTACTTGCTTTGGTGTCTTACATCATCACCATCGTCATCACTTAATTAAGGGACGGACCATTAGAAGAGTGATGGCGGGGGGTGGGGTGGGGAAAAAACCAAAAAAAAATCATGCAAGGGAAAATGCCAAGAAAAAAAATTCATGCAAAGAAGAAGGTAAAAAAAAAAAATTCATGCAGAAGGAAGGTTCAATTGTGACTTTTTCAGTGAGCGAAAAAAAACATTCGTGCAAGCTAAAAATTCCCCACCCGCCCATTACTTTTCTAATGGTCCGTCCCTAAAATCTAAAACACAAGCTACCAAGAAGTAGCAGAGTTAGTCACTGGCTGGTAGCATGACCTGTTACTTACGATTACATAACGTAAATTGGACAAGAAAAAAGGATATAAGGTTAACTAATTAATTTAGCTAATTAATTACTCTAATTAACTTATTAATTTAGAAAAACTTTACAGATAAGAAAATAATATATAAGGTTAACTAATTAATAACAAAAGGAGGAATTAAGAGAGAACAATTTACAGAACCTAAAACGCTTACAAAAGAGAATCTTCAGTAATGGTCTGCCTTGACAGATCAACCTGCTGCAATTCATTTGTGCATCAAAGTTGAAACTACTACAATATGGATTCATTAGAACTTGGGAAACGTATGGCCACAAAGCTTATACCAAAGCGTCACGTCATACACGTGGAAATCTGTCGCCGAGCATGTTTGACCTTGACTGTTAGCTAACCCTTCGCCTCTGTTATTGTTACTTAGTAAGTACTGGTTTACTGGATAATGACGGCTGCCCCACAAGAGACTGAAAATCGTATTGAGGTGTGTGTTCTACAGTGCACTTTACCATAAGATAGACCTTTTATAACATCCATTTTACTATCTATATTATCTATTCTTACCATCCGTGTTTGAATAATGCTATACAGGGTGTGTCCCAAGGCAGCTATGTTAAACAGCATTAGTATTCCAACTGGTAATACGAACGAGTAAAGCTTGGCTTGTAAATTGGATATAAAGCACTCGGTTTCATCTTGCCCTGACAACAGAAACACGTATTTTCCTTAATTACTAATCGTTCATATCAAATAGCGGACTTGGTTGCAGCTGATGAAGATCTCGTACAATTGGTTCGCAATCCAAAGAATAACAATAGATGAACAATTGTTAAAAATAATACAGTGCCCCTTAATGTCAATATAACTACTAGAATGGTCTTCAGTTAACTGTCAAAAGTAATTTCATAATTTCATTGCTTTTAGATTGCTACGAGACGTGATTGGCTAGAATCTCGTGTCTCTCTCTACCAATCACGAGCGAAACTAAAATCAGTCGCAACTAGCTCGTGTTATATTATGTCAATAGACATTTCATGATTAATACATGACATTAACTTGTTGTGCTGGACCCCGTAATTTTCAGGAGCCAGCCATATTTGTTTTACATTTAATCTTCAACATGTTTGAAAGAAATCTTCAACAAACTACAACAGCTCGCACGCTTTTTCCCGCGCTTAGCGTTAATAACGTATTATTGTGTTAAGCTCTGATTGGTTCTTTGGACTCCGTGTACCTGTTGATTTGTGTGAGTAATTACTTTAGTTTTGTTTTTGCAACAGTCAATTAAACACCGTTGTGTGTTTGAATAAATCCCTTGTTACACAGAATGTTATAAGAGCAATTGTCAAACCATATCCTACTGATCCGTGTGTAACGTGGTCAACAATAAAAGTGGTGAGAACAATAACCACAGGTGTCCCAATTGCATACAGAGCGTACTTCACCAGACGTTTGGTTGGGTCGTCTTGTGTTGCTGCGACAGCACCTTCAAACAGAAAGGACCAATCAGACTGTTTACGTGTTTTTGTTCTATATACAGAGAAACGTTTGCAATAGGGTTTGAATCATATGACTGCAAATTTGAGACGGGGCAAAATGAAGGTTTCAAACTAGTTGTAAATGCATGATAATGAGTTGGGGGGCGGTGGGCGGGGGGGGTCTGGTGGAATTGGGGGATCATGCGAAAAAAAGTAGGGAAAAGGGGGCGTTACGTGAAGTATATTAGCAACAATTTTATGTCATAATGTTTTAATCCGAAATTAACTTCTCTTTCTTTTGTTTGGGAGAGGGTTATGTGAAAAAATTGGCAGGCTGAGGGGGGGCGTGCAATTTTTAAATGGTGCTTCCCGAATCACACCAACCCTCCTTCCCTCATAAAATTGAATGGTCCCTTATTGTGGTGGTATAAATCAGTCTATTAATTGGTTTGATAACTCCAAGTTTCCTTTCAAATTAGCCAAATGAATTAATAAATTAATTTAATGAGAGATATGTATTTTCCCCTCCTCCTCACCACTCCGCTCCAGAGTAGGGTATCGCATCATGTAATAAGGGAATAACTCCGGTTTTGCAAAGGAGGGTCACACTGTATCACATCCAGGGTACAAACCAGATTGTCATGTTGACACGGGTCATGGGCACCCCAGGACCTCCAGAGTTACACTCCTGGGTAAACCATACTATCAATTTTAACCTCGTTCCTATATAAGGACCTGGGCACTGATCATGAACACGCAATTGTTTCATGATCTATCAAGACAAGATGCTAGTGACAAATGCATTACCTGAGGTAGTGAAGGTTCGATGAATGTCAAACGCCATGACGTTCATCCACATGAATGACGACAAAGCAAAGAAATGAAGAAGGACAGCAATCAAAAGGCAACGAACTCTATCAGATGTGTCGACAGCCAGAAAGAAGATGAGCTGGTAAATAAGGAGACATGAAGACAAGTTGATAACAATCTTGCCAGGTAAGTTACGGAGCTCAGCAAACAGAATGTAAGTAAGCAGCAGAAGAATCAAGGAAATAAACGATGTGATGCCACCAACTGATGTGAGCAGCTGCAAAGACCCGCGTGTGGATGTAATCTTCATGGACTGCCTGTTCTCTTTTCCCTTTTTGGTAAAGTTTTTCGTAAAATTGACGCATAAAAACAATCCATCTTCGGTCAACTGAAAAGCTGTTTTTGGATACACTTTTTTGTGAGGCTTCAGAAAAACAGAGCCATTGGAGAAACTATCGAATTCGCTTTTATTAAAAGCAAGGAAAGTGCAGTTTGGATTAAGCTCTGTTTGGTTTCCGTGGCTTTCCCCAGTACCACTGGAGTTCGTAGTTTGGTGTTCATTATGGAAAATGTTAGATGCAATTTTTTTACACTGGTCAACATAAGGATCGTACACTTCATCTGACAAGCAGGACTGACGTTTGTCGAGACGTTTAAAGGTGTAGCCGTTCTTGTCTTTGAACTCGACCTGGTATTGTGAAGTCGACTGAAAATCAAGTAGAACCGTAAGCGGAGGGGATACTGGTGCACTCCCCTCAAAACAAAAAGATTCCAGCATAACTTTGACACCGTTGCAAAATGCACACTGTGGGTTTCTAAATAGATGAATCTTCTTATTTTCTTGATAACAAACGGGAACCGCGTATGCCAAACACTGTTTTTGACAAAGAGTTTTGTTCTGTGTTGGAGCCACCATAGAACAATCCGAAAATCGAGGGATGCACCTTTTAAGGTGGAAAATCTGGTAGGCTGCGGGAAATTTTTTTAAGAAGCAGTTGTTGTTTTGTACAAGGTCGAAGATGGTAGTGAAGTTTTGGGATGTTATATTTGCCTGAAGGCAGACCACCTCGAGTTTCCAATACTTGGTGTTTATAGCTCCATTGCACGTAGCGCAAAATATATTTTTATAGGTCACACTACTATCCATGTCAAACACGGGCAAGTTTCTAAGAAAATCATCCTGACTTGCCTCCTGGCATTTTTTGAGCATATTTTCCTCTGTCCAGTTTGAGTGACATCTGCTCCAAGCTGCATAGCCGTGGTACTTGGCCTTTCTTTTGATGTCTTCAAATGCAACACATGTTTCATTTGAAATCTCCAGGATTGGAGGAGAGGAAACTTGTTTGCATCTGAGAAACGAGGAACGTTAATAATTGGTCAGTTATTTAGCGCAAATGGTACCGTCTTCAGGAAAAGGAAAGAGTCAGAGTGAAGTTGGTTTCTCGGCAATTACACTTGTTTCAGTATGTTTTTAAAGTTCTTTAAGTTAAATGCCTAACGAAGATTTGCAAAATACGTTCGACACTACCGACAATCTTACGAAATATTGAAAAGAATTTCAATTAGAAATGTTGCTGATTTCGTAAGCCTATAACTTATGGCAGCTCCATTACAACAATAACAACAACAACAGCATTTATTTAAGCACGATAAAATTATAGCAGAGCTGATGTGGTCGTGTTGATGTGATCATTTTCTTCAGGGCCAGGAGCGTTGTTTGTTTCATTAGTTCTAATATTTTTTTCCTTGGTTTCACATATTTAACTGATGTTGTTATGAATTTACAAAACTTACAATTCGTGGAAGTCGTAGCAGCAATCTCCAAAGCTGTCGCAGAGGTCATCACAATAGCAATTACGTGAATACTCTGATAAGGGTGTTGCTGCGCTTCTTTCTGAAGCCCCACAGCTATTTTCACAACTGTATCTTTCAATTCTATTAGCAATGGTGCCCTCAAGTTCGCTTAATTGCTCCTCCCAAGACTGTGGAATGATATCTGTGGTTTATAGAAAGGTTCAGCTGAGTTTGGTATAACTTTAAAACTATAATAAAAACGAACTGATTTTTCGTGGATCATGAACAATAGAAGGATAGTTTTGTTGTTTTCAGGTGTCATAGAAATGGTATAGCTCAAGAGAGTTTTTGACGTCTTGGCAATTATCTTATAGCATGTTGAAACTGTCTTATATTCAATATTACATCTTCATAATTACTTTTCAAGTGTCCACTTACCATCCGTCGGTGCCTCGTTAGCTCTGCATTCTTTATATATTAAGCGTTTTAAGAAAGACAACAGAGGCGGCCTTGGTGCAGTCGTGCTCGATTCCCCTACAGACGAAGGTGGGTCGGGACTCAGTGTTCCTGGCGGTAACGGAGGTTGCACTGTAGATGGTGGTCCATATCCAGATGGTGGACCACCAGCGCCAGATTGTCCTGGAGGGCCATATCCTGACGGCGGACCAGGAGTATCCACAATAGACCCTGAGGGGCTCCCAGCTGGTTGTCCTGGAGGGCCATATTCAGATGGTGGACCAACAGCGCCAGATTGTCCTGAAGGGCCATATCCTGACGGCGGACCAGGAGTATCTACAATAAACCCCGAGGGGCTCCCAGCTGGTTGTCCTGGCGGTGGAGCTGGAGTGCTTACGGCGTGGACTGGTGGGCTTTCGCCTGGTTGTCCCTGTCCATCAGGAGACCATAATGGAGGCCGCTGGGTGCTTCCAACTGTAGTTAGCCTGGCAGGATTCCGATAATGGGTTGGTTGTGGGGTCACATCAGTAGGTGGTCCTATGGGGTATGAATGTGGCGCTGCCGGAGGTGAAGGATCCCCTGCGGAAGAAAGATTTGGAGATGTTGGAAGCTGTCCATACAATGACGACTCTGGTTGTTCACAAGGTGGAGTAAGCATTATCAACGGAGGAAGGGCAAGGAAGGCGTAGGTTAAAACTAGGGTTTTAATTTGCACGAAACCTTTATCTTCTTAAATAAAAGCAAATCGTTTGAATGAAAAGCAGGAACAAAATATCAGGATTCAACCTTATAACATTAAACGACTATAGCTTTACATAAAGTTTCGGCCGCACTGTGTAAACAATTTTCCAGTTGGCTGGTCAAAGCGTTTCATGAAATAGTTGAAGTTTCATTTTAGCATGCGAAAGTATGTATAAATCATATGGTTTGCATGTTAATCTACTAATATAATCAGGGAGCAGGGTCGGTGCGGTGGTGAAAGCACTCGTCACCTTTCTCTTTGACCCGGTTTTGAGTTTCCGTTTGGTCTTGTGTTGGTTGAGTTTGTTATTAACTCTCTACTTGCTCAAAGGGTTTTTCTCTGGGGTGTCCTGTTCAACACTGTCAAATACAGTTCATTAGAACACAGTAAACGACTAGCCACCTGGTGGATGCCAATCCAAACCTAATCCTTTCTGTTTATCAATTATAGATATTATTAGTGGTCTGGTTTAATTACGTTTACTGAAAAATTGCACAAATTCTATCTGGCCTTTCGTCTGTCTAATGGGATGTTATTGAAAAACTACCAGAGAGTACCTGTGGTCTGAGCTTTCACATCACCTCCTTGTCTGTTAAGATCAAAGGCAGCGCGAAATGTAACGGCAATCAGCGCGTAATGAAGTCGGTATAGATTCATCTGTGAAGTGAGATCATAAATAAGTGCCACGATTCAGTGTAAAGACTCCATCTCTCGCATTAACTTGGCACTTCTGAAGTCAAACTAGAATTGACCTTAAAGTTACTTGGGACCATGTAGTGAAATGAAATGTACGGGCCCGCAAATGATTCCAGGACCGCAAATGATCCCGGACCGTAAATGATCCCGAGCTGAAAAATAGGAATGGCATGGATTGATAACGTCACCGGACGAAGGGACAAACTGTTTACATGGAGAAAGTTGGCTCGGGTAGAAGGGATGTCTCGCCTCGGTAACAGGGACAACTCTTCGTCCCGGGACGTCATATAAACGTTTTTTTTCGCTTTACAAAGAAATGTATGAAATTTTAGCTCGACCCGAGTGACTGGGCTAGGCGAGATATTCCTTCGTCCCGGGCCAACTTTACTCATATAAACGGCTAGCACCAAAATAACAACTGTAGAGTCCACTGCGGTTTATTGATCTAGTGCTCTAATGTTTTCATGTTTTTGGGCTAATAACTTGTATCGACAGATGTAGATTCGAAGCTATTTTGCCTTACAGTATACTTGAAATCTACTAAACACGAACGAAAAACGAAAAACTTCCTTCAACCGTGAGAAAATGCGTCCACGGGTATGTGCACAGTAGAACATGATATATATACATATTTATACGAGTCCTGAAATGACGCTTACAACAATATTAAGCTTTGGAGAGTACGAAGGGCATGTTGTGTTATTAAAGAAAATATGTTAAAGGGAATCTGGTTGCAAAGAAAACAAAACTTCTGGCCTGCAATTCAAATCAGTTGCTATTTATCAGTTGTTGCAGTTAATAAAAAGATTCAACCGAACGTGTGGTAAAGATGCTAGTTGTGAGCCATGATTTAATAAGATGGCCTTTACTCTTTAAGCCCTGAGAGTAACTTTATAGATTTTACTCTGGCTTACGTCAGACAATTTTACTCATCACAGGGAGACCCCTTAGGGCTTAAAGAGTTAATAACAATAATCGTTATTTACGCCAATTCCCTATCCACACTATTTTACGATCCATGCCACTCCCTACTTTTTAGTTAGTTGGGATTATTTGCGGTCCAGTATTGGGATCACTTTGAGGTCTAATTTGGGGATCATTTGCGGTCCGGGATCGTTTGCGGTCCTGGGATCATTTGCGGACCCGTACCGATCACTGAGTCGTTTTAGTCGTATTAGCTATGTTACAGTAAATAGATTTAAACATGTTTGCATCTGGTTAGAAGAATCCTGTTGGTAATTTTAACGTTCAACATAATCACCTACTACAACCTTAATGTATTTTTTTATTTTACTCTTTTTTTTTTGGATTAAAATGTGGCGAGTCAGATTACGTGTACATATTAAAGTCCATAAGGAGACCTGTTTGCATCTAAGAAACTAGTGCTACTGAAACTTTCAATAAAAACACTTCCCACAAGTTAAACAAGTGTCAAAATGATCGCAAAAAATTAAACGCAAAAATTGAGAGTTAAAATCACTCCACCATTTGAAATAACTATCAGTTCCAGTCTCGACCGTTTTGCGAAACGTCTTTTAATCTATAAAATACACCCCATCTCACAAACTACTTTCAACACCTGCTAGAATTTTTTTTCTAAACAAAACTGAGTACAGAAGCAATGAATTTCACAAGAATAATCTCAGCTTTTTCATACCGTTTTTGTGGCTTTAATCTTGCTTTGAACGCTTGATGGGTGCATGCATGACCACTACATTATGGTGCTTGCGAGCTTGATTTTTTCATTTTCAATTGAAACCAAGGTGTGACTGATGGATAATTTGAAATCAACTAATGATGTCTGTTCAACAGAAATGACAAGTGCCTGTGATGAATTTACATAACTATCAAACAATCTATAGATTTCGTGTTGCAGCTGCTGAGAACCATTAAGTAACTGTTCAGTTTTTCAGCAGCGCCAGTTCCCTCTTCGCACGGATACGAAATAAGAAAGAAAAGCCGTGTAGAAATTGGGGTGGGGTTCTTAACTCCACAAAACCCCGGACTTTAAACTTTCCCCCATGTTCAAAGTTTTCTTTCCCCTATGGCTTCATCCTAAGCAGTCAACGAATGTTGATTGCTTAGCCTGTTGTTATTTATTTGTGAAAGACACAATCCCTAATCGGTGCTGGAGCGCCAATTGCAATAAAAGCCTCCAGTTCAAGCTGTTCAGGGTTTAGAAGAAAGGAATGTAGTGTTTTAATGTGGTAAAGTACTGAGTTCAACGAACTGCAATAAGTCTCGTCGCAGCGAGCAGTCCTCTGTTACGCGTTGGCCTTTGGAAATCATTTAATTGAGTTCATTGTAACTACTTTTTGCCTTCCTAGGTTTATCATGGTGAAGATCAGTCAAGCAAAATCATCAAAATTGCGAACAGTTGATTTCTTCAAAATGTTGTTATCGGTAGTTAAAGCTGAAAAAGCCAACCCATGATTTAGATTCTGTTGATTTAGAATTCACAGACAATTTATTTCGATATATTAATGATCTTTACCACTTGATTTCACGCAATCTATGATTATGAAGTTCAACTTAACAATGTTCAATACGTAGGGCCACGATTCCTAACAGCAGTTTACTGTTAAACCGAGAAAGTATGACTTATGAATTACTTATCGTTCTGCGCTGTTTAATCTCAATGCTACGGTTGGTGCTGTATTCAAATTCAAATTTCTGTGCTTTGAATGTTAGTCGAAATGCAATCAAATTACTGAGTGTGCTGTTCTTCCAGTTACGCCAACTTTAATTCTAGAAGGCGCATCCATTTACAAAGTAGAAAAAATAATTGTGTACATGAAATAAGGAGTGTCGATCTACCTACACAAAGTAAGGGTTAGATCTGCTCCTAGTTCAGCTTATCACTATAATTGATGACCAATAATACAAAGCCAACAGTTTCTTTTAAGCCTAAGTATCGCGGTGTAAATGAACTAGTTTACGGAGAGCTTGCCCTGTGGCACTGGGAAGTCTGGGAACTGAGAATGGATAATGGTTTATTTGTCAATATAAAATAAACTCTGCTAAATCAGGTAGAACTAAACCGTTTATGTTGAAATTGAAGGCTTTAGGTCTGTGCACTTTCCGCCTCTTGATTTGCCATCTCCTCTTTGAGATGAGAAAACAGTCAACTAATCACCTGTTTTCAGTCTTCTAGTCAACAGAGAATAACATTTTTTCCGCTTCCAAACTACTTGGTCGACGACTGCTTTGCGGCAATGTCAGCTTAGATTTTGTAGTTCAAACTTTGTTTCTTAACTGTGGCTCCAAAATGCAGCGTTGCCACTCTTTGGAAAGCTATTGAACAGAGCAATACTGTGGCACTGTTTGTTTTACCATACACTGTTGTTTTAACTTTTTCAGTCCTTTATAAACCTAGCCAAGAAGTGTGAGCATTCTTTGGAAAGAAACTGATGATGATTGCAATTAATGGCTATCTACTTTACTCTAGCTATTTTACGGCTGAAAGTGAAGAAATAAATTAACTTTGGCATTCAGTATGTGCAAATAGTGTATAGCCCCGTGTTATGTCAGTTGTTGGTTGACGGTGTAAAACTTTGCAGGTGACTTTGTTGTTTGATTTCGAACTCTAAGCTTTCAATGAACAGCTTGTGTCAACGTGATTTCATCAAGACTTTGTTTTTTTTTTGATGCAAGAAGCAGTGTGAAATATACGTTAAGAAAATGCCTCAAACGTGGTGCCCTTTTAAAAACCAACATGTACTGTGCAACATTTCATTAATTAATTAGTATATATTCCGTGTTTCAGCTAAGTAAGTAAAAAAAGGAGAAAGCGATGCACATTTAAGATGTTCAGTGTTAACAGAATGATTCAACATGGAAATATTCAAGTGTCAAGCAACCTTCAATTTTGGCCAGTAATACCTTCTTCTCTAATCTCTCCTTATTAAATGTGATTTATTTTGTGCGGAAAACCTTTTCGTTTGAGATTCTTCCAAGATACAAACATGTGTTTTAAAAAGCATCTTTATGGCTGAGGGAAGAAAGCAAGTAATTCCTTCCAAGCCCGGTGTGTAAGCGTGGTTTGAATAAGTCACTAAATATCACTGAATTTCAGTTTCAAGCCGTCTTTTGTTGAATGTGTGTTGTTGCATCTACCGATTGGTAAAAATGGACCTCACAGATAGTCAATCTGAACTTGTTGTTTAATTTAAAGGGGCAACAAAGAAGTGGCGTACGATTTACAGGATTAGTCGTTTGTTTCTTTTGAGAGTGTACTAAAGCCTGGTTTTCACTACGACACAAGCATAAGCAAATAAAAACAAAGAAAAACGTGTCCTGTGGGGCTCTACAAGACAAAAGGACGATGTTTTTCTTTGTCTGTTCCTTTGTCTTTACCTTGCTTATGCTTGGTCTTATGTTGATGTCTTATGTTTATGTCGATGTCTTATGTCATACGCTTGACTTCATTCCTTTGTGTTCTCCTTTGTTTTCTCCTCATCCTTGTGCTTGTGTCGTAGTGAGAACCAGGCTTAAAACTAAAACCCCTTCCGCTTTGAAAGCAACGGAGAAAAACGAACAATAACTAGTGGATGATAATTCGAAAAATATCTAATGAGGGTTTAAAGTTTTTAAGTATCGTTACGTATTTTTTACTCTGTTTCAGCGTTTTTTACAAAATCGTAATTAAAGTTGGAGATATTGAAAGTTTGCATATGTTTGAAAATGATGTCAAAATGGTCAAATATTGTTTACTTTAAATGTCTGTGTAAGCAACTGGATATTTTCCACAGAGTCACACGGTTATCAATGTTTTTATGTTAGTACGTATGCACTGTTAGAAAAAGCAGATTGCTGGCATTTATATTTTTTGTAGAGAAAATTTTGCTTATACTTAGGGAGAGATTAATTAAAGAAATCAGCGTGCACATTGGAAGTGGACGCCGACATAGTTTGATGCTACGCTGGTTTAAAATGATGAACGTAACTTAAAAAGTTACAATTCACGGACCCAAGGTTTTGACACTCCCGTCTAGTGTCGTCTTCAGGGATGATTATGTTGGGTGATTATAATGTTTGGCTGCCGTGAAGCCCCTTTTAGACCTGCGTTGCATGGCGTTTTATAATTCATATCGTTCTTTGCTCTTTTTAAAGGATAAATTTCATTTGCTTAGAATTGTGTTAACTCTTCAAGGCTCAAATCTTCAACAATTTCTCTACTCAGTGTAAATACACGATTTGATTCTTATGTTCAAAATTCTAAGAGGTAATTTGTTGCTTAATGTTTTCAGGATATTTGTTGTCATTATTGTTGCACACTGTTAAAGTAAGATATTTGGCTTCCTTTGCCGTAGTTTCTGGTTTCCACATGGTGGACACAGGTTCTTATCAGTACAAGGTGCTTTGTTTCTAACCTTAACTCATTCTGAGTTGAGAATACAGGATAGGACGTTTAAATGCAGCTGTTAGCCGAGGCGGCTTCTTTCATCATGAATATTGTTGTATTTTCTCAATAATTAACAATGCCGAAACCCCGATAGTGGAAATTCACGACATCCTTGCATCACAACGTAAACTCTCTCTTAACGACCACTTTATTAAGCGACTACCTTTAATTGCTTCCCAATTAAACACCGTTTCAAAAATCTAACTTAAGCAACCAATTTTGAATTCATCACGCGACCGCGAACTAAACACTTTCGAGGCCTGAAATTTGACAAAACCTTTTGTTTTGTGTTTCCGGTAAGTGACCACCTGAAATCCTTGTGATACTCAGATGTCACAAAGTTCAGTTTTTAAGATACCTCTGACAGATATTTTAGTTTGTATTATACTGCTAGATCATGGTCAGTGGCAATAAGATTCAGTTGCGATGTCAGTTTAAGACGAACTCCTATTTCACGCGAAATGCACCACTGCTTCCATCCATGGAATAAGAATAAAAATTATACTTTTCCTGAGAGTAGCTTTGTATACTTGCTTCATTTTAATTGATAAGGTTATCAGTAGTAAAAATCAGTTTCATCCATGCTGGTTCTGCCCTCTTTTCTTTACCTCAGTTCTATTCTAAGCGACTACCTCCATTAAGCGACTAGCTTTCTCGCACCAGCAAAGGAGAGTTGATGGTATGATGCATCCTGCTTTACATATATCTATGGCCTTTATGTTTTGTTTTCAAGATTTTTAACACATACGGGTAATCCTAAAGGATTTCTCCTCTAATATAAATGTATGACAGATAGAAGAAAAAAAGTCAATTTCGGACAGAATTGCAAAACCGCTGTGGTCAGAATACTAATTTTTTTTTATGCTCGTTTGCTCATGTCGTTACATTGATTAAAAACACACTCTCGAAGATATTACTTTTTTCAGCGACAAAGATTAGGTTAGATGAAGCTTAAACACACCTTTTTCTTCAGGATGGATAAACAGCGTACCCTTCCTTATGTTCTGACATAAATATAAACTCTTTACTGAAAAAGGCTGGTACATCTTATGTTAACGATGGATGATTTTGTTTAATAATTCACAGTGATTATGCCCGCAAATTAAATTTCCCCAAGCAGGTGAACAAGCAAGCTAGGATGTGAATTTGTTTTGTATTTTAGCTTATATTTTGTTTTCGAAATCTTGTTTAGTGGACAAATAGTTTCTCTTTGTTTGCGATAAAACCACTTGAGGGATAATTCTCGATCAGTGGACATTTCACGACTCTCTATTACTTAATGTACTAAATTATTATTCCGGCTCACTTCTATTTAGTTTATCTTTTTACAGATAGCCGTCGGGGTTTGTGCATTTGTGAAATTTCAGAAAGCTCTAATAATGCCTTAGTTTATCACGGATGCCCTTGCAAATAATTAATTGGCAGACGTTTTGCGAACATTGTTTAAAATTACCACTTTCCCAGTGAATATATAGTCAAGCGATTTTGTATTACGTGGAAAATACGATTAAAATACCAAATGTATGAGCAATACAACATGTTCTGTGCTTAATAACCACCATTTAAATCCCGTTTCAAGTGCAAGCAGCTCTGAGATCGGTTTTTTTTTGTCGGAGCACTTCCCAGGTGGTAATTCTCCTTAGGTAAGAGCCACGCACTTCTTTTTGTATAAGGTCGGAGAAATTGGCGTCGGATCAATTAAATATCATTGAGTTACCATACCAGAGAATCCTGAAAATTAATTCTAAACATTCCATGCAGACCTCAGATTCAGGACCGATCACATCTCCATTGCCGTTGAAATAAAGAAACCTCTGAAGAGCTTGAAGAACGGCAAAGTGGCCAAGATTGTTTTAGGTTTTAAGGTGACGATTCTGATAATGACAGTCAGACCTTTATCAAGAAGTACTTGTTTAAATCAATACTTCTATATTAGTCGGAAACCTGGCGCCTAGCCTAGCCTAGCTTTCCAAAGTGCAGACGTCTATGAATAATAGTTTCCGACAGGCGCTCGGCATCTGGTGGCCAGTCGTCATGACGAACGAGGAACTGTAGTAGTAGAGCAAGGGCAAATAGATACCGTTTTGGTCTGATTTGAACTTGGATCAAATATCAGACCCCTTTACGAGCAAATAGATACCGTTTTGAATTTGGGACCAATGAACAGTCAATCTTCTGTACAACACGCAGAACGATACCCGCTTTGGACCTTGAGGTAAGAGAACAGTCACTTAACTGCACGTCTGTGCTGCCATTGAGGAAAAAAAAAACAATTAGACAAACGCAATTGCTATAGATATAACAAGTGAAAGAAAATGGATGACAATATTTTGAGTAGCCTCGCATGCTTGTCCAGCGGCGTGCTTTGTCAATTTATGAGTAGAGACGGAGCCAATCAGCTCCAGCAGCAGAGATGGAGCACCTTGACCAGGCCACCGAGCAAAGAGGTGTTTTTATTGATTGCGGAATCAATCTTCCAATGCTATTTGAGTATTATTATTCAAGATAAGGAAGAGTGCAGGCTGCCACTACTGAGGAGGTATTTAGTTCTCTGGGCTACCGATGCAAAATAGAGCAGCAGACGTCTTGGGTCCTTCGTCATTTCCACTTTTGTATGAGACATATTTTTGGGAAAGAACCCAGTGAGTGAGATTGGCAAAGAAGATGGTCGGGGAGGTACTAGAAAAAAATGTGATGGATTTAACCCAACAGTTGAGAAGCTTTTTTTAAATTCAACGTCTATGTAACAGTAAGGTGGAAAATATTGTTTCAACTCGGTAGGATTCAAAGTTTGTTGTCATTGCCAGAGGATCCGAGTTTCCACCAGATGGAGAACAAATACAACAAACCATCATATGCAAGGAGCTGCGTTGAGTTTGGAGTAAACCCAAACCCAGACTTCCGATTCATGAAAGACGGAAACCACGGCTTTATTTATGGACTATGGAACGGGTCACAAAGAGAAGGATGGTGGAGATCAAAACCTGCATGTGCTACGCGCATATTATATCCAAGCAAACACTTGTCCAAACGGTTCGAATATATCTGCAGATGGAAGTCAACCAAAGGGCAATGAAATTCGTTTTATCAGCAACGATCGATGAAGAGACAAAAAGACAGTTTGAGTGGCTTATATCAAACACGGTGAGCAGACTAATGCCAGCAAGGTTGGCAAGGCTGAATCAATCCATAGAGGCTTTTACCTTCTGCATACTGGGATCGCAAGTGAATGTAAGATCAAGAATACTTGGAATCGGCGGACCAGCATTGATGAAGTGCAAAGTGAAATTCTGACGTTGTTTGAAGTAAGACACTCCTCGAAGTGAAACGCTAGTTTAATTCAATTCACGGAACGATGAAGGAGTCCTACGACGTAAATGCATAACAGTAAGATAATGATAAAAGGGAAACAACAACGATGACAATAGGACTTACAGGAAATAAGTGGCGAGCTAAAGTCCCTAACCGAATGCAGGACATACAATATAAACAAGATGGCCGACACTCTCTTGAGCCTGTCGGCCAGCGGTAATGTCAGCTGAGCCTTGAGGCTTGGCCAGCAGCAAACTCTTCATCCCCCCCAGTCCGAGAAGCTCAATTTCTAAGATGGGTGAACGGACTCAGTCTACCCATGTGCCTGACTCAGGCTCGAAGCGTTTCGGTGGTCGCCGTAACCGACTGGGACGCGAGGGTTGGGTCTGCGGTGCAGGAGGCGGCGGCGGTGGCACCTCTAGGGCCACATATTGGTCCTCTAAGGTTGCTGGCAGGGGGTCCACGGAACCGGGGGTTTGGGTGGCACCTGAAGCCTTGCTGCAAGGGTGGTCTTCTGTCGGTGGATAAGCCATTTGAGGCATTGCAGGGCCTGTGTGGGGCGAGGTGGGCTTGGTCGCAGCAGCGCGGGGAGATGAGGGCAGAGGGACCGGCTGTGCGTGGATGAGTGGTGTTGTCGGCGTGTAGGCGCGGAGGAAGCGACGGTTGCGCAAGGTGAGTCGTCCTGATCCGTCTATCTTAACTCGGTACTGGTCATGGCCTGGCGACTCCACTATTACTCCTGATCTGTCCCATTTTTTGGGGTGGGGGCCTTGCTGATTTTGCAAGAATACATGCTCGCCAATGGACAATGGGCGGAGTGGGCGTGAATGAGCCTTAAGGGATTCCGTGGTGCGAGATATACGGGTTCGGAGGGTTTCTTCCTTAGCCATCCAGGCCTGGCGCCAGAGTGGACGAATGTGTGGGTTTGAGAATTTCTCCAGGCGGTTGACAAAGGTGAGGGCGTCACGGAGAGGGCGGCCAAAGATGATTTGCGCGGGGGAGAGGTTACAGTCAGGATCAGGCGTGTTGCGAAGCTGTAACATAGCATGCAGGAAGTTATCGTTGTCGAGGCTGCCAGTGGGGCCAGTGTGCGACATGAGGAGGCGCTTGGCGCTCTTTACTGCGACTTCCGCTCTGCCGTTCGACTGGGGAAAGCTGACGGAGGATACGCGGTGCCTGATGCCCCATGAGTGGAGGAAGTTCTCCGTGTGGCTGGCGGTAAACTCTGGACCACCGTCGCTCGATATCTCTTCCGGTACACCGAATGTGGCGAAGAAGGTGCGAAGGTGGCGAACCAGGCCAGATGAGCCGCCAAGGTCGGTGCCTGCTGTGGAGCTTAGCACCTCCACCCAGCCGGAGAGGCGGTCACCGATGACCAGGTAATGACGGCCGCCATAATCGAAGAAGTCGGCAAAGATTGCTTCAAACGGAGTGGACGGTGGTGTGGTAGGGAGAGGAGGCGTGGCACCCTGTGAAGGGGCGTTCCTGTTGCAGTCTGCGCATCGTTCTCTGGTATCGCGAATGTCTTTGGACATCCCGGGCCAGTAGACGATTGCCCGGGCACGCTGCTCCATTGTTGAGGTGCCTTGGTGGGCGGCGTGGAGATGCTGGAGGACTCTGGTGCGAAGGGATGGCGGGACCACTACACGGTCTTGGTATAGGAGGACGCCATCGTGTGCGTAGGTAGACTCACATATGGTTGAGAGGCCAGCTAGTGCAGGGTCGCTGCGTGGGATGCTTTCTCCACTCTCTATGATATTCAGGAGATGACTAAGAGATGCGTCTGTGGCCGTCTCGCGCGCGAGGAGTGACCATGAGATGGTACCAAGCTCTTCTGCGTTGGTACGAATGGACGCCATCAGTGCTGATTCTACAATGTCAGCGATGCTGGATGATCCGTCAGTTTGGGCTGAGGGTGAGGGGTGCCGTGAGGTCGCGTCAGCGGCTTGATTGCTCTTCCCGGGCAAATGAGCGATGTCGAAGCGCCAGGGGAGAGTGCGTTGTTTCAGCCGGAATAGACGTGAGTTGGTGATCTCGTCTAGCGTACGGTCGCCAAGGATTTTCACTAGTGGCTTATGATCAGTGACTACCACTAGGTTGTCGCATCCCTATGTAAAATACCGTGTTTGCTCAAGCCCCCAGGCTACGGCCAAGGCTTCGCCTTCAATGGGTGCGTAGCGTTGCTCTGCAGAAGATAGGAATCGCGAGCCAGCTAAGGTAATCCTCCAGCCTCCTTGGCAGCAGCCCGGAATTCCAGAGGAGCAGCGACAGTGTTGCTGGAGAAGGAAGTAACCAATACCGCGCCTTGACCAGTCAGGACGGAGGCAGGTTCTCCTTTGCATATCGAATATTTGCACGCCAGCTTGGATCGCTTTGACGATCGCCTCTTTAGACTCTTGGAAGGCTTGCTCTAGTTCAGAGGACCACGAAAATTGGCAACGTGGACTAAGAAAGGGCTTAAACGGGACCATCATGTCTCGCAGTTGCGCGTAGTTGCCTACTTGGTTAACGAGGCCAAACCAGCTTCTGATATCTGAGGTGGACACTGGAGAAGGGAAGTCTCGGATGGCATCCAGGTACTTGGGGAGTGGTTCGATTGTGGTATCTGACACCCTGAAGCCAGCGAAGTCGACATTCCTTCCAGCAAACTGAAACTTGTCCGGATTCAGCACAATGCCAGATTGACCGACACGTGTTAGGAAGTCGATGGTCCGCCACCAGTGTTGCTCTAGATCGGTGTCATAGTGGATGGTGTCATCAACACAGCGCTCTTTCCGTTCGAAGTCCGACAAGACGGCATCAAAGCGGCGGTTGTAGCCATCCCCTGATGACAGGAAGCCTTGGGGTGCCCGTGTATAGCGCCAACGGCCGAACGGCGTGATGAAGGTAGTGAGGTGACGGTCTGACTTGCGCAGTGGGACACTATGATAGCCATTCCAGGCGTCTGTTACTGTCTTCCATGTATCCTTGGGGATGCGGCGTGCGAGGTGAAATGGAGACTCAGTAGCGAAAGTTTCGCGCTGATAGAACTTGTTCAGGGGCGAGAGGTCCACCGTACGGCGAGGAGAGCCATCATGCTTGCGAGTGATGACCATACGATGACACCATGTGACCGGTTCGCCGTATGGCACGCGTTCTATTACTCCTAAGGCCTCGTCGCGCAGGAGGTCATCGTAGACTTTCTGTTGCCAGTGTAGTGGCACAGTGGCAGGGGTGTGGCATGCCTTAGGGGGTGCAGTGGGGTTCACATGAATCTCAATGGGTGGGCCCTCCATACAGGGCAATGCCCGGTGAGGGCAGGTGTTGAAGGTGGACGACGCATACCGGTCGAGCAGCCAGGCTTTCATTCGGTCATTATTTTTTTGTAGACAAGGGAACGGCAGTTCCGCGGGGCGGTGGTGGGACCGTGCGCTGGGGACAGGAGCAAGCGAAAGCCTGAGCGGGGTTAGGCAATGAGCAGCCGTTGTTGATGGACCTGGTGGCGTTGGTAGAAGGCGGTTCTAGGGTTGTTTCGGGGGTGTCGGTGGCAGGTCCCTCATCGGATGCCTCTGTGCTCCTACCTGAAGGAAAGTCGCTCGAGAGCAGGCCGAGGTTGAGCAATGATTCGTAAGACAGGTACATGGCTTGGACAGAGCTGCTTACGTACACCATAGAGCGACAGGACGCCACTGCTCCACTTTGGGAGGTTGTCGTGAGCTTGGCGAGGAATGCTCCTTCAGTTGCGATTGGGGAGCGGTTAGCGGCAGAAAGACTGAGACTTACGGGATGCAGGTCGTCCCTCGAGAATCCACAAGCAAGGAACTCCCGTAAGGACCAGAGATCTGATTGTGCACCGGTGTCAGCAATGGCGGAGATCTTCGCTTCGATAGTTGGTCCCTGGGTGTTTGTGTTTCCTCTTGAGTTCGCCGGCTTGTCGACTGATATAGTGATTGACGCTCTGGGGTGGTCTCTCAGCCGGGCCCGCCTCCATTCGCCCTTGGTGCTCGAGCGACGCGATCTGAGAAATGGGGTCGGACTCTAGGGCCTGAACATTGGCTGTTGGGGTCTGGGTCGGGCGCTGTTGGCGTTTTCGCCTACGACGGGCTCTGTAGCAGTCGATGCATACCTGGTGGGGCTTGGTATTCCACCCTCGAACACCCTGTGTAAAGATGCGGAAGGTAGCTTTGCAATCTGGGCAAGACGCTTCCTTGTCGGCGGAGGTAGGGGTTGCGGTAGGGCTTGGTTGATGGTTTCGTAACCGCTGGAACGATGTGGCTGAGATAGAAGGCGACGGTAGGGCGTTTCGGGCCATCTCTTTAGTTTCGACGATTGCTACAACTTCGTTCACTGGTTTTGCTAGGATGTCGGGTGTTCCTAGTAGCTCGCGGCGGATGTCTGAGTCATAGACCCCGTTTAGGAGGACGTCGCGGATGATATGATCGGTGTAGTCGGCGCTTCCACTTCTTCCACACTCGCACCTGGCATGGTAGGCGCATGTTTCTGCTTTTCCTCGCACCCTGGCCGTGAAGGCACGAAATGGCTCGTCGCGTTCCTGGCGTAACTGGAGAAGCTCAGTACGTAACACACATATGGCGACTGGGATGACGGCGAGCGAGCGCATGGCAGCGAGTAAATCGTGTAGGGAATCGGAGGTGGCATTTGGGTTCGCTTTCAAGAGGCTGTCCCCGAGGTCGGGCCCGGCACACTGGAATAATTGGGACGGGGCCGATGCATCGTCTATTCCAGAGCCGCTTCGAAAAACCTCCCATCTGCGGACAAATACGTTCCATTCCTCTATCGAAATGCCGATGTCTACCTTTGGCCGCTCAAGTTTCGGGCCTCGTCTGTTCGGCGCTCGGACTGGCTCGGCGGCAGGTGGTGCGAGGTGGGAGAGTCCATGATTTGATAGGAGGGCGATGGCTAATGCCTCTGTGACATCCTCGGTTTGGAAGGGGCAGTGCTCGACGGAACACTTGACGACAACCATGACTCCTTCATGAAGTAAGACACTCCTCGAAGTGAAACGCTAGTTTAATTCAATTCACGGAACGATGAAGGAGTCCTACGACGTAAATACATAACAGTAAGATAATGATAAAAGGGAAACAACAACGATGACAATAGGACTTACAGGAAATAAGTGGCGAGCTAAAGTCCCTAACCGAATGCAGGACATACAATATAAACAAGATGGCCGACACTCTCTTGAGCCTGTCGGCCAGCGGTAATGTCAGCTGAGCCTTGAGGCTTGGCCAGCAGCAAACTCTTCATTGTTGGAGGACGCGATAAGACAGTCAGATATATCGAGATCTGTGCGGCGTTACCAACTATCCGTGAATGAAGCCAAAGTAGGATTGGGTCTGGCAGTGGCACCTTGGGTGTGGCTAATTATGTCAAGCAGAATGATCATCAACACAGAGAGTACAGTTGACTATAACAAGCTGCAGCAAGCAACAACAGACATGAAGCTACGCGAGGTAAACACAGAGACAAAAGTAAGCAAGTTTGCTTCTAATGGATGGAATCGACTCAAAGATCAACCAACCAAACAGCCACCCATCCAATCCATTCCATAATCCCACGCCGACTGCTTGCACCACCTCCACTGTCCTTGCCAGCCAAAACACCATCATAAACAACTACGCGTTGGGTGCATTGGGCTTACGTTTTGGTTCTCTTGTTCGCCGTTAGTTTTTGAACCACGGCAAATATCCATAACCACATCAAGGGCGGATCCAGGGGAGGTGAAATGGGTGAATTTTCACCCCCCCCCCTTTTTTTCTGATCCCCCTTCTTTTTTTTTTCTTATCCCTCAAATATTGAAATAATATTTGATTTCTCTGATTTCTCTGATTGAGGTGGAGAATGTGCATAAGCGATGACCGCTTCTACCAATCAATTTATTCATTTTGAAAGAAATAAATCGTCCCGGTTTAGAAATCCGCAAATGAGTTTACAAATCTAAAATAATATAATTGGCATTTGCGTTCGCTTAAAATTCGAAAATGTTAATTATTCATCGGAAATCAATCATGCTGATGCACAGACCTCAAACACCTCAACCAGGCTTTGGTTCTATTACATTATTACAAAAATTCACCGCCCATTTCAAAATCCTGGATCCGCGCCTGCACATGTGGTCGGCAAGAAAGCCTATTGCTTGTCCAGCTGATTTTATAGTAAAGGTAGCAATCGAGCTGATAAGGCCGAGTAGGATATAAGTTGTTTTTTGCTAACTTCACCTATACCATTGCCGACAAATTTGCGCGTGATCGCTTTTACCCTTTCCCTGAGCGGTAATTATCTCTCTCTTTCACTAACCTGTGATTGTAACCGAGAAATAACTGTTTCATTTTGTTCTACTATATCCTGGGCGGCTTTTTTCTCTTCTTTCTCTTATCGTTGATGATCTTCCTTTAATCTTCATTCTATTTTATGAGTTTTGCTGCATCTTCCTGCAGTTCCTCAATGGTCTGTTGTGTGTTGCGTCTAGATCTTCTTGGATGGCATATTTTCCTTTTTCCTCGGCGAGAATTTCTTTGCAGAATATCTTGCGTGAAATTTCTCGATTCGATCTAGCTCCATGTTCTTTTTCCAATAGAGATTGGTCGGATCGTTTGGTTAGACCAATTGCGACAAAACTCAGTATATTCAGTAAATAAACACCTTCCGGTGGCTGGTATATCGGAGGATAATGCCCGAGGCTGAGAGATTGTATACACCACCACCACCACCGCCACCATGGTATTCAACAACATGGCGGTGGTGGTGTATGTGATGGTGGTGGTGGTGCACGTCGTGGTTGTTTATGTAGTGGTGGTGGTATTGTGAAGTAGTTGGGGTTCTTGGAAATACTATTAGCGTATTTCAAGAACTCGAAATCACCACCAATATCGTGCGTTTTGGGGCCTAAGACCAAGATTCTGAGAAACTAAAAACGAGTCCACTTCCCAACACTACCGTCATCTCATTGGTTCTTAACCGACCATTGTTTACTCTTTTGTGAATACACTTTTATTAGTCAAACGTTGTAAGCAAAGTCATATTACTTGTGACTACGTTCAACGCCCGTCAGACTTGGTAAACATAGTTTTGTTTCCTTGATTTTATTCCTGTCGAAAACTGCTTATAATTCGCGCTGTCAATGTATTAGAGTGACGCGTTTTGCAGTGTTTGTAAATTTAGTTAGATCTCAATTTCAAGTTTGAAATTCCTTTGATGTTATTCTCCAGTGCATAGTTCGGGACTTTTTTTCCTCCATTCCTTGACTCTTTCTCTGGATTTCTCGGCACTTGTAGGCATGACTAAGCTTGGCGATAAATGAATTGAATGTCTTTTGTTCGACAACGATTTTACACCATTTGATTACAATATGGTTCAAAAGGATGCTTAATAAGTCTTTTAAAATGTTCAAGTAAACAAACTAACGACATGGGATGGTAGGTACACCTATTCATAAACGCATTCAAAGCGCGTGGTATTCTGAATAGCCATAGGGACATCAAAGCACACGGTTAAGCGCCAAGCGCTAAGCACAAGACCCAGTTTGTAACACCAGGATCTTTGGGGAATATAATCTTTGTTTTTAAAATGAATTTTGCGTGACACGTGACAGCGATTCCAGACGAAGACGAGTTTTCATGAGTCACAGTTGGTTGCATCTCATTGATATCCTGGCATAAAAGCGAGGTAAATGGACCCATACTGGCTAATGATGGGATGATGACAGCCACCCTATAGTCAGACCTCGAATCCAAGTCTCTTAGTGGCAGAGATCTCATGTATATATCCACCACCAGTCCCATTGTATGTAATTGTTTCTTTTTACAGTCAGAGATCTCATGCATACACCCACAACGAGTTCCCTGTACGTAACTGAATGGCTTATTCTATTTTGCGAAACGAAACGAAACGAAATATATGGAAAAGGAAGAAAAAAATGCTTATTAACCTAAACACAGCTTAAGACAACATTGACAATGTGTTTGGAAGTAATAGTTAACGAAAAATGACGGATTTTTACCTTTTTCGCAAAGTAGTAATTTTAATACAATTACTATTTTGCGAAATGGCGTTTTTTCACCTTTATTTAGCAAATATGTCCTTTTCGTCTGAAGCAAATTGTGTTCACCAATAAAATGATTAATATTTCGAAGAGTCTGGTTACTTCTCATGTTATTGATCGTGCTAGAACTCATTTCGCAAAGTAGTGATTTTGCCAGAATTACTATTTTGCGAAATGGCGTTTTTTCACCTTTATTCAGCAAATATGTCCTTTTTGTCTGAAAAAAAAATTGTGTCCGCCACTGAAAATGATTAATATTTCGAAGAGCCTGGTGATTTCTCATTTTATTGACCGTACTAGAACTCATTTCGCAAAGTAGTAATTTTGCCCGGCAGAATTACTATTTTGCGAAATGGCGTTTTTTCACCTTTATTCAGCAAATATGTTCTTCTCGACCGTAAAAAGTTGCGTCCACCAATAAAATGATTAATATTTCGTTGAGTCTGGGTACCTTTCATT
The DNA here is from genome assembly GCA_949710005.1 of Ricordea florida. Taxonomy (NCBI): domain Eukaryota; kingdom Metazoa; phylum Cnidaria; class Anthozoa; order Corallimorpharia; family Ricordeidae; genus Ricordea; species Ricordea florida. Next base: position 7,397,351 of record OX453272.1, on the reverse strand, counting down.
TTACTGACCGTACTAGAACTCATTTCGCAAAGTAGTAATTTTGCCAGAACTACTATTTTGCGAAATGAATTATCTAGGCTCTTTTGTGATGCAGTGAAGTTGTTTTTGTGCCATAAAAAAATGTGTAATAATAATAACGATTTATTATTTGTAAGGCGCAAAATAGCATTTAAATATGATCTAATGTGCTCATTGGGTAAACATCAATTCCTGAAAAGTTCTGAACTCAAGACAGCGGATTTGTATGAGAAAACGCGGGAATTTGTCGGAATTAAAGTCTGTTTTTGAACGTATGCTTTAAAATTTAACACGGATGTGTGTATGGTGCGTACTCGAATGTATTCCTTTGTTCCTTTTTAATTGCAAAAGAAACAAATACTTGTATTCTGGGTAGAATGTATTTCGTAGAGCGCTCAATTTATTTCAAGAGCATTCATTTGACTATGAACAACTTCACAGGAGCTCAGGCTTTAGGAGTAATCATCGATTGTTTATAGTGCGACAGTGCCGTTTCGTATGGTCCAAATTATAGGACCACTCTAATGTATATATATATATATTTTGATAAAAAAATAAAAACAAACAAACAAACAAACAGACATTCAGTCCATTGTTCTTATGGAGTGTTCTATCAAAGAGGTGCTTGAGAGTTTTTTCTTTCTTTTTAGCCATTTCAAATGTATTGTTCATGTTTTATGTTTACATGTGTTATCCTTCAATGATTGGAGAAGAGTTAATAAATAACTAAAGGCGTTCTAATCCCATTTTTAAAAACACATCTAGCGCCTACTGATTTTTCGCGGCAAATCTTATCCGGGACTAAAATTACAATTTATACAAATAAAATTATTTGAATATTTTGTTTACATTGAAAGTTGTGCTGTGTCGCGTCGTTTTGGCCGTTGGTATCAGTGAATATTTTAATGTAGAATCCGTGAAAACTTACATTATGAATTCATCGAAAAGAGAAAAGACGCCTTGAACAAAATCTCGTAAGAAACCCGGAGAAAAAGGAGAAAGGTGATTTGGTTGATGAAAGCAGGAGGATCTCGCCGTAGTGAAGGTTCGTGGTTTGACCAGCCTTCAAGCGATGTTTTTTGGCTACGCCCCAGACTCCTTGCTGATCGTGGTAGTGCCGGCTTTCTTTGCATGTCTGATCCGCAACATTTGTCCTGTATCCATTCGCCTCTCTATTAAAGTTTTGCTAAAATAAATTTTCAACAATGCGAAAGGCCCTCTCCTATAGGTTTTGCCGCGCGGATTATAGATGGCCTAAAAATCAAACTTGCAATGACATACGAGATGGACGCTCTATAGCTTCACAGGTTCCTCGTTACGCCCTGTTCCTTATTCCAAGTAACAAAATGAGTTTCATATTAGCTGGTGATATTTAGTGGTGAGGTGAGGCACGCATATTTGTATTTCCCAGGTTATTTATTTTCTTTTCTTGATTTATTTCAGTACCGTGCCGTAAACGAAAATAGCGCGCATAATAAGATGATTATCGCAATAGTAAATGCTGCTGATAGGATCAAGGGAATAATCTATTCTAAAAAGTAACTGTTTGATAAAAATAACATCCTACTATACGTATCACATAATTCATCCAAAATTATTTAGTTGAGTTTGGTTAACTTTTTGGAATACTTTAATCAAATTACTGGGAGCGAGGAATTGAGAACCATTATTTTAATCTTTTACAAATCAGAAATTTCTTTTGATACTTTTTGACAATGTGATATATTAGTTTTTAATGGAACGACTTAATATAAACTTTGTAAATTTCAGTAAGTCGTTAGCATTAATTTGGTTTGGGGTTATAGCATAGATGCACAAATGTACATTGTTTTATTTTTGATCAATTTATAATCATACGAAAACGAATGCCCTGTTTCGGCAAAGGTGAAAATTGCCAGCTTCGCAAAATAGTAGTAATAATTCCTTGCAAAATAACAACATTTTGAAATGACTTTTAAATACGACTTTTGCTGAGTGCACTTAATAATGAGTTCTAAAAATAAAATGAGAAGTCTCCAGAGTCTTCAGGAATTGACCAGTAGTTTTATGTTTACACTTATTTATATGGCAAGAAAACAAATTTCAAGGACGACAAACAGCTCATTTCGCAAAATATTAAATTCTGGCAAAATTACCACTTTGAGAAATGAGTTCTAGTACGGCCAGTAAAATGAGAGGTGCCCAGACTCTTTGAAATATTAATCATTTTATTGGTGGATACAATTTTTTTCGGACGAGAAGGACATATTTGCTAAATATAGGGGAAAAAAGGTAAACAACGCCATTTGGCAAAATAGTAATTATGGCAAAATTACTACTTTGCGAAATGAGTTCTAGTACGGTCAGTAAAATGAAAGGTGCCCAGACTCTTCGAAATATTAATCATTTTATTGGTGGACACAATTTGCTTCAGACGAAAAGGACATATTTGCTAAATAAAGGTGAAAAAAGGCCATTTCGCAAAATAGTAATTGTATTGAAATTACTACTTTGCGAAAAAGGTAAAAATCCGTCATTTTTCGTTAACTATTACTTCCAAACACATTGTCAATGTTGTGTTTAGGTTAATAAGCATTTTTTTCTTCCTTTCCCATATATTTCGTTTCGTTTCGTTTCGTTTCGCAAAATAGAATAAGCCTAACTGAATGGTACGTTGACGTAATTGAATGGTGCATTGAATAACTTAACGTGCCTTACGTAGTTGGGGACTCGTGGTGTGTATATGCATGAGATCTCTCCCCTCTCAGTCTCCATGACCGCTTGCAAGAAGGAATTCTGTGCGTTTAGGGCCACAGGACACTGTAAGAATCGATTTTGAAGTTGCGTGACCCTGGCGTGATTTGTGTCGCAATGAATTCCATGAGACCGATTCCAGATTCCTTTGTCGAGGCTGGTGGGGGAAAGATCTCATGTACGTAAAGGGGACTCGTGGTGGGTATATACACGAGATCTCTGCCTGCATGCATGGTCGCCGCCATCTTGAATTTCTAAATCTTTCCTGATTGGTTAAAATGACCTCCGCCATCTTGGATTTGGAAAACAATAGCATCCATTGTTCTCCAAATAGTAGCCTATTGTCTTTCTCGGCTCCTGATTGGTTACGGCCCATATGAACGCCCTATACTACTATTGTTTTGTATTATACACCATCAAAACAACAAACAAACGAACAAAAAAAAAAACAACACAAGCCAATTTTGAAGACTATGACGGTGAGCTGTCACCCGAAGAGTACAAAAAGTTGAGCACCCGACTCAAACAGACTATTCTCATCTGGTCTTTTCACTGTGGCCTCTGCACGAGATAAAATATATCACATAGTATATACACCATGGAGCAAACAATCAATGACGATGTGGTGAAACTTCTGGAAGCAACACTAGATGTGACACCAGATAACACACCAACCCACTGTGAGCAGCTAGCTTGATTTCCGCAGGCAAATCGAAAGAAGCCATTGGCGTCCAGCTCACTCACGAACAGGTAAAACGGCCGACTGACAAGGATGTCGAAAGATCTTACAAACGTTTCGAAGCCTATGTCACTTGTAAAGCGACTGAGACTTTGATTCAGAGCTTCCTATGTAAGCAGTACTTTTGGCATGGTTAGTTATGATGTGGAGACTTATCATAGGGATCTCCAGCAGGACTACATCATCAACTCAGAATTGAGTCATCATGCTGGCGGCCTGGCTATGCGATGTGGCAATACGTTAGCTGTTGCGAGTGATGCTCTTATAACAGCAAAACACATTGATTTCAATAAGAACAATCAGCAACCTGCAAAAGAACCTGTCGAAGTTCATGTAGAAGATGTAGAACCAGCAGAAGAACCAGCAGACGAACCAGCAGAAGAACGTGGAGAGGAACCAGCTACTAAATGGCAATAAATATGCTTACATATTATATACAAAGAAAGAACATGTACAACAAGAGAAAAAACAAGGCCAACACGTAACCTCCGACCAGTCAAAGGCAAGACCGCCTCTAAAGAATCCTGGTTGCGTTACTGCCGGCAAAAGATTGGCTGAACACAACAGACTTGCTCATGAATCAGCAAAAATCACTACAACTTTATCATCATCATCAACCCAAAAGTTGTTATCTTACACCGGACATTGTTATTAGCACCGCTGGTTTGCTTGCGACACTGCTGGGTGTTTACGAGAGGCATTGAAAAAAACATTGGTAGCTCCAAACTCGAACCAAACTAAGGCCGCGTCCTACCCCCCCCCCCCCCCCGCCCACCATCGCTCCCAATCGCCTTGGATATCTAGGTGTTTCTTAGAGAACGTACCTGCAAAATTCAAGGTAACTTTTTTGTCTAAAATCGGCCGATGCGCGGAATTGGGCCTAGCAGGCGTTTTTCGTTTGATGGGGGAGAATTAGAACGGCTATGATGGTGCCAACGAATTGTTCATACCCCATTCTACCTTGCCATGTTGTCTTTGTCTTTGGTGCTCTTGTTTCGTCGGGAGTAGGGTTAGGGAATTTTGGTTTTAAGGCTAAACATCTCTGTTATTTTATTTGATTTCACTTCTCAGTTGTTTCAGTGTGTAATCAGAGCTTGTGTAAGGTAATTTATTTTGCATGTAAACCCTAGAGAGAGTTAGTGACGCTGCAGTGGGGAGAGGGGGGGGAGTGGGGTCGGCAGGGGATAGGGCAGGGAAGCAGTAAGGGGAGTAGAACAGGGATGGGGGACAGTAGGGGGGCTAATATGCTTTGGTTTATGTCTGGTTAAAGTAATTGGTCTGAAATGCTAAGCTTAAAGCCCTTTAATTTTTCACGTCAGGTGAAATTTCTATAGGTACGTTTTCTCAGAAACGCCTATATATATGCAAGACTAATTACTCGGGCTTCCGTAGGAGAGCCCGAGTCGTAAAATGCTAGCGGTTTGGTCGCCAAAAGGGGGGTCATGGTCCCAGGCGTTCCTTGCGTGGACTGCGGAAACTGGGGATGAGAAGGCGAATTCATGTGCTCGCTTTACGTAAACAACATGATTTACCGAATGGCCGTTTTTGTGAAGACCGTTTTGCAAAAATACTAACGCACACGCCGTCCGTGATAGGCCCACACTAAATGATGTCTAGCGTTGTCGAAATGGGCTGTCGATCCACGAATACTAGCTTGAAGGCTAGACCAACGTGCAGAGTTCATACTAGTTCTACGAGATAACAAATGAGCCATATGTTAGCTGCCAAAACTGTGATAGCCGATTGAACAACAAACTATGACACTGAGACGAACACATCACTTCCTGAAAAATTTAGGAATGTTGGAGAACACAAATTCGAAGCTGGCGCTAACAGCAGCGAATTGGACAAGGATACTGACAGAAACAACTTGAATAGTAGGGTTAAATATCTAAGCTTAGTTCTTCCGTTAAATATCCTGTTTCTGTTATTGGTTTTTATTGGGCTCAATACTTGTAAAGCGATCGTAAATGTTGGTTTGCTCTTTTTCCCGGAATTGCATGTGCTTAATAGAATAAAGACATGAAGAATACTCTTGACGACTGTGATCTTCTACAAAACGTTGTCAGTATGACTAATGTACATGAACATAATGATGTTCCAATGTCAATAAAAGTACTACAATTCAGATCTCGTTCTGCAATGTATGTATATTATGACTGTGCTCGTGATTTGTGTGAGCGGCTGTACACACGCCAATAAAATAATGATTTTCATTCGAGTAATTGAACTGACTGGTGGCACAAATAATCGTCAGAAAGTGGTACTGGAGTGACCGGTAACGAAAATTGCCCACACGGATCCGGCATGTAGTTGCGTACACATTTTAGGCGTGGTAAATATTCAAGTAAAACGTTCAACAAGAAGCCCGAGTGAACGCTCCTCAAGCGTCTTGTTATCTACTGTATTATATATTAAAACCCACCGATAAATTTTCGCGCCATCTTATTGGCTATTTTGGGTCACGTGGTGTCAAATAGTAGGACATGTATTAGGCGATATACCCCGGCCGCGTGGATATTTGCCCTGCAATTTTTCCAGTCGCAAGAAAACATACCAAAGTCCCAGTGACACTGTGATTAAGTAGCTAGTCGCAATTGTAGCTCCAATTCGCAATTGGAGTAGCTAGTCGCAATTGTAGGGCAATCAAATTCTTAAAAATCTCCCCCCACGGAAATGTGCAAAAAGGCTGGTTTTACACTAAGCGACACTCCCCATTGACTCTAAAGCTTTGAAAAACCTTTCCAAGCTAAAAATGATAAATTACACAAGCGATAAATCGCTCAAGTCGTACAGTGCACAGCCAACTGTGGCACACTTTTCGACTCATCCGCGATTATCGGTCCATTTATAGATCAACAGAATTCAGTTCAGTCAGATAAACCTGTTCCTGCAACTGGAACTAAAGTTCTTCCGCCTTTTATTTACTTCGACTTCCTCAGCGCCCATCATCTAACAACAAAGCCAGGTTTGCGAACAATCCACTTTTAACACAAATCCTTCAACTAAACTAGAATTTCCAAATTCCCTGTTTCATGGGTGTAATTTCGTTCGCAGTGTGTTAGTGGTATGATTGGATTTTTTTTTCCAATCCACTAATAATGTTTAGCGTTGACTTGTTTTCGAACAGCGCAGTTAGTAAAATAAACCAAAAGTGCCATGTTTTCGAGATTTTCATGTAAGGGGCGTCGCGAGAGTACGTTTGACATGACAGCTTGTTGACCTCTGGTCCAATCACACTTTATGTAAAACAATTTTAACCAATCAATGTACGTGCAGTCTTTGCGTCAGTCGCAATCCCAATACAACCACTGTCTTGTTTTTCTTTTCTTCAACACCTCCAAAGAAAGAGTTAATTCGGATCACGGTGGGTTATAAAATAAACTAGACGCTCTCGGGAGCGTTTACTCGGGCTACACTTGATAATACGGCTTCGAACAAACGTGAAGGTCAGTTTGCGCCTAAGTTTTGTATATATTGTATACTATATGACTGGTTCCACGACCGAAAAAAACCTACCAGACTGTATATCGCACCGCAATTCTTGTCGATGTTGTGTATAAGCTGAGCGATTTTATCAGAAAGTTTTCTAAGGTTTTACAGAAATTTCAGTGATAATTGGGTTTGTTTACTAATCGAATTAATGTTGACCAATCAGCTTTCTTGGTTCCCACGGTAGAAAACAGTTGTGAAAGTTGATGCCATTCATCTGATTCCAAGTTATCGAAGGCGAAGAAGCGATATGTGGGAAAAACAACGATATTACTCCTCAATCGGATATACTTTTCTTCCGATTTAGCCTTTTTGGCCCTGTTTCCGCTAATGTCTTTTGATGTATTGTTAGGGGGATCCTGGCACAATTCTGATACAATCATCATTTCAATTATAACAAAGATTTATATCAGATTTTGCCAAAGGATTCATAGAGAATTTCGCCAAGTTTTTACCAAAAGGACCCCACAGAGCGTTCTTTTTAAAGATTTTGCAAAAGACCATACCAAGTCTATCTCTAAATAGGCTAAACATATTTTGCAATGTTTTTCCAAACGCTCTGTGTTGAAAGGGGTCATCGGCCCGGTTTGTAAAGACCATGTTAGGTCTATATTAAGACTTATTAAAATTTGTGTTAAAGTTTCGGGAGGACCTGGCACAATATTATAATAAAAATGATATTAATTATGATTTAAAAAGATAAATTTGATAACAATAAATGGAAGAATTAATAAGAGAACAATTAAGAAGATTGGGTGTTAGGCAATTAAGACCTTTAGTCACATGGTATAATATTGAAGGAAGGTCAAAATTGACTTTAAAAGCAGACCTAATTGAAGCGTTGAGTAATATTCCCGAAATAAGAAATAATGTTCAAGAAATCATTGATAATATTACAGAAATTGTTGCAGCTTTGCGTATTACAAAAAATAGACCTATAGATGAACCAAATTTACCTCTTCCAATTCTAAATAATACACCAACTACGATTGAACGTACTAAACCACCAAGAGCTACACCTCCCAAACTTTATATTCCACCACCAAGAACACCAGATCGAATTAACCCAGATAGTCCTCCACCAGGTCCACCGCCCAATCGTCGCAGAAGAACTCCCCCAGGCCACCCCACACCAAATGTTAAACCACCTAAACCTCCGCGCCCTCCCCCTCCTTCTATTCAACGTACTAAACCGCTTAAACCTCTACGTCACACACCTCTCAGAAAAAATATTATATATAATTTTGTTGATAGTGCTAAAAGTTTAGTTAAAAATATTAAAGAATCAAAAACAAAGAATAAAACTTTTAATTGGATAAAGAAACAGACAACAAAAGTGGTTGATAGAGTTAAGTCTGTTGGCAAAGATCTTAAAAATCTTATAAATAAAAATACTAAAGAAAAACAAAAAACTACGAATGAAAGTGTAAAAGAAGAGAAATCAATTAATCAAAAAGAAACTGAAAAACAAAAATCTAACAAAAACGAAATTGAGAAAGATTTTACTCCTAAAGAATATGAATCAGCTATAAAAGGTAATTATATAAGCTATAGGATTGAAGGAAAAGAAAAGATTGATGAAAAGACATTCTTACATAAAATAAAACCAAAAGTTATAGATTTACTTAGAAAGAGAGTTGAATCACAAAAATCATTAAAGACTAAATTTATATTTTCATGCAGATTCGAAAAATATAATCCTGATAAATTTTTTGGTCGTGAATTATGTGATAAGCACTTTCCTTCTGAAAAATCAGAAATTGTTCTTGAGGCAACAGATTTATCAGAATTATTTGATAGATTAACAAATCAACAACTTATATTATTTGAAAATTTTATAAATAATGGGTCTGGTTGGGTATTCGAACGTGTGCTATTCTTTGACATTTTTATAGATCGTTTTGTTCCACTTTTAGGTGGATCTTATATTCAATTACCAAAAGAATTGTTAAACAGGAATGCTCTTATTAACCTCAAGAATTATGATAATGAATGTTTCAAGTGGTGTGTAACACGGGCTGTTTATCCGGCCGATAAAAATCCACAAAGAATAACTAAAGAATTGATAGAACTTTCTAAGAATTTTAATTGGAATGGAATTAATTTTCCCACTTCATTACAAGATGTTGTTAATTTTGAAAACCAAAATGAATATGATATTGCTATATATGGGTATGATGAGAAAATAGGAGTATATCCTATAAAAAGAAGTAGTAAACGGGGATTTAAATTGATTAGATTACTTTTATTAACAGAAGAAACAAATGAAGAGATAAATAAACACTTTGTTTTAATAAAGAATATTAGTGCGCTTATACGCAGACAAGTTACTAAACGTAAATGTAAGTTGTACTTTTGTGATAATTGTTTGCACCATTTTCATTTAAAAAGCTCATTGGAAAAGCATGAAGGATATTGTTATTTGTACAATGAAGCAAGGATAGATATGCTAAAAGATAAAGATGGCAATCCTTGTTTTATTTCTTTTAAAAATTTTGTGAAAAAAATGAGAATACCTTTTGTAGCATACGCAGACTTTGAGTGTATTTTGAAAAAAATGAAAAATAATGAGCCCCTAGATAAAAGCAAAAGTTTTACAAATAAATATCAAACCCACAAACCAGTTGCATTTGGATGTTATATTAAGAGTTTTAATGAAAAAATATGTAAATCTAAGTTTTATAGATATACTGCTGAATCACCAGAAGATGATGTTGCACAGAAATTTGTGGAATATCTAGAGAAAGAATTTAAGGAAATTTATAAAAAATGTATTAGTTATAATGTAAAAAGATTCAAAAAATTTAATATGAAGAATATGACTGAAGACGAAAAAATAACCTATGAAAATGCAACTCATTGTCATATCTGTGAGAAAGAATTAGATAAAGATAGGGTAATAGATCATTGCCATCTTACAGGAAAGTATAGAGGTGCAGCGCATAATGATTGCAATTTAAATTATAAGATTCCAAAATTCTTTCCTGTAATTATTCACAATTTATCCGGGTATGATGCCCATCTATTTATTAATAATCTTGCAAAAACAGAAGGTAAAATAAAACTAATACCAAATAATGAGGAAAAGTATATTTCTTTCTCGAAAGAGATTGTAGTTAACACTTATAAAGATAAAGAAAGCGGTAAGATGAAAGATGTTACCAGAGATATCAGGTTCATAGATTCACTAAAATTTATGCAATCCAGCCTTGATAAATTAGTAAATAATCTGCCAAAAGAATCTTTTGAAAACAGTAAAAAATACAATGCTGGAGAGAAATTAGAGCTATTGTTAAGAAAGGGGATTTTTCCATATGATTGGCTTGATGATATTAATAAATTAAACGAAAATCAACTTCCATCAAAAGAATCTTTTTACTCAAAACTTAGTGACAAAAATATTTCAGAGGATGATTACCAACACGCTAAAAAGGTGTGGAAAACTTTTTTCCACACCTTTTTCCACACCGAAAAAACTTTTTTTCGTCTTTTTTCTCCGCCCTCAAGTTCACCGGGAAATAATAAATATCTAACGTTAACATAAGGAGACAATCTAACCTCATCAAGACCAACAACTCGGTGATATCTCTTAGTTTCAATATCAACCTCTTTCATTTTTATAGCTTTATCAGGTTCTTTACCAGTTATTCTCGTCGGTGTATTGTTCAAAGTTTTCAAAATATCTGGTAATCGTTTTACCCATACTCTAGATCGATCATCACTTACCATTTCTTGTGCATATTGATGACTAAATAATCTTTCACCTAATATTCTGTTTGCGTTTTCTACAAATGCCTGAGCTCTATGGTTTCCGGCTTCGCTTCTTTGTATTTTCACATTATGGTAATTCATAAGTTTTGTCACATCACCCATAAATTCTCTTCCAGGATCGACCATTAATGTTTTAGGATATTTTAACTTTCTGGAATATATTTTTTCAAAAGCTTTGGATATCTCATGACTTTCTTTTGAGGTTAATGCTTCAGCATCTTTGTATCTACTTGTCACATCAACCACAACTAATGCATATTTAAATGTTTTTCTTCCAACTCTATCATGCGGTAAAAATAATAAATCTGCTTGATGAATCTGATTAGGTTTTTCTACAGTCCAGTGTGGTCTTGGTATATACTTAGGAGCTGGAAGATAAATTTGCCATATTGCTTGTTTCTCTAACCATTGTTTTGCTTCATCTTCACTTACTTTCGCCTTCTCAGCTAATTTAGGAATTGCAGAATATCCTTTCCAATATCCTTCAGTTGAATAATATATCCGCTCGAAGAGCGAGCCCGGCTTCGCCGATATTTTTGATATCTTTTCGTTACTCATTTAAGGATTAACCAAAGTATCTTATAAATTATAATGGAGGAAGAAAAAATAAATTTTAGCGAATACCAAATTAATATGATGAAAAAAATTATAATTTCAAAAATTCACAATATGGAAGATGGCGATGAACTTTTTAATCTTATGCTTGTAATTGAAGGAGTAAGAGAAAGTTTAGTAAAATATATTGAAGAATTAGATAATAAAAAATACCAATTCAGATGCCTATGAGGTTTAAAGATTAACCAAAGTATCTTATAAATTACAATGACGTCTGAAAAAATTAATCCAAACAGAATTCCTAGAGAGCCATTTGGTTTGAAAGCAGAATCAACAATGAACCGAATTACTCTCAATCCATCCTCAGCTAGCCCTGGAGAAACATTATATATAAATATTCCAAAACTTTCTGAGAATTTAGTGATTGTACCAGGAAGTGTATCTCTATTATTTGATTTAGATGTAGATGGGCATGCTAATAATACACTTGTGAATAATGTAGGTAGTAATCTTGTATCTAGACTTAGAGTTCTTTTTGGTGGTGAAACATTACAGGATACTCAAAGATATGATCTTTTTCAAACCTATCACGACTTATTCTTAACAGATGAAGAACGCGAAGATAGATTAAAACAAGGTATTTCTTCTGAAAACATGAGAAAGCTAAGGACAAATGCGGGTGATAAGAAAACACAAGATGTTAAGGCAGTGACTCTTGCATCAGTACATAACACCAAGTATCGTATACCACTAAACCATCCTATTCTAAACGATCATGGAGTTTTTTACCCAAAAGCTCTAGATCATCATCTAATATTTGAGATTACACTTGCTCCAATTAATGATATTGTTGTTTATTCTGACACTACTAAGACTCCATCTTATTCAATCAAAAACCTTGAGTTAGAATATTCTTCCATTTCAAGTGAATACTTGGCTCGTGAGGCACAAGCAGCTTATCAAGTCGGCAAAGGGTTTTTTTATGAAAATGTTACTCTACACAAAACTTTTACATTTTCTATAGGCGGTGATGGTGTTATAAATCAGCATATTAATCTACCCAGAAGATCAATTGTGGGAAAACAAAGTATCTCATTGAACAGCTTCGAGGGCCATTCCGAAAAATTTTTGATTACATTGTTTTAATATGTCCAACTTATTCTAAGAATAAAACTTATCATAATTTTGCCCGAGGAGATAAACGTTTCTTTGTATTGTCACCTGATGCAAGTAACATTGATGAGATTAATGAATTGTTAACTGATTGTCAAACTTTATTCTCTGGTACAAATACACTGATAATTTTAGATGATTGCGCTGTATCTAATGATTTGAAGAAGCGATCAAACAAGTTTATAGATTTAGCATTCTCCGGAAGACATCACGGATTATCAGTTTGGGTTCTCACTCAGCAATTAACATCCATAGCAAAACCATTCCGTGAAAATGTAGCTTGTGTTGTTTCATTCCATAATCCATCACAGAAAGGTATGAAGATGTTTTTCGAAGATTATGGGGGTGATTTAGACTCTGAAACTAGTAAAAAGTTTGTACAACTCCTGAAAACTGAAAAATATTCTAGACTTTGTTTATCTTTACGCCACCCATTTAATTGCTATTTGGAAGTTCCAAACGGGGTGTAGCGAAGTGATTTAAAAATAACCTATGTATTATCACAAAAGATGACAAGCGTTGAAGATTATATAGAAGAACAACCTGAGATAAAAGAAGAAGGAAAAACTGGGGTAAAATATAATGATGATATTGAAATTAAACAAGAATCACTAGCTATTCTAGCAGCTCTTGGAACCACAAAGGAATATTTAGGGGTAGATATGAGTCTGGGCGATATAAAAAAATTATCAGACAAAGATATTGAAAAATATTTTAATCGTTATCAAGCGGTAATGGGTAAGAAAATTAATGGTGGGTTGGTAGATTCATCTCTTAAATTAATTTCTAAAGTTATTTCTTACATGGTTCCTGTAGATGATATAGAATCTCTTTGTGATGATTTGAAGAATGATGATTTGGTTAATCGTGAACTGACAAACATTGTAGGCCTCTTAGCATTGAAATCAGGAAGACTGGCAGCACTTGCTAGCGGGCTGTTCCAGGTTGCTAAACACATCAAATTCAACAAAATACAAGAAGTTTCAAGGACAATTACAGATAATGCTAACACAACTGAGCAGTCTACTAAGCAAGATGCTAGCGGTACTGATACTGTCTACTGAGCATTATGTGATTGATTTAAAGATTTCTTAATGATATGTAAAATAATGTCTGAAGAAGTTGTTGAGCAAATTACAAGAGATCCTCCAAAAGAAGAGGAAAAAACTGCGGGAAAAAAGGCAAAAAATCCTAAAAAAGTAGAAGCTGGTAAGAAATTAGCCGAATATAATAAAAAAGCAAAAGAAGCATTAGCCCGGGAAAACCAACGGGCCGCGGAGCAAATGAAACGAGAGGATATAAAAAATGAACCAGAAAATAATGAAGAAAATACAAAAGCGTGGCTTCCAGAATTATCTTTTACTACTGTTTTATCCATAATTGGAATAGGGTTTACAGCATTTGATATGTTTATGAGATACCGGGGAACTCGAACCGCCGAAGCTGAATATTACAAAAATAGAATACCTGATTTATCTCAAGTTCCGCAATTACCACAACCAACACAACCACAACCAATAGATCGACCAAAAATTGGAATGATGTAATTATAAATTATTTTTTTTACTACATAAAGCCATTTAAAAGTTTCTTACTGATGTAGTAAAAAATCATGTCAAACGAAAATAAACTTGTGAAAACTGTTACTGATTCTGCAGTCCTTATTGGATTAGCAGCTGGAGTTGGATATGTGGCCAAAAAGGCTATGAAAGAATCATTTATGAACGATCCATCCTCAAGTATTACAAATTATGCAAAATGGGTCGCTGTATTATCGGGTAGTATGTACCTAAAAACATATTTAGAGGATCAAAAGATTTTACCAAATTAAGGATTTATAGACCTGAGCGAAGCGAAGAAACATGGCGGCAATAGCAATGATGATTGGTGGAGCTATTTTTAATGCATCAGCTTTCGTTGGTGGAAACTATCTTGCAAAATATTTATCAGGGAAAAATGTTGATACAGAACGAATACGACACGATAAAGCATTAGAAAAATATCAAAGAGATTATGCAGAATATCAGGAAAAAAGACAAAAACTAATTGATTGGAAAATGAAGAAAAAAGATGAAAAATATCAATCATCAAAAAATATTTCAAAAACAAATGAACAATTTGCATTATATGGCCAATTGCATGAGCCAAAATTCTCTGATTATTATAGACCAAGTGAAAATCAAAAGACTGGAGAAATGTTATATGTGGGTGGTGGTATGTTAGCTCTTGGTTACACAATTAGTAAATTTTTATAGTTATTTCCTTTCAGTTAGCTTAAAGATTTCTTACTGATGAGTAAAAAATCATGGCAGAAGGAGGAATGGATTTACCTGATATACCGGATGATGAAGATCCCCTTGGATTGGGGGAAGAAGAAAATCCTGATGATTTTGATGAAAACAGTTCACTACTTAATAGAAAACCATCACAAAAAGAAGTTCAAGTAACATCTACAACCAGAGATGAGTATGGGGATATTAATGAAAATGATCCCCTTTTTGAAAAGATTAAAGAAAAAAAAGAAGCTGAAGATGATATAAAAATTGTATATCCAAAATCAAAATTTGAACATTTTGTAACATTTTTACAAAATATTGGGGAAGGAATAAAATTACCAGCAATTAAATTAACAGGTAGAACCAATGCGGCTACATATGTTCTTAGAGGTAGCGAATTTAGAAATCTTAAAAGTGGAGTTAAACTTCCTGGTGGTCAACTAAAAAATTATTTAGGACCCAGAGCAGAAGATGTCATTGAAGAAATGAATATTGAAATTGATAAGAAAAAAGAAACATTGGATAAAAAGATTGAGAAGAAAAAATTCCTTGAGAATAATCCACTTAGAACGCCTGAGGAAAATACTGAGCTTGAAAATCTAAATACAGAAATTCCTAATGAACAGAATGATATATCAAACATGGAGGGTGATAGAGATAGAATTCAGGAAAGAATACAGGAAAGAATGTCATTACGAGAGCGAATTAAAGCAATATTCAAAAAGTATGGTTTTACAGCATTTGCTGTTATTAGTTCTGTGGGTGCAATCATTGGTGTTATACTTTCTAATCTTTCAAAAGGTATATCAAAATTAGGAAAAGGTGTTGGAAATGGATTGAAAGCTCTTGGTAAGAAACTAGGTGAAATATTACCAGGAATGGTTGGAGCTATCGTGAGCTTTCTATTCAAAACAGCAGGTGAAGTTATTGGATTTTTAGGTAAGAATGCTTGGCTTTTGATAATGGCTGTGGTTCTATATTTTGTGGAAAGTATAAAAAAGAAGAGAAAGTAACAAATTTAAAGATATCATGTTGAGTAGTAAAATATAATATGGATGACTACAATAGAATTTACGGCTCAGCCGGTCCCGAGCGAAGCTCTATTTATCCACAATTACCTAATAATTCAGATCCAGTCAATTTCAGACTACAAAAATCAAGTGAAGTATTACAAAATCTTGAGAGAGAAATTAAACATTACGAAGATGTAAGGAAAAAATACAATAGAGCAAGAGGAATATTTACAAAAATCAGTGTTTGTAGTGGAGTGCTTTCTGTTATTCTATCCGCAAGCGGACTTGGAACTTCTCTTACCGGTTTTGGAGCTATTATTGGCGTTCCGTTGGGTGTTGTGGGTGGAATTTGTGGTGGAGTATCTGTTGGATTTGGTGCAGCATCAAAAAGACTTTCAAATAAAGTTAGCAAACATGAACAGACTGTTTCCATAGCAAAATCAAAATTAAACACCATTAACGACTTGGTTTCAAAGGCATTGAAAGATAATGTTATATCCGATCAAGAATTTTCTATAATTTTAGCAGAGTTGGAAAAGTTTCAAAAACTAAAACTTGAAGTTCGTCAAAAATTTAGGAGAGATACAGAAAAAAACTTAAACATGTCCCAGATAAGAAGAGAAGTTCGAGCAGATCTATTAAAAGAGTTAACCACTCCCGCTCTGGTACAGACAATGTTTCGTACTGAAAACTCCACAAGGATTTCCTTTGAATGATTTATTCTAGAGCAATCAACAATCAATACATTGAGCAACATTCCGATGTCGTCTTACATTACACTGAAATCACAAAACAGACGATCTAAACCGGTAGCTGTTGCAAACACAACAAATACATAAATAATGCAAAAAGTGTACCTGAAGGGTGAATCCTTCTGGAGTTTGACCTAGACTGACCGTCGAATGATTCTTGCAGATTGACAAGAGACTCTTAGATTACAACAATTGCCACGTGAATTAAGTTAATGAATGAGTGTCGGCAAATAAACGTAAAGCAAAATGAAAATAAATGTCAGCGATTTCCGGAACTGTCAATCAAATAACGTAATTAATATTTTTCAGAACAAATCCTCCGGGGGCGCCACTTCAAGTAAAGGTACACTATGTTCAATTAGCTTCGCAAATAACACAGCACTTTTGAACAGAACGCTTGTACTCTCCTGAAGCAGTTTTGACTAACACGTTCCTGACGACGCCATCTGAACCGGGATACACGTCCTTGACAAGAGCAAGGTTCCACTTGCCTCTGGGCGCGTTGAAATCAACTAGCAACACAAGATCTCCAACGCTGATTTGACGTTCCTTTCTCTGCCACTTGGGTCTTCGCATTAGGGTCACCAAGTACTCTCGGATGAACCGTCTCCAGAAATAATTAACGAGAGTTTGTACAAACTCAAACCTCTTTCTCGGGTTGTTGGAGTCCTCGAAGGGACCTTGCGGCACAGCTGTCGAAGCACGACCAAGGAGGAAGTGGTTTGGCGTAAGTGGCTTTAGGTCGTTGGGATCGTTTGACGGATACCCAAGGGGCCTGCTGTTGATCAGAGATTTCACTTCAGCAAAGACCGTAGCCATCTCATTCCAAGACAGAATTTGGGTTCCTACTGCAACTCGGAGCGCTTGCTTGGTCTGCTTAATCAGACTTTCATAGATCCCTCCTTGATGCGGACTAAGGGGAGTTGTGAAGATCCAACGCATCTTGTGTAGCACGGCAAAGTCCTGAATCTGTCGTCTGCCTTCTACCAAAAGTTTTCTCAGCTCT
Organism: Ricordea florida; assembly: GCA_949710005.1. NCBI lineage: Eukaryota > Metazoa > Cnidaria > Anthozoa > Corallimorpharia > Ricordeidae > Ricordea > Ricordea florida. Next base: position 7,379,823 of record OX453272.1, on the reverse strand, counting down.
TTCTGTGTGCCAACGAACGACTTTCCGTTATCAGAAATGATTGTAATTGGCCAGCCATGCTGTGAGGCAAAACGTCGGAGGGCTTGTAGGAAGGACTCTGTGGACAGGCTTTCCACTATTTCAAGATGAATCGCTCTCACTGTTGCGCAGGTGAATAGCGCTCCCCACGCTTTTATTGATTTATTCCTCCCATACTTTAGGTTGAACGGGCCAAACAGGTCGATCCCTGTCACTGTAAATGGAGGATTAAAGGGCTTAATTCTCTCTGGAGGCAGGTCAGCCATCAGTGTGGTATGTGGCGGCTGACGTAGCTTGCGGCAAAGTACACAATTTCGAATGACTTTCTTGACAAGGCTCCTTCCGCGTACAATCCAGAACTGCTGTCTACTCTCACTCAAGGTTCTCTCGCAACCTGCATGAAAGACTCTCTTATGAGCATCTTCCATTATCAGTGTGGAGATGTGATGGTCTGCAGGAAGTAATATTGGGTGGATCTGCTCATAATGTAACTGACTCCTCTTTAATCGACCACCAACTCTGATGATGTCATCCTGAATAAACGGAGCCAGGTCCTGGAAACGCTCGTTCCAATCCACTAAGCTTTTCTGAGCTATGTGTATCCAATATCTCTCTGCAAATTCAATTTCCCATGGCTCCAATGGGCCGGTCTTCAACTCTGCTCGATCCACACGAATAGCCTTCATGTTGGAAACAAAACGCTGAATGTAGGCTGTGACCTGTGTTAACTTCGTCCAACTTGAATAATCCGAAGCGCTTAACACTGGTGCAACAACGTTTACAGCTCCAACGAACTTTGCTTTCTTTCTTTCGGGGTCGTCTTCTATGTTGACTCTAATGTTAGGCGGCCATACATCCTTAGGCTTCTTAAGGAATGGGGGTCCGTTCATCCAGCGCCCATTGACCTCTTCGACTGTAATGACTCGACTTAAGTCGTCCGCTGGGTTCAGCTCGGTTGGAACATGCCTCCAGGCTTGGGGGTCCCAAGTTGACTGAATCTCGGCCACACGGACTCCGACAAAGGGCTTGAGGACGGCGGACTCTGAGAACAACCAATGCAATACAATCTCGGAGTCTGACCACAGGGTGACAGAGGAAGGCTTGTTCTTGAATTCATCATAGATGGTTTTGGCAAGCCTCGATCCAACTAAGGCAGCCATGAGCTCAAGTCTAGGGGTGGTTGTCTGACGTAGTGGCGTAACTCTGGCTTTTGCTGAGATCAGCCGGACTTCTGGGTCATGTGAAGTGGACGACAAAAGGTAGGCTGCGGCTCCATACGCTGATGCGCTTGAATCGGCAAATACATGCAACTCTGATGTACCCGAATAACGTTCAGGTCGTAGACATCTTGGGAACTCGATATTTTGTAGCCTCTTTACCTCTTCAAATAACCTTCTCCATAGGCCATTCATTTCTTCCGGAAGAGGGTCGTCCCAGTCGTACTGCTTGGACCTCCATATATTTTGAAGGGCGACCCTTGCCTTGATGGTGACAGCAGAAAGTAGGCCCAGGGGATCATACAGCCTAGAGATGTTTGACAGAACTTTTCTCTTTGTAAGCTCTTCAACCTTTATTTCCCCGACAACAAAACTTATGAAATCGGTATTCGGATTCCAGCCAATGCCCAACGTTTTAGTTCCTTCCTCTCCATCTAAAGTAATAGCAGTTGCCTCTGAGGCCACATCACATGGGACTTCAGTTGGCCTGTTGTCAGCACTTGTTCGGCCTCTTCTGAGCTGTTTACGTACGACCTTGGAGGAACAGATCCATTCTTTTATCTTAAAACTTCCGGTGGCCAAAACTGTGTCTAACTCCGCTATTCTCTGCACTGCCTCTTCAACTGTGGAACAGGAGTGAATAAGATCATCCATGTACCGGTCACGTCGAAGTATGAGGGCTGCACTGGGGCTTTGCTTCTCGTTATCCTTGGCGATTCTTAGCATAACGTAACTTGCCATGTCCGGTGATGGCTTGTCGCCGAAGGTAACCCTCTGAAGAGCATAAGTCGTGGGTTTCCTCGACACGTCCAGGTTTCTCCACAGAAATCGATGGACTTGTGTGTCCTCTGTGGGCAGGCATATCTGTAGGTACATCTTCGATATGTCTCCTATAAACCCAATTGGTTCTTCTCGAAAACGGAGGACTCCAAGCAGGTTCCCAATAAGGCAAGGGCCTTTGTGCAGAAAAGAGTTTAATGAGGTACCTTGATATTGAGACGCCGGGTCAAAGACAATTCTTAGGGGCGTACTCTTCTTGTCAGGTCGATATACTCCATGATGAGGCAAATAGTACACTGGCTTGATGTCGGCTTCTAGCTCTTCCTTGCTTAAGGCGCGGGCCCAACTATTCCTCTCGTATGCCATTATCGCTTCGTCATACACTCTGGCTTTCTCCTCATTCTTCAGTAAATTCCTTTCTAAGGCGAAAAGCCTCTTTTCAGCCAAGGGATAATTGTTTGGGAGGAGCAACTTGTTCTTTTTCCACGGAAGGCCTACAGTGTATCGGCTATCCTGGTGCACACAGGAATTCTCCATTAGTTTGAGAGCTTCTTTATCTTCACTTGACATAACCTCCTTTGGACAGGAACAGTCAGGTGCTTGTATGCCAAGGGTCTCTAATTCATAGAACCGCTCTAGATTTAGGGGTTGCATGAAACTTACAGAACAGCTGGGAGCCATGTTTCTTAGGTTGTCAGAGCCAATCACGAACCATCCTAATTTTGTTCTTTTCCCAACGGGCTCGAACGGCAATCCTTGGCGCACCTCCATTTCAGCATGCAAATGACTGTACTGTACACCCAATATGAGATCTACTGGACCTGCTTTGTGCGGGAAATCCACGTCATTTAGATGGGAAAAGCTTCTCAACCACTGGCGATCCAGAGCCGGGACGCTAAGGACTGTTTTTTCCAGCTCGTGAGCCTCAATTACGAATTCTTCGCCAGCATTCAATGCGGAAATCCAGAAACGAAGACGCCTACTCTCTGTTTGTTTCAACGTTTCTCCTCCAACCACGGCTAAGTCTATTCGCTCCCTCTTCCCTTGCAATCCAAGTGCTTTGGCAAAGTCTCTTCTTATCACAGTGGTTCCTGCTCCACTATCAATCAAGGCGTTCCCTTCACGGATTCTCCCATTCGCTGCTCGAAAACGGATTCTTACGACGGGCATTATGCCGTTACGATCCAAAACTGATGCTACTCCACTAGCTGTTGGAGGATCAGAGTGTAGAAGTGGGTGATGAAACCGTTGGCAGCCATTCTTCTCACATCTCTTTCTTGACCGGCATTCTCTAGTCATGTGACCTTTATTTAGACACGAGAAACACAGCTTAGCATTCTTCACAAATCCAAAGCGCTCTTCCACTGTTGAATCAACCAATGTAGGGCACTCCAACACTTCGTGCACCCCTTCACAGACATAGCATTTCTTCGTTCTATGACCTCTTTGCGTTGCGTGAACTCCTCGGGCTACTCCACCTGACTCGGTCCTGGTACTTCTCATTTCTCTCTGAATGTCTCCAAAATCGGGATCGAATTCAGCCTTCACACGCTTCCTAATGAAATCGCTTATGTGCTGTAAGGTTGGGACCTCTCCTTTCTCACGGATGTCAGCAGCCACACCCTTCCACCGTTCTATAAGATTGTCAGGAAGGCGCATAATAATCCTCCTCAGGTTGTCGTTGGCGTTTACGTCTGCATAGTACTTGATCTGGCACAGAGTTGTCAAACAGTTGATGATGTCGAGTGAGAACTCCCGAAGAGCTTGTCTATTGTTCTTCTGAACCCTATCTCCTTTTGCGAGCTTGTTTACCACGAACCTGGCTATGATACTCGGCTGTCCAAACTGCTCTTTCAATGTTTTTAGCGCTGTGGCATACATTACACCCTTACATCCGAGACCAGAAATAGCGCGCTCTGCTTCGCCCGCGAGATGCATCTTTAACTGGATCATCCGAGTGTCATCTGTCAAATGAACCTTGTTGTGGATGTGAATCTTAAAACGCTCGATAAAATCTGTGTATTGGAGTGGCTTACCGTCAAACATGGGAAGTTTTATGGAGGGAATATCTTTGCTCGCTTCAAGTTTGAATAAAGCTTCGGCTACCGTAAGATTCTCTGTCGAGGGCTTCGGTAGGACAGTTTCTTGAAACTCTGTGAGGTCATCGATCCAAGCATCAATGGGACGGCAGACTTTAGGTACTGGATCTAAGGCCAGAGGCGGAGCAAGAGAGGAAGCGAATGGTTGTAATCCCGAAGTTTGACCGGATTGCTGCTCTTGTTGGACAATTGCTTCACCAGATGTAGCGTTGGTTGTGGTTAGAGAGCCACTTTGACCAGCTTGGTTCGCGTGAACCGTGTGACCTGCATGATCTGCATGAATTCCGTTACCGGCGTGACTTTCATGGACTTCGTGAACCGCGTGACTTCCATGGCCTGCCTGAATTCCGTTACTTGCGTGACTTTCATGGACTTCGTGAACCGCGTGGACCTCGTGGCCTGCATGACCCTCATGGACTTCGTGACCCGCGTGGACCTCGTGGCTTTGTTCCATTTGAATCCTGTTTGACAAGAGGGAAGAGAGATACGTTTCCACTTCCTCTTCGATAGAAAACACATCATTGGTAAGCTCGTTCTCCCACGCATCCATTGCGGCAAATTGACTGTCCTCAGCGTATTCGTAAAGCTGCCCATGTAGATCACATGTCGCATTGTAATCCAGTCGCAATTGCTCCAATTCCTTTTGGAAACGTCTTTTGCCCTGATCCTTCTTGGCGAGTGCTTCTTTGATCCTATTGATCGATCGTGTTACTTTACGGCGTAGTTGCTTTCGCTTGTTCTTCACGTCATTCGCCGGGTTCGTGTCTGACGGGTTATCTGCGACTTTGGCGCTTTCTCCTTTGTCTGCCATTTCTCCTTGCAACGCATCAAAGACATGAAAATCACCGTCTGACCAAATCGCCTACTCGGTCGGCGCTCGTGAACTCCTTCAGAACTTTGGTACAGACAATGTTTCGTACTGAAAACTCCACAAGGATTTCCTTTGAATGATTTATTCTAGAGCAATCAACAATCAATACATTGAGCAACATTCCGATGTCGTCTTACATTACACTGAAATCACAAAACAGACGATCTAAACCGGTAGCTGTTGCAAACACAACAAATACATAAATAATGCAAAAAGTGTACCTGAAGGGTGAATCCTTCTGGAGTTTGACCTAGACTGACCGTCGAATGATTCTTGCAGATTGACAAGAGACTCTTAGATTACAACAATTGCCACGTGAATTAAGTTAATGAATGAGTGTCGGCAAATAAACGTAAAGCAAAATGAAAATAAATGTCAGCGATTTCCGGAACTGTCAATCAAATAACGTAATTAATATTTTTCAGAACACGCTCATTAAAAATTTCATATGAGAGAACTGATGTGGGTTGTAATTGTTTTGCAGGCATTAGAAATACTATTGAAGATTAATACTTTACATCTTATTCTAGATCTAAAGACCAAATTATCAGAAACATAAAGAATAAGATGTTATTAGATGATTTCAAAACCCGGTACCCAAATGTTGACCTTGATAAATTTACATTTGTGAATGATTCATATGGAGGATATATTAAGTGGAAAGTTAATGGAACAACAATCATGTCTAATGATGATCCTACTGGGAAAACATGGACTGAAAATCTTTCTAATAATTTGAAAACATTATTATGGCAAGATTTAGGATTAGAAAATAAAGTTAAGGTTAGTTCATTTCCAAAGAGTTTATCATTTACAAATCAATCTTATCCAATACCTGGAGTTAAATTCGATGACATGGCTCCCGATGTAACAAAAATGCTAAACTTTTTAGATATATATGTTTCAGATACAAAGAAATTCACTGCTCCTATGAGAAACATATTTAAATCACAAGTTATATCATTTTATAGCGGTAAAGAGAGTAGAAGTTGGTTGAATAAACCTAATATTAATCATTGGCCACAACAATTAAACATGGCAGTATGGTGTGCAACATCTGGTTGCGGTGTAAGCCTCATTGAAAGTTTAAATTACCCTAAAGTTATTAGTAGTTTTATGAAGTTTCATGTGTATTTTACAATAAGGAGAATATTATATGAAATGGGATTGCCATTGCCTGGAGAACAAACTTTTTCTTTGAAAAACAATCCATACAACAAAAATGCATATAATCGATTATGCGCTGAATTTGGTCTTAGTAATAATCAAGACTTTAAGGGATTAAATAAACCTTTAGCAGACTTTAGATTTAAAGGCGGAACAAACGGTGGATTGGGAGATGTATACATTAATTATGGAAAAGGATACGTACCTCCTGGAGAAGTTCATGGTAAAGGAGGAGGAAATCAAAATGTTAGAATTATAAGAAATTATGATCCTGAAGCTAATATATGGCCAAGCGATTCAGCAAAATTTTCAGATGATGGAGGGAAGAAAATAGATGGTAATTTAATCTCATTGCTTCGAAATATTGAATTTGAGGATTTCAAATATGCGTGGTTTATACCAGAAAGCGGTCATGGAATAACAAAGGCCGGTTTAGGTAGATTGAATCGATCTGTTGAAGCTTTTGTTTACTGTATATTAGGTGCACAAGTTAATACTAGAAACTCGATTTATGGTAATGGTGGTGGAGCAATCGAGACACAACAAGAATTCTTAGCTTTATTTGAAAGTAGTGTGATTGAGAATGACATTTCTAGTTCTATCCAAAGATATCAATTAGCTGTACAAGAAGCGAAATTACGGCTTGATTTAGCTATTGCTCCAGATTTGTGGTTGATGCCAAGTAATATGATAATCAACACTGAAAGCGTTGTTGGATATAATAACAAACTTATGAAAGCGACTAATGATATGAAATTTGGAGTAAATAATTCTCTAAACGTGGAACCAAAACCGGTTGGAATAAGTCATAACATGGGATCTTCAAAGTTAAAGTTACCTCATTCAATAGTTGAGACAAATCCGAAACCAAAAATCTCTCCAACGCAAAATGAAAAGCCTGCCAAAGGCTTAGACTCGCTGCGCGTAAAGCCGGACGTGACCACGCAACATGAAGATAATATGTTAGCATTTATAATTGTCTCTAGTGTATTTGCGTGGTATCTATTTCGGTAGTTCATGGCCATTTCACGTGATTATCATTGTTTTTGGATTAGTGTTCACGTGTAGAACAATAGATTGCATACTTTTACGACATAGCAACAAGCAAAATGTAAAGTGGATTTGAAATCGAAAAGTAGATTTTATGTTTACTTCGAAAAGGTCGGTTTCTAACGTCGCTCAGGAATGTGATTACGTCAATGGAAATTTAAAGATGAATATGATGTAATCAAAACAAAATGTTGAGTATTACCATGTATGAGCCTGAAACAAGGATTTATTTAGATCCACCGCTGAAAAATCTTCGGGAGATACAGCTCCTGGATTGTAATATACAAACCAAAAGATTGATTAATTTCAAGGATCAACAGATATTATTCAATGATAAGAATCAACCTCTAATAATAATACAACCCAGTACATATTCGTTGCGTGATATTCAATCGATCTTTCTTAATGATACTGATAAGGCAAAGATAACAATAATTGAGACTGATACTGTTGACTATCTATATTCAAATAAGAACTTTAACATTAAACTTACGAGAGGGTTAGCGGTTGGTTTAGGTATACCCGAAGTTATAAATCCTGGTAAATTATACCCTATAAATATACAGATTAAGGAACCTCTGAGACTTATGTGTAGTATAGTTGATAATAAGTCTTCATATATAAATAAAACTAAATATGGAGAACTTGTGAAACTCTCACCATCAACCCTACTTGCAAACATACCCTCAAAGGATTATCCAACAATTCCAGTTCGAAAATATGATAGCGTTATAAACCACTTTGATTTAAGCATATTAGATGTTGAATGGAAAAAACTCGATCTGAAGGGTTCTCCCATAACTTTTAGTTTAAGATTTAGATAAATTTTTTTGTTATGTAACCATTTTTGGGTTATATAACATAATTATATTCTATTATTCGTCGGGTAAAGAATTAAAAATTTCTTGCTCCTCAATATCATAACACCAATCCACAACTCTTTTGGGCTGCCATGCTACAACCAATAAATCATTATGTAAATCTTTGTAAAATTCCATTTTATGAAATATCTTAGAAAAATCCATTTTTATCTCAGCTTTAAATGAATCAATAATAACATTATTAATATTATATTCTATCTGTTCATCATCATCTTCATCATCTTCATCACCATCACCATAAAGAAATTTCATCATAAAATCATATTTTTCTTGTTCTCTATTTAAATAATATATTATATCATTAGTAAACTTATCATTAAACACCTCAGTCTCGAAAAAATTTTTTATATCATAAGAAAAAATAAAATAAAACATATCACCATACGAGATTTCAAAATAAATTCCCTCAATAAAACCAATATTTTTTGAGATCTTTTTAAACAAATCTTTCTTGATTGATTCTATAAAATCATGAACGCTTAGTCTTTTTTCATTAAGATAATAAAACTCATTAAATCCGTTTTCATCATCCATTTTTAATAATTTATTTTTTATCTTTAAATCATAATTCATTTTTTAATTTTATTCTACATTCCTTACAAGAAGCTTTTTGTTTGCCATGTTCGCATATTTGTGATCCTCCACATTTTTTACATTGTTGTTTTTGTTTTCCGTGTTCACATATTTGAGATCCTCCACACTCTTTACATCGATGCTTAATTTTATTATGTACACATATTTGAGATCCTCCACACTCTTTACATCGATACTTAATTTTATTATGTACACATATATATGATCCACCACATTCTTTACAGTAATATTTACACCTTCCATGAATACAAATATATTTATCATTAATATTAACTTTTTGAATTAACTTAATAATCTCTTCATCTGTAAATTTTTCCAGCTCTTTAATTAAATCTTTTTTATTCATTCTACTATATTGCCTTTCTATTTTCAACTCTTTAGCAATTTTTTTCAATTGTACAACATATAATCTTCTTAATTGTTCTCTTATTAATTCTTCCATTTATTGTTATCAAATTTATCTTTTTAAATCATAATTAATATCATTTTTATTATAATATTGTGCCAGGTCCTCCCGAAACTTTAACACAAATTTTAATAAGTCTTAATATAGACCTAACATGGTCTTTACAAACCGGGCCGATGACCCCTTTCAACACAGAGCGTTTGGAAAAACATTGCAAAATATGTTTAGCCTATTTAGAGATAGACTTGGTATGGTCTTTTGCAAAATCTTTAAAAAGAACGCTCTGTGGGGTCCTTTTGGTAAAAACTTGGCGAAATTCTCTATGAATCCTTTGGCAAAATCTGATATAAATCTTTGTTATAATTGAAATGATGATTGTATCAGAATTGTGCCAGGATCCCCCTAACAATACATCATCTTTCCACGCGACCACGTACAAAAAAAAACTTAGTTTGAACTAGTGAGAACTCGTTTGAACATGTTAGAATTGCTAGACAGTCCTTGAAACAACCCGGGTCGAAATATACGCTGATAGACATCTTTTAGTGTCGGTCTATCAAGGACGGCGTGTGCATTTGTATGTAGGTTGAGCGTCTTAGCAGGTAATTTTTCCGACATCTTCAAGAAAATACTTTGTAAAGTCGTAAACAATCCAATCGACCATGTGACAGCTATCGTAATAGGGCAATGTGACTTTTGTCACGTGATATTTATGACGTACACGTGACATTTATGACATCATACCATTTGGTCGAGTTCGAAAAGCATCATGGAGGACTATATGCGACGTTGCCAGATAGACTGATAGATTGATAAAGAGGTAAAACTAAAGTCGGGCCGCCACAGGCAGCCCGACTAATAAACCCCTCCGTGGTTTATTGGTATAAGGGAGGATAATGCCCTTGGCCGAGAGATTGTCCTCAAAATTTCACATATGCCCTCGAAGCTTCGCTTCTCAGCCAACTGTTTGTTTATCGGACACTGTTCATCTCTCAGCCGCGGGCATAATCCTCTGACAGCACCAGCCACCGGTAGGGGTTTATTTACTAAATATACTATGGACCCATACAAAGTATTTATTTGTTATGTACAGTGCAATCGGCGGCACTATTGTTGTATGGGAAATAATGAATTCATTGATTACTAAAGCCGTCGCCGAACTCGCTCTGGGGCTGTTTTTCGATAACATTAAGGACAAAGAAGATAAAGAATATAATCATAAAATTTACAATTTCCTTGATTGTGATCAGTTAAGAAAACTCATATTTTCCAATAAGCCACATGCCAAAAAAAGTTAGTTATTAGTTGTAGTAAATCAACCAATCACATTCAAAATTGTAGTTTTGATCAACCAACACAACATTGGTTTCAATCACCATAGAAACACTGTACAGACTCCTAAACTGGGGGCTTTCTTCAAAATAGAGAATTTTTTTCCCTTGAACCATGACAATATTTTCTTTCTTCACTTGCATTTGGCTCTTCTTATTTTCTCGGGAATTGTAATTTTTTTGATTAATTGGTAAGAAGACTTCGTGTCGTCCAATTCGGTCTGTAATTATACTCGTGATAAACGAATGACTCCCGCTGCACGGTCGTCTGATTTTCTTATCACTCGTATAATTACAGACCGGATTGGACTCCACTCAGTCCTATTATCATTACAAATTTACATATTAATATATACAAAGACTGAAAACAAACTTGTGCGCACTGTTCTCGACGCCGCTACCCTGGCAGAATTAAACGCCGGCATCATTGCCAGCTGGATTGGCAAAGAAGAAGTGAAGACAAATTTCAGTGAGCCACCCGAGTCAGTCAAATGCTAGGAACTATGTTAAATCCACTGCTGTTTTGGCAGCCTGCTTCGCTTAACTGAAACCATGTATATCTCTTAAAGATCAGAAAATTCTCCCAGTTAATTAATATGCAGTATAATATATTAGAAAACAGTCCCAAGAAAGTACGCGCGCTGATTGGTTAGAAATCGTGTTTCTATAACTCGATAGAAACACAGAACTAGCACGAGCTGTTGACGTAATGATGACGCGAGCAAAGAGAATTTACATTTTGATATTCAAAGTTAACAAGTTGCTTTTCTTTTTTTCGTCGCGGTGTTTTCTAAAAGAAATAGAAAACATGTTCTTCGTGTTTCTATCGAGTTATAGAAACACTCGTGAAAGTTTGGGAGAACTCGAAAAAGCTGTGGAAACACTCGCCTGCGGCTCGTGTTCCCACAGCATTTCTCGTTCTCCCAAACTTCCACTCGTGTATAATTACAGACCGGATTGGACTCCACTCAGTCCTATTATCATTACAAATTTACATATTAATATATACAAAGACTGAAAACAAACTTGTGCGCACTGTTCTCGACGCCGCTACCCTGGCAGAATTAAACGCCGGCATCATTGCCAGCTGGATTGGCAAAGAAGAAGTGAAGACAAATTTCAGTGAGCCACCCGAGTCAGTCAAATGCTGGGAACTATGTTAAATCCACTGCTGTTTTGGCAGCCTGCTTCGCTTAACTGAAACCATGTATATCTCTTAAAGATCAGAAAATTCTCCCAGTTAATTAATATGCAGTATAATATATTCATGGCTGGTGTTGCTATCATTATAATATCTTTAAGATCAGAAAATTCTCCCTGCTAATTAATACACAGTGAATATGATCATGTTAAGTCCGCTGCTGTTTTGGCAGTATGCATCGCATAGTTGGAACAATATATATCTTGAAGATCAGTAAATTCTCCCAAACTAATTAATATGCAGTACGGATATAATCATGGCTGGTGTTGCTATTATTATAATATTTTAAGATCAGAAAGTTCTCCCAACTAAATAATATACAGCGAATGTAATCATGGCTAGTTGTGAGCTTTCAAAGCCTCTTTTTTTATCGGTGGTAATTATCTCACTCGCTATATTTCTGATGGTGATAGTCAAGCTGCATTGGACGAAAAAAAGATGCAAGAAAAAGCTCTCCCGGACTAGTACTGCAGAGCAGCTTACAACAGATATATGAAAGACCGCACTAAATTACTTGATTGGATAGAGACGAGTAGAGAAATAAAAACAGCAGGCTGCACGAGACTTTGCAAACACCAATTACGTTTTGAAGTTATACAACCAAGCACATAAACAAATAACTTTCTTATGTTTCCGAACCCAAGTTTTCCGATTTCTACAAAGCCAGCGAACAGGAAAAAAAGCGAACTTCTCTTTGTTGGCGCTGGTGCTCTTGCTCTTGGTTTTGTCGTATTTTATTTGATATCATGATTATATATATAAAGATACATAGATCTTGAGGAGTTTAATCATATAATATATATACGTGACGTGGGCGCTAAACTCCTCAAGACCAATTATTCCCCACAGGGTTATTGGAAAGACATCTCTGCTATAAAGAAAGTCGCTGAAGCGGCAAAAGTTTCTGAAGATGTCGCTAAAAATGTTTTAATCAAGCAAGCGTTTTGCCAGATTTATTTGCCTGCACTGAGACATACTCCACGGTCTAAATTTTATCTGCTCTTTTTTAATGATGTTCACCAAGCCGATCTTCTTTTTTTGCCGCACGATAAAATAGGACGCGAAATACATAAATACGCACTCACTGTTGTGGATGTTGCCAGTCGATAGCGCAGTTTGCTGAATTGGCCTCAACTACTGCAATTGGATCCTGGCCGTGAATTTATGGGCGCTGTGTCCAAAGAGATGGAAAACCACATCGCTGTCGTGATGATATTCTCCGCGCTCTGGCTATTGTCGAGTGGTTCAACAAAAATCTGGCTGAAATATTATTTAGTGATCAATATGCTGTCGAGACGCACTTGCCTTCAGGTAAACAATCTACTGCTTGAGTCAAAAGATTGACAGATGTTGTCGCTCAGGCTCTGAATAATGAGTCTAGTCCGTTGACGGGTGCGAAACCAATTGGTGCAATCAAACAGAAAACAGTTTCGTCTAAACCATCCACTCCTTATTCTACAGCTGTTGGAATCGACGGAAAAAGTTCCCCTCTGTGGTGAATATTCACTATCTATATCAGCCTGGCGAACTTGAAGGCGGCAACAGACAGTCACCGATCCTGAATGGTCCTTGAAAGTGTACAATCTTAAACGTTCTATTATTGGGCCCGACTAGCATGTGATCTATTTTTTGCACGACGGGCCGAAGCGCGGTTTTGTGGTCAAGGAGCTTCTCATTGTGCCGCCTGATTCTCAACTTCCACCACTTCGTTGATGTGATACTCTATCGGCTCTAGGTGTACATCATATTCCATGACCCACCGCTTTTCAGCCGCTCGATTTCGGTTTCTTTTGTTGATATGTACACCTGACTCCTTGCACCAATCTGAATCCTCTGTTTGTTGCTCTGTCTCTTTCTCCAGTTAATTCTGCCAAGTTTCTTTCCCACTTTAGGGTTTTTTGCATTTTCGAGACTCCCTTGGATCGATGACGTCTTGGCTTTGCTTACGACCTCATCTTCCATGATGTAACAATTGCTGCACAAGGCTATCCCCTGCGTACCTTCAAATTCCCTCTCGGACAGGCCTGGCTCTCTTTCACTCCATTTGTCCCAGGCAAGCCAGTTCTTTTTTCTCTCTCAAAGTCTGCCAATAATTCTGGTCGGATCGCCTCTACTAATGTGTTGTACATGCGTTTGCCCGAAGTACATGCAGTCGGTGTCCATTTGGATTAACTCACAATCAACCTGCTCGCAAACCGATCGGGGAAGTCGCACTTGAACTTTAACATTTTTTTTTGGTGAGCTGCAGAATGACAGTTCTAATTTGTAATGACCTTTTGATCTTCACCTTCTCTTTGAAAAACGTTTTTTAAAATGCGTAACCAATCTCATCCATGTCTTCATACCACACTGACCGTTAAGCTTGATTCGCCTTTGCCTGATCTTTGGTGTAGCTCACTATTGTCTGTCTTTCTATGGCCACAGTGAATTTGCCTAGCAGCTTGAACACTTCTGCCAACAGCACTTTTTTTAGTATAGGATCTTGGTGACCTCTTATTTTCTTTTCTGTGACCTGCTGGACAAACCAGGATAAAAGTCTTTTACGGTTTTTAATCGATAGTCCGATAAACCGCTTCGACAGCAAGGCCGCCATAAATATACCAATCCAAGAGCGGCGCGTATATCAAGTTGAACACCTTCTCCCCCTTGAGTAATCCCATTAGCTTTTTATTCGAAATCACTTTGCGGTTGGTTCTCCTTGATTTTCCGTTTCATTTTCCGTTCGATAGCATGTTGAGCATCACTGATAATGACAACCTTGGTACTGGAACGCTGCTCTATTTTTGTCGTGATAGCTATCGACCAAATGTCTAGCAACATGTTCACTACCATGTCCACAAAGTTGGTGATACATAGGGATGCCTCGCTTCCTTGCTTCCTACTGTATCCACTGACATGTACACGCTCTCTTTCCATAACTCCCGCTTGGGTAGAAAGCGTACTCCTACAATGAATCGGGTGAATTTTTCACCTGGGCATTTGATTTTTGTTTGACCATTCACACATGTCTCTGCATGCCGCTGAAGATCATTGACTCGTGTAAACAGCGCGTCACAATGTGCACAGCCGTACCTGTCTGTTGCTCTTTCAATATCTGTTATCAGGAGGGCATACTCATTGTAAATACCACTTTTCAGTGGCTGTTGTCCCGGGGGGGGGGGGGGGGGGAAGGGGGAGGGGTACTTGGGTTAATGTTTGCTGGGTATGTGCCGCTGGCCTCTCAGAGCCCCCACCCCATTTTCGTCTATTTTTTGGCCAATTATAGACCCCATCTTAGTCACTTTTTGGAAAATGTAATTTTTGTGATCCCAACTTAGTCACCTTCTATTTATGCATCTACCTTGTCAATCCTTTAAAAAGCCGGGCCACGTGGTTTTGTGCTATTGAGTAACTGGTCAATATTTAAGTTGTGGTTTCAAGAATGGAATGTAATGCGGTCAATGCAAGCTTATTGTTAAATTTAATAAACAATTTTCTGATCTTTTTAACCGAGAATCTTCCCATTTTGATTCCCTATTTACCCCTAAAATTCGAAAATTTGCGACCCCATTCTAGTAGCTCTATTGAAAATGCGACCCCATTATAGTCACTGCAGTTGTGAAAATGCGACCCCATCCAGCGGCACATCCCCATTAGGCTCCTGTAAGGGAGTACCCCCCGGGGCTGTTGTTAATTTCCTCTTCCTCCTCTGTACCAAAATATCTGCCTCTCAATGCACTCGATCATCGGGATGTGTTGAGCTTTTATAATATTGTCTTGGATAGCGCGGTCCGCAAAGAATTGATTTTCAAGCTTTCTTGTCTTCCCAATGTTGCGATCTTTTCTAGCACCGTGGTGGACCGCTATGCAGCGAAACACACATAGTTCATCTGCAAAACGTATCAAGCGCCTATATCAATCTTCTCTTCCTTTGCAACCAAACCCGGTAAGAGGCCCCGGGGGGGGGGGGGGGGTACTTGGGTTAATGTTTGCTGGGTATGTGCCGCTGGCCTCTCAGAGCCCCCACCCCATTTTAGTCCATTTTTTGGCCAATTTTTGACCCCATCTTAGTCTCTTTTCGGAAAATCTAATTTTTGCGATCCCAACTTTATCACTTTCTATTTATGCATCTACCTTGTCAATCCTTTAAAAAGCCGGGTTTACCCCCAAAATTCGAAAATTTGCGACCCCATTCTAGTAACTCTATTGAAAATGCGACCCCATTATAGTCACTGCAGTTGTGAAAATGCGACCCCATCCAGCGGCACATCCCCATTAGGCTCCTGTAAGGGAGTACCCCCCGGGTAAGAGGCCTACACCAACTCTCACCGGTGCTTGATCCAAGATCACTTTTATCTGGACGGCCATATGTCCGACAAACCTCAGTCCATTCTGTACTGGGGCGATTGATATGATCTCTCTCCAACCTTAGGTTATCTTGTCTATTTATCCATGCACTCGTCTCGGCTTGATTATCGAACCAGCAACTTGTTTGTGTATCTTGCATCCAAACAAGATTTTCGCTGGTTCATGTGTTTTACAAGAAATTGGAAAACGAGAAATTTATTTTATGTCTGAAATACACAACCTACCTAATTCTTGCCATTACCTGGTCGGCGAGGGAATTTTCTAGACTCGAAAGATAGTGTCATTTTATGATGATGCGCTGGCCCTACTCGTAATAATCCTCATTAGTATAAATACTCGGGTGATTATACAAAATCGCGCGCTCTCATTGGTTCGCTATCTAGGATTATCAGCCGATAATCACCTCGACGAACAAAATGGCTGCCAGTCGTTCGCGCGCTCTTAATGAAGTAAATTTTTTTTCTTGCTGTACAATGCTTTTTCTTTTCTTTTTTTGAAATAATCACCTGTGTATTTATACTATAACAATTATTCGCCTCAGGCTCAGTGATTATCGGTGAATATTCACCGCGACTTCGTCTCGGTGAATATTCACCAATAATGACTTCGCCTTCGGCGAATAATTGTTAAATACCACCAGCGGTGATGTTATAATCCTCAACAACAGCCACAGCATCATAATCGGTGGCGTATAATGGATCAAACGCAGTTAATAGATGTTGTCTTTGTTGATTTCTTTTGGGACGGGTTGGAGGAATCATGTTTGGCTGATAAGACACAGGGGCCATTGGGAATGAGTTACTCGCTCTTGCGCAGTGGCTCATCCAGAAAACATTCTTTTCCTTGTTTACTTTTTAGAGGGCATGATGGTTAAGCAGGTAGCGGAATAAGATACTCAGACTCGTTCATCAAATAATTCTCTTGCATCTCGGGGAGAGAGGCCAATATCTCGTCGGTGGTGGCGGCTTGCACCTGTCCGCATATTGGGCAATAGAACACTCGCCCACGCGGATGCATGACCAGTGCGTCATCGCACCGCAACAAATACAAAGACCTCTTTGCTCGGTGGCGTTGCCAAGTTGCTTCATTCTCTGCTGTTGGAGCTGGCTCTCTCTACTCATAAACTGACTGAGCAATACCAGCGGACGTTCCACAAGAGACAAAACTCGGCCCGGCGTGGTTTTTCATTCTCATGACAAGCAACACGGAACTGTGGAAGTACGTCGGTGACACTACCATCGCAGAGTGCGTGGACAAGAACAAAGACAGCACCATTCAGTCTGATGCGGAGGAATTAATTGCCAAGTCCAATGAGAACAAGTTCCAACTAAACGAGGCTAAGTGCAAGGAACTGCGAATTTCATTTCATTCTACTACAGACTTTGCTCCTATTGTTATTAATAGGAAGGCAATCGAGGTAGTGCCCACAGTTAAGCTCTTAGGTCTGAACATTTCACATGACCTTCGGTGGAATACTCATGTCTCCGAAATCTGTAAAAAGGTGGCTAGCCGTTTGTATTATCTCAGGCAATTGAAAATGGCAAATATTCCTGTTAAAGACCCTAAAACATCATATGTTACATGCGTACGCCCTGTAACAGAATACACCTGCCCTGTTTATCATAATGCGCTTCCGGCGTATCTATCTACTGAGTTGGAGCAGCTCCAGAAACGCGCTAGGCGTATAATTTTCCCCTTCATTCCATTACTACTAAGCTATTTCAAGCTATCAGTCATGACACAGAACACAAGTTACACAAGCTATTACCTTGAAACCGAATTAAGAATTTTGGAATGTTAGTTCGACAAAGAAATATACAAAAAAAGCGATTGTAATTTCTTGTGTTATACGAATGCATCCAGTGTTATACGAATGCATCCAGCTAGCGAGAGTAAACATATGCTGGAAAAAATTAGGAAGTAAACCCTTTTTGAAAAGATGCATAAATTTATCTATTTTGATATTAATAAATACCAGGGAATTTTAAAAAATCCCACTGATGTTCTTTAAACAGGACAATGTGAGAATCGAACAAAACTTTGGCTATTATTCCCATAATTTTCTTTTGAAGAATAATGATACTTTTTTAAATTAGAATGATCTAAAGGTGCAAGCAGTATCTTCAATTTCTGAGTGTTATACAGAAGATTGACTGTTTACTGGTCCCAGCTCGTAAAGTGGTCTGATATTTGAGCCAAGGTCAAATCCGATTCATGCTTTGCTCTTGCTCTACTAATACTGTGGGCAAGAATTGGACAAGACGATGTAGCAGCCACAGTAAAACGAAGGAGATGGAAAGGGATTGGCCATACCTTGAAGGAGAGAGAAAACACCACAAGAATGGTTATGACATGAAATCCTCAAGGCAAAAGGAAACAGGGGAAACCCGGCAAAACAGTCATGGAGATGTACAGTGATAAAAGAGCTAGAGAACATTGGGAAGACATGGAGTGAGACAGGAAAGATTGCAAAGAACAGGATACGTCGGAGAGCTATGAGGGAAGTCCTATGCCTCACAAGGGGCAAGAGGATTAACTATCCAACTAACTTCAACTTCAACTTTCAACTTTATTTAACACTCTTAATTTACATTTTACAGCAATCCTTACCCGCAAAATAGCCTAGCTAATCGGGGCGGGAAGGAAAAGTAAAAAAGATAACGACAATTATAACAACAACAGGGTTGAAACAAAACAGTAAGGAAAGCTGATACACGAACATCTGCATATTGAATTTAAAAACAAACAGTAAGAACGATTACATTTGAAAGTAGGTAACTAAAACAAATGTCAATATTTACTAACTTGCAAAGCTAAGGCATAAATGTAGTCGCATGAGAAATATGTGACAGTGCTACATACTACAATTACGAGTTCGATTTTCTCGCCTAAAACAGCAGTGAAAACATTTGTGATTCTTGAAACTGATGAAGCCATATGCAATCAGTACACCACTGTCGATCGTTGTTTTGAAAGTTTTCCTCACAAGGTTTATGCAAAAACAGTATCACAGATATGTATCGTCTGTGCGAGTGTTAGTTTTAGCTAACGACGACGGCAAAACAACAGCTCTCCTTGATTGCAAAGCCTGTGTGAGTTTTCCCTTGTACAACTCTAAAGCTCTTCCGCTGACAGCAAACGACAAGAAAATGAAAAAACCTGCAAAGTAAAGAAAATATTATTAATAAAGAGCGAAGAAAGGTTTGGCTTTAATCTGAATTTATCGCCTGAAATTTTCTTTTCGTGCTTATGTGCATGTAATGATAATCATACGGTTTTCTCGTTCAATTTGTGATTTATTTGCACAAGTGAGGTCTTGAAAAACTGAAGAGAGTAAATAAATCACAAATTAAAAGAGAAAACTGTATGATTACTTGTTAATATTTATACATAAGAAAATTCTGATTTGCAACTTGCACTGATGTTACCAACCTCGTTCCCAGGGTCCTCTCCTACTCGGTCCCCGTGACGAGTAGAAGAGGACCCTGGGCACGAAGTTGTGATGTTACACGTTTTGTAGTGGTGTTACGCTTTTTGCACTGCTGTTACACTTCAATTGCACTGCTTTTAGCCAGTCACAGTCGAGTATTTTTTTTTCATGTATGTTATTATAATATTATTTAGTAGAAATACTCAGGTGATTATACAAAACCGCGCGCTCTGATTGGTTCGCTATCTCGGATTATCAGCCGATAATCACCTCGACGAACAAAATGGCTGCCAGTCGTTCGCGCGCCTTTGATGAAATGAAATTTGTTCGTGTTGTAAAATGCTTTTTCTTTTCTTTCTTGAAGTAATCACCTACGTATTTATACTAAAACAATTATTCGCCTCAGGCTCAGTGATTATCGGTGAATATTCACCTCGACTTCGTCTCGGTGAATATTCCTCGATAATCACTTCGCCTTCGGCGAATAATTGTTAAATAGAGGATATTACACGGTGGCGCGAAGATATGAATTTTATTTTCGAGTGGCAAGCAATATTTTACGAACGAGCGCAGCGAGTGAGTAAAATATTGTTTTTGCCACGAGAAAATAAAATTCATATCTTCAAGCCGCCGTGTAATGTTCTTTTTATTATATAGACAAAAAGAAATTATTAACAAATTACGTCATCGATAAACTCACGTGTGAGATTATGGAAAATAAACCACTCGGGTCCCGGATGTAGTTTTTATGAATTCTACGACTGGTATATTTTCCAGTAAACCACTCGTGTCTATATATTAAAAAACATTATTATATGGAGAAGAGTGTTTTACTGGGAACTAAACCACTCGTAGATTCCATACGCCACTTCATCCGGGACCCGAGTGGCGTATTTTCCGTATGTCACCTTTGTGAGTGTCGTATCGTTCAATGACGTCACGATTCGCGCCTTTTGCTTTTGTTGAATTGGTTTCTCGCGTCGCGTTTGTTGTTTAGAATAAAAGCATTTTGCTTGATTGGGTTTAGTGTTTCTATATACTTGGCACCAAGTACTTTTGTATTTTCTGTTTGCTATAAAGCCTAGCCGTATTTGAAAAACCTGACTACTTTGAAACACAATAAAATTGGATATATTCAATATTTAGTCTCCATATAAGAACAATATCTCATATTGAACATATTGAACATATAAGAACAATATCTCACTCGTTCGGTTCGCTCACTCGTGAGATATTGTTCTTGCCACTCGAACATAAAATTCATATCTTCGCGCCACCGTGTAATATCCTCTATATATTTGGGGAATAGTATTTAGAACATTGATAAATTATTTAATCTAAATAAATAATCTAATCCAACAAATTATCTGTTATCTAGACAATATTTCGTCTACTTTATTTGGATTTCATCGGGGGTATTTTCTTGTTCCTAACTTTTCGGAGCATTGTCGGCATTGATTTTGGCAGCTACATGTCATCAGAAAACAGAGTTGCTTATATGTCAAGTCGTCGAGCAACAAACAGGTTCAAACATCTAACGCCGTTTAGATGAGGCATTCTAATTAGTTTCACGTTATTGTTAGGCAATTGTTGAAATGAATTCTGCAGCAAGAGTACACAGTTATTGTAAAAGTGGATATAATTTGTTTCATTAAACGAATTTCATTCGTATCTTTTCAAATTTTGCCTCTCTTGCATTCTCACCCTGTAGGCTGTTCAACACCACAAACGGGTACCACAAGAACCACAGAACTGGCAGGTTTGCTGCCGCACCCAAAAGCCACGTGACACCCATCACTGACACCATCTTCACACAGATCCTCATCATACTGGAATTTGGCCGCTGATTGGTTACTTGCCTGGCTATCTGATCAAAAAGTACCGACAATTAATAAGGAATTCAAAATGAAGGAGGACCAATTGGGAACAGCCATTTCAATACTGGCTTGGGATCTACAGATATACGTCGTTGTGGATATTTGTCTAAGGGAATATGTTTCTGGCTACATGCTCCCATATTTAGTAGTAGCTGAAAGCTAACTGCTATTTGTTTCCTTGATCTCTGTGAGCCATTCTCAGTAAAACTGTAGTCCAGCCAAATATAAGAGAGTGTAACCAGTACTGTTTAGCTCTCATCTCACCTTTCGTGTCTTGATAATGTGTTTCAGGGTGTTTCCCAGAGCGACCAGATTGAGCAGCATCAGTATTCCAACTGGCAGCACAAACGAGTAAAGAAGAGCTTGTGAATTCGATATGAAACACACCTGGTCTCCCCTCCCTGGTGACAAAAATTGAAATTAGGTACGTCAAAACTTATTCGATCCCACATTTCTTGTTATGACATGTTAGAAAGCAGGCATAAGTCACACGAACTCCTGATCATCACTTCAGTTCAAGATGGCATGAATGAATAAATACAGAGCTAGACACATTCCTTACAAAAAGCAACTTTTGACTTTTTTGGAGCAACTTTTGAGCAAGTGCTTGAGGAATTTTGGGCAAATGTTTGGGAAATCTCGAGCAACTTGTGCCCCCCGCCCGGGAATGTACTAAGGTACACTGTGATGGTAAAGGTATAATCACAAACCGTAGACCGCAATTCCTTCTTCAACTTGGTCAACAACAAAAGTGGCGACGACAATAACAACAGGTATCCCAAAGGAATACACAGTGTACTTTGCCAAACGTTTGATTTGTCCGTCTTGTGTTCGTGCACCACCGCCTGTGTACAGATTGCATAAAGAGACGAGTCAATCCAAGCAAATAATTTTTCCAGACCGTTAAAATATACACACATTTGAACTATTCCTCACGAACATTTGGTGCAGAAGGAATTCAGATGTGTAACAAAGCTCAAAGAGTGTCTGCTTAATTTAAGAGGCTACCCCAAGCGTTGGAAAACATGTGCGACTTCGTGGCAGTTGGTTTTGGTTTTACTACGGTAATTGTTTAATAAATTAGCGGGAGATTCCTCAGCCAATTACCTATCGAAGCATTTACATTTTCGTTTAATGGCCATACCAAAAAGACGGGATATATTGCTTCTTTGACCCCCCTTTGTTGTCATATTTGCACCCTCATCTCTCCAAATTCGAAGTTGCAGATAAAGCTTCAACAGTTGAACTAACTTTTTGTTGCACCCAGAAACATTGCATAAATATCTGTTGCATAATGTACGTGCACTAGTACCCTATTTGTTTACCTGCGGCAGTGAATGTACGATGTACGTCAAACGCCATGATGTTCATCCATGCGAAGGATGAAAGTGCAAAGAAATGGAGAAAAACGGCAATCACAACACAGCGAGTGCTATCTGACGTGTCAACAGCAAAGAAGAAGAGAAGCTGGTAGATCAAAAGGCATGAAGCTAAGTTCATAACAATTTTTCCAGGTAAATTACGTAGCTCAGGAAACAGAGCGTATGTCACCAGCAGCATAGTTAATGAGATGAATGACACTATGCCACCGATTGAGGTAAAGAGCTGCAGTACATGTGTTCCTGTTTTCTCCACTTGAAGCCTTTCCTGTACTCTTTCTGTCCCGTTTCTTGGAAAGTTAACGCAGATCCACAGTCTGTTTTCTCGAATAGTATACTTCTGGTTGTTGTAGATTTTGTTATGGGGTTTTAGAAAAACGCTTTTGTTTGAAAATAGTACATATTCATTTTTTCCGAACGAAATCAAGGAGCAGTTTGAGTTGGTGTTATTTTCCTGCCATTCATTGTCAGAAGTTATAATGGCCTTGCATTTCTGCAGGTATGGATCAAAGACCTCATCTGCCTGGCAAGATATCACCTTGTTAATGTGTTTTATTGGTCCTCTGTTTCCCTCTACCTGAATCTGGTATTTTGATGTGGAGTGGAAATCAAACAGGATAGTGAGAGCAGGGCTTATTGGACCAGACAAATACAGACATTCGCCTTGGAGATCGTGGAGTTTACGACCATTGCAAAGAGCACACTGGACATTTCTGAATCGAACCCTGCCTTGCTTTGAATGTAAAGTGTCGTGGCATACGGGAAATGCATATCTTGAGCATTCGTTCTGACAATAAGTATCTTTTTTCGCTTGTGTAACTTTTAAACAATCCTGGAATCGGGGTATGCAAAGTTTAAGGTCTTGAAGCTGGTGATGGTCAGGGAAAATTTCAAGCGTGCAACCTTTTTCCTGGAGTTCCAATATATCATAGCTTGTTAGATTGAAGGCGCTGTTACAGGTAACTTTCAGTTGCCAATATGTGGTATTTTTTGCACCGTTGCATGTGGCACAGAATATATTTCTGTAAGTTTGGTTGCTTTTCTTGTCAAATACTGGGATATTGTCCAGCAAGTCTCTTGGATCATCCTCCTGGCATTTATGACCCACAGCTTTGTCTTTCCACTCCACAGGGCAATTACTCCATACCCTTACTCCACTGTAAGGAACATAAACCTGTGTTCCCACATCAAGGGCTCGACACGATTCCTTTAACGACAGAGGACGGAGATGTGGCTTGACGATTTGTTTACATCTGCACACGAGAAAAAAAATCTAAATTGACTCTTTATTTACCCTTTGAAATATTTACTTCCAATTTGGGCTTGTTAAGAGCTGGTTTTGTAACTGACCAGATATAAATACCAAGAAATTCCAAAGCTTTTATTAATGAAATCGAGACCCTCTTTGATCTGAGTCTCTAACTGATCACAAGTTAAGAAATATTGACCCTGACCGAACTCTTCAATGAACTGCAATTCATGAAGATACACAGAATACTATGTTATAAAGAAATTTGCGGGACAGAACACAACATGGAATTGCCTGTGAATAGTTTCATTCTCCAGTCTCCATTCCCAAGCTCTCATTGTCCTTTTGTAGAAGGCCCTCCCCCACACCCATCCCCTCGGCAATATTGATAGCGACTGCAATCCCTCGGACTGTTCATAGCAACATAACAACATTGCTGCGGGAAAGGGAGGTGTAGGGGGAGGGTGGGTTAGAGTTAACAAATTGACGTCAGTTTTTTATGCGTCTGTCCTCTTATTGATGATAAATTGCGTCATAACATTGTCAAAGTGTTGTAGATCCACGAGCCGATAGGCGAGTGGATCTACAACAAACTTTGACAATGTTATGACGCAATTTATCATCAATAAGAGGACAGACGCATAAAAAACGGAGGTCAATTTGTTTTTTACAATAACAAAACGCGAAAAAGGTCAAACGAAGACTTAAATGAAAAGAAAACGCAAGTAAACAGCAAGTAAACTCGAAAAATGCTGAATTTTATTTAAATTGACGCAATCGGGGCGCAACTATTCTCAATAACTTTTCTCGCCTTCTCATTGGCTTGTGACAACACGTAATACAATTTGATTGGGTAAAAATCTGACTGTTTGACAGCTCACTTATCACGCGAAAAAACCTTGCATAAATTAAAATTTTATGTGTCTGTACTCTTATTGATGATAAAAATTAGCCAATCAGCGCGCGAGAATTCGCTCAGTTATTGTAAAAAACGAATTTGTGATGAATGTAGGAAATTTTCCCGTTCTTTCTGGTCAGAATTGTAGTTTTCTGGGCTTGTGAATGGAGAACAAAAAGGATGACTGACCACAATGACATCCACTGTGAATGCATGATTGTAAAGACGACTAGGAAGAAATGCACTCAAAAGAAGACAGGACCAATCCTAGCGATGAAAACGAGATGTGGAGGCATATTTTTATTATCCAAAGTCTGATTAAGCCTGCCAGACTCTTAATTGTAAGGAGTACTGCTCACTAAATGAATCAGCATGGTAGCTGGAACTTACAAAGCGTCGAAATCATAACAACAGTCTCCAAACGTGTCGCAGAGATTGTCACAAAAACATCTGTGTCTAGAAGATGTGACTGCAAAAGGAGAATCCCTTTCGTACTTTCCACATCGATTTTTACAACTGTATTTGTCAAAATGCACCCTGCTGAATACACGAGTCAACAGGTGCCTTATTTCACTGTCCCAAGTAGGTCCTAGGGATTCTGCAAGGTACGAATGTTGTCCTAGTGTTAATGTACGATGTAAATAGAACGTTTGCAATAACCTATTTTTTTTCTGTTTTTATTGCTGCAAAACACACATATTACAAATAAAAAATCTAAATTAACATTATACTAACACTACAATTGTTACATTACAATAACAATTGTTAGAAAGGGTAATCACTAGAATTACTTATAGAAATACATAACATTCTTCCTCCACTAAGAACATAAAGATAGAGAAGTTATAACATTAGAAAAGCAGCCCATTTTCCTCTTAAAAATTCCAAATTTTTGCCATTACGTGCAATATAGAGTTCAGTTTCATATTTGCGATAACGTATTTGGAAAATGGAATGCGTAAAAGTTCAAAAGTAGGAGAATGCCAATTAGAGTCGAATGTCGCACGATTTGTATGGATAATCAAGTGATTTCGAGTGCAATTTGGAATAAATGAGCCCAAGGAAATTACACGAGCCTGTAGGGCGAGTGCAATTTATTGCCTTAGAAAACTTTACGAGACTGGGCTTATTTATACAAAATTGCACTGGAAATCATTTGATTACTTGTTAATAATAAGCATGCAAAAATTTCGTATAATCAAATTTCTGCACTAAATTTCAACTTTCTGCATTGATGGGGATAAACTGAAATACTCATCCAATCAGCGCGTTGACATTTTCGTATGTCTATTATTACTAAAAGAAATTGTTGACTTATTGGTAGAAGTGATATTATGAAAGTCTGCGAGTTATGAGAGCCTTTGCTACGATTCAAGTACTTTCAAAACACCATGAGAAAGCATTTTAATACTTTATAAAATCATATGTTGCATTGTACCAGAAGGTCGCCCAAGTTTTGATTATTTATTCAGCGAAGCAAAGGATAGTACGAATTATTGGAGGCGTTTGAATATCAAGGTAAAATAGTTAGAACGTATTTTAAACTTGAAAAACCTGTAAAAAGTTCATTAAGTACTAAAATAGACTATTGTTTAACCTGCACTTTAGACCTTGATATCCATGAAGCACTATATATATCTATATATATATATATGTAATGCTATATATCTGTATATCTATTGTCTAAGCGTTTCCATTTCTGATCCTTAATTTGATAGAGTACCTACCATCGGTTAGAACGCTCAGTGAACTGCAGTTCCTTTGCAAGGAACTCAAGAGGAAATTGATAGGACAGGGTCTCTTCGTTATTGCGGATGGGTTTCGTGTGCTCGTTATATTGACACTAGAGACTATTGGAGTTTGCCCAATCGATGGTGGCTCTGACGGCTGCCCACTACAGAATGGTGGTGGTGGTGCAGGAAGTTTACCGCCAGAAGATGACGATGGTGGCGCTGGTGGTTGCAGCTCAGAGGATGATGGTGGTGGTGCAGGAAGTTTACCGCCAGAAGATGACGATGGTGGCGCTGGTGGTTGCAGCTCAGAGGATGATGGTGGTGGTGCAGGAAGTTTACCGCCAGAAGATGACGATGGTGGCGCTGGTGGTTGCAGCTCAGAGGATGATGGTGGTGGTGCAGGAAGTTTACCGCCAGAAGATGACGATGGTGGCGCTGGTGGTTGCAGCTCAGAGGATGATGGTGGTGGTGCAGGAAGGTTACCGCCAGAAGATGACGATGGTGGCACTGGTGGTTGCAGCTCAGAGGATGATGGTGGTGGTGCAGGAAGTTTACCACCAGAAGATGACGATGGTGGCGCTGGTGGTTGCAGCTCAGAGGATGATGGTGGTGGTGCTGGTTGGTAGCCCTCTGAAGATAACGATGCTGGTGATGGTGGTTGTCCACCAGACGATGGCAACGATGGTGCGGTTCGGTGGCCATCTAGAGCTAACGATGGTGAGGAAGTCAGTTGACTTTCAGAGGCTGACAATGGTAGTGCTGGGGTTTGTTTACTACTTGATAATAATTGTAGTCTTGGGGATTGAATACTAAGTGTCCACCCTAATCCATGAGGGGATAAAGTTGTAGGGGCAAACGGCCGTCCACCAGGTGGTTTTTCTGGTCCATCAGACGTGTGCATACATAGTGTTCTTGAAGGGGGTCTATCAGACTGCATTCCTATCGTGTCCCCGGCTGTGGATGGTGGTCCCTCCGGCAGCCTTGACGATCTAGATGCAACTGATTGAGAAATCAGTAAATTAATAATACTTTCGCACCCCAATCACGAAAGCAAACGGTAAAACACAAGAAATTGGGTAAATCAAACTAATTGATTAAGTAAATTATACCACCGTAAGGTGAAAGAGAGGTGCTGACGTTTCGAGCGTTAGCCCTCCGTCATTCGCTCCAACGAAGGGCAAACGCTCGAAACGTCAGCACCTCTCTTTTACTTTACCGTGGTATAACTTACTTAATCGATTAGTCTGATTTACCCAATTTCTTTTGTTTCGATTCTCCACCGACGCAGCACTAGTTTCTTTAGAAACTATCCTCACAAACAGTAAAATAGTCTTGCTACGATCCATAATTAGAGTTCATCTTGGATTTGTATTAAGAATTTTGAATACTTACAGCTGGTTCCCTACTCTCCCCTTATTTTATTATTGAGTTCAATCATATGCTTAGAAATATCAGTCGCCTTCTGATCTGTAAGCAAAACAAACACCAAAATTGTTCCCACATGTTTCTTGTCTTATAACATGGTTTTTAGGATGTCCGGCCTTGTTCTGTTTTCCTTATCTTGGAAAACTTCTCTAGCTTCTTGAACTGATTGATTTCTATGTAAAAGATCATAAATACCCCCCCTCCCCTTCCCTGTTTAAGGTAGCTGCTCAAACATAAGCTTCCCTCTCTGGTGTTTCTGTAAAACCCAGCGCAAACGACTCCAACATTTGCTTCAAAATTACTTCGATTTTGTTGCACTGTTGAGCGACGTTGAAAGGTGCTGAACACTGGAGTGGCAAACGACTGCAACATCATTCAACATTTGATTCAACGTTTGCTTTGCAAGGACGCTGGGTTCGGTCCCAGTCTCCATAATTTTCCCGCGTAAACTCATTCACGGTCGCCATTTTGAGAAAAGCTATGGATCGATTGAGTGTTTATAGTAGAGTAAATACCATATCGGCGGCTTTTGTATGCTTTGAAATTTTAAATGATCAACATCCTTTGCTTCAACATTATTTCCATTTTCTTTAACACTGTTGAGCGATGTTGAAAGGTGTTGAACACTGGAGTGGCAAACGACTGCAACATCATTCAACATTTGATTCAACATTTGCTTTACCAGGACCCTGGGGTCGGCTCCAGGCTCCATAATTTTCCTGCGTAATTAAACTCGTTCACGGTCGCCATTTTGAGAAAAGCTATAGATCGATTGAGTGTTCATAACAGAGTACGTACGATATTGGTAGCTTTTGTAGCTTTTCAAGTTTTAAATAGATCTTGATTTTTTCTTTTTTGCCATCCTTCGCTATTCTCTTAAGTGAATCATCAGCGATCACTTCTGTTTCTGTAACCAAATCCTGCATTTCGTCATATTCCTCCACACTCGTGTCACCACGGGCCAGACATTTTAGAGATTGCTTATTGCGCATGCTCGTCCTCAACAAAGTTGAAAGAAGGTGGCAAACGATTTCAACTCATTTCAGCATTCACGAGAACAAAAGAAATGTTGAAGCAATGTTGAACGTATATGAAGTTTAAACGCTTTCAAACTCTTTCAACACCGTTTGAACAATTGCTTCAACACGTTTAGACATTGCTGAAAGCGGGTGGCAAACGATTTCAACATTTACTTTCAACAAAATCGTCGTGATGTTTAAGCAAATGTTGAAGTCGTTTGCGCTGGGCCAAGGTGCAAAATAGATTACAAGGATGTAAATTTTAAAGTTTACGTGAAAATCAATCCACCATTATTCCATTTTACAATCGCTCAACAGGGAATGCGGATTTGGAGGCTCTTTGAATGAATTGCTTAGAAATGAAAGAATTTGCTCCATGTAATGAAACAGAAAACGATCACGACAACAAACAACTTCTTTAAAAAGTATGCTAGCAGAATTGGTCAAATAATTATAAAAGTGCCCTGGCTCTTATCGCTTTGTCATTTTTAGAGGGATCATTTTAAACCGACGAATATTGCAATTGAACAGCCGGTTCCTCTGAACATTATCTCCATTGCTAACTGATAAGTCTAATTGAGCTCCAGGAACAAACAGATATGCAGTTTAGTCGACAGGATGATTTAAAAGAAATGCAAGTAAAGCCCTTTTAACTGAAGGCTAATTTTTCTCTTATTACCTCAGTCTCTTCCAATTTTCACTGCTGTTATCGCGTTTTCAATGTTTCTCCACTGATTCATTAAAAAGTTCAATGCCCTTTGCCTTCATTAAACAAAACGAAAATTAATTTTAAATTCTCCAGGGAATTAAGAAGAAAAGCTGCGTCCCAGTTTATTGTTACTGGTGTTGAAGACATGATTTATTTCTGTTCGAGACCTCATCCTGTGTAGTTAAGGATCGAATGCCATTGCTTAGTAATGGTAATAGGACTGAGTAGAGTACAATTCAGGGAGTAGTCGAGCGAGGGATTTTAAATCAGCAGAGCGTTTAGCGCGAGGGTGATTTGAAATTACCAATTACCAACTTTAAATTGTGTCAATAACAAAAAGTGAGAAACTCGGGAAAATAGTAATGGTGTCAAAATATAAGGAAAACATATCTGAATAAAAGTCATTGGACAGTTAATTTTGTCCATCTTTGTATTCAATCGATACCTGTCAACCTGCTCACTTAAGAAATTTCCCTTGAATTTGATTGGCTAGGATGGATCAGGTAGGTATTGGCTAATGGGATGAAGTTTCAAATTGTTATTGCCTGCTTAACTGTCCGATTTGGCCTGACCGATTACAAATGCTTGTAATCGGACAGTTCAAATCGGACAGTTTGGACCTGAAACAGCCAATTAAGCCATAAATAAGGGCTGTTAACAACCAATCATGTTCGAGCATTTTGTTATTGACACAATTAAAGTGCAAATTTTACGCCGAAGATTTCAGCTACTATGTAATATAGAAGTGAAGTACAAAAAAGAAAAAAAATGGGTTGTTTCTAAGGAGTATACCTGTAGTCAGACTTCCAACTCCTGTCATGTGATTGGCAAAGTACAAGATACTCACAAGTAGCGATATTGCAAGTGGACAGGGCAGCATCTTTTTCTCTTCCTAAACAAACATTGATCTGAAAAAAAAATCAAGTTATAACACAGGAAAGAAATAATGGCAGAACAGAGCAGTCGAGGATCTTGGCTTGAGCTGTTGGTCAGTAATGAGAAAAGGTGGAATCCCATTACAATATCGAGGTTAAGAAATTTATATAACACTGAAACTCCTGTCGCAAACTATTAAAAAAAAAATAAAATCTATTCATTTGCTTGACAGGTAGCTGGAACCATGAAAAGAATGATGCACAATTTCTATTAAATAGATTTAGGCAAACCTAAAAGCGGAGCTCCTCACACAGTCCCTCCAAAAATGCTTGAAAACTCTTAGAAAGAACTCAGCTTTATGCTTATGTCCCTCCAAAAACGCTTGAAAACTTGTAGGAAAAAAAATTTTTCCTCCAAAACCGCTATGAATAATCCGTTTCTTCAGTAAAACATTGTAGACTGCTGTAGACTGCTGGCTGTAGGTTGTGTAGCCGCGGCAAGCCGCAAAAAGCGCGCGAAAAACAAAGCCTCGTTTCGGTTTAAGACCTTCTAAATATCCCGGATGACTATGGCCGCCATGTTGGGGCAACGTCGTTGTCGTCGCTAGGCGCACGCGCCCGCGAGCCATGCCGCTAGCCACGATGACCATGAAAACTCAAACGCATGGTTTTCTCAATTTCTATCCTCGCACGGTAGTTATGGGGCTCCGCTCTGCGGCTCTTCGAGCCGCTGTGGAGCTCCGCTATTAAACCCTTTTTATACAGAAGCGCTCACTGTTATTTGATTAAAATTTCAAAGACGAACCTTCTGCATTTTACAACCACAAAACCTGGCATGGCGTGTTTACCTTTTTCTCTAAAAGAAATTTTAACTTAAAAAAAACCGGTTCATTTTCAAAACGCTTGAATTTGAACGAAACATTTCTTTTTAAGCTGTACGGAGCGCCGATAGTTTTGACCATTAAGTTATTTGCTTCATTTTCTTTCAAAATGCAACTGTTAATACTGCCCGTACTTTTGTGAATAATATACTTTTAACTCACCTCATGTGTGATCGTGAGCAGCAGTAGCCAAAGCTTTGCGCGGGCTTACACCCTTGTCTTACAACCTCTTGTTGCGTATAGAGAACCGTCTCTGTCACTAAGCTAATTCAAAATGGAAACTTGCCAAGAACGCTCGTTAAGTTCTGCTGTCAGTAGTATATTGTATGGTGCAGTTATTCAACTTTTAACCATAAATTTCCATTATTGGCAATTATAACTACCCACTGGATTAGCGGCCTTTTAACCTGTATGTCCTACTTAAGACAGACAAGGAGATTTTTGATATTCTAGATCACAAAGCCTCTTCAGTCTCACAAACCAAAAAGGTAATACCATTCTCATGTAATTTATATTTGAACCAAGTAAATACACCTGGCTTGGTGATAGCAACCTTCCGCCAGGATATCACAGCTGGCACCCAATTCTCTACAAATTTCCTGTACATGGAATGAAATTTTGTGAAAGAACTTTTATTAGCAGCCAGCAAAATTAAACACTGCACGAAATCGATCAAATGTGTAGTTGAAAATAATCATAATCTTAAAACTGACAGATTGAATAAACTGCATTATTCATCTCATCCCAACACAGCGTTATTTTTCTCACGCCTTTTTTGTTCAGTATTATCACATGTAACTCTAAACTGCTCGAACTCGACCAATGATATTGTCGCCATTAACTGCTTATTTAATAATTCCATCTCTTGTATTAGATTCCCACCGGTCTATAAGAGCAATATTTTATATTTTCGCTATTATTTATGGCATAATTCGACAGTGAACTTTTAAAGTGGTACTATGATCAAAATTTAGCATTTCCTTCTCTCTTCATTTTTGGGAAGTACAAGTGCTGAATACTTACCATGCCAAGTTTTATTTGAAAATTCGTACGGGAAGTCAGCTTATTTCGACCTTGTTTCTTGATTTTGGCAGTCCGCCATTACTCTATTCAAAAAATGACCGAGCGTATCATAAACGAGTTGGCACTAGTCAAGCAGATAGGAAGTGACGTCATATTCTCAACGCAGCAAAACATCGTGGCTAATATTTTATGCAATTTGAGAGAAGTGGGACGTCTTCAATGAGTTTTTCTGGTGTTTGCAATTTCTAAAATGCCTCCAAGCCGCTGTGTAGTGCAAGATTGCAGCCGAGTCTCCGATAAACAATTGGGCATTTCAATGCACACTTCTCCTTCAAGCGGTAACATCCGTGCGAAGTGGAAAAGATTTGTTTGTCAACACCGAAAAACCTTCAACCCTACCGGTACATTTGGCACATGCTCGCTGTATTTCCAAACTGATTGTTTTACCCGTGTAGTCCACGTAAAGGGAACCGAGAGACGACTAAAGCCGGGATCAGTTCCAACCATTTGGAAGGTAGCCTCCGAATCTATACGCGAACGAAGTCGTAGACGGGTGAGTAACGAAGTAAGGCGAATTTTATCAAGTGTTTTCAATTCACCACAGTCACTTTGAAGTCTTTCTCACAGCCTATCTCTTTAACTTTGCGAATTTTTACTACATGAGATCATCATTAATTGAGTCAAAAACGTTTTCCTGATAGGTAATAAGTGAGATCATAGCACAAGCTGACCACCAAGATTTGCAATGGGGCAAGATCCTGAAGATGTAATAATAATAATAATAATAATAATAATAATAATCTCAGAAGCTCTCTAATGTCCTCTTAAATGGTCTCTCTGTTACATTGTTCATTATATATTCCAGGAATTGTTTGCTGAGCTCAACATAATACAGCCTTTTTTCAGGAAAGCTAATGGTGACAAAATGACTATACTGTAAAATAATTAAATTTCTTTTCACATTTTAGCATCAGGAGCATATGAGAAACTGTATGCTGCCCTTCAAAAGACAGCCCTAACAAAGGCAATAAAAATGGCCTCTTCTGTAGAACAGACCAGTTGCCTTGAGGGGTATCACTCAGTTTTGAACCAATTTGCTCCTAAAATGTTTGCCTTCTCACACCTTGGAATGCTTAGCAGGTACCTTGATGACACTGTTTTTTTGTGGTGTTATTGCATGCTTCATATTTTGAAGAATAACCACAAGTGGCTTTGCTGTTTTTTTTCTTTCTATTTCCTTTTTATAGAACAATATTGGCTGCCCTTCATTTCAATTAGAACCTAAAGAGGGGCAGCAAGGGTGATGATGACAGACAGCCTATGCTGCATGTACCCCAAATTTAAAGAGGGTGAAGCCACAGTGAAAGAAGCTAAAGTCTCCTCAAACTATGGTATCTATAAATATCAATCTTAATATATGTGTCACCAAAATTAGTTTCCTCCCAAAGTGCCTTGCAATAGAGAATGACTCTTCTAACTACACTAACAATAGTGTCCTGTATACAGATTATGTAGCTGATATCTATGAAATCATCACCACAACTCCAAGGGCAGAACTGAAGTTTCTGGCTGAAGAATTGAAACTGGTAGTTCCTGAACCTGTTCATTCAATGTTGGCAGACAAAGAAACTAAGGAGGATGCAGTGGCTAAATATAAGAAACGCAAAGAGATGGAGACAGTGATTTGTCCCCCTACCTGCACAGGTATCAACACCTTTTAACCAAGATCAGTAGTGTATGGTTATGGCTGGCACAGGGGGGGGGGGGGGAAGGGATAAACTAGCCTATCTTGTCATATATACTGGGACAAATAATGATTATTATTGCAGATCAAATCGTTATGATTTAACCCTACTGTGAGAGATCTAAAACTAAGTATGCCACATCAGCATTAATATAAATATCACTTTTTACATGGAATTTGAAATAAAGACAGTTGCCAATTTGTTTGAAGATGATTTTTTAAATTCATTTGTTTTATCAGAGGAGGAGCTACAGCCCACCAAAAAGAGGACAAGGAGAGCCTGTGGAAAAAGAGCTCCCCACTGTTCAAAATGTGGCAAGCCAAAACGAGGACACAAAAAGGGACAGTGTGCATGAAGTACACACACTCCATAATTTTACAAAAATGTAGTTACTGAACATCCTTCCAAGTGTCAAATTAGTTTCTGTTCGTTTTTCATTTCATTCTTATTCCTTTACTTTCAGATTTCACACACAAGATTCATCTAAAAATAAATTTGCTCATGTTTGTCTTCCTTACAGACTGTGAAGTCTTGTGTACATGAAACGTGTTGGCCAATAAATTTGCACTGTGATCTCTGCTGTTGATCATGACTTTTACTACCTTTGGTGGCTCCTAAAGTAGCCGTTGTGTTATTGTTTCTATTCGAAGACTGATAGTGCTTAGCCTATCAATTATTATCATCTTCAAAACTGTGATACTGTCCATTCTCATCTGGGAAGTGCTTCTGTATCTTATTATAGGCACAGCAAGGCAGCGGGTAGCGTCTTGAGTTGCCAATGTAATTCCACAGGAGTCTTGTAAACTGTCTGTAGGACACTGCCCTCAGGAACCTAAGAAAACAAGTTCAAAATTTTATAAGAATATTAAGAAGCCTAGTAAGGTTATAAATTTTCTTGTGGGATAGATGTATTTTTGGCTAGACTTCAGAATACCAGTCCACTTATTTACATACTGATGAATAACAAAAGAGTCCATTCACATGTAAATGAAGTGGACGGGTATTCTGAAGTTGCTCCAAGCAAAAACAGATTTTGACAGAGAAAAAGAGTAACTTAAAAAAGCAACCACTTCAGTCTTTCACATGTTTCTACATCAAAGTAAATTGATGTCCTGAATGGTAGTCCCATGGCCGTTCATTGAAAGGCTGACTTTAAAATAAAATATTGTTCATAAAGTAGTGTTGAGAAGCAAACTTACTCCACTTCTGTTCTTTGGCCTTGAAGAAACAGTGTTTTGTAGGACTTCCTAGATTTAGTCTTCAGTCCCAACGCTGCAACTTCTAAAACGTGCTTGCAATAGATAGAATACGGATGAGGTCATCTTTCTACGCTCACAGTAACCAAGGATATGAGGATAAAGATATTGCAAACAGAAACAGACAAATGGCAAGAAGACTCAATCACGCTGTCAACACAATACTTCAATAATAATCCGTTACTTGGATAAAAAGGCCTGAAAATCATAAACTTTGTAATGAAACAGGTTTACATATCGTACCACGTAGCAAGTTTAACATCCCGAAGGAATCTTGCCTGATACTGGCGTTCTATGTCAGCTTCTTCAGCCATTCTCGCCTCGTGTTCTGCAGTCTCTTCGGCGTAGCCAGCGGCTCTAAATCTTCATCGTAAGGAACTACCCCAGAGTATTCAACGATTTCCTCGCTAAAAAATTCCTCTGCTTCGCTTCCATACACTAGAAGAAGACTCAGACGATGAAGAAATCTGAAAACGCTAGAGTTCACTCACTCAGGTCTCTCTAAAAACACAAGATGCTCGATGCGAAGTTGCGAATATGACGTCACGAAGCAACTCATGCGTAATTCCGCACACACGTGCCATTGCCGGCTCACTTTTACGAACTCAGTAATGGCGGCTGGTTTTTCGGTGGTTTTCAGCTAGCTATTACAAGGGTAATTTCAATTGTTTCGTTCTAAATTCTTGTGCATTGTGTTCCCTTACAGATAGTTACTTAATTCCTATTGGAAAAAGTAGAAAAGAAAACTAAAGATTTTCGTCATAGTACCACTTTAAACATTGAATAAGGTGTAAATTATCGATCTGACAGTGAAGTCATCTATGCCAACATTCCTTGTCATGTTGAATACAACTTATGAAGCATAAGTTTTCTTTCATTAAAGAAAAAAAAGCATTAAAGAAAAAAAAACTGACGGCATGACATATTTTAAAATAAGGTTGTCAGAATTGACAAAGAACACAGTCTTGACATATTTTGATTACAAATACCTCGATTCTTTATAATTCTTTCATAATTACACAAGTCATTAGCTCAGCGTTGACATGTCAACAACCATGAATGGTCTTATCGGCTCAAATTCCAAATTATTTTATCGGTAAATAAGGTGCTAAAGGAAAGACTATTTTGGAAAATGTTGGCATAATTTTTTTTTTCCAAAGCTTTCTAGAGTCTTAAATTTTAAACAACGCCAGTTTAATTCTATGCGTCCTCCTAACTACTCCTGCGATCCTCCTAAAAAACAGGAACAATATGCAATACAATCTAATTCACGTCACAAGTCCGTGAGCTCCAAAACTGGGAATAATTTCTCGCTCTTGAAAACTGGCTTAGCGTGAGAGAAAACCAAGTGCTCCAAGTTAATTAGTTTGTTTTTCGTGTGTGTTAGAAGTGTGTTAATTGGTTTGCTTCTCATGTGTGTAAGTGGTGTGTTAATTGGTGTGTTAATTGGTTTGCTTCTCATGTGTGTAAGTGGTGTGTAAGTGGTGTGTTAATTGGTGTGTTAATTGGTTAGCTTCTAATGCGTTTTAGTATTGTTATGGGCTGGTTGGCTTTAAGGCACGAAAACTGAATTCTCCCAGGAAAAATAGCATCGTTCAAGAGATTCAGAAAAAAATAGAAAAGGAAACAAAGTTACCAATTTAATGACTCATGGAAAGGGTGATATTAAGAAATAAAATGTTAGAGTTATAAATATCTATAAAACACGGATCTAGTTTCAGTCTCGTTGGAGTCGAAATGCCTTCGGGGCTCTTTCGCAATGTGATAAAGTACCTGGAACAATAGACAGACTGCAAAACCGCGTGAGAGAAGTTAATTTAGCAGTTGCACACACAGCAAATAGAAACTCTGCCAAATCGAGGACTAACAAGAGATTAGTGAGTCACAAAAGACTGAGGATTGACAGCATTTGTAACTTCAATAGCGGCCGTGAAGCTGATTGTAAGCGTATATGGGTTAGTTTACTAAGAAACTGGTGCTGTGCCAGGGGCATTCTAACACTGCAAGACGATAAAGGAAGTTTCATGTTTTGAGCGTTAATGCTTTGTCAAAGCAAACTGGTAGGATAACCGAAGCACGTGTTGACGAGTTATCATCAGCTCATGTTAACTGATGAAAGAAACGCAATGAAAACAAATTAAAAGGTGTTTTTAAACCGAGGAGATAATGTTTGTTTACTAGTGAACCAGTTCTGTAATTACCACACATCCAACCAAAGTAACCAAAATCAACTACAAAACGCTGCCCCTTAGTTGGTTACACCTTCAGATGATTGACAAGATGACAACGAGCCTCTTATGCTCCGATTGGATAAGTGAACTCTCAAGCACAGTTTTAAACTTTCTTGAGAAGTGCCCTAATACAAGATCTAATATTTCCATGGCATCTAAACAGGAACAGTCAGGAAAAACAGGACCGTTCGCATACATTGAACTTGTCAAATGCAATGCCCAACAATTGCTCACTTGTAAATCGTTTAAACTCGCGCCCATTACAATGTGTCATTGAAAGTTTTAAGCTTACTATAATGCCGTGTTAGATTTTTATGATAATAATAATAATAACATTGTTCATAATAGTAACAATTGCCGTAGCAGTAGTCGTAGCATTATCGTTACGTGTCCAGGCCAGCGGATACTCATGCGGCACACAGTGAAAGTGACAGACGACATGTAAGGCAGGCCCAGGCTTCAAATAGCGCCTTCTGTCACAACCGTGTTTCCTGATTGTTCGAATTACACACTACATCAGAATGGGGAGGGGATGTTGTCTTCTTTAGCCTTATCTGGAAAAGCCTGGACAGTTTGGATTTGATTAGCTGTAAAGCTCTGCCACTGACTGCGAACGATAGAAAAATAAGGAAACCTGCAAAAGAAAAACAGTCAAGAAGTGAACGTGTGTGTTATAGGTGTCGTGGTTCCATTTTTCCTTCGGTTGTTTGCTATATTAACTGTCTTTATCCTTTTTGTTTTTAACATACACAAAAACAAGCTTATTTCAAACCAAAGCCAATGTTTTGAGCTGAAAGTAGGCGTGGTGTAATTTATGGTCGGCTCAGTCGGGGAGCTACTTATATGTCGATAAAAATATTTTCTCTGACTGGAAAACCTGGCATCCGCGGTTAGAAAAAATAGAATACCAGTTCCAGCTAGCGTTAACTGTTAGGCTCAGACTACGCATTAATTTAACCTAAAAGTACCTTTGGCGCCATGTGACTTGCTATTCATTTCTGTATTGTGGTTGCGAGGCATCCCTGTCCTTCATGAGTCCTTTTTAGTATCCAGAAGGAGAGGTCATTTGGAAAAGACGTTAAAACTTGCAGATTAATCGGCAGTTGTTTTTTTGTTTGTTTCCGACGTCACTCCTTCAAAATTGCTTTTAAGCCATGGTTATTAAAAAGCCCAGTCCTAATTTAATACTGTTACTGATCTCAGGTGAAAAATTCAAAGTGGCAGTTAAACGGTAATCTTGCTCGAAAATCTCACCCTGTAAGCTGTTCAGCACCACAAAGGGGTACCACAGAAACCGCAAGGCGTGGACGTTTGCTGCCACACCTAAAAGCCACGTGACACCCATTACTGACATCATCTTCACACAGATCCACATCATACTGGAACTTGGCCGCTTATTGGTCACTTGCTTGGCTATCTGATACAAGAAGAAAATGTATAGTTAATTATTTTGGCAGCCCAGACTGTTAGAGTAGCTCGCCTGTGGTCTGAGGCCAAAAGCTCTTGTGCCCTGAGTCCCCAAGCTCAGTTAGCAATGAAGTTCCTTGATGGGCTCCTGAGTTCCTGTAATACTCATACCATGGAGCTCAAGAACAAGGTCAAAAATAGAGTGCCAAAAAATTCTCACCTTTCGTGTCTTGATAATGTGTTTCAGGGTGTTTCCCAGAGCAATCAGATTGAACAGCATCAGTATTCCAACTGGCAGCACAAACGAGTAAAGAAGGGCTTGTGAATTCGATATGAAACACACCTGGTCTCCCCTCCCTGGTGACAAACAGAAATGTTTTTCTAATCAAGGCTTCTGAGACTATTACTGTAATTTTATTAACAGAGAAACGACGTGAAAATACGTAAGATAGCATGGTCTATATTAAAAATCGATTTTTAATTAAGAGTTGCAAACCATATCCAATGGATGCGTGATTCACGTTATCCAGAACTAGACAGGCAATAATAAAGAGTGTTGGTGTTCCCCAGCTGTAGAGGAAATACTTCATAAGTCGCTTGGTCTCCTTAGCCTGAGCCCGCGGGACTCCACCTAAGCAAATGAGGGAACGTGCTGTATTATGATGTTCGGTGATGGATAACGCATTTAAAAATAAGTTTAAATTTTCTGAGTAGAAATATTAAGAAAGGAGTGCCCATATCTGTGAATGAGAAAAGATAATTGAAGCAAAAATGAATGCAAAATCAAATACAATAACAACAATAACGATATAACGGTGAATATCACAATGGCGATGGTTATAACGATAACGATAGCCACAACTATAATGACAACGATAACAGTACTAGTTACAACTCCCAAGAATAGCAATCTGTTGTCGTTTGATGAATTAACCTGGCATTATGAAAATTTTTCAATTTTTTTCGAACAAAAGTTGTCTCATTTTCAAAGAAACTGTTTCTTCTGTCACTTCTTGTTTCGATGGCGTGGTCAGCTGTGATCCGGTTAAGTCAAGTCTTGAGCGCGCCAGCGGCTATTGAAAAACCCTTCCGTCTTTTTTCCATCGCTATAAAGGCCATATAATAAATAACTTATTCTCCTCGTCCGTTCTGTCATTACAAGGAAATGTCAGCTGGACAGACCTCGGCCTTGACGTATTGAACTCGCTATCGCTCGGTCAATACATTAAGGTCCCGGTCCGTAATTTCTCTGTAATGACCTTACTTTCGGTTAATAAGTAGTATTTACAAACATAAAATGAAAAGGGAGAAATGAATTACCTGAGGCAGTGAAGGTTCGATGAATGTCAAACGCCATGACGTTCATCCACATGAATGACGACAAAGCAAAGAAATGAAGGAGGATTGCGATGGCAAGACAACGAACTTTGCCTGAAGTGTCGGCAGCTAAAAAGAAGACGAGCTGATACAGGAGGAGACTTGAAATCAAGTTGATAACAATCTTGCCAGGTAAATTACGCAGCTCAGCAAACAGAATGTAAGTGACCAGCAGAAGAATCAAGGAAACAATAGAAATCACACAACCCCCAGATGATAATATTTCAAGTGAAGCTAGTGTTTGTCTTATTTCTCTTTCCTGTTCAGTCGCTCTGATTGTTGTAGCGTTTCTTGAAAAGTTAACACACAGTACAAATGTATTGTTAAGCGTTGTGTACTCAGAGCTGTTGTAGATTCTGCGATGAGACCGGACATAAACGCTCTTATTCGGAAACACGAGGTAGTCATTTTCGTTTAAGGGAATCAAACTACAGTTGAGATTTCCATCTGTTGTGTTCTCGTGATGCCAGTTTGACGTCATGAGAGGTTTGCATTCTTTCTGGTATGGATCATACACTTCGAGTTCCTTACATGAAACCTGCTTCTCGACTTGTTTTATCACTGAACCCTCATTGTTTACTACTTTAACTTGAAACTTTGAGGTTGACTGAA
This sequence comes from Ricordea florida, assembly GCA_949710005.1. Classification (NCBI taxonomy): domain Eukaryota; kingdom Metazoa; phylum Cnidaria; class Anthozoa; order Corallimorpharia; family Ricordeidae; genus Ricordea; species Ricordea florida. The sequence goes on along the minus strand of OX453272.1, from coordinate 7,338,735 downwards.
AATCAAACAGTATCGTAAGTGAAGGGAATGGTGAGCCTTCTTGAGCTTCGCAGTTATCAGTAGTTTTATTCGGTAACTGAACACCGTTACATAGCGCACACTGCAAGTTTCTATAGCGGACTTTTTTCTCAGATCCTGAACAAACAGGCAATGCGTATCTTAAGCACTCAGTTTGACAATACGTTTCGATTTTTCCCTTGGCTAGCATGAAACCAGAACAATCCAGAAATCGTGGTATACAAGTCTTCAATCCTTGGCGCTGATATTTCTCCGGCGATAACCAAACAGAGCAGTTTCTTTCAACCAAATCCGCAATATTATCGATATCGTTGTCTGTAATGGTGAACGAATTATCGCAGGTTACTTTCAGTTGCCAGTATGTTGTATTTTTTGCACCATCACACGTGGCACAGTACATATTCTTGTAAGTTCGGTTGCTCGTTTTGTCAAACACAGGATGATTTTTGATCAAGTCAGTTTGATCTTCACCCTGACAATTTTCTCGTACGATTTCGTCTTTCCAGTTCGCAGGACATGAGCTCCAGGCTACAAACCCAGTGAAGGAAGTTTCATCTTTTATTTCTATTTGAAAGTTCCAGCAAAATTCATTCGACGCTAACTGATCGTCGAATTTGCGGTCGACGCTACCTCCACAGCTAGAATAGAAATGATCAAGCAGTGATTGACATTAGTACATACTAACTCAACAACAATGGCATTTTAAGCAATCTTGTTGGCTCACTATCTCGGGATATTCGACACTATCTACCTCCTATGATAAATAAATAATGGAGTTTGTCATCGGTCCTTCTCAAAGTAACATCACGGACAATTTGTCACCTCAACTGATTCAGATAGCATGTGATCACGCTTTCCGTGCGAAACTGACGAAACGACACGAGAAACGACACGAGCTTGGACTTACTATCTCGGGATTTTTTTCACCCTGCCCCTGTGGGGAGAATCTGTTTATATCACTGGCTAAATAATCCCCTGATTTCGTTTTATATTCCTTGAATTAACAAATAAAGGTTCACTGAATCTATAGGAGTCTCACAAGGCCGGAACTTAACCCGGTTCCAGTAGAATGAAGCACGTAGAAGTCAGTGTAATTCTACCCTGGGTAGGATGTCAGTCCATCGCAGGGTTATATCACCCATATCTCACTGCGAATCACTTAAACACACGGATGATGAGATACAATTTGAAGTGACGTTAGTTTATGCTTAAGAAAACAACAGGCTGAATTGGAAAGGGCAAGAAACAATTGTTTTTGGCCACCACATACCCACAGTCACTCGCTAGAGCCATAAAAGCTTTTCACCATATAAAAGCGCGTTTCACCTGTAAAATGTTGCATATCATCGCAAATGATCAAGCTATGGAACAAACGTTTTAAATTCAACTTACGTTGCAGAAAAATCGTAACAGCAGTCTCCAAAGCGTTCACATAGATCATCACAGTAACATCGGGGATTGAAATGATGAAGTTGGAGCGCCACGGAAGCGTCTCTCTGAGGTACGCCACACCTGTTTACACAGCTGTACTCTTTGCGGTTTGTCAGAAGGAAGGATTGTAACCACGACCTCACCTCCCTTTCCCAGACAGAGTCTATAGAATGTGTCAACAAATATGTGTTATTGACCAAGCGTGAGGTCATGCATATTAGCCTAGTCCTTTTTGCGTATTTATTGAATAGGACATAGACGAAAGCATTCAAAAACAAACAAGAGCGCGAGGCCAATATTCAGCCATCTCGACAGAACAAGCTTGGTCAATAAAGGATTCATTATATTGCCATTTTGCTTTGTTTTGTTTTACGGGACAACACGGGAAATCCCGAGCGGGTAAGACAGTTCAAAACTCGGGATTCACGTCATTTTGCCCACTCGCCGAAAAAGCCATGTAGTAACAATATTAATAATATTAATGAATAATCGTATTCGTTGATTAGTATAACAATTTTGTTAATTACTGTTTAAAGTATGGAAAAGACCAGCAGTAAGCGGTGGAAACGTTGTCATCAAAGTGACTACGTCGTGTGACAAATGAATACTTGATCATTATTTGTGTTAAACTAATGAAGGATTCGATTGACCAGCCTCAAAACATCCTGCTTTTGCATTCAACATCTTCTATACACAAATTCAATTGATACTGATACGCTAAGGGAACGTTGTTACGTATAATGGTGTTAGTAGTTGTAATGGTGTTAGGAGTGGTGATAAAGAGAGTTGACACTTAAATAAATATTACTTATTAATCGAGAGTGAGGTCATTACAGGGAAATCTCGGATGAAGGGCTTGATATATTGGCGGAGCGACAGCGAGGTCAATGCATCAAGGCCGAGGTTTGACATTTCCTTGTTATTACCCAGAGGACGAGGTTGATAAGTTCTTTACTATATGGCATTTTTAGCACGGAAAAAAAAATGGAAGGCTTTTTCAAAATCCGCTTGCGCGCACAAGAGATCATTCGAGGTCGTTTTCTCTGAACCGAAACACACCTGACCATGCGATCGAAACCAGAAGTAACAGAAAAAACATTTTCTTTGAAAATGAGACAACGTTCGTCTATATGAAAAAAAAATTGGACATATTTTCATGTCTTAATGTCCGGTCATTACAAGAAAATCTTGTCCGCTCAGCAGCCAATCAGAGCGCTCATACTATTGTAGCCATATAATAACGTTCATTAAAGTTCATCTTTTCATTAGAGCATGAAGAGACAAATGTGTCTTTTGCTGATAGAGGTATTCACACTGTATTCATAATTTACCACTGTTTGTCGTGTTGCTAATGCAACCGTTTTTTCTTAGTAAACCCAAAGGAAACTCTAGTGGAAGAGATCCGCTGTTTTGTGAACTGGCCGAGACCGTTGGACGAAGAGTGTAAGATGAATTAGCGCCTGCATGTACTGAGGACGGTGCAATTGCAGGGGTCACAGGTGACCCTGGCAGATTTCCAGGGAATGAAGGAACATCCATCCCTGACGGGCCATCCATTCCTGGCGTACCATCCATCCCTGGCGGACCATCCATCCCTGACGGAACATCCATTCCTGGAGGGCCATCCATCTCTGGTGGACCATCCATCCCTGGCGGACCATCTATTCCTGACGGAACATCCACTCCTGGAGGGCCATCCATCCCTGGTGGACCATCCATTCCTGCCATTTCAATTTCTTGTGACGGCGTTGGCTTTACTGTTCGAGAAAGGAAATAATCTATCCATCAATCGACTTTATTTCGGCTAATTATTGACGTAGAATGCCCTGAATAGTTTACTTTCCAGCATCAACTTGTCAGTTGTATTATAGGGGCCAAACCATACGACCACTCTTTGGAAAGCTACTGAAAAGTACTGTACTGTGGTACTGTTTTGGTACTATGTAGTGTGGTTCAAACGTTTTCTTCTTTGGATCAAATCATGCCGTGTGACCATTCTTTGGAAAGCTACTGAACAGTACTGTACTGTGATACTGTTGGGTTTACTATACAGTGTGGTTCTAACTTTTCATCTGCGGATAAAAACATGCAATGTGACCATTCTTTGGAAAGCTACTGAACAGCACTGTGCTGTGGTACTGTTTGGTTTAGTATACAGTGTGGTTCTAACTTTTTTATCTGTGGATCAAACCTTTTATCTTCGCCAAATTCAAATTTGTAATATTTGAAACAATCGAGCTCTAGTGGTAGTACCTAAAAAGAATGCTGAATTTCCTCTCCTATTACGATCCAAATCACTCAGAAAAAACAATGACATATTTCATTTTTTTGTGAGATGCTTCCCTGCTTTAGTTTCAATATTTCAACTTAATCAAAGTGTACGCCGCCTATTCAATTTTCAAAAGGATTTAATTTAAAACCTGGTATGCCAGCTGCAAATTTGCAAATATTCCCATATATCAATTGCTAGCCTTGAAAAAGAACTTGTCGCCTACATTCTTATGCGAGATTGGCGTAATCGATCATTTGTTGGTGACTTTGTTTATGATCGCAAAAGTTTGTCTGCCCGGTTGATAAACAAATAAAAATTTATTTGTAATGAAAATCGCCCCTCACCAACACTGTTAATGGATAAACGTTTCGCCGAAAATGCATGCGGACCATTTTAATGTTTAATGAAAAGAAAATTTGTTTTGAAACGTTGGGGACTCCACTGTACAGGACAACTAAAAAATTGCTTAGTTTTTTAGTTTTTCATTTGAATTCAAATTGAAAGTTTGTACGGTTCCGTCATACTTCCACAGTGACTCGAGAACGGCTTGTTACTATGATGATTTTAGATGGGTAGTTTTTATATCGGCACCTGTAGTTCGGCTTGCGATAATTCTGCAAACATTCGTGGGATTAAACACGACGGCAAGAACCCCAAACGTCGCGAAAAGAATTGTTCGCCTCATGTCCGCACGTGCAAGGTCCCGCGGCAGTCGTATTGGACCTGCAAAATTGAATTGACACAATCAAACAAACTGGGTAAAAATATGCAATGAAATGGAACTAAGATGACGAAGGAGAAAGAGGTCAGTGAACCAACAACATTGACTGAACGCTGAACATACTTAGGATCATGAAACGCCTCTAAGCAATTGCAATGAACACGCGAGTGTGTGGAGTAGGGTAAGTAACAAAGAGCCACAAAGAAAAGAAAACGTGAATGACAATTTGGATAACATTAATACAATCAAGGAGTTTTCCAAACCTCTACGGAATCTAAACGTTAATTTAATAATAACATGTAGTTTCGCCCGTCCTAAAGCCAAAGTTCATTCAATTTTCTTTTTCAAAAACGTTACAGTATGATAAAAGGCTTGTTCTTTACTGCAACGTATTTGATAAAAATAATTCTAGCACGGGTATTCCAATACTTACAAATTGAAGTCGGTTTTTTGCTCTTCTCCAAAGCGGAAAATCTTTATGTTACGAGTACAAATGCTATGTAAGCTCTAAATAGAGAAGCCAATGTCCGGTAGCTATAGGCTTGATTAATTAATATTTACTGTGGGAACAATATTGAAGAATCGACGCTGTTATGGCCTAGGCAATTTTATGCACCAGCTTTCAATAGATCGCTTTGATTGGATCATTCCAACAAAATTAATGGCAAGAAAGGTTAGATATTGGAAGGCTTATGATATGTAAAGTTAGCTTGAGTTTAACTGACACAGCTTGTACAGTGCATCACACAAACACAACTATTCAGTTGTTGTGCTTGCAATCACGTCTTCAGTTGTTGTGCTATGCAACACTGCATACCATTAGTGTTAAACAGTGACTCAAATAATTTTAAGATCAAAATCCACAGTGAATAGCTATATATGAAGTTAACTTGATTCTTAAAGTCCTTTGTTTAAAATGGCGTTGTTCGCATTATCGGCGCTGGTAGACGCCCTAACAGCAGCAGACCTTTTAACTTAAGTCTTGTTTTTATGACTCACAGGCACCTTGTATAAACTTCGCTTTGATTGGAAGGAGTCAACAGTCAGTCTGCAGCTACTAATTATTAAGCGTTTGTACTGAAATCCTACTCAATCACAAAGAGTGAAAAATGGTAGAAAAAAAAAACAAAGCTAACAAATAATATTCAAATTTGATCATCTATGTAATCAGTGCGTTCTCAGGGTAGGGCAAAGCCTCTCATTGGCAGCCCAATGGCAGTTTCTTTTCCTCAGTGTCGGTAGAGGGGGGCATCTATTCCGGGATCCCATTATTACACATAACAACGCCTATATATTACACAAAAAATTGCTAAATTGAATCAGCAAAATGGTAACAGAATCTTTTCTACCTGCAGTGGCTTCGGACAGCACGGCTTTACTAAGTTTTTAAAGACTTTTTGTTCAAGGTTTTGGTAAAATCATTTCTCTTTCCCTTAATTCACATAAGTGTTTACCCCAGATATAGTGAATTAATGCATTTTTGAAAGAATTAATATTGTTTTTGGTTTTTCAATATGTAAACACAAAGACTGGGCACTTACTCCCAAAGCCGGGATTACAATTTATCTCTCGCTAGAGTTGGAATCATTATCCGTTGAAATGCCACAGTTATTAGCTTCTTGGCTCTCTAAATAATTTTAGCAGTTCCCTAAAAGCTATCTGAAAAATGTCGAAGAAACTCACTCAAATTTAATTATTTGTCGGTTTTGTAAATTAATTTTGATCATCGACAGCTGCTCAATGAAAAAGCAATAATAATTCAAATTGCCTACGGCGTCCGGATACATAGAGACGAAGACTAACCAATGACAGAACATGCTTAGAATGGATAATAACTGCGGAAAATCGCAATATTTTTCGAAGTGACATGTGCCGAAATAATTATCGATTTAAATTTATGGTCCTCTTAAAATACTCTTGATAGTTTTGAAAATCCTCATTATTGCATTGTGCAGCCCACAGTGTAAAAAATTTTGTGTCTAGGTTACAGTACCGAAAAATGTATTTGAAATTAACCCAATGGCTCAGGTTGAAACTGGCGGTTTAATGCGGAGAATAGGATTTTGTAAAGACGCAACCCCCTATCCGACTTGTTACAAATCTTTCTGCCTTTAAGGTGCAAATTATATTAGTCATATATCAAGCGCCTGAACGTTTACAGCAAGGACAGGTCATCCCCAGCCTCGTTTTTACTCAAAGACCAGGCTACTAAGCAAACGGGTAGTGAATCATGTAAGCCTTTACAAAATATCCCGAGATCTCCTCAGGGAGGTATAATCAGTAGATCTCAGGATATTTTGTAAAGGCTTACATGATTCACTACCCCTCGGGATATTTTGTAAAGGCTTACACGATTCACTACCCGAGCAAGCAATCGTGTAGTTGCCTATTTCGTCTCGAATGTATCGAAAGAACGCGAGATCTTTGCGAGGCTCGGCGGAGGAGTTTATAGTTTTTAAATTTCTTCGTAATCTGTGACTGTGCCAAGAAATTTTATTTCTGGTTTGCGCTCATCAAAGCAACAAAAATGACACAGATATGCTTGTAGTCATCCATATTGACATTAACTTAATTAAGGTTTATATACAATTTCGAGCTCCAAATTGCGTGCACTACATCATGGGGTGTGGGCTTATTACAAGCCACGCCGGGGTGTTGTCCGGCATGTCTTAGTATCATTAGCAGTATTCTATTAAAGTTCCACGCGAATCATGATTCCGTCAAGAGGACCATCTATATATGGTTCAAACCGAAATCCCAAATAACTATTACACTGTGAGTCAATTCACTCAAAGGATCAAATTTCCAAGACTTTTTTCGGAACATTAAACATTTTCAAGACCTCATTCTCTCTTGACATTTTATAGCGAATATGAAATTGTACTCTCTTTGACACGCATACGTGGCAGCTAGGGCATTTTCATTATGTCTTACATACATGTGTGAACACATTTGGCAACGATATATCTTGGTGGTTGATAGCACGTGACCTATTTTCCACTCCTATATTTGGGGGTTTACATCAAATGAACCCAAGTCCCGGAGGAAAAAAAAAAAATTTGACGGCTTATAATCTCTTGTGATCAGCTGACAATGTCAAAAGCAAAGTGCTTCTTAATAAAGCCTCGGTCTAAAATACAAGGTTACAGAAATGTTGGCCTTAGGTCCAGCTCCGCCATTATCAGTTGAGCATGCACCAGAAGGGTCGTATAGTCGATCCACCCCTAGTTGTCCCCTAAGACTGACTGAGTGCATGAAGTCCCCTCGACACATGCCATGTCCCATGTTTAACGAAGAGGTGCAGTCACAAGCGTCGTCATCTAGAATAAGAGACATTACTCCATTTTCCATTCGATACATGAAGCTGTCTTGATCGCGTTCTGGTTCCGTTCCTTTCAGGGTCACTGGGTTCCAAACGTTCTCATTTACTACCTAAATTGCAACAAAAAAAACGCATTGTGTAAGCAGTTGCAACATGACATGTAGCTGAGAAATCTGCTACTAAAAATCAGGAAAAGAAATCTGGTTGAACTATGCAGAAAGACTAAAAAGAGAGCAAAAACGAAAAGGAAATTAAACGTCTGACACTTGTCACAGCGCTGTACTACGTGTTAGTGGCAGTAAAAAAAAAATGGTCAATGAACGGTATTCTCCGGTATGGCCCGAACATGCTAGGTTAGTAAGTTATTTATAGGTCATGGGCTTCTGAGTAAGTGTAGTTTATGGCAGTCTGGCCGAGCTTGCTAATTTTTTTTTAGAAAATTATACCGCTTATGACAGTTTCGACGGAAACGGTCCGTATGGCAAAATCCTGACCAAAAGTGAACCAATCATGACGCTCGAATTTTCCTCAAGACTAAAAACTGCGTATCACACCATAAATGTCCTGTCTGAATTTTTTTGGGGATACACGCTTTCAATTTTGTTTTTTTTTTGAAAAAAGAAAACAATTCCCTAATTCTAAAACATCCTCGTGTTTTATCTACCACCGAATAAAGCAGTAGTAAAGTAGCAATGGCAGACGATAGTAGAAGTGTTATATCGTTTCAGAAACCCATCAGACTAGAAGCGTGTAGCGCGCGTTCTCAACGGGTCCAAATTCAATACTTCCAAATGCCATATTTGGAATTTGCTCGCCCCAGTCTACGAGCTTGTTAGCTGCAGTCCCACTTGGCGCGTCGTAAGTATATGCTTGGCAACAGACGTATCTGTAATGTTCTGACTGAACAGTCGCAGGTATTTCCTTGTGAGTACGTTAACCTACTGAAGCCTATCAGGGCCGAGTTGTTCGAAGCAGGGTTAAGGTAACCCAGGGTTAGTGCGAAATTTAAATGCACATATGAGAGCTTGAAAAGCACATTCAGTATAATTCTTTTTGAAGACATTTTGATGATTGTATGCTCTTGTTATTGGGGAAAATGCTTTTTGAAAAGAGGAAAAGAAGCCCGGGTTAGAATTTAACCCTGGATTATCCCTAATCGGCCTTCGAACAACTGGCCCCTGATTGATTAAATAGCTTTCCCTTAATTTTTCAAATATGGTACTTGACAGAATGAATTTGGAGAAGCTGCAGTTAAAGAAATTTAAAGGCAGTCAGACGTTTCAAGTATTACGCCGGGTCTCTGATAGTATACAGCTGTAGTTGTAGAGCACCTCGCCAAATCCAGTAGGCTGGTGCAAATAGAAAGCTTTCCAAGCTGCATGAGCTACCACATTTGTCGAATCAAAATGCCATTTATAAACATTTCTCTCTGAGTCAGTAGCTAGAAGCTCTGTTTCATCTTCTTGCAAAAAGCCAGGGAGTCGGGCTAAACAGACTGGATCTTCACGGAGACATTGTCCAAATGCTTTGGCAAGGACATCAGTTTCCCCGGCAGGCCAAATAGAGTTTGCTTTCCAACACCAAAATGCTACCCATCCACCACCAAAATCACGTGACTTACGTCAACGTTACATGCTCTACGGTACCTATCAATAGTTCACATCTGCGTATGCTTCATGGATCTGAGGCATACACGCAGGGAGCAAGCATGAATGTGGTCTGAATGTGGCCTTGCAGTTGCTGAGATTCAGCACAGTCATAAGTCAGGAGGTTCAATTTATCAATTTAGTAAAATACACCGTACCTTATGCTTAACTAAGTTAAGATTTTTCTTACCATCAAAGATGATAAGCGTACAATTAAAGGAACCAACCAAATTGTTGCATTCGTTTGGATAGGAGCAATTGTGAGAATGATCAGCACATTCATCTATATCTGAAACAAACATTTCAAACGTATCAAAATCTTTTCAAAAGTTTCGTTTGAATTGGCCGAGGCTCATAATTAGAGTATCTGTGACAGGAGGTAAAATATAAATGTTACAGACAGGATAGGCTATCTTAATACAGCTCTATTCTATCCCTTGCAACGACTGTAATCAGGAATACATCTTACAGACTTAAAGTTAAAGTTAAATACAAAATACACAAAGACATTAAAAAGCTTAAATATGTAAAAACTATTAAAATGTACAAAATATTCACACAAATTCATTTAAATTATAAATTTAAAAAGATGATATTTTAAAATTTTCAGATTCACGGATTGTCTCATTGCCTGGCTAAGAAAGTGAAAATCCTTGATGGCATGAAATGCAGTCCGTTGTTTGCCCAATTCCTTTCGACACTTGGAAGTCTTAGGTTTAGCTTAGTTCTGGTATTATAATCATGTTGTTTTTGCTGTCTTATGAAGTTCATATCATGCTTAACAAGTCTATTTAAACACTTATACATATAATTACATCTTTTCTGAAAACGCCTTTTTACCGGGGCCCAGCCGAAGGCTGGCACCGGTTATAAAATGCAGACGGTTTCTGTCGTTTTTTCAACGTTACATTGTTGGGGATATATCGCTGACTGAGATTTATCGCTGGCTCGTTACTTTTGCTCGCTGGCTCATTGAAATCTTATCCGCCATTTTTAAAAGCACGAGGCATGGAGGACAGTCAAGAGAAAGATTATAGCTTTTTGTTCCCCAACCTTTACGATGCACTAGTTTGTGAGCGAAAATTTAAGAGTGAAAATTTGGAGAGACAAATTTACGAGCGATCACTTAAAAGTGAACCTTCCATCGTGAAACTTATCGAGAATAAGAGTGACTTATCAAAGCTATCTACATTGAGCCGGGACGGTGAACCTTCCATCGTGAGAGGTGCGAGAGGTTAACTATTTCTATGCAATCCCGTGTCCCACTGGGCCCCGGTAAGTTCCACGTAGTGGTTCTCGTTTCTAATGGAACCCACTGAGTGGCAAGCGCATGCGCAGCAGATGAATTAAGAGGTCTATTCTAAAATTATTTTAGCAGCCTTATTCTGTAAGACTTACAAACTGGTCAGTAAGGTTACATTATGTTTGTCTCCCCAAACAAAGTCTGCATAATCAAATAAAGTCATGACAAGACTATTATAAAAAAGGCGTGCACTAAAAGGTAATAAATACTTAATGCGATTAAGGAGACCAAGCCATGATTAATTTTGCCAGCAATGTATTCAACATGATTTGTCCATGTAAAATCAGATGATATACAAATTCCAAGGTATTTGAAGCTGTTGACATTATTTACATTGTGGTCGAAGATTGATACTGTTAGAGCCATTTTGCTTTCCAATTTTTTATTACTACCTAAAAGCATACATTTGGTTTTCTCGAGATTCAAGGTTAGCTTGTGATCGTTTAGCCATTTCGCTACGGCCAACAAGTCGCGATTTAGTTTATCACTGAGTTCCTGAGAAGATGAGCCGTAACAGTAGATCGCAGTGTCGTCTGCATAGAGCGACGCACAGCAGTATTCCAGAATGTTTAGCAGATCATTGATATAAATAACAAACAACAAGGGGCCTAATATGCTACCCTGGGGCACCCCGTGAGTAACTGGCAACTCGTTAGACATCTCATTCCCACAAGACGTACGCTGTTTTCGGTCAGTGATATAGGAACGAAACCACTGAAGCGAATTTCCAGACAAACCATGTGCAGATAGCTTAGACAATAAGATCTGATGATCCACCGTATCAAAAGCTTTTGTTAGGCCCAAAAACACGGCTCCACATAGTCTACCCTGTTCCATATTGAGAAGGACTTCGTCGGCAAAGGATGTCAGAGCAGATGTCAGTAGTGGACAGTCCGTTAAGGAATCCAAACTGTTTTCCTGAGAGGAGGTTATTGGTAACCAGGACCTGGTATAACTGTGTATGTACAGCTTTCTCAAGAGTCTTGCTAAGTGTATGCAGAATAGAGATAGGTCGGTAGTTTGATGCGTTTGTCCGGTCTCCTGACTTTAACAGGGCTGTAATTTTAGAACATTTCCGCAATTTAGGAAATTTACCAGTTTTAATTGATAGAGTAATTAACTCAGTAACAGATAGTGCAATCTTATGAGCAGAGGTTTTGAGCAATCTTGCACTAATTTTGTCCAAGCCGATCGCCTTGTTTGTCTTCAAAGCGAGGAGCTGCAGCTGAAACACAAACGATTCCTCTAGTTGAGCCAACTGGAACTGAGACTTCGGCAAATCTGTACTGTAATTACAACTCGATCAAGTAGTTGTAATGTTATCTGTTGCAAGCGTGGCCATTTGTTCTTCGGTGGATTAAAGACTCCAAGATCAACTGTAACCAAACATTTATTGTTCTTCTTTCACTGACATTCGCACAAACTAGAAGTTACACGTGGCTATGAAATATATACATGGTGGCTGATGCAATACAGCCTCGATTTAATGTTAACTTGAATGACATTTCCTGTACGTAAATACTTCCGCTTTATGTAAGTTGGGTTTGCATCCAACACCCCCACTCAATCACAACTTTACAACATTTATGGAAGTAGTCTATTAAGTTTAACCCTAGTTACAGGCTTAGTAAAAATGTCTGCAACATTATTTTCTGTTGGTACATATGTCAGCTTGAGGTTTCCATTCTGGATCTCTAATCTTAAGAAGTGGTATTTAACATCAATATGCTTTGATCTCTTATGATGCACAGGATTATTAGCCAGTGCTATTGCCCCTTGATTATCTACATACATGCGAATAACCTCACAAGGGGGACCCACTAGATCAGCTAATAGTTGCCTAAGAAATTTAGCTTCCTGGGTAGCCATGGCTAATGCTACATACTCAGCTTCATTAACTGTACTGCCCTTAGTTACACCCAGCTCACATGGGATTGCCTTTGGCTTGCATTCTGACATGTTGAACCGAGACAAAATCTTTTCTATGTACTGGGTTTGGTTCATTTCAACATACCCATTTCCACACTTGAACTGGATGCCTAGAAACCATGATAGAATACCCAGATCTTTCATTTTGAATTTCATCATAAGACATTCTTTAAATTCTTTCAACACATCTGTGTTGCTACCTGCAATAATTATGTCATCAACCCATACAATTAAAATTACTTGACCACTTTCAGTAGTCCTGACATAAACACAAGGATCCACTAAGGATTGTACAAACTCTTCTTGTGTTAGATAGTCATGTAACATACTGTTCCAGTTTCTCCCACTTTGTTTCAAGCCATACAATGATTTCTTTAGCTTGCAAACAAGTTTTTGTCCATTGGGCCCTTTTTGTTCATAACCTTCAGGTTGCTCAACATACAACTCACAGTCAATAGGTGCATTCAAATAAGCAGTCTTAACATCCATTTGATGGATAACCATACCTTTTTGAACAGCTAATTGCATTAACATTCGAACCGAAGTTAAACGAGCAGTTGGAGAAAATGTCTCATGATAGTCTATACCTGGGGCCTGGGAGTAACCCTTTGCAACAAAACGGGCTTTGTACTTTTCCTCTCCATTGGGACCTAATTTGATAGTATAAACCCACTTTCCCCCCACTGAAGTTCGACCCTCTGGTAGGGAGGTGAGTTCAAATGTGTCATTATCCCATAGTGAATTTAACTCTTCATCCATAGCAACTTTCCACTTCCCAGACTCTGGGGATGTGATGGCACATTCATATGACTGTGGAACATTTCTAGCTGTGTAACAGTAGTCAACTGTAAAATTTGCAAAATCATCAATTGCATGATCAAGTTCCTCCCCTGTTGCATAGTCATCAAGGTATATTGGTCTGACATGCTCCCTGGTAGGGTAACGCTTAACACTTTCTACCTTAATCTCAGGCTTTTGCATTTCAGGTTCTTTGTACTCAGCTGAATCAGATAACAATTCAACACTTTCCTCTTTATGGTCGAATCTCTCACTGAATTTGACACATCTGGCTTTCTTGATGGTGTTTTGATCAGGGTAATAAACAAGAAATGCAGGACTGGACCTATCATAACCTATAAAAATGCCTTCCTTAGCTCGAGCATCTAATTTGGTTTTGTTCTGTACATAAGCGTGACACAATGAACCAAATACATGCATGTTGGACAAATTTGGTTTGGTACCTGTCAAGCACTCATAAGGTGTTTTACCTGTTCTGGAATTATAACACCTGTTGCGGATATGTGCTGATGTCATGACAGCATAGGTCCATAACTGTTTAGGTAACTCTGCTTCGATTAACAGACACCTTGCCATATCAAAAAGCGATCGCCATGCTCTCTCAGCTGTCCCGTTTTGGTGGGGTGAATAGGGAGCTGTAAGCTCATGTTTGATGTGGTTATCTAACAATAAGGATTTGAATTGATCACTAACGTATTCTCCCCCATTGTCAGATCGTAATCGTTTGACTGTACCAAAGGGTGCAGTATCAGCCAAGAACTGCTTCATTGCTGTGATGGCATCACTCTTGTTCTTTAGGAAATATACCCCAAAGGCACCAGAAAAATCGTCCACAAAAACCATTGCATAATTGTGACCATCCCTTGACCCTGGTGTGACAGGACCTGCTAAGTCAGTGTGTACTAACTCGAGAGGTGCAGTTGCACGACTATCTGGCTCTCTATTTCGAAACTGTGACATCTTTCCCTTTACACAAGTGTCACATTCAGGCTTACCCTTGGGCTTTGTTGTTATTTTCATCCCCTCAACAACATTTTCTAGTTTAAAAACATCATGCATGTTGCAATGCCCCAATATTTTGTGCCAAGTTTCCGCACTGTGCGTACCATTACTGGAATCGGCATAGTTGAGGTAATACAACTTCCCATATTTCTTCATAGCAAATTTGGTGTCACCTGGTGTACTTAGCTCAGCAGAATCTGGTGTTAAGTGTATGGAATTTCCCCTATCAACGGCAGATTGAACAGAAAATATGTTCTGTTTATAACTAGGTATATATAAGGCGTCTTCAAGAAAGACTTCATAGGGAACACCCCCTACATCATGCAGAGTAACTTGTGCCCTGCCCCTGGCAGACACAACACCACATGCCCTACTGCCATCAGCTAACTCTATGTAATGATTTTCGGGTTTGAAATCATCATCAAAATGTAAAAACTTGGACTTATCATTGAGAATATGAGCAGTAGCTCCTGTATCTACTAATAAGGAATTTTCTCTTGTTACGTTAAGAGAGTCTACAGTCACTTTGAACGCAAATGAAGCGCCCCTCTTATCGTCACTCACGGTTTTCGCTGTGTCCTTCTTGCGACAAACATCTGTGTTGTGTGTCTTGGACTTGCAGTGTCTGCACCATCGGTGATTAATCTTCTTCCTTTGTTCCTTTATGCGACATTCACTTGATTTGTGACCAGGTTGACCGCAGGAGTAACATGTTATATGTCCGTTCGATGCTGAATGTTTCTGTTTACAGTTCATAACATTGTCCTCTCCAATTTGTGGCGGCATATGAGATCTTTCGGTCTCTTCATAACTCCTAAGGGCTACTTTGAATTCTTGAAACTGAATCTTGTCGTCGCGCTGCGAAACAATGGCGGAAAAGGTTTTGTATTCCACAGGTAATCCTTTCAGTACCATGGCAATCAAAAGGCTGTCGCTCACTGTCTCCCCGGCGGATTTGAGCGATGCAGCTGCTGTTTCAGCACGTAGAACATAATCTGTTATGCATTCGTCTTGGGCTTTCTGCAGTGAAGTTAGTTCTGTATACAATGCAAGAACACGTGGTTTGCTTTTTCCCATGTAATGGTTCCTCAATATTTGGAGGGCTCTTCTGCCATCGTCCCTCGCATCCCTCATAATTAAGGACAGGCTTCGATCGTCCAGGTACTGGATCAGTTGAGCGAAGGCATCAATGTTCTTTTCCGTTTCTGTGTCATCTAGCTCACCTTCGGCTAGGAGAACATCGTACAACTTTTGAAGTCTCATAAGTCCTAGGAATTTTACTTCCCAAAGTTCGTATTTCGTAACATCACCGTCGAACATGAGCCTTCTGCTGGGCCCATAACCTGTTGCAAGCGTGGCCATTTGTTCTTCGGTGGATTAAAGACTCCAAGATCAACTGTAACCAAACATTTATTGTTCTTCTTTCACTGACATTCGCACAAACTAGAAGTTACACGTGGCTATGAAATATATACATGGTGGCTGATGCAATACAGCCTCGATTTAATGTTAACTTGAATGACATTTCCTGTACGTAAATACTTCCGCTTTATGTAAGTTGGGTTTGCATCCAACAATCAGCCAGTAGCTTGCCGATAGACGCAAAAAAAGCTGTTCATTGCTGAAGCAATAGATATTGGTGTAGTGTGCTGAATTCCATCAGAAATAATGCACTGGACACTTTCTGAAGTAGACTTGCGATAACAAACTTCATTAACCGCATTCCAAACTTTTTCCGCATTCCCTTTGGCATCTTCAGTGAAACAAGTCACAGTAATACTTCGTCGTCGCAGATTTAACTAAGCAGCTGACCTTGCTTCTCAGTTTTCTATAGATGTTCCAGTGTTGGGAGGAGTTTGATTTCCGCGCCTTTCGATGAATCTAGTCTCGTTCTTTCATTGTTGCACTGATTTGTTATTCATCCAAGGAAGTGGTGTCCCTTTAATCTAACACGCCGCCTTTTGACAAGTGCGTGAGAAACTACAACCTCAGAAAACAGTTTATTCCAGGTTAACCCTGGGCGTCACCTATATTGCTTTCGTTCTCAACGATATGCCACGGAACATTCCTAAGTTCATCGTTAAATAAATTAGCATCAAAATTCTTGTAAGAGCGGTACTCAAATAATCTCGGTTGGGCCTTAATGAAAACACCAGCTTTCAGAACGCAAAACACCAAGCAATGATCACTCAGCGGAACCAGAATAACAGCAGATTTAACAATACGATGATCATTATTGACAAAAATTAAATCAATCAGTATCCTAGAGGTGTCAGTTATTCAGATAAACTCTTTAACTGAGTCAAATCAAAAGCGCGCGAAAAATCGAGTAGTTCATGAATGATTATCTTTTTTCGGCAATTTCGAATTGAACATCATATTTGCGCCTCCTAAAATGATCACATCTGATTTTACCAGGTCAACATTAGGCATGCTGTCTTGTAGAACCGAAGTAAAGGTGTGGAAATCAGCATTTGGGGCTCTATAAGCGCAGCAAATTAACGTCTTGTTTTGTATTTGACCCGAATCAACTCAATCTATGAACATTCCTGGCCGCCGGTGTTAATGTCATTCCGTAGAGAAACGCCAATCCTTCCCTGACATGAATAGGCACAACACCATATCCCTCTTTCTCTCCAACGCGGTCTTGTCTAACACTCGCAAACGCAGGAAGTTCAATATATTTCCGCATCGCTTGTAGAGCTGTCCAACCAAGTTTCAGGTTTCAGACAAAGTTAGAACGTCGATGGTCTTGTTGTCAATTCCCTCGAGACGCAAAGAGTCGGTTTTATCTCGAAAACCCCGAATATTCAAGTGAGCAATCTTGAGACCTCGAGTGGTCTTAATATCATCTAATTTCAGGTATCCAGGATTGACTCAATATCACCAGCCAATTAAGGCAATAAGAGTCAGGGCAAGGTAGGAGTGCTGAAAACGTTTACAGGTCATTACGCCCTTTCGAAGTCGATCAAACTCGTACCTAAGGGTCAGTTCACTACAGCGAAATGAAGCTTCTGGAATTTCTGTCATGCGATTGATCTGTGAAATGAAAGATGTTTCTCTGTCGTTTGAAAAGGCGTTTCCCAGCGAGTATGAATTCGTAAGACTTTCAAAAGCCACGTAAATACAGAGAAAGACACATAAATTTGCAGAAAGCCTGAATCTGCGGCCGACCGCCACAATGTTCAGACCGTTTTGAAGCTCTAAGAGGATTTAGTTTGGTATTCAACAGTCAATTTTTACCGTGAAAATTACCGCGATGTAGCGCTCAAGAACCGGCTTGTGAAACTATCTGGATCAGGATTGCATTCCAAACATCAATGAGCAGCTTTTTTTTTGGTTAGTACTGGATATCTGACGTTGACGAATTGACCAGTAGGACGTTAGCAAGATCGATAGTTGACCCTCATACTGTATGAGGGTAATTCAGCCACGTAACCTATTACTTCTCTACTCAGAATTACAATAAATATCCTAGAGTTCTATCACGATTGCTGTTCTCTTATTAGCTACGCTACTCACTATCAATTCTATGATTTAGCGTTAGTAGTCTCAGGTTTGCATCCCTTTGACTTGGAAATTATCTAACAAAAGATGGATCACAGGCACCCCAGGATCCCTGCTCTCCTAACTAGGCCCTTGAGTAATAAATACTGGAGTAAAATCAAAGCTGGTATGCTAGTTAGTTGAGAGGGAAATCACTCTTACCGACGTCACAGTTTTTTCCAGTAAACCCGGCTGGACACAGACAACGGTAGCCGTCATCTGTGAATCCCACCTGGCATTGACTGTTTGATGAACAAGGACCACTGGAACAGGGATTCTGAACAAGAATGAAAAGAAGAAAATCATTTTTTTAAAAACGAGTATTATAAGTAAAGGATTCCCTCTTACCGTGTAAGACGGAGAATTCTATGATTTTCGATCAACTTGATTCTTTGAAATAAACTTGGTTCCGGGAAACAAAAAATCTTGATTCGTAGACGTAACCTTGTTTTTTTGAAAGGCAAACTCGATTCTGTGAAGTAAAATTTGATTTTTTGGAACCTAAACTTGGTTTGTCAACTGTAAATTTGGAAATTATTAATTATTGAACCTGATTCTTTGAGATTTTAGTAGCTTGTTTTTTGACATGCAAACTTGATATGAAATCCATTCGATTTTGAGACGATAATACTGCTTTAAAATGACGTCGTTATGAGAAAATATATTTCTCATAACGCAGTCGTCAAAAGAGTTCCACGTTCGCAATGTCTTTGTGAAACGACGTTAATATTATTTAGAAGTTAAGCACATTTCATGATAGCACCTCAGCCGGTATATATGTAGGTGAAGCCAGATCGAGGCTCAAAATCTCCCGGATGAACTACGTGATCGGAGTCACTCAGCTCACACACGTGATGATTCCTTTCATTCGGTTGACCAATATTGATCGACACGCAGTCGCTTTCGAAGTAGCATTTTATTTGACATTGGCTATCCGAAGTCACATTGACGTGTGTGATCACGTGATCCTTGAGAGCGCGGTCTTTAATGGGATGTTTAAACGTCAGTGTACGGCAATCATCTGGGGAACAAAACAGTTGGGTTAATATTGCTGAATCTAGATAAGCCTTATTAACTATTGAACCCTTCCCAGTTGAGGAGGGGTGGGAGGATTTACATGTTCCCCGGTCCCTTTAATCTTTTTGCATTTCGTCCTTGTTCCATAATATTTGTTCAGTGGTTCCCAAGAATTTAATCACAGGTTCTCTAGTTCCCTGAATATAATTCGAAAGTATCCTCTGTTCCCTGAAAATAAATGCTTCTGTTTCTTGTTCCCTAAGACCCCTGGGAGTAGCTTCAGTGAGCCATACACAGTTAATATAAGAGATACAATCGGTTTTGTTTTACAAACACTACTTAAACATGTTTTCAGCAGTAATTTGTAAATTTCATCATATTCCATAATAAAACTCATCTACTGTCTATAGAGCGTATGCACATGACGTCACGGCAGCCATGCTGGTGTTCCCAAGCAAAGAAATGGCGGCCATGTTGGTGTCCCAAACTGATCCTTCAGGAATTAAATTCTAATCTTATGCAAACATCTTCTTTTGTTTCCGTTAAAACATGGCCGCTGATCTTGACAGTGAATATATAGGCTCTATAGGCGTATACCAAGAGAAAATGAGGAAAGAGAACATAACCCCGTCTGATATGATAAGGGGACAGTATCAATTTTTGCGCGCAATCTATTTATATCTCGTTCCATGGCTGCGCGGTTTCCCCATGGCGCATTGTAATTACAACCACGTGATGAGGACATCAACCATTGGTCAGTTAAAATAGTTTCCGGATCTAAAAAAAGATTCTGTCCCCTTATCATAGTAAGAGAACCCAGTATGGAAGATGCGTTCTCTTACCTCATTTTCTCTTGATTCTGTCCCCTTATCATAGTAAGAGAACCCAGTATGGAAGATGCGTTCTCTTACCTCATTTTCTCTTGATTCTGTCCCCTTATCATAGTAAGAGAACCCAGTATGGAAGATACGTTCTCTTACCTCATTTTCTCTTGATTCTGTCCCCTTATCATAGTAAGAGAACCCAGTATGGAAGATGCATTCTCTTACCTCAGTTTCTCTTGCGTAAACAAACTCGATATGCCTTAGGTAGAATTCGAGAGCAGATCGTACAAAAAAGAGTTTTTGTAAATCAGGGTTGAGACTCATTGTACTGGTTTTTCTGATTGGCTGACAAAGCGTTGTATTAGT
This sequence comes from Ricordea florida, assembly GCA_949710005.1. Classification (NCBI taxonomy): domain Eukaryota; kingdom Metazoa; phylum Cnidaria; class Anthozoa; order Corallimorpharia; family Ricordeidae; genus Ricordea; species Ricordea florida. The sequence goes on along the minus strand of OX453272.1, from coordinate 7,318,540 downwards.
ACACAGCCGTTGTGACGAAGTCATCAATCGTTTTTAACATTTTTGTTTTGAAAACTCATTGTATTTTTTTACAATTGACTGAATTTATTTTTACTTTTAGCCGGTTTTCCCAAACAGAAAAACATCAAAGAAAGAAAGGGAAGAGGTTTAGAAATATACAGTCCACGATGAGCTGCAATAATAGCCAGATGGCATTAACTGAATTAGCAAACCTTAGTTTACATTTTTGTGACAGATAAGGTGGTAAGGGAGCCCAATAGAAGCTCTCTCTTTTTCTAGAAATATCATGATTAAAGTGTCCATGGTTATTGATATATATTGATATTGTTATTTGATAGAATTGGCAAGTGGTCAGATAAATCATTCACTACTAAAACATAGCTTTGGGAATGCGCATTTATGATTGGCTAATACGCGCGATCCATTTGCCCATGCCGGGTTGTATGCTGACGTCAGATTGTGAAGTCTTATGTTATTAAATAGATTTAGGCAAGTCTAAAAGCGGAGCTCCTCACACAGACCCTCACACATTAAAAATGCTGTCACTAAAGTTATTAAATACGCCTGGTGTACGCAACTACTTAAAGAAGATTCGACAGCTGAAATAAATCGTCAAAAAAAAAAAAAACATCTAGTAGCTCGCGACTCAACGGAAGAACCATTACCTGGTCAGCAAAATTATAATAGTTTTAAAGCAACACCAAAAGCAGCTAGGCAGCTCTTTAACAAATGAAAAATAGACACTCAGCTTTATGCTTATGTCCCTCCAAAAATACTTGAAAACTTGTAGGAAGAACTCAGCTTTATGCTTATGTCCCTCCAAAAACGCTTGAAAACTTGTAGGAAGAAAATTTTTCCTCCAAAACCGCTATGAATAATCCGTTTCTTCAGCAAAACATTGTAGACTGCTGTAGACTGCTGGCTGTAGGTTGTGTAGCCGCGGCAAGCCGCGAAAAGCGCGCGAAAAACAAAGCCTCGTTTCGGTTTAAGACCTTCTAAATATCCCGGATGACTATGGCCGCCATGTTGGGGCAACGTCGTCGTCGTCGTCGTCGCCGTCGTCGTCGCTAGGCGCACGCGCCCGCGAGCCATGCCGCTAGCCACGATGACCATGAAAACTCAAACGCATGGTTTTCTCAATTTCTATCCTCGCACGGTAGTTATGGGGCTCCGCTCTGCGGCTCTTCGAGCCGCTGTGGAGCTCCGCTATAAAAGAAATGGTACACGCAGCAGCTGTGCAACCATCGAGTTATGAACGCACTTTGGAGGTTTGCTAAGTAATCAAGAGGCTAGAGATGCTCTCGGATGTGTCTCGAGCATCTCTTACGCTTCTTTCATGCTTAGCAACCTCCCGCGTGCATCCATAACTCGATAGTTGCACGCTGCACGTTTACCATTTCTTCAATCGGCCATGACATAACAGATCTCATTTTCTCTAGCTAGAATAGAATCTAGTAAGATTTCTAACATGATCTTTATGGGAAGTTCTTCGTATTGGCCAGTGACATGAAAGAGGCATTATCCATGATCAATAAAAGATAAATACTTAAGACATGTAAGAAATCTCTCCTGTTACAACATTAATATATTACTGTTACACAGGAAGGAACACTTCTCGTACACGCGGTTATGATGTCGCAAGAAAAAACGGTGGCATGGAAGACTGCAAAACAATATGTCGAGTCAAAATCAACCTCTTAGGCCTTCATCCTATATCATGTTGGCATTGAAACGGTTTTTTCCCCTGGTTTCGATGTGAATAATAATCATCATAGTAAATCTATAGGTCATTGGCGATCACAGTCAAGGCCTGACTTCTACGTTCTTTAATTAACCGATCAAAAATGAATGGCTCTGCACGTCTGTGTATAAAAAAAGTTATTAGGAAGAACGAGAAGAAGAAGAAGAAGACGAAGAAGAAGAAAAAAAAGACGAATGTAACTGACACCCTTGATCACAATTGTTTTGTGCTGAACACTTTCTTAACGATAAAAAAGCTGGAGTATCAAATGTATTTTCCCATTGACACGTATCCTTTCGCCAATGTCAGTCCTTGCATTGGGAGATAAAGTCCATTTGATGCAATCCATTTGTTTACTGGTGAATTTGCATGACACTTTTATCGGGATCAGAAAACAAATTAGCGTCACTAGCAAAATTCTGTGGTGTCTCCGACTGGTTAGAGCTCGAAAGACAAATATATTGTTACATAGGAATTAATCCGACTCAACTGAATTTTAGTAAACGTTTGAGTCAAATATTCGACAAATCAAACAAATGCATTGACTACCTTGACTCAGTGTTACGTAAATAAGTCCAGATAGAACCACGAAAGCCGAATGAAGTAGCCAGTTCATTGCAGGCTTTCAATCTGGAGTCTCACCTTCCTCTCAAAATTGGAACTGTCTGACAGAAGCGTATTTCATCGCACCATCTGCTCACACAAGGCAAATTAAGAAGGACAGCTGGTCGAGAGAGAATAAACAAGATGTGGAAAGCAAATAAAAGCAAGCATTCATAGGACTTAGCAACTTAGCCTCAGCCGGAAATTAAAGGAGGCAGTTAACTGGAAAGTGAAAGACGGACTTTCTTTAGCGTAAATAATGTTTTTCTTTTTGAATTTAACCTTCTGGACTTGCGGCAACTGTTTCGCACCATTTCCCAACATTCACTCAGTTTAATGATTTTTCGAGTTTGAAATCAATGGAATCAATTGTGAAAATTAGGTAATATTCAAAATCCTTAAAAATGTGTTGTTTAATATTCCTTGGGCCTCTGAGCTGCGGTAAGATATAACTTTTTTTCCTGTCAGATATATTTCTGGCACTAACATTTCGGTGGCCATCAGTGCAAAGTTACTCCCAGATTGTCATGCAGTTTTGAAGCAATTTAAAAAGCTAGAGAAACATTATTTAAAAAGCAGGGAAAAGGATTGAAACAGCCATTTTTTTGTTTGCATGAAGCATATTACCATAACTGCGAAGTTATCTCAACTGTGTTCTCTGTGTGAGTCGAGTTGGTTCCTGTAGCTAATATGTTGCTTTCTCAAAAGCTTTTAACTCATGCCGAGAAATGATTTAAAAACATTTATTTGTAGGAAAAAGCAAATGTTTCAAATGAAGACAACAAACCTGCAGCTCTCCAACGAATTAACAGGAATTCTCAAGACATTTTGCACACAACCACCTTTCCTGTAAAATCCTGAATTAACTCAATTATGAAACTAACTTCAGGCTATAGACTATTTTCTTGTCTCAAGCATTATAACCATAATTACGAAGTTACCTCAACTGTGTTCTCTATGTGAGTCGAGCTGGTTCCAGCTGTAGTTAATATGCTGCTTTCTCAAAACCATTAACTCATGCCGAGAAATGATTAAAAACCTTTGTTTTTAGAAAAAAATCAAATGTTATGAATGAAGACAACAAAGCTGCATGGCCACTACAACCAAATAACTGGAATTCTCAAGACATTTTGCACGGAACCACCTTTCCAGTATTATCCTGAATTAACTCAATTGTCTAAGCATCTCCCTTAGATCATTATAGTTTCTACCGATTTATCTAAGAGTGTTTTAGACATAAAACGTGTTAAGTCATTATTCAAGACGCAGCTTAAGAAGCCCCCTTATTATGCCGCCGTGTCAATAATCACTGCACAATATTGGTTTTATTCCTTTTAGTTTTGATTCTTGCCATTTTTAAGCTTGCAGCAGGAGGTGGGTAACTTTTATCTTCATTGACTCATGACAAAGATAATTCCATTAAACAATTATTAGATTATGAGCTCGAGATTTCTATCGCGCCTCCCCATCTCAAGAACCACAATCTTCTCATGAGTGAAGGAAACTTGACAATGCTGAAGGTTATTATAGATGACAGTGGTTCATATGTGTGCATTGCCACTAACATTGCACGCAGGGAGTGACTCGTCATCTGATTTGCATGTTTGCCGTGTGGGAGTACGAGGAAGACATAAGGCGTTTGATTTCGCTTCTAAACGAATAAAAGGATCTAATTGCTCTGACTTTTGGGGGAAGATTATTCCATAACATGCTCCATTGCAGCAGAAACTGCGTTTTAGATAAATCAGTACGGGGCTTGGGTAGAGTGAATTTACAATCCTTATGCCTTAGGGCTGGTTCACACTTTGACATAAGCATAAGCATAAGCCGAAACATAAGCATAAGAAAAATATGTTTGAACCGGGGTTACCTAAGCGTAAGCGCAGGTGCAGTTCACTTCTTGGGAATCAAAGATGGCGGATGACGAAGCCGAAATTGGATTGTTGCTACTGTTAATAAGCCGTAGAAATCGAAGAAGATTGTTTATGCAAAGACAAAGACAAAGAAAACCGAGAAAGGTCTGGATAAGAGACATTTTTACGCGAAGAAAGACACAAGGCGTTTATTATAATCTTGTACAAGAATTAAAACTGGGAGACAGAGAATATTATTTCAGGTACTTGTAGGGGGCAATATTACAATGTGTGCGTTTAGTGATAGATAGGTGTAATCCAACCTCCATTTCTACGTCACTCCAAGCCAACATTTTCTTGTTTTTGTCTTTAAAGTCTGCTGATTTTTTGTCGTACCAACAAGGATATTTGCGGACAGATTCCGCCAACTTTTCCGACATTTGCGTCGCCATGTTTTCAGCTGACAGATTCTGTCAGAGCGGGCAGAGCGGGCAGAGCGGGACTGAATTTTATTTTGGTTTATTTCCGTTGACAAGAAAACTCTTATTCTTACGCTTATGGTTATGTACTGCCCGGTTCACACTCAAGTATTCACAACATAAGCATAAGCAGAAGCATAAGAAAATGGAAAAAGTTCCATTCCTTGTGCTTATGCTTATGCTTAGGTAACCGCGCTTCACACACATTTTTCTTATGCTTATGTTTATGCTTATGCTTATGTCAAAGTGTGAACCAGCCCTTAGTCCGTAATTTGAGATGAATGGAGTAAACAGGCCTTGAAGCTAAGGTATTCCGGAGTCTGATTATTAAATGTTATTAAACATAAGCTTCATTTTGAATTTCATCCTTCTGGTAGAAAGGTCATCCCAGCCAAGTCTAGCTCGTAGGGCATTAGTACTGGAATAATAATCAGACTTTGTGATAACCCGAGCAGAGTGAATTTTTTGAAGCTTGTCGGCCATTTCAATCCTAAGAACGTCCCAAACAGGAGAGCAGTAGTCCAAATATGGTTCAATGAGTACTCGATAAATGAGTATAGCTAGTTGTGTCTTCACTTATAAAGGCCCTTAGCCTTTTAAGTGCACCTATACCTGAGGAAATAGACTTAGTAATTTGGTTAACATGTTTAGACCATGACAAATGTTGGTCAATGTAAACTCCCAAGGACTTGGTGTCACAAACTCTGATTATTTCATGCCCTTCAATTTGTATTTTTAGTAGGCGAGTAACGGTATTAGCAAGTCTTTGACGCAAAAATATTATCATTAACTCAGTTTTGGCAATATTTAGGCTTAGTCTGTTCGCTCTCAGCCAATCATGAAGGTTGCATGTAGTTCTCTATTTACTTAGAGTTTCAAGCACCGATAAGCCACTGGTAGCAATGCTGATACTTGTGTCGTCATCATGCATTCGAGGTATGGATCTGGTCAGACAGTTTGGCAAGTCATTAATGTATATCAAGAATAGAAAAAGTGATGTATATCAAGAATAGAAAAAGTGATGTATATCAAGAATAGAAAAAGTGATGTATATCAAGAATAGAAAAAGTGATGTATATCAAGAATAGAAAAAGTAATGTATATCAAGAATAGAAAAAGTGATGTATATCAAGAATAGAAAAAGTAATGTATATCAAGAATAGAAAAAGTGATGTATATCAAGAATAGAAAAAGTGATGTATATCAAGAATAGAAAAAGTGATGTATATCAAGAATAGAAAAAGTGATGTATATCAAGAATAGAAAAAGTAATGTATATCAAGAATAGAAAAAGTAATGTATATCAAGAATAGAAAAAGTGATGTATATCAAGAATAGAAAAAGTGATGTATATCAAGAATAGAAAAAGTGATGTATATCAAGAATAGAAAAAGTGATGTATATCAAGAATAGAAAAAGTGATGTATATCAAGAATAGAAAAAGTGATGTATATCAAGAATAGAAAAAGTGATGTATATCAAGAATAGAAAAAGTAATGTATATCAAGAATAGAAAAAGTGATGTATATCAAGAATAGAAAAAGTGATGTATATCAAGAATAGAAAAAGTGATGTATATCAAGAATAGAAAAAGTGATGTATATCAAGAATAGAAAAAGTAATGTATATCAAGAATAGAAAAAGTGATGTATATCAAGAATAGAAAAAGTAATGTATATCAAGAATAGAAAAAGTGATGTATATCAAGAATAGAAAAAGTAATGTATATCAAGAATAGAAGGGAGATATCCCACCTAAGTTCTCTATTGACTGATTGCGCTTTTTGTGGTATTTGATTGTTGCAAAAAAGGTTAATCCTGGGTTAATCTGTTAAGCAAACGCTATTCCTCTGTAAATGTGCAACTCTCAACGGGGCCTCAGTTGTTTACTCCTGTACGGAACGGAACTGGACGCCATTCCTCAGCACAGCACCCGGCTGTGAGAGCTTGTGAATTCCTAACTCACCATTTGAAGATTCTACCGAGAATTGTTACAACGGTCAGTTTAATACACACTGGCATGTAATAATAGATGAGAACAATGAACTCTAACGGAACGTATACCTTTTATAACGAAAGTAAACTGAGCAGAAAATTTACATCAAACGTTTGAAGAGAACATTGTAACAAAGGTCACTGAAGGAAAAAACCATAGCACATAACATGCCTCTGAACATCTGTGCAAATACTCTTAATTTTGTGATTGAAAACAATAATTGTTTTAGTATATACCAATGAAGCAGCCTCGGCCGTGTCTCTCGGAAACAGCAGTAAATCGGGAATTGGCGCACGCCATTTTTTTCTTCGATCAAAACACACTGATTTCCCAGAATCCCGGGCACTGGCTACCTCGTAGGAGGTGTTGGTATCCCGAGATAGTGAGCCAATCAGATTGCTCAAAATGCCAAGGTTGTTGCCGGTCGGTATGTACTCATGTATGATATCGTAAGTTTACATTTTTTGACATTATATACGCTATGAATGTATTCTATATTGCTCTATACTTTGTGCTACCTTATCAGAGGAAGTGCTCTATACAGTGCACTACGATGAAGTATGCATCAAAAAGTATTTTTTCCTTTCTATTCGCCTTTGGGAAATAAAAGTTGGTTGCTCAAGGCCAAGGGGTACTGTTTTGCCGATTCTTGGCAAGTAGGGCTCTAAAGGTAAAGTAAAACAGAAAAGAACAATTGCTTTAATTTTGCATTGCTATTACACTATAGTAGGTAATTGGCTAAAGAGTTGCAAGTCACTTTCTCAATCAATCAAAATTTAGACTAAAACCAGTTGAGTTGGTCTCGCGGGTTTTCCCCTGCATGGCACTGAAGACTTAGTTGTTTAGACTTCTGATTGGTTTATTGCGTTGTGTGCATCTGCAGTGATTGGCTAGAGCTTTTACTTCGGTTTATGATGATGATTCAGGATTTATATAGCGCTTTATCCCAAGGCTCAAAGCGCTTTACAACACTTTTTGTGGGGGACTTTGTCAGACTGCTTATTAAGGCGCAAATTGCAGCCACGCAGTTCACAATCTTATCAGAGTGAATAGTAGGATACACAGGTGCCCCCATAACAGAATAAGTGATAGACCATCACACCGGGGACTACGTCCCCTACTCTTTCCGAACAGTGTGTGGGTTCTTTAACGTCCCACACCAGTACTGTGAGACGGGACCTACGTTTATCGTCCTTATCCGAGAAGACTAGAAAGTCTAACCATTTGGAGGTGTCATTACAAAGGCAGCACTTTCTCCTCAGTTATTTAAAGACCCTGAGTGTTGGTCCGATCGAGGATTTGAACCCACGACCTCCCGCACGGTAGTCCGGTGCTCTACCGACTGAGCTAACCGGTTGCGGTTTTTTTTTATGTTTTATACTTGCCATTTAAAATCGCTTTACAACGACTACAATAAGGAATACTCATCGGGCAGACTAAAAGTCAATTTGGTACACGTAAGAACAGTGTTGCTTTAACAAGCGTCCCCAACCAACCATGATACTGGGTGGGATAAGGGACCGTTCATTTTTTACGAGGGAGGGGGGGGGGGTGGGGTGTGGTGTGATTCGGGAAGAATCATTTAAAAATCACTCCCCCCTCAACTTGCCAATTTTTTTCATGTCCCCCACTCCCCCGCCCCCTTGAAGTATGGAGGTCCATTTCCGCCAAAATTTGATCTTTGTATTCGATACTCGACTTGCTGTATTTTATGCTACCGTACACAATGCGACATCCAACTTTGCTGATTTCGTGATTAAACTTTCTGATTGTACATAGTACTTTTTATTTTTCAAATTCATTATCAGTAATTTGGGTTGCCAAATTGACAATTTTCGTCTGTTGTTATAAAAATGTCAACAATGCAATTTTCGACTTTCGAAGTTTTGTTTTCAACATCCAAGTTCCTGTATTCGGCTTCGTTGGACATCCTTCCGCAATCCATTGAGAGAGGACATCGCAGGCGCAGCTAATCTCCACCCCCATCCCCACGGTAACTGTGGCAAAAAGCCCTCCAGTAGAGTGGAGTAGAGAAAATGATCCTGCCCCACGGCGGTCGCATTTTTGTCTTTTCAACATGTGTGGTGGACTGAAATTAGTAATCCAGTAATTGTTGAAAATTGTAAAGATAAATCTACAGTAAAAATCCTCATTAAACTCATTTCCAAAACGCAGCACATGTACGAACGTAATAAATCCACTAGACACCATCTTGCATTTAGTTAACCTTTCACGTTGTATATGAACCATTTTAGTGTCCTCTTTGTAGCACGTGCAAATTGCAGGCTCATTTTCCAACAGCGTAATGGCTAGGTACTGAACACGAAATGGATGTTTTGAGTTAGTGACTATGTTCCTTGAGCTGGAGCCTGAGTAATTTTTGATGACTGTATGATTCAGGAGCAATTTAAATCTATCTAGTACAATGTCAGGGAAAAAAATTTTTTTGTCATTATAAACATAATGGCCACCAACTTTTTAAAATTGGCAACCACTTTAAAATATTTAGGAGCCAAGTGGCTACCGGAAAAGAAAGGTTAATTTTACGCCCTGCAAAGACTGAACGAAGAGGGTAGTATAACATCACTAATGCTATTCCATTTTGTACGGATCTTTTCAAAAGTGATTATGCTATTATTTATTCGAAAGAGGGGTTGTCCAATCTTACACAAGATTTCTAAGAGGTTAGGGACAGGTCATTCAAAGATGTGGCTGATAAAAGCTAACTTTTCCACCTAAACAACCCATAGATAACAAAGGATGAGTTGGAGAAAAGCGGCATGTTACTACAGCATGCTTGTGGCTTATTAGTGTTTTTAACTCAAACAACTCCAAGGGAGTATTGCCAAGACATTTTGACAGTTCACTGCATTCTGGATTAAAACTGAACAGCCTTGCCGAGTTTCCAAAAGGAGAACATATGATCCTGCCATCGCTACTGAAACAGAGCTCCTTGATGTAACCTTTGGCGACGCTTGGTTCTTGTGTGGTGTAGGTCAGCCGCTGTGGCAGACAAGAAGCATGCCTTTCACCTCAAAATAAAAAAAATTAAAATAAAAAAATAGAAATATTGTGAGATTCCAGGAACTTTCTTAAAAAGAATGTGCTTAAAATAAGAAATGCAAAATCAGCCAGTAACAGTGTTATAGTTGTTTTCAATTTAATGTCGTAAGTGATAAAATAGTTTCCTTAGTCTTGCATATATGCTATTATATATATAATACATATATAAATTGTAAAAGTTGATTAATCTTAAAACAGTGCTCAATACGTGAACGTAGAGCTAAGTAGTTGTTGCGGGAGAAAAAAACACACAAACAACAGGTTTATCCCTACAAGCCTGTTTCGTGGTTGCCCACTCGTCACCCTGACAAGTGGGCAACCACGAAACAGGCTTGTAGGGATAAACCTGTAGTTTGTTTGTGTGTTTTTTTCTCCCGCAAAAACTATTATACATATATATATATATTAATGTGGTTGGTGGAAAAATCTTGCACCACTTTCCAATCCAACAAAGCCAGCAACTATTCTTTTCCTTCCTGCTGCATTCTATATCGATAAAAACATTGAATGTGTGCAGAGTCAGCCCTGCCATGACCTCAGGCTCAACACACATATTCAGAAAATTCCACATGATGGCTGTTGTACCAAAACCCAAAGAACGGATTTTGGAACATGACAAGCAATGTAGCATTTTGAGAAAATTCAGGAAGCAAAAGGATAATGAAAAATAAACTGTTTATTTCTCTTTATAAAATACCTCGGATACTATGTGTGCCCTGATTGGTTGAAAACCTATGGGTTATTGTGCTGATAAACCCATAGAAAAGAAAAAACATTTTCTGTTCTTATAGTTAGTTTATAAAAGCAATAAACTGCAGTTTCTATGGGTTTACTGGCATAATAAACCACTTGGGAAGTTGAGAGAACACTCGAAGGACTTGTAAATAACGAGCCTCAGGCTGCTCATGTTCTCCCAACATTCTGCCTGGTTTATCACGCTGGTAGACCCATAGAAACTGCGGTTTATTGCTGAATCCTTTCTCTCCTCAGAATGACTCCACAGATTTCACTCGGGCCAATGCCAGATGATTTTACTCGTCAAAGGAAGACCCCTTAGGAGTTAGAGGTTTTATAAACTACCTCTCTTAACCTTTTCCCTCCTAACAGTGACTCTATAGATTTTACTCTGGCCAATGTCAGATGATTTTACTTGTCAAAGGGAGACCCCTTAGGAGTTAGAGGGTTCAGTATCCTGACATGATTTAACATGCTGTTTGGCTATGTAGGTTTCAAATTTAATTCAAGAATAGAAGGCACAAGGAATGCACAGTAAATTTACCAGTAATTGGAAACTTCTGGGGAATCTACCATGCAATAAGTCAAAGATTCCACCAAGGTTTGCCCTGTTATTTACACATTTACATTTGGTCATGTGATGCATTTGCTGTAAGGAAATATGATTCCTTTCTTTCCCACAATCTGCCACAATTTTTAACAATCATTGGGTGGGAATGCTGTTGCACAGAGTTACATCTTTACAAAACACTATCATCTAGACCCAATGTTCTATTTAATTTTCCTAGCCTGACCAAAAGATGAATGCAAGTACAGTTGACTCTCGATAACTCAAACCATCACTATTAAACTCAAACCTCTCATTAACTCAAACCAAAATCAATTTCCCCTGGATTTCTACCATACATTTACTGTAATTTTTTACCTTTGTTAGCTCAAATCTCTTTTGTGGCTTGCAGTGCAGTGTACATAATTAAATTTTATTCTTTAATGTCCTCTTCATGAATAGAAAAACAGTAAACACCATCTTTTCCTTATTTCCCATCATTGATAACTCAAACTCCAGATAACTGGAGTCATTTTCAATTTCACTTGATGGTTGGAGTCATCGGTAGTCTACTGCAACTATGTCTACTGTAATGTTTGAACCCATCTTTACAGTGATTAGACCTGTTATACTGGCTAGATTTCTGTGTCATCCAATGCAGAAGCTGAATGGTCCAAGGCAATGCATGTGAAAACATTTTTTTGGTTTCTAAAAAACAAAATGATGAAGCTACAGTATGCATTATGAGGTATCTGTTGAAATCCAGCTTTAATACTCACTGTAATCTTGAATATCATGTAACATTGTCCACTCATTTCTTGATCTCCTGCATGTACACCTTGAAAGTGTGCACCAACCATGAGGGTGAACATCCAGTGAAGAAATACACCATGGACTGCAGCCCTCTGGAAAGTCCTGTATCAGTTCTATAGAGTTTCTTTCACTGCTTGGCCACCATGTTGGATATTCAAAGGCTTCAGAATCACACTGCAAGTAATCTAGGTTTAAATTATGTATGACCATCAAATTACCTGGAATTGAGGAAATAACCATTTTGGAACCATCTGGACTCAATTTCATTCGTATTAAATTTGAGAAATTCAGGACAACTCGGCTCATTGGACCCTCTGACGTGAAGTATCTGTTAATGTCCCAAGTTCTGACAGTATCATCAAACGCAGAGGTTACCAACATCCCAGACGGTTTGTGGTATTCAACACTTTTCACCCAATTAGAGTGCCCTTCTAGGTTAAATATCTTGCTTTTGAGATTCCTTGAGTCCCAAAGAGCAATAGTAGAATCATCAGAGCACGTTACAAAGCTCCTTGTGTCTAAAAAGCGAACACAATTCACGCAAGCGGAGTGAGCATCTTTCACCATCTTGATCAATTTCTGACTCAGTGGATCGAAAATAAGAATACTATCTTTCTCGCAAGCAGCGACCAAAATTTCCCCACATGGGGAAAATTCCAAGTTAAAAATAGCCCCGTGAGCTCCACAGCAGCTATTTCCCTCAGCATCCCATAGCTCGGCAAGTGAAATATGTTTGTAAAACTTGGATAGAACAGTGTCTCGCTGTTCAGCTGTTCCACGAATTTCACGGTGTCTAAGGTAGTACAGCGAACCCCACCATTTGCAATTCCTTGAGTTCGTCTTTCCACTCGTCACAATCTCGGGTTTTGACTCCCCCATAACTTAAAACGGCAAAATCTGGCTACTGCGAGGTGATGCAGGCCTGTACAAAGACCACGAACCGTAGTCAAACAGTCACCATATATATAAATTTACCGTAACTACACGTACAGTACAACCGAGTATTCTAAATATCAGGTAATGACCCTTCATCCCCTCGCGATAGAGTACACCGAGCGGAAAACTGGGGTGAGGTTCAAATGAAATAACGGTCGGGAAGGGGATGAGGGGAGGTGACAAATTCTTTTAACCTGGGAGTGGGGGGGGGGGAGAATATCATCAGATGAATTAGGTCAATTCTAGAATTTGAAATTATTCCAATTATTTGATGAGGAAAAAGTGGTTTCTTACATTGTTTTCCTCCTTTTTAACTCGTGGATACGCGAAGCGTATTTGCGAGTTTTTGTGGGGACTCCGATATGCAAATTGTCGATCACTCACTCACTCACTCACTCACTCACTACTCACTCACTCCAGTGTAGACATCTTTGTAATTAGTCGGATAGAACTCGGGGGCACCGATATGAAGACGACAATTGTCGTGACCGAAGTCACGGAAGTCTGTTGATGAAAGTTCACGCTGAAAGTGTATGGTACCGTTGCCAGAGTTTGTAATGATTTTGTAGCTTAAGAGAACGATTAGCGAGGCCCTGTTAGGGGTAAATTTCGAAAAGCGACATGGCCTTGAAACGGCGACATAAAGGAGCTGAAATGGCGACGAACGACGAGCCGCTCACGTGAAATTACGACAGCGACCTTCCGAAATTGCGACGTGAAAAGGTTTGAAACTCAGACGCGCGACATAAGGAGCCTCACTAACAGGGCCTCATTAGCGGTCTTACTAAAATCAAAAGGAGTTTAAATGTTTCCAGTTAGGACAATAACCAACTTGGAGACTGAATTTCATGAGCCTTTTACTCGGCCAGGCGCTAAACGTGAACAGATGATAACTATTCGCTTTTCCGACATCGACCGCCATCGACCGCCCCCAAGATTACAAGCAGTATATGAATTTCAGTTGGCTCGAAAGTGATCTGAAGATGAGAAAATCTCTTGCTAATGTAGTAAGCTTTGATGAGAACTCATAGAGCGAAATTAGCACTTGAATGAGAACTTATATGAGCGAAATGAGTACTCGTTATTGAACGAAACTACTACTGAAAACAGAATAAATTGACGAATCCATGATGTAAAACCGAAGAACTTCTGTGGCCAACCTGGATAAGAAACATCGCATGGAGGACGTTTCTACTGATTTAAGTGTTAGTACGAACAGGAATGGAGTTGGAGAAGTATTGGGACGGTCAAGAAGTATGTCAACGCTTACCATTTAATATGGAGGCGCATGCCATGGCGGAGAACCATGAAGATTACAATGTAAGAAAGTCATTAAAGGGTTCGAAAAGAGTAAGTCATGTAGAAAATGTATTAAGCGTTATATTATATATAATACACCACAAGCCGTTACAATGAAAAGTTTTCTGTCTATTGATTTCCGAATTTACCTTGAAGTGAACTAGATTGTGTTGAAGTAGACATGTTGGAAAAATAGGCTTACCTGTTTTGCTTACTGTTGTGTGACTCATCATATTTACATTGTAAAAACAAGAAGTTATAAGGATAAAAACAAAGATGTATTGCTGTATTAATGATGGAAAGTGTGATTTTTTTTAAGTGCAACCCTGAATATATATACCACTGATAACCTAAAATGAGATGGTAATGTAAATAAACTAATTCAACTTGATAAAGGATTGAGAGTCTTAAGGATTTTAAGATCATCACTAACATACTTTGCAAAAATGCAAGAAAGACTTGTTTGGTATGATTCGTCAGCTGGGCTGTCCTACATGGTTTTGTTCATTATCAGCTGCAGAATCAAGGTGGATATTTCTGTTGAATACATTGAATAGACTTGTAGACAACAAAAACTATAATGATGATAAAATTGACAATGTCATGGCAACAAAATTCAGACCTTATTCAGAAGGACCCTGTTACATGTGTTAGAAACTTTGAACTCACAGACAGTGAGCAGCAGGATACCAGAACTACATTTGGTTTCGGTGCCATTTAATCCTGTACCCTTATGTTAAGTTATCAAATTTTTTAACAACTGTATGCTTGCCACCTGCCTTATAACTGATGCCTAGTGTAGTCAAATGATTGGCGTCATGTACTCACTGTCTGTTTATTTCAAAAAGCTACTCAGCTCCCTGGTCACTTTTATGTTGTGATTATAGATTATTAAAATTATCTTCAAGTTCATTCAATCACAACTCTGAAAAAACACCTCGTTAATTTTTAAATTATTTCTTTTTTCTCTGTTTTGTAAACATATCCACGAGTTCACCATAGTCCTACTTTGATTTTAATACTAAGGACTGAGGTATGACAGCCTTCAGTTTTTTTTCCAAGCATGAAGGATGGTCTGGCTTTGGGCAAGTCATCAAATGTACCATAATTTTTTGCCAAAGTTAGCATTCAGGGAGAAAGGGTGCTTAGGTTGAAATAATGCTTTATATCATTATCTGTCTGGATTTGGGGTATAAACTTCATAAACTTTATTCATGGTTTCTATTAACTATGCTTTATTCAAGGACTGGTTTCTGAGCATTCACATTATCTGAGTCACTGTATGCATGAGTTACACAGTAAATCCACCAAATTCACTTCAAAATATTTCACTGAGGAATACTAAATTGTATATAATGTAAAGGATACATAGTATAAAGTGAAAAAAGCAAACTTAGTTGACAATAATTAATATTCAAAAGTTTGCCTACTGCAGTCACATTTTTAATTTGTTTCTGAGCATAAAATTTGTACATTAACAAAACTTTACACAGAATAGCTTACAATAGAAAAAATACATTAAGCATCATAGACCTAAATGAAATATGGGGGTTTTCTGACAGTTATTCCATATTCACTAAGAGCTGGAGTTAAATCCTCCATTGTTAAAGTATAGCGTTTATCCTGTGGAAAAAAAGAAGGGAAAATGTGAATAGTGAGTGCCTTCATTGTATCACAGGCAGATCAGAACCACTTATTTTCCATATTATTTCATGCAGTCAGTTCTGATTCTTCCCTGGCTTGCAATTAATGTCTTGATGCACTATTTCATTGCCCGGTTTACTGTAATTTCTTTTTCTAGGTGGCTAAATTGAAAATTTTGCAGTTGAGAGCTACATCTCTATTAAAAGCAGAAAGAAAAAAAAAAAAGAGAAAAATAAAAAGATAATTCAGTTCATTGAAATTTTACAGTGTAGGTGGCTTTTTTTTGGAAACCTCTATAACACAGAGTTACATACAAACCTGGGACAAATAAATGTCAATGTAACCCTTAACCTTGAAAAAAGTGTCAATACAGAACTTATCCAAACAATATCAGCAGCTATAGAAAAAAGAGACATGGAAGGTTGCTAAATTGATGTATGTAACATCAAATTCCTCAACAAATGATCAGGAGCTGAATGGTACTTTTTGAACATATAAAAATTATTATTTAGATCTTGGAAGTGAAAAGGTTAAACTGGTTAGAGCCCTTCCCCTCAGTTCAAAAGAAAAACCTCATACTGTACACAGGGGTTTTGTTAAAGTTTGGAACAGGCAGGTATCTCGACATACATGTAAAGAGAACTTATGTTTTGCTCTTTTGCATGAGATGTTGAAAGCAGCCAGGAAAAGTTGTCTTCACAGCTGATCAATTTACCCAGTAACCAGCCCATAACCCTTTCACTTCCAACATCTGAGTAGCAATTCTCTTAAGTTAGTTGGTGTCAGATCAGTCCATGATGTATGAGTTGACCATTTCTGTGATTCTGATTAACAGTTGGTCATACATTGCACTGTTCTTGTATGGAGAAGTTCCTTCCTGATCACTTCTGCAAGTGAAAGGGTTTATGAAACCAATGTGCACATGTGTACGTATCATGTCAACCTACTCTTCCTGACTTTCTTGAGCTTTGCCCTGATCCTCTCATCTTACAGTGCTGTAAGGCATCATTAGCAATATCTGATATAAACTTCTGTGCAGCAAGAGATATCAACCTCACTCTGTAGAAATGAGAAAGTTACTGAATGCAATAGCTGTTCTTCTTTCAGTGAGAAGTGACTGTATTCATTTTCCCTTCTGACTTTGGTCAGTTATGCACTAATACCACTTAAAAGATGGGAGAAAAACACACATAAACACACACACAAAAAATGAAAGATTATTCTTATTAACATTAAGTTATATTTAAGTATGACAAGAATATAAAAATAATATCCATATAATGTTAATGAGACGACTATAACTTACACTCTGGAATCAGTGGAGTCAAATCCTGAACGGTTCAAATAAAATGCCGTAACTGCATCTGGTATCTGAGTTGTAATCAAACAAGGCAGTTTAAGTAGCAATAATCAAATAATTAATAAAATAAAAAATACACTTGTACGATCAACATGGTAAACTGACAATTACTACAGTGCATATGTTGTGGTTCAATTGTAGCCTTGGTTTAAATTTTGTTCCCCTATAATGTTAAATTCATTAACATGTCTAACCATGGGCCAAGACAAAGAAAAACAAAATATAAACCAAGGTAAAATTGAACCACAACAAACATACCTCAGCTCACATTAATTATCATATCGTAAAACTAGGTAATTGTGAAGTCAAGAAATTAGAACTAAAATGACCATTCCCCAGGTACAAAACTCTTACACTGGCATACCAAAAGTGAACTCTTTACGACCTCACGTGATATAAACACAAAACAAGAATAGTAATAGTAACTAGCGTTGCAAATTTCGTTTGATACCGTCGGAGTATAATCTTCCAGTTGCGTCAGAAACTCGGCCAAAGAAGCGCCAGCATTCCTAACTTTCGTATCAACATGGGTTTGGATTGGATTGGTTGTGCTAGCAGTCGGCGCTTGACCAGCTTGAGATACACCACTAGCGGTTACGCCGCTTGTCTTGTTCAGTACGCTTGGTGTTGTCTTTGAGCCGTCCGCCATGTTTATCCTGGTGGCCTTGAGCATGCGTGCGTTTTATTTCTCGCTGGCTGTACATGCTTGCAGATTCATCTAAGAGCGGCAATATCCAAAACATTCGTGTGGAGATATTATAGGCTTTTTTCTGCAATATACCGTTTCTTTCCCGTCTGTAAATTTCTTATTGTATTTGAAAATACAGTTATTATGTCTGCGTGTCATGCATAAACGTTGGATTGGTTGCGTGCAACCGGGATCAATACTGCAATATCATGCAAGATCTTCGGCTGCGCGCGATGAAAAAGTAAGATATCTCGTAAATAATTAACGATATTTGGTCCATTTCGGTTTGCACTGTTAATGAGATGAAATGTGTTAGCGTACCGTCTGTCGTAAACCGCTTTTGCCACTGATCTACATCACAACGACCTAAACTGAAGGAATTTTTACGTCCTTTTGTGTTTCAGGGATTATGGCCGAGGCGGAGCGTGCTCTTATTGCCGCAAAAGATGGTGATCTTCAAACTTTACGGGCCCTTCGACGGACAGTATCGTATGCAGCTGATGGTTTTGGAGCGAGTACGCTGCATTATGCAGCTAGAAATGGAAAACTGGAATGTGTCCAATGGTTGATAGAATCTGTCGGTATATCGTCAAAAGTGAAAGGAAGAAGTGGTGCTATCCCGCTACACGATGCGGCTGCTCAAGGACACCTAGACTGCGTGAAATATTTCATAGAACATAGAAGAGTTGACGCAGATACAAGGGACAGTTCGGGGCATACTGCACTTCATTTAGCCGCGCGATTTGGCCGATTTGAGACTGTTAAATGGTTGCTCGAAAAGGGCAGCGGATACCCCAGGGCTAAGTCTCGAAATCATATGACCCCAGTCCATTTCGCGGCTTCTGGAGGTCACTTGACATGTTTACAGCTGTTGATCTTCAAGGCTGGATACAGGTACAGGTTAACGCTCTCTCATTTGTCAGCAAACCATGCTGTGAAGGTGTAACGAGAGGAAGATAATTCTTTTCTGATATGATTGCCACAGGAGCACGATCGTATTTCCTTTTTTCTTCCATTTTTACTTGTTCATTCTTGTTCTTTCTTTTTCTTTGTTTACGTTTGCAAGTTTGGTCTGATGTAGTCGTTTTTAATAGGCCTGACCTTATACATGAATTATGAAATAATCAAAATATACCCCAATCCACCTTCCCTTCTCAACAGTACTGTTCTTTTATCTGGGTCAATTTGCTTAATTATTTTCTTGTGCCCCCCCCCCTCCAATGATTTGAGTAATACCAACAAAAGGTATGGCTGTATGAACAACAAAAATGGCACCAATGGAAAATTGCTCTGTATCTTCAACTACATGTACAATGCACTGGTTAAAGGAAAAGTGAAATCTACCCTTTTCCTATCCTCTTAACCTCCTCCCTGCCCCACGTCCTTGGAAACATTAACACTTTCCAACCCCTGGCTCCAAGTCATCTAGTTCCCTCCCTAAAACTTTGCTATTACATGTAATTTTGATTGATTGATCCAAGTAACTGTTGTGATTTTGTAGGTTATTTGTACTACACCTGTACTGCATAATTACATTGTTCCAGGATGGTTTTAATAACCAGAATCTTCCCTTGTTTAAAAAAAATATATTACTTTATTTTAGTTGCGTCAATGATTTTGCAACAGATGGAACCACACCTCTGTATCTTAGCACTCAAGATGGTAACTTAGACTGTCTGAAGTATCTTCACAGTGTTGGAGGCAAGTGTGATGTGCGAGCCAGAGATGGAATGTTACCAATTCATGGTGCTGCACAGAATGGACACCTCGACTGTGTAGGATATTTGGTAAGAATGTTCCGGTACCCTCTAAAATAAATTTGCAGTTATAAAGTTAAACAATACAATTTTAAAATATAAAATGCAGTTGGCAGCCCATTTTTGAGAAAAAATCAATCTAGCTTTTTTTTTCCCCAAGACAAACATGGCTAGAAAGAGAACAGAAAGTAGGGTCAGGGCCATGTAGTTTTATGAATCTCTATACTAATACTGTATTTTAATCAGTACTGAGTATCTGATCCCAGACCACCCAATCTTTTGTAATATCATTTTCCTTTTTTTTCAGTTGTATGTCATTTATCCCTTAGATGTAATTGCAAGGTTACCAGACTGAGTATTTTCTTTGCTTGATTACTTTGTATTTTTATGACAACTGTTTTTCAAGTTATATTCTGCATTATTTTACTCTCTCATAGATTGAGAGTGGTGAAGCCGCAGTAGCTGAGAGGGATACAACTGGGGCTACTCCAGCACACTATGCCGCGTCACAGGGTAAACTGGGTTACTGCACTATACACTAAGATGTGATAACGCCAACTTCATTAATAAGTAATAATTTATTGATTATATAATAATCAATAATAATGTGCATGTACTTTGTTTACAGTGTACCCAACACATGTAGTTTTTAACCATGGTTTCTGGTGACATAGTCACAAAATGCAGCCTTCTACTGCATTGCCAACTCATTAACAATCTCAGGATGGGTCATGCAATGCCAACAATACTGTGTTTGCATGTTTCTGAGTTAAGGGTGTATCCATTTGGTATGATCTGGATCAGTGTTTCTGATCCAGGATCACTCCTATCATGGCACATCAAATAATTATAAACCAAAATAATCCTTGTCCATAGTGGATTCATGGGCTCCTGTGATGCACTATGATCCCAGTGAAGTTGGATCACAAATCCCAATTCGGATCATACCAAAGGAAGGCAATTTAATTAACAATTACTCGCCAAATGCGAAGTGGTTAATGGTGAATATTCACTGCGACGAAGTCAAGGTGAATATTTGAGGTGAATATTCAATGATAATCACTGAGCCCGAGGCAAATAATTGTTTTGTTATAAATACACAGGTGATGATTTCAAAAAAAGAAAAGAAAAAACATTGTACAACAGGAAAAAATTTTATGTCATCAAAAGTGGGTGAACAACTGGTACCCATTTTGTTCATGGAGGTGATTATCAGCTGATAATCCAAGAAAGCGAACCAATCAGAGCACATGTTTTTTGTCTAATCACCTGAGTATTTATACTAAATAGTAATATTGACTAATGGGATACAAGGCCATTAACTGCACTGAGATAATTGCTGGTAGGTTACAAATTTATTTGTACATGCAGTTGCCATTTTCTCTTCTTACTACGTCTGCCTGTCTCTTATCCATACATGTAACTGCACAGACACATTGCACAACAAATTAATTTGTTTATCAACCACTTGTTTTGTCATATCAGGTCATCTTAGTGTTCTTAAATGGTTGAATGCCAAAGGTGATATATCATCAGTGGATAAGCTTGGGGGCACACCATTACATGATGCAGCTGAACAAGGACAGTATGAGGTTTGTTTAATTTTGCTGTGTTCCCTTGCATAAAATGAACCAAATGAACCAAGATTCATGCTATAGGTAACCTGGACATGTGCTATTTACAGTTACTGTACTAGATCCAGGTGAATGGACATTATTTATTCAAGTGTACATGTATTTGTTTCAGTGTTTGAAATATTTGGTTGAAACTGTTCAACTGGATGTAAATCAGACAGACAAGGAGGGCTTTTCAGCATTGGCTTTAGCTGAAAAAAACAGACACAGAAAATGTGTAGATTACATCAAGATAGCTGCAGCAAAGGTAAATTGATCGATGATAATAATTATGCAAAATGATTCAAGGAAGCATTAACCTATCATGATCACCCTTAATTATCAATTACAGCAATTGTAGTTGAATCAAATGGTTGTTAATAGGGGGCATTGGTACATGGTTACTAAAGGAAGTAAGAATTGTTTACCAAATGTGTAAATTCTTGTGTCCTAAAAATAGTGTTCAGTTAGCATGAAATAATTATTGTAAAATAGTATTCAATGCACAAAAATGCCATAGACCTTTGAATCCCCAGATCACATTAATTTTGTTTTGTGAGGATTTAGATACCTTGTCTCAGTAATTTAAATGACTTAAGATTAATATGAATTTAGTAATATTTTAGTATTATTGAAATGATTAATGATATTGAAATCTACATTACTTTTAATCATTACCTAGTTTAATGTTTCATGCTCATGCTTTTTTCAGTGAAAGTAAACATTAATAATTTTGCACTGCTATGTTAACTGTCTGCTCATTTAAAGAAAAATGGCATAAGCAGTGAGCTATGAATTTAAGTTATAGAACTGTTGAATTGTCTCAGCAAGAGTGTTATAAAGCAAATAAACGTTTTTGATGTTTACCATTTGAGTGTATTAACTTAAAGTGTCCAAAGGAAGCTGGCTAACTAGTAGATGCACAGTGTTTTTATCGCCATCATAATCATCTTCATCATTATAATCAACTATAATATTGCATCTTCATACATTCCTATTGACTTTCAGTTATACTATTAATATCACCATCATCATCATTGAATGTATCATCATTGTTGTCATCATCATCATCTTTATTATCACCTTGTGGCCCTTTTGTGGTTACCATCTTTATGCCAGGGGCTGCCTCACAGTAACTGAGATCTATTTACTAGACACAATATAATGCAACTTGTTTATATTGTCTCTCCATGAAATGTATCTCTTGTCCAGCACTGATTCTGTTGACCATTACTTATCCACATCTCTCATCTGATTGGCTCACATTCTTTTCAAGCGTTTATCGGATGTTTCATGTTTTGTTCCCTTTGTATGATTTTAACATGTTATACCCATATAGGTTTACTGATGACTTACTGCCATCCTGTATAATTGGATCTTTATGAAGGCCTCTGATCTGCCAGATCTCATTGTTATGTAATTTGCTCCTAATAATTATAAATAATCAGTTCATTAGAGAGCCCGTTATGTCAAATTGCATAAGAGATGGGCTGGAATGGAGTCCAATTTGATCTGCTATCTTGTGTGAGTCTCTCTGTTTTGCTACAAATCCAAAGGGAGCTTTTTTAAAAAAGACATCATATCCAAACAAAATACATTAAATTTACAGGGACCAAGCAATTTCCTAGGTACAGTGATCTGACATTTCAAAGCTACTGTTAACAGTATTTCCTCTCTCCTAAATCACTTAAAGTACTCAACCCTTTACTTGCTTTGTCATTGTACTGTATGGAAGAAACTCACATTATAATTTTTTTTTTCATGAATTGTTCCATTGTCTTGAATGCTAAGGCAAATGAACCTTCAGCAAACACCTGTAAGTTGTGTAAGCTTGGTGCTGTTTTAAAAAATGTCCTCGTCTGAACCACCTGTCCAAATTTTTGTCCTCTTCTGGTTCAAGGTTAATTCCTAGCACAGTTTTAACTCCTTACTTAGAATTTTCTTGCTTGAAGCAACGGTCCTATATTATTCTTTCTCTGAGTGGACCCTTATGCAGAGACGTTTTACTGCAAGATTGTACAGAAGCTTGTAGCAAAATGTGGCACCAACTTCAGGGGTGCAAAATAATTTAAAGCAACGGTGTAATGTTTCAACTTGTCGCTGCCCAACGTTGCTTCTGGCACTATATATAATTATACAATTATATACATTTATTTTTTATATATTTATTTTTCTTTATTACACAGCAGCTTTGGCATAATTATATTCTGACTGCTTTTGAGTTTGTTGCTCAGAAAAAATGGACGGAAATGTTTGATGCATAAGATATGGCCACGTGATGAACGCGTGTACTTATCTAGTGATGAACGCTGCCACGCCTAGGCGGGAAACCGTTGAGTTTGTGAACACGTGACGTACGGGAAAAAAGCGCATCCTCTGATTGCAGCATCTGTACGTGTGCCAATTCAAGTACGTGCAATTTGGCGGCTTTAGAGGGTCCACTAGACCTCTTCTGAAAATAGTTTCTCGCAAAGGCAATTGGCCTTTTCACGCATCACGAAAAATTCGAGAAGCAGCTTTGCGTTCACAGAAAAAAGCAAGCAATTACGTTCCACGTAAAAATGCAAAGGAAAATACACTGTCGCTGTGGTTAGTTCTCAGTCCTCCATCCGCACGCGCGTCGAACGGGCAGGTTTTACATCTACGTTTGGTGTAGTTTACAAGCTTCAGTGACGCTAAAATCTCCTAAAAAATGAAAAATTATTCCCGCAAAAGTCGTTGGTTCACAAATCACACGCGAGTAAATGCATATTTCACGGATCACGAAAAAATCGTAAAACCAGTTTCCCGAGGACGGCAAAGTATAGATTCGCGAATCACGGAAAAAAATAAATCTTCATTTGCGCTTCACACAAAGCAAAAATGCCCATTTACGCGTCACGAAAAAAAGAATAGGGGACCCTCGTTTTACACTCAATTTTACACGCGGTGAATTTAGGTGCAATTCACATGAATGAAAAATTAGCACACGCAGAGCGCGTGTCGTATTTACCGATTGGTAGACAATATTTCGAATCTTCCCGAACGTTGATGAATAGCAAACCATCCAGCGAAATCTTGACCCGCTCTTCAGTTAAACAGATGCTAACAGCAACATAAGATATTGCTATGTGAATGTTGAATGTACTTAACTTTATCTCCCGTTTTGCCAACAGCGTCTTCCAAGTCAGAAATTATCCATGACTTAAAATATACCTGTAAGCATTGCATCCAGTAGAACGTGTAACACTTAAAAGTTGCACAGTAATCAGTTAACAGCTTCAATGGAGATTTAAATTTGATGTAGCCTAACACTAGCCTAAGGCTCAAGAAATCATTGTGATTCTTGAACTTGTAAGATATGGGTATAAATTCTACTTAATTTGAAGAATCTGGGGTGTGATCAATTTATTAGTTAATTGATATTTGGTAATGTTAGGAGAAATTGCAAATTGGTGACTTTTAAGAGAACAAAAAGTTGATCTAAGACACGTTGCACGTTCTTTGTGTAGCAGGTTCATCAATTATAGACTTCAGTATTTAGCACCTACCTTGCAATGGATCTGCGGCATAGGAAACGATACATGTCCGGGCTTTAAAATGATCCTTGTAAAACTAAGACCAATTGAAAGTGACTTCTTCGGTCAATCATAACAAAAGGAGGTGGTCCAGTGAACTATTAGGCCATTTTACAGTTTTGTCCTTAGGAGTCTAGCTTTTGAATAGAAGCGAGGCTGGAGGTGACCTTGCTTGGTTACAAACCTCCCTGCCTTTCATGTGCAAATTATATTATTTGCATGTGAAGAACAGGAAGGTTTGTAACAAGACATTGTCACCTCTAGCCTCACTTCTATTCCAAGGCCAGGGTACTAAGCGCACAACTTGAGAATAGTCTAGAGTAGTCGCCAGCACCGAGCCTAGGAAAACCTTTACCACGTGATCTCGAAGACTTTTAGTTTGTTGAGTAAAGGGTCCAAGATTCTCCTGTCTCAGCAGTGATAAACCGAAAGCAAAAGTATTGTCAATCTGCATTGAACTGAAACCTGTCTTAAAGCTAACAAGAAGACGCCTGAAGGCGTTTACGCGGGATGTGTTGGTTTAAAATTGCTGACGCAGTATGTTTTTTGTTTTCCAACCTGACTTGCACGTGATTCGGAGTTACAGCCAATAAAAATCACACAATTTTTTCGGGACGGGCTCGGGATACGGGAAAGTTAAAAAAAACAAGGCAATTTTTGACTCCCAAGACGACGAAAGGAATGCGCTACCGAATTTTTTACGCTGGCTGACTACGTCATCCCGCGTAATAATGTACATGAAAAAAAAATACTGGATTTTGATTGGCAGTGAGAGAGCAGTGGAGTTCAAGTGTAGAACCAGTGCAAAAAGTGTTACACCAGTTCGAAATGCTGGATTGTGATTGGCTGACAGACAATAGGACATTTTCTAAGCGAATGATATCACGTAAAGTGAAAACGAAATTTTTCTCGAGTGAGAAAAAATGGCTACATCAAATCAAGAAAGGTTTAATCTGGCCAATACTTTTTCATATTTATATTATTACTAAGTAATCATAAGGTTTTCCTCGTTCAATTTGGAATTAATTTGCACTTGTGTGGTTTTCAAAAAGCTGAAATTTAATTTTCAAATTGAACTCGAAGCCGTATGATCACATACATATATACATATACATACATACATACATACATGAAATCGAAACCGTATGATTACCATTACTAATTTTTTATGTTTCAGAAATTTAATCCCAACATGAGAATTGCAGGGGATGAATTGATACTTGAATTTGTTAGTGTCAAAATTTTATGTTGCATGCTTTGCTTTTATGATTGTTAAGCCATTATTGCAACTGACCATAATTCTAACCACAACCCTTGATTTTGTAATAATAATAATAATAATAATAATAATAATAATAATAATAGTAATAGTAATAGTAATAGTAATAATGATAATAATAATAACACTAAAAGTAATTGTAAAATCGGAAATTTTAAGTAACAAGGTTGTAAGTAACGTTTGTATTTAATAGGAGGAGTAGTAGTATTAGAAGTAGTGTTTTTATTGTATTATATGTAGCTATAGCTTGTAAGTTATGTCCTTTTTGTATTGTAAGTGATACATGTTTTTAAAAAATAATGGCAATGACAATAACGGCGATGACGATGATAATGACATTGATGACAATGACAATGAGAATGACAATGACAATGATAATGACAATGATGATGGTGACAGTGACAATGATGATGGTGGCAATGACAATGATGACGATGACAAGGACAATGATAACGATGACAGTGAGAATGAGAATGACAATGAGAATGACAATGACAATGATAATGACAATGATGATGGTGACAATGACAATGATGACGATGACAATGACAATGACAATGATGACGATGACAATGACAATGACAATGATGACGATGACAATGACAATGACAATGACAATGACAATGATGACGATGACAATGACAATGACAATGATGACGGTGACAATGACAATGATGACGGTGACAGTGGCAATGATGACGGTGACAATGAGAATATCAATGATGACAATAACAATGACAATGATGACGATCACAATGACAGTGACAATGATGTCGATGACAATGACAATGATGTCGATGACAATGACAATGACAATGATGACGATGACAATGACAATGACAATAATGACGATGACAATGATGACGATGACGATGACGATGACAATGACAACGATGACAATGACAATGACATTGACAATGATAATGACAATGATGACGATGACAGTGATAATGATAATGACAATAATGACAATGTTGGTGATAATGACTAATGACAGTGACAATGACGATGACAATGACAATGATAACGATGACAATGATAATGGCAATGATGACAGTGACGATGACGTTGACTATGACAATGTTTGTTATCGGATTGTTAACCGTTGCACATCTGTTTTCATGTATTTTTCCTCAATCTATTAAACATGGCCTTACAAAACAACAAATGCCCGTAACCTGAGGAATCGAGCTGCCGCCATGAAAGTATCATGCGCATTAGCGGGCCTCTATTCAGTGCACAGTGATTACCGCAGAAAATAGTTTTAAGTAGCTATAATTTTCTCTTCAAGGAAATAATCCATACTGTATTTTCAAAGCGTATTTCCTCGTGTATTGAAGTGGAGCAACAAAGGAAGACCACAAAGGCTTACAAATGTACGCTTTATTCCGAACACACAAAGTGCTACACTCTTCACTTACCCGCTCTTCCACACACACAAAAGTCCCCGGTTATATACTTGCGATAACCCACTGTCCTAATGCAGTACACCTCGTATGTTAGATCCATGCTAACTAGTTTTCATAATATCAGTCTCGTTGGGGTAGCAAGAGTTCAACTACTGAATATTCAGAAAAAATACTTTCATTTAGTACTGATTTAAGATTTCAGATCTTTTAACTTAATGCTGCCTTCTGCAAGTACAGTGTGTCACTAGGTCATCTATAATTAGATTCATCACTCAACTTGTCAAAACCAACGGACTACACTGTGTGACAGATTGCGAAACCATAACCAGTCCGATTTAGAACATTCAATAACCGAAGTAGTTACACACGTTTAGATCACTAAATAAGGTCAAGGAACATGCAAAATTGAGAAATATGCTTATTAAATTAAGTTATATTACAACATAGGACGTTGCTCGATGTGTAATCCGACTGAAATACCGTTGCGTAAGGATACATATAAATACTGGTTCAGAATATTGTAATCCAGAGTTTTTGGAGAGTTTCCGGAGAGGGTCTTAGAGTTTAAGAATTGTGAGTATAGCTGAATGTAAGTCCTGAGGTACGTGGCAGCACCACGGAATAAATCGCAAGTTAACGGAGATACAGTCCAAGTGTTTGTTAGACCAGCGAAGCGGAAGACCGGCAGCGAGGTTTCCGCGACTGCAAGACTAAGAACTCTAAAAGATTCGTGAATAAATTTTTGAATGTTTTTATTTGTTTGATTTATTTCGCAGCAAGCGAAAGCACATAAGAGGCAAGGAGAGGCCAAACAAAGCTTCATAATTAAGGACAACGAATCAGGAAAGTTAGCGGCTTCGAAGCAACAAAACAGGACCATCGTGAATCTAGAGAGCCAGAGGGAAAAGGCAAAGAAGCCTGCTGCACTCATTAGCAAGCAGGATCCTGTAAAATCTCTGAAGCAAGTGCTTCCTAAAAAGACAACGCCGCCCGTTGTTAGTCGTGTCATATCACCAAAACCCTTAAGAAAAAGACAACTGCAGCCGTTGCCTCATTTTGGGAGCATTCTTCCACCTCCATCAGAGTTCAGTGAAAATTCCGGTATGAACTCTCTTTGTTTTACTAGCGCATGCGTGTCGAGTTGTCTTCTCCCTTTTGTCCAATCTTGTTCCCCGAGGCCAGGTCACCTTGAGCAGTAAATTAAAAGGACGACAACTTTTTCGACCACTGGTCAAGGGAACGCGGGCTTTGGGATCGAGATTGTTCTCTTCTCGTCCTGATATACATACCCAATGTTCGCTGCACGTGAACTATTTCTGTTTTCATGATATTTGCTTGCAGATGATGCACACTCAATCTTAAGGGTGTTATACCACTAAGCTTACGGACAACAAAGGGAGTTTTTTATTGTGAGAGGCTGCTTTTATTGAATTGTAGAAATCGTGACGGTAGCGCCTTGGCTTGTACTCTGCACGGAACACACTCAGTGTTATTTACAATCCAAATAAAAACAAAACAAAATAAATGTGCGACTAAAATGGTGACCAGTCCTAGTGACTGCTATTTGCAGTAAAAATAGTCAAGCACGGATCACCTTGTCTACTGTCTTTTCTCTGTTTCTCGAGCACTTGTCTACTGCCTTTTCTCTGTTTTTTGAGCACCAGTCGGCTTCTTTTCTGTCAAGTTTCTATCGTCTATTTCCATCTCTCTATTTGTGAGACTTCAGTTCTCCTTCCGCAATGAAACACGACTTGTAAAGTTCTTTCATCGCTAATTTCTACTTTTTTTGTTTCATAAAGTTACCACGCGATTGTGACCCCGTGGTTTCTACATTTCGTCAGTACTGAGCGTGGATCGACAGCCAAAGAATGAAGTCTTAAACCAAGCTGACGATTTTCAAAACTAAAACGTACGAAGACATCGAAAGCAGTTTATTTATTTTAATGTGGTACCTTGTAATCTAAGCAATATAAGAATGCAACTAATATATTTCGATTTTGATGTGATTTACAGTTATTCAAACAGTTACCTCAAATAGTTAAACTTAATTCCACTGGTATTGTTTTTTTTTCCAAGTAGTCTTTGCTTTGAAAGATTCCTCTAAACCACCTTACATCGAGGTTTTAAATCACTTTAAAGTGCTAAAACGTAATAGGGCACTTTAATTTGAAGCCAGAATCGACACAGTTGAATTCTTATTCATATTCGGTGTTGCGTTTTTAATCATGACTGAGACCTGTGCTCATATAATGTTGTTAAAGAGTTTTCCTTACAGCTGGCGTAGTAGAAGAGCGATAAATTTGGACATTTAGGAGAGAAAGGGAGAGTTTTGGATTGCGCCATGCAAACGTTGATGATATGTACAGGGTGTTCCTTCAAAGTCTTCCAAATCTCGCGCGACAAAGTGTAATCATCGTTTTGAATAAGCAAAATAAACAGTGAGAACAATTTTGCTTCATAAGTTTCTAAAAAGAATGTTTTTGATATTTCAACTTATTAATTTGACACGGTCCTTTAAGTCCTTAGATGACGAGACGCTATTTTCCTTTAGGTGAATCTTTACCGAACCGCACATGAGACTACAGTGAACACTAACCTTGCTCAAGAAATTAAATCTTACAACAAAAGTCAATAAAAGAGTCTATAACTGAAATATAGTTGACGAAGAAATTATCTCACAATAAACATATAAATATATGCCAGTTAACCCTTTAAATCCCCATAGTGATCAGCCTTCATTTTCTCCTTGTGGTATCAACAGATACATTTAGGAGGATAAGTAATGGAATACAAGAGAATGATTACCAATAATAAACTGTAAACTAATGCATTTACTTGACGGCTTTCCTATGAAGTTAATAGCTAATCACAAATCGAGTGAGTTAACAAATAAATGTTTGTGATGGGATGATGTTCAGGGTTGAATTTCTGAGGATGGCTTCTCTTTTTGGCTCACCTTGTTGGTTTGTTTCTCATTCCCTTGATGTTTATTTTCTTTTTCTCTCCTCTTTTGACAGCGTGTGTTATTCAACTCGGGACCTCAGTCAGTCTGTCAGTTAGTCATGATCAGTCAGTCAGCCAGTCGGTAATGATCAGTTAGTCAGTCAGTCAGTCAGTCAGTCAGTCAGTCAGTAATGATCGGTTAATCAGTCGGTCAGTCATGATCAGTTACTCGGCCAGTCAGTAATGATCAGTTAGTCAGTCAGTCAGTCAGTCAGTCAGTCAGTCAGTCAGCTAGTAAGTAAAGTCTTTATTTATCGAGGTTAGTCAGCCAGTCAGTCATGATCGGTTAGTCAGCCAGTCAGTCATGATCGGTTAGTCAGTCAGTAATGATCAGTTAGTCAGCCAGTCAGTCAGTTAGTCAGTCAGCCAGTAAGTAAAGTCTTCATTTATCGAGGGTAGCACGAAATAGCATATAAATACTAATAAACTAGTGGCCCTCATTACAAGATTAAAATAATTAAAAATTAAGGCTTACAATAAAATTATTAAAAATCTACAAAACTATAATACAATTATAAGCACGCGGCACAGTATTTGTAATGAAGAACGATTTAAAAATTGCTGATCTTTAAACTGAATCCTGCTCCAAAGAAAATTTGAGAGTCTCTGTTTTCTCATTTGAAGATGTAGCTTATTCCACTCTTGGCAAGCAGTCACAGTATTTATGGTCTTCTACCTTCTGTATTTCGTTTCACTCGAGAACAGGCTTTGTTAAATTTAGCGTATCTAGTTTGCCGTGAATGAGTCTCACTGGTAAGTACTAATAAGCTTGTAAGATAACTGGGCGCGCGACCTTGCAAACGTTTGTGTATGATACAACACTTGGCTAGTTTAGCATTCTCAAAGAAAGGAATCCATTTAAGTT
The DNA here is from genome assembly GCA_949710005.1 of Ricordea florida. NCBI lineage: Eukaryota > Metazoa > Cnidaria > Anthozoa > Corallimorpharia > Ricordeidae > Ricordea > Ricordea florida. The sequence goes on along the minus strand of OX453272.1, from coordinate 7,287,301 downwards.
TGTTAAATAACAGAACAGAGGATGCATGACTATCAGTCAGTCAGTCGTGACTATCTGTTAGTCAGAGAGTCGGTGAGAGAGTCAGTCAGTCATGATCAGTCAGTCAGCCAGTCACAAATGAGTCATGATCGGTCAGTCAGCCAGTCAGTCATGATCAGTCAACAAGTCGGAGAGTCAGTCAGTCAGTCAGTCAGTCCGTCAGACAGTCGTTGTGGGGATAGTTTCTAAAGAAACTGGTGCTGCGTCGGTGGGAAGTTGAAACACAAGAAAATGGGTAAATCAAACGAGTTGATTAAGTAAGTTATACCACCGTAAGGTAAAAAGGAGTTGCTGACGTTTCGAGCGTTAGCCCTTCGTCGGAGCTCCGACGAAGGGCTAACGCTCGAAACGTCAGCACCTCCTTTTTACCTTACGGTGGTATAACTTACTTAATCAACTCGTTTGATTTACGTCAGACAGTCAGTCAGTCAGTCAGTCAGTCAGTCAGTCAAGATCAGTCAGTCAGCCAGTCACAAATGAGTCATGATCGGTTAGTCAGCCAGTGAGTCATGATCGGTTAGTCAGCCAGTCTGTCATGATCAGTCAACAAGTCGGAGAGTCAGTCAGTCAGTCATGATCAGTCAGTCAGCCAGTCACAAATGAGTCATGATCGGTCAGTCAGCCAGTTAGTCATGATCAGTCAACAAGTCGGAGAGTCAGTCAGTCTGTCAGTCAGTCAGTCAGTCAGTCAGGCAGTCGGTCAGTCAGTCAGTCAGTCAGTCAGTCAGTCAGTCAGTCAGGCAGTCGGTCAGTCAGTCAGTCAGTCCGGCAGTCGGTCGGCCAGTCAGTTAATCAGTCACTTTGTCAGTAAGGCAATCGGTCAGCCAGCTAATCAGTCAGTCAATCTGTCCGTCATTCAGTCTGAAATTTAGCCAGTCAGTCAGTCAGTCAGCCAGCCAGTCAGTCTGTCAGACAGTCAGTCAGCCAGTCAGCCAGTCAGTCAGTCAGCCAGCCAATCTGTCATACACACGGTCATCTGATTGGACAACAAACCGAAACATGAATTTCGAGATGCAGTGATGTTGAAGGCCTCACGCGTTACTCACTCTGGCGCTGTCTAGGGCGCCGAAGACATTTGACCATTCGATCTAAACCAGAAGTGACAGAAGAAACAGTTTCTTTGAAAATGAGACAACGTTAGTCTACACTGAAAAAAAAAAAAATTTTTTTTGAAAAATTTTCATAACGCTCGGTTATTACAAGAAAATCTTGCCCGCTCAGCAGCCGATCAGAGCGCGCGTACTATTGTAGTCATATAATAAATACTACTTATTAACCGAGAGTGAGGTCATTACAGGGAAATCTCGGACCAAGGCCTTGATGTATTGACCGAGCAATAGCGAGATTAGTACAGTCAAGGCCGAGGTCTGAGATTTGTTTGTTGTGACCTAACAGACGAGGTTAATAAGTTATTTATTATATGTCCTTTTTAGCACTGGAAAAACGGTTTTTCAATATCCTTTTGCGGGCGCAAGAGGTCATTCGAGGTTATGTTCACAGAACCGAAACACACCGTGCGATCGAAACAAGAAGTGACAGAAAAAACAGTTTCCTTGAAAATGAGACAACTTTTGTCTATATCAAAGGAAAAAAAAATGCTGAAAAAATTTCATAATGCTCGGCCATTACAAGAAAATCTTGTCCGCTCAGCAGCCAATCAGAGCGCGCGTACTATTGTAGCCATATAATAATAATTAATAATGAAAGTTTCACTCATCGCGACTCTAAAAACGTTCTTTCTTACCCAGGTCTCCCTCGGGGTATACGGGATGATGTTTTGAACTAAACGTTCCGACAGAAGAGGCTTGTTTAATTTAAACGTTATACTTTTGTCCAGCCCTTATAGTAATGCGAAGAATACAGGAAGTCCTCTGTCGTTCGGGCCTCCCTGAACTTGGGAAAGAGCATGTTTGACACTTGTGGAGTCGAGCTGTAGTGGTTTTCTTGATGGGGAATCAAGGCCTTGTGTAGTCTCCCTGGTTATATCCTTGTCATTTGTACACTCATCGCTCTGGTTACAATAGTCACCAAAGAGTTGTTGATAGAGGGAGTTTCTGACGGGTGGTCCATTACTAAAACCTCATAGCTAAAATACGGCGTTACTTTGTTTCCAGGTAATAACCATACAGATAACGAAGAATCTCCGCACGCGTTTGAGAGTGTTACAGCGGATGTTAATCACCACGCAAGTGAAAGTTTACAAGTCACTAATGTAAGTAACAATGCGGAAGATTGTATGACAGTCTTTGGCACTGGGAATGGTAGCACAGAAGTAGAGTCCTGGTGCGACGTTAAAGTTAATGATCAACAAAAACAAGGAAAAGATGGGCATGTCGCTGTACGAGATACCGCTGATGACGTCGAAGTCGCTGCAGATACACGTCCTTTCAGTAATAAGAGTGATTTAGGAGTTCCATCTTGGATTTCCCTTAACCAATTAGACGAACCAGGGAGCGAGAATGAGTGGAATGCTTTAACCGCGTGGAGGAGACAGGTCTTAGTTAACCGGAGGATAAAGGAGAAAGCCAGACAGAGAATAGAAGAAGACATGGTAAGATTCTCTCTGACTGTCATGCCATTAAGCGTCCGTTAAGACAGTCGCTTCAACAGAAACACACTCGCAAACAAAACGACATGAATACAGATGATAGAAACCGGTATAGTAACAGCAACAATTCTGTGTTTCAAATTCGAAATTTGAAAATCTGTTTAACTCGTTGGCAGTTGTGTAGAATTTTTTGACATTGTTAGATACAGTGAGTATTTGTCACACCATTAGGAGGGCTGCGATAGATAATTTTCCTGTGTAATTGTCGATAGAAAACTCGATCACTTTGACCTCCTTACCTGGTTATAAGAGCGGAAGAGAGAGTTAGCAAAATGTGACCTCGAATTGTTGTGCCGTTCATCGACCAGCGTGCGCGAATCTATTAAGAGTCTATTAGGGTATGGAAATCTGAAAGAAGCCATGTGAAAAGGTGAATAACTCAAAGTTTAATCCACGTATCATTTGATGCTGATAAAAAAATAAGCATCTCTCGCGGTTCATGAGAGATATTTTTGTTGCTTTGTTTTTCAGAGGGAAATAGAGAAAAGGAAGTGGATGGGTGTTCCAAAATGGAAGATACCATTGCTCACTAAACGTGAAGAAGCAAGGTATGTAGGCATCACGTAGAATCACGGTGTGTAGGCATCGCATAACAGCACGGTATGTAGGCGTCACATAGAATCACGATATGTAGGCATCGCATAACAGCTGTTGCAATTTGTAATAATCGTCGCACTTTGTTTATGTCTCACTTTGTAATTAACCTTGACACACTTTGTAATAAAATAAGCTGTCGCAGTTTGTGACAAACCTTGTCCCACTCTGTAATGAGGTCTTCCAGACTGGATTTATCCTTCCAATTTATGAGATTCACATATCTTCTGTCACAAACATGTATGGCACCTAGTCATCAAAGATAATAACGTGATCAGTCAGGTGACGTACGGAATTATGTTCCAGCTCCGATGTAATGTATGTATAGGTAATAGCATGGTTTGTAGTGATATTTGGTATAAATACCACGAGGGATATTTCAAAATTGTTGTACGTAATTTCAAGAGCCGTTAGGCGAGTGAAATTTGAGACAATTTTGAAATATCATGAGTGGTATTTATGCCAAATATCACGTACAAATCATGCTATTATTTGTTTATACTGCTACTCGCAAAATGCTTGTAATTTTCACATTTAGGTATTTCAAATTAAGCAGAAATACCACTGCTCGTAGCCAATCAAATTGCAGAAATTTCTCATGTAGTATGAGAGAAATGCGAGCCAAACCGATTTACTACTTCGACGCGACACGGCACCCCGTGCCGGGAATACTAGGGTGAAGTTTCCCTTGCTTACAAAATTTACATTTCCAAGTGGAAAAACTTGACGGGCTCTTGCTCCCGTTTGATGGTCGGCTGATGTTTTTTTTTTTCAAAATATTTTAACCTTGCAATATGATGGTTGGCGAACTCCTATGAATTGAGTCAAAAGGAAAGGAAGGAAATCTGATGGCGACTACCAGGTATTACAAAGTGCGAAATTATTACAAATTACGACAGCATGCAAGGTTTTTTTGGCATCACGTAACTGCGCGGTATGTTTGCAAACGTAGAAACCCGGTACGTATCCATCACAGATAATTATGGTGTATAACCATCCAGTATAAATACGGTATGAACGCAACGCGTAGAAGAACGCTTTCTAGGCAGCACAGTGCAAATCTTAACTCTAGCAAATTTGGGCATGCTGAACTGACCCTTACGTTACTAGAATCATAACCCCCTCACACAAGTGTAGAGACATTTCTATCTACTGGGAGAAGGCAAATTCAAAATTTACGTACATTAAGGCAAGCGAGACTTTTTTATTTCTGTTTTACTGTAGGTTAAAAGAGGAACAGCGATGGTTCGGTATGCCTGAGTGGAAGAAAGACTTGATAAAAAGAAGAGAAAGTATTGGTAGTCGTAACTAGTGTTCCTTATCCATTTTTGTAGCTACGAATTAGTCTGAAACCTACACGAGTTCACACTATTTGACCTTATACGCGATGTACCTATTCTTAAATGCTTTGCATCGGTTGTGCTATCATATTTAAATGTGTATTATAAAGTGTGCTGCCAATAAGTTTACATCTTAATGTCTTTAGCCCTTGACGTCTGCGCCATTCCTGATTGAAAATTGTGGCTAAAGAAAGCAATTCTCCGCGTCCTTTCTATATTATTATTATTATTATATTATTTGCCAGGAATGGGTCTCATTCCAGAGCATTTTAATTTACCCAGAATGTGATATCCTTCTTCGTTGGCATCTCTTGTGTCACCAAGTCGCAGCTGAGTAACAGGGAGATGATCCTTGTTAGTAAGAGGACCGCTGTCTTCACGCCATTCATCATCGTTTTTATCACAGTTACAACTTCTGGTGGGATCTGCACACGAGCTTGTCACTCCGCATGCGCATTTTCCCGGTTTGCTGCTACCACCACAATACGTCATCTTATTCCCATCACGTGACACCCACCAGGCGGGGCCGCGTCCTTTAAGCATCTTGGACGAATGGCATTCGTAGCTGATAAACTGCTCACAGCTTGT